>JANXHW010000008.1:12197500-12845000 GCA_026170595.1 Plestiodon gilberti rubricaudatus | reverse complement strand
AGGTTGCTTCTGGGTGTGATTCAAGGTGTTGGTTATGACCTAAATGGCATAAGACCAGGGCATGTGGATGAGGGAGACCATCCTTTAAGCTAGTGGTTCTTAACTTTTTTGTGGGTCACAGGCCCCATTTGACAATCTGATGAAAGCTATGGACCTACTCCCCAGAAACACACACACACACACACACACAAGTAAGCTAGCTGTGCTCTCTGGCATGAGATGTCCTGTTCTGGCCTTTGCTTCTGCAGAAGTTCCTTCTGGTTTTCATAGGCTGCGCTCCAACTCACAAAGCTTGGTAAGACTTCGCGTTAAGACTCGTCACGCTAACCGCTGCACCAGCACAACGTTGCAAAGCACAACATGACCACGCCATGTGGCGTTTCTACCTTTGGGAGCCATGTTGAAAACCAAGAGCTCCCAGCCACAATTTCTAATCTTCGCTTTCAACATTGGGAGAACTTTGTGCCTACAGTGGGGAGGCGAAATGATGGTGGTTTGTGTTTTTGCAGAGACAGCTTTTGAATCGATCAAAAATTTGGAAAAAATTGTGAAAAATGGGGAAAAAATTGATTTGGACTTGGAATTTGGAAAAAAAAATGGTCTGTTCAAAACCAGCGTTTCAGCCCAGTTAGATTAAGCTGTACATCCTTGTGTAGAGGGATGGGTGTGGTGAGAGCTTCCACAAAGGCAGAAGATAGATAACTGTGGGAGAAGGTGGAGGAAACTTGTGTGCTGAGAAGATGGAGAGCAATCCCGAAGGTGCTGTGTGCTGATACTTGCTCTGCTCTGTCCTGTGTTTCCCAACATGCTGAAAAGGGGGTGATCCGACTTTTACGCATTTGACTTTGTAAGTGACCTGTCCCGTGACCACCTTCAGACTTTGTCTCTTGATTGTGCTTCTTCCCCACCATACTCTTGAGAATGAGGCCGTGTCTGTCATCATTTTTCAAAACTCATGAATGGACAGTGCCATGGTACGGGAGTGGGTTACACAATACACATCCTTCTAGACTGGCCTTTTGTGTGAGCTTTTGGTGTTTCATTGGACCACATGGGACCGTCTGTGTGGACCAGTGGGTCTTTTTGGATGGGCGTGTTTTAAAATATTTTCCTTAAAATATTTTCAGGAATACTGCCTAACCAGCTTCCTTGCGTTCACAGACACTTGAACACTTAAACGCTCTCGCTCTTCACAAGGTGAACAAGCGAGCGAATTAATAAATAAGAGGGAGGAAGCGGTGCCCGGCGTCCCCACTGGAACTCTCCTGGGCCAGCCTTTCATGTGCTTGCAATATTATTCCACTAGCCAGGGTACCTGTACAATTCAGGCACCATGGGTTTCTAATCTGCTTATTTATAATTCAAAAGCTTGCCCATATATTAATGAACCCTTAATGAGCTGTTGAAAATGCCTGAATTACAGTCAGATTATTAAACTCAAACGGCCCCTGTAATCATACCATTTGAGTGGTTTTTTTAGGTGCTTTTCATATCGGCAGCTTTGTATTGTGAAGGAGATAGGTTTATTCGGAGGGAAAGCTTTGTAATAATTTTGACCTGCAATTTATTTATTGGCCTCTGAATGCCGGCGCCTGTGCCGGCGCGCTCGTCTGTTATCTGTGGGGGCAGGTGCACGGCGCGTTGAAAGACAGCTAATTAGGATCTGCTGAAAGATACGCTAAAACTGTGGTTTTATAACAAAGCCAAGTTCATTGTTAAACAATGTTTTAGCGTCTGTTTACGTGATTTGTCTGGATCCTGCAGATACCGAAATGAATGGTGTGGCTTTAAGTAGATGGAAATCGGGAGCAAACAGGTTTGTGGTTAACCTTCCGCCGCTCGCCCAGGAAGGTTTTGAAATGTGGTCTACAGCAAGAGAAATTGTTGGGCATTGAAGTAGTCCTGAAATATCTATCAGAGGTGCACCGGTCCTGAATTTAAGGTGGACATCTTTGGCATTGGGTTGGCGCAGACCTCTCCAGCTTAGGTCCTCCTGTTTCCGATTCCATTAGTACCTCTCCCGTTGTGCTGGAAGTGATGTATGATTGTGTTCTTTCCGGCCTCCTCCCCACCTTAATATCACGATGCTTTGAAAGGTCAGTGAGCTAAACAGTGATAAACTTGGAGGTTGATATACTGAGGAATAAAAATAGAGAAACAATAGCCATGGTGCGAGCGTATATGTCAAAAATACATAGATTACCGGTGCATAATTTATAAAGGCAGATGCTTGGTAGCATCCAATGGGATAAAAAGAAGACGCAGCTCTCCAGATAAGGTGGCCTTTGTGAGATCATCTTTAAAGCAGTGAGCCCTGAATCTAAGAAGACTTGCAGAGTAGTTTTGCACCAGTCAAACAGCCTAGAAAAAAAAATCTGCAAGGAACTTATTTTGTGGGAGCTTGAAAGTCATCATTCTAACAATGTGGATATGGGGTTTGGTTTTTTCCTGTGTCAGGCCAATCGATCCATCCAGCCCAGTACTATCAATGCAATCCCTGTCTATCCAGGGTCCTCTTTCTATCCGAGATCTTTAACTGGGTGCTCCAGGGATCAAAACTGAGGCTCCATGTGCAAAGAATGTGCTCTGCTTGGTGACTTGGCCAGTCTTTTCAAAATTGGCACCGAATTAATTCATTGACATTAATTAGTAACAGCCCATTTTATCTCCTTTAGGGGGGATTAAAAATCTTAGTAGAAGGAACTAAACTATGGCCTGACTCAGATGTAACAGCAAACCATGGTTTGTACATTCATGAGTTGGCATGACCCTTGGGCTAGGTGACTTTTTGTGATGATTTTGTTGAGGGGACCATCAAAGACCCCTGTCCTTAATTCTAGTGTTTCCTGCATACATAAGAAGTTGCCTTCTGGTGAATCCTTTGGTTTGGTCCATCTCATACAAGACTACTGACTACCCCAGACCTTGGGAAACCACAGTCATAGAGACTGATGTAGACTTGAGTCTATTGACTCGGACTCGAGTCAGACTCAAGTCACGTCAATGACTCGACTCGGACTTGATTCGGCAATTATAAAAGACTCGACTTGAGACTTGAAGCCTTTTACGACAGGTCGAATTTTATTCAGGTTTAAACCCGTTTTCCCCATTATATAGGTAGGGACTCTCAACTCGCCACCAAAGACTCGGGACTTGGGGGCAAAGACTTGGGACTTGACTTGAGACTTGGACCCGGAGACTTGATCCACATCCCTGCTTTCTAACCTGGCTACTAAACTATGACCCTCTCCTTAACGCCATTCAACACATTTTGGTTCTGGTCCTGTTCCGGTTGTACCTTGCCTTGTTGTCTTCCATCGGGCAGTGAGACATTACAGGTGCAATCCAGCATATAGTGATGTGATGCTTACATCCGCTTCATTTTGGTAAGACTTAAAGGCGCATCACCCCGCTAAATTACGGTCTTTGCCTTCAAACCCTTGATCATCTCTCCTTGATGAAGATGAGTGATTTTCAATGAAACATCTCAGCTGCCTTGAACGATCTTGCCCCAAATTGTGACATTGTACAGTGTGGATTTCGAGAGAAGTGTGTGTGTGTGTGTGTGTGTGTGTGTGTGTGTGTGTTCGTGTTCGTGTTCGTGTTCCCTAGTACCTTTTTGTAAAAAAGGAAATGGCTGATATGGGCAGGTTAAAACAGCTGCAGATCTCCCCTCCCTTGAGGAATTTGGGTTAGATTCAGGCAGGTGAGGCAAATACAGTTGCCACTTCTGAGCGGGAAGACTTGGCAGTTTATGGACGTTACTGTCATGTCAGCCGCCGTGCTTGACGCAGCGCTGGGGCCTCCGTGTATCAATAAAAACACAGCCGCCACAGACGGTGGAACCGGCATGCAAAACACAGTAGGTGCCAGCTCCTCCCCCAGAGGGAATCTGTCAGGAATCCCTGCTTTTAGAACCGATGTTGAAGAGGTTAATTGGACTGGGATATTTGGGGGGCGCATTACATCCTTAATGGAAACGCGGATCCAAGGAGCCACGGCTCTACCGATTTTTCTACAACGGTAATTATTTCTCAACTTTGTTTTTCGGTGGCGTCGAACCCCTCTTGGCAGCAAGCCCGCCTGACCTGATTAAACCTACAAATTGTCAGCCTTGATCTATAGTAGTCAGATGAGACTGGTGACGGGGCGTCATTTTTGGAATTCTCTGTTCAGAGGCAGAAACTTGAGGCTGTTGGTGTTGTGCGGTGTGTGTGTGTTAGTAAATTAAATGCTGACGCTTCCCTGCCAGCAGCTGGTAACAATGCTGGCAGTTTCTGAACATGTATTTAGCACTGAAGTAGCAACAAGCCTTCCTGGGTGGCAAAAGAACCAGCGGTTCTGGGGCTGGCATGAGGTTTCCTGCACAACCAAGCTAGATGCAGCAAAGCATGCTGGGAGTTGCGTCAACTTCGGCGTCAGCTGATCCATGACATAGTGACTGGATAGCTCAATAGATAGCAGGTACTGGACTCATTCTATCTGTGACTTGAGTCTCTTTACCTCCCCCCCACGCACACACCTGAAATGAAGGGTGCCCACAGAGAGTACAAACAATCTTTGTCATTTACACAAAAACGTGTGCAAGGGATTTGTCATCTGGCAGAGAATTATTTATCCAGAGGATCTTAGCTTCCATTTCTGTGTTTATTTTCACAGCCATGAGGGCTAGTAACTTGCTTAATCACAAAAAAAAAAAGCCAAAGGCTGGTGAAATCCCAGGAGCTGAATGATGTTAGAGATGTGGATGAACAGGCCTTGTGGGGTGTGGGTGGGGAGCTTTCAGTTTGCCATAGGGCTCCCCCATTACTCCCCCACGCAGTAGAGAATATGCAGGTCTTATCTCATTAACTGTGTCAAGAGCCACCTTTTAAGTGTTGGTTTTCTTACATTTAGCAAGTGGGGAGCAACTTTTTTATTCAGCCCGTCATTTTTTCCGGTGATTGTTGCAGGTCTGTGCCTGTGTGCGTTTTATGTGTGAGCTCCTTTGGAAACAAGGAACCAT
Source organism: Plestiodon gilberti rubricaudatus (assembly GCA_026170595.1). NCBI lineage: Eukaryota > Metazoa > Chordata > Lepidosauria > Squamata > Scincidae > Plestiodon > Plestiodon gilberti. The sequence goes on along the minus strand of JANXHW010000008.1, from coordinate 12,839,995 downwards.
GTTTTCATTGCAAGGTGATTTAAGCAGCAAAGGGTAACTTTTTTTTTGCTGAAAAGCTGCACATAAATATTCTGCACAACCACCTATGATTTAAGGGTCATAGTTCAGTGCTAGCCCTTGTTTTCTATGCAGAAGGTCCTGGGTCCAATCCCTGACAGATCCCATGTAAGGCTGGGAAAGACCCATCTCTGAAACCCTGGAGAGCTGCTGCCAGTCAGTGCGGGCAATCCTGATTTCGATAGCTCAGCAGTCTGACTCAGCAGGAGGCAGCTTTATATGTCGTCGTGTCGTCGTCGTCGTCCCCCCCCCCCCCCACGTTCTCCCTTTACTCACATTTATAAAGGAAGCATTCTAATGTCACTGCATGCTCCATGGGAGCTCCATGCTAGGAAAAAAATTGAGGGGTTCAGTCTCCAAAAGCATTTGTGAGCCAAAGGCAATAGTGAGCTCGACAGACTGTCTCAATGCAAAGCAGCTTCCTGTGTTTTGTTACCGGTCATTTTTGTTATTAACATTCTGCTTCACCCCCTAAACTCCAAGGGTTTCAAAAGCGATACTAAATAACACCAATAAAGTTACAACTCTCTTATATGAGAGGGAGAGGACTGCTAGGCTGAAGCCATTGCTGAATATCCAGAACAGAGTTTTCCTGTTCTCCTTTAAGAAGCCTCTGTTCTGTGATTCCCTAAGTATGCTACTCAAGGGGTATGGTTCATGTTTCTAGTCCCTGTGATGGTTTTGACGGGACCTCCCTTTCAGCCAGTGGTTCCCTAACTGGGGCGTCGCGACGCCCCAGCCGGGAAGAAAGGGTTGCTATGCCCTTAAGGGGCATGGCAACCCGCGGTGACGACAACGGCGCGCCTGGGATCGCGGCGGCGCCGCCACCGCTGCGCCCAGGATCGCCGTTTTTACCTTCATTGGTGGGCAGTGGGTGTCCCTCGGGGATTGCGGGGAGCCTGCGGACCCCTCCGCAGGCCTCCCCAAGCGTCGGAGCAGCGCTCCAACGCGATCGCAACTGACTTCCGGTTTTACGCGAAACCGGAAGTCAGTTGCGATCGCGTTGGAGCACTGCTCCGACGCTTGGGGAGGCCTGCGGAGGGGTCCGCAGGCTCCCCGCAACCCCCGAGGGACACCCACTGCCCACCAATGAAGGTAAAAACGGCGATCCCGGGCGCAGCGGTGGCGGCGGCGGCGCGATCCCAGGCGTGTCATCGCCACTCCTGGGAAGGCCCCGCTGCTACTTAGAGCAGCGTAAGGCCTTCCCAGGAGTTAGGGAACCTCTGCTTTCAGCCATTGGCTTCCTTTATCTTTGATTGATGGTTGACCTGCAAATTCACTTATTCGAGTTGCAGAATTCTGATCACCTTGGTGCAAGACCTCTGTTTCCTTTTAGCACGAGTATTGACAGTGATTAGTATATCTTCCTCTCTGAATGACGACGGCTGAGATTGGAAGCCTACTACATAGGTCAGTACAGAAATGGCTTCCAGCAGAGGAAGATGACTGAGGTGCTCAGAGCAGGTGTGATACTAAGCCAGCCGATTATGGGATGCAGATTATATTAATTTAGGTCTTCCCCCCTCCCCTTTCTTTCCTTTGCCTAAAGGTCTCAGCATCCGAGGAGCTCAAGAGGAAGACCCCCCTGACCCGCAACTAATGAGATTGGACAATATGCTTCTGGCGGAAGGGGTTTCAGGTCCCGAGAAAGGCGGGGGATCGGCGGCGGCAGCAGCGGCGGCGGCAGCATCCGGCGGGTCTTCGGATAACTCTATCGAACACTCAGATTACAGGGCCAAATTGACCCAGATCAGACAGATCTATCACACGGAGTTGGAGAAATACGAACAGGTTAGATGTCGCAATCCGCTCCTTGGGTTTACGTTGCTCCATTGTCCTCTCCTTGGCCTGCAAAGTGCCTCTGTTTGTGGCCTGCTACTTATTCCTGCAAAGAACTGGGCGCTTAAAATTTGGTACGGTCACCCCGAATAGCTCCTCAAGCCTGGAATGAACAGCAATGTAATGGTCCTGTCAGGGTCTTGGACTCACTGGCAGAAATAATGTTGTATTTTATGTAGTACATTTCAGGGTTCCAGGCTTTTCGTGTACATTATTGCAGTAATCTTCCCAACAACCCTGCAAAGTTGGCCACTATGATGTTCGCCGTATTGCAGAGGCTGAGGGGCACTGGCTTGCTGAAGGCCACCTATTGACATGCTCCTTTGCAGCGTACTCTGAGTCACTGCCCTATACTACCAGAGAATCAATGGGCTTAGAACAGATGTCTGTTGCCCATCCTTATGGTAGCCCTGTCTCCTTTGTAGCTACTGCACTACCCCAGCTGTGCTTGTGATGCTGTTTGCCTCAAGCTGGCAGTGCTTTGACCAGGTGATCCACCCAGGCCCTATCTGCAAAGGTATGAGATGCTCTCTATGGACAAGCAGGAGATGATATCCATGTTAGCAGCAAATGCTGCAGGAGCCTTTAAATTGACAGATATAGTGACTTCCTGGTACACAGCTCAGTCTTTTCACCACTACGCTATACTTCCTACCTGTGGTGATTGCCACAAGCCCTGAGACTATTCAAAAATCAGATAGCTGCTCATTGCCCTTCAAAGAGCTGAGCTCCTGCAGTTTGCAAGCTTGTGTAAATACTGTATAGTCAGATAAATGTTTGAGCATCTCGTAAAGCTAGGTGGGTCCTGATAGAGTGTCATTTTAAAAAGTGGGTTCTGGTGATAAAAAGTTTGAGAACCACTGGCCTAGAACAAGCGCAGAAAATGGTATGGAAAAAACCCTCATTGACGTTGACCCCCTACTAAACCACAACCTGCCCTGTATCTCCTCCCGTTGCATTTCAGAGGCCTAGTTGCTCAACTTGTGTTTTATCCGTAGGGTGTAGAATCCTCCCATCTGGCCCCTTTTCTCCATGATGCTTTCAACATGCACCTTTGCATGGAGGCAGAGCAGGAGGACCAGGAACGCTGGATGCATCATTGCCCCGTAGGCGGTGTCGTCTTTGTCTCCCAGGGGTGTCCTCATAAAGCTTCCGAGGCTTGGACCTTATCAGCTCAGTGAACTATAGAAAGCTTGTCGCTTTTCTGAGCTGAACTTCAAAAGAGAAAACCCAGCTTGTTAGGCTTGGCTTTGGCACCTGCCGGGAAGCATGTCAGTTAGGGACCAAGCTGCAGTGAAACCACAGAGCCCAATTGCTAAAGGAGGGCTAATCGGAGGCTGCAGTCCTTGCAGAAGACACTCAGTGTGACTTTGCCTGTCTCAGCAGCCACAGTTGTGATACTGGTAGAGAAAACGTGGTCTGGAATGCCGGGTGCTTTCACCTGGATTGCTGATGGGAGGAAATGTAGCCTTTTGTGTGTGTGTCGGGGGGAGATGTTCTGGGCTAGTTGTTTCAAAATCTTGGTTCTAAGATCCAGGGGCTAGTAGTAAAGTAGTAAGATCTTTGCTTACGAAAAAAAAAAGCCTTTCAACAAATATGGCTTTTGAAACAAACAAACAAACAAACAAACAAACAAACAAACAAATAAACAAACAAACAAATGCATTTAATATAAATCTGTACTGCCAGTTTGCAAGTCTTTCATGTTGTAAAAGCGGCCCACTTTCAGCCCTGCTCCAAACCCACCTGTGATGTTTTGGATTGTGGTGGAAAGTGAATTGCAATCAAGTGCTCTGATGTTTCAAATTGTGTGCTTGCTGCCAGGAAACAAAGGCAAGAAAAGGAAAAAGACAAAGTGGCAATGTCTTTGTTTGCTAACGGTTTCAGCTTCTGAAAAATTAACACATCAGAAATAAAACATTGATTGGTTTGTGATGGCAATGAACCACACCAGTTGGTCTCGTTTTAATTCAGCAGAAGATTTTGGACTGCTGTTTGCTCTGTGTGTGCGTGCGCATGCGTGTGCATTTGTGTGCGCGATAATCACAGTCATATTTTCATACTTTATCTCAATACCTCGAGGACTAGGAGCTTAAGTGTGTTAACCTTGAGACAGCCTCCTACAACTGAATCCCCCAGCTGATTGCTGCAGCTTGAAAAGGCATTGGGTGGCGAGGGGGAAGGTACCTCTACTGAAACATCCTCTGATTGGATTGGGTGGGGATCCGTCACCTAAACAGAAGCCAGGCCTCTCCGTCATTCCAACCTCTCTCATCCAAAAGATCATGTGGACTTTTGAAATACTAAAACAAAAGGCCCCAAACGTTCAACCAGACCAATAATAGGATGAGGGTGCGCACACCAGGGCCTCAACGGTTTACTCCTCCAGCTCATGCTTCATTGACCACTCCTCTCGTTTCCACATTGGCACCTCCTCTTCCTCGCCTCTGTCCGTACGATGGGCAGCAACACCTCTTTCATCCCACCAGTGGCAGAAAAGCCGCTGTCTGTCTCCAGCCTGTTCCGTGGTCTTCAAGGAGCTGAATCCACTTCTGTATTTCAGCCTCGTTTGTGTCCGCGAGTTGAACGATTGATCAGTTAAGGGCAGTGTTTCCCAAACCTTTTTGACCTGCGGCTCTCTTGACCATTGACCGCAGCTCCCCATTACATGATGTTGATGCCTGCAGATTAGCGGTGCACTGTTTTCCGAGAGGATTCCGTGGCACTCCGCGGATCCCTTGGCTGGTATCCGCGGATCCCAGTTTGGGAACCACTGGGTTAGGGGGAAGCAGCAAAAGCATCATTAGCCGCATTTCAGTTGCTGGCTTACATTTGTGGCAAACTTGGCTTTCCTTTCTGTTATATTGTGTGACTTCTTGCAACCGTAGCAGAGGCAAAGCAATATCAAGACCCCACTTTAAATGAAAATTGTACTGGGGAACAGCCACCTCACTTGGCAGAACAGGAGCGGAAATAAATTCCGAGTGTTGCGGGCAGTCATTTCCCTGGCCTTGTAGCTCCTGACTGTAATAAATGTAAGCATTTGGAAGGGGCCCAGCGTTCAAGCCCCGTAGCTCCATTTTGCAAAGGTTTCAACCGAAATGTCAGATCCATCCGTCCAAACCCCAGGAAACGGAGGGAGAGGGACTCTGCCAGGAGAGCAAGAGACAGAGCTGATGTGAAACACGCAACTTTTCCCCTGTTGATCCTGACACCCAGCCGTGTCTGCTGTACAGAAATATGATAATTTTTTTCCATGCCTTGCAGCAAACTGTCTCATACTAGTTTGTCTCGAGAACGGTGCCTGTCTCGGAGGCTGAGGGGCAAATGGGACCGCTTCTCCGCCTTGATTGGCTCCAAGTTTTCTTGAAAGGTTGTTACAGGTGGAAGCGGCGGAGGGGAGGCTGGAGGAATGGTGGGGCGAAGGGGGAGGATGTCTGCCTTCAGCTGAGTAGTTCAGACTCCGACTGCTTGTGAAGGGGGAGCAGGTGAAGACACCTTGAGGAATTGGGGCAGCAGAAAGCAGTGGGGTGTGAATGATTTTTCTAGACCAGCAGTGCCATCGCTGCTTGTGCCGCTTTGCAACGGAAGAGGGGACAGGTCCCTGCCCCAAGGAGTTTGCAGTCTGAAGATAGAGGAAAGGGAGGGGAGTGGCAGCAGGTTAAGTGGGGATGAAAGTGGGATATTTTCATGGTTTGGGGGGTTGTTGTGGTAAGGTAAAGGGACAAAGGGGGTAGTGCCAAAGAGATCACGGAAAATGTGGGGCAACGAAGGAAACAAAAGGTGGCGTCACAGCGGCGTTCCGGGAGTGAGTGGCAGCAAGGGGAAAGGGTGGCGCCACCGGAGGGAGCAGGAGACGTTGGGCCTGTTGAGAAGTCTGTCCTCGATCACTGAAAGCCCTATCCTATGCATGTCTACTTAGAAGTAAGGCCCATTGTAGCCAATGGCGCTGACTCCCAGGTAAGTGTGGATAGGATTGCAGCCTGAGTCACGGTCCTTCCTGACGAGAGGCCCACAATGAGGTCGACGACCCCCTGCTTTGGGCACTGCATCTGAAGCGGAAAATGCAGGGGACACAAGTAGGCACCCGATTTGGCCACAATGCTGCGCTCGGAACTGTGGCTGCCCCCAGCTTAGAAACGCCATCATGTCTCATTGCATGGCTGTTGAATCCAGAAGCAAAGGCCAGCAATGGTCTTCATTGCAGCTCCTCTCTTCCTTCACCCCAGCCGCCCCCTGCCCAGAGTTTGATTTTGACATTTGTTGCCAGATAGGAGAATGCACTTTAAAGCAGCAGGCACGGAGGGGGGAGGGAGAAAAAAACCCTCCAGAAAGTGTGTCACGCCATCAGCTTCTCTCCCACTTTCGGAGCGCCAGGAGAAATGCTTCATAATTTACAGCTACTATAATAGAGATGACATATTGAAAGCTATCTTCTATAATTACATTGAAATACATTTTTGCTGTAGGCAAAAGTATTGTAAGCGTCCCAAACCTCCCAGAGCAGCTGGGAACCTGCCTCCGTTGCCTGCGCGGAGAGCGTCTGGTTGCCCCAGCTCGGGGAGGAAAAGGCTGCTTGCCTTGCTGGGGAAAACGCAAGGAAATGGTCCAGGAAGGGGGCTGGAACATCTTCCCCTCCAAGGTTTGAGCATTGGGTTGTTCCCGAACTTCGCAAAAGAAAGATGGCCAAGGGGAGGCCCGATAGAGGTTTGTAAAACGATGGGTGGCCTGTGGAGAAAGTGGGTAGAGAGAATTCTAGTACAAAAGAGGGAGAGAACTCGAGGTTGCTCAGTGAAATTGATCTGTCCCAAATCCCCTGCCACTCAAAGTGGACAGATTCATGGTGGAGGAGCAGAGGGCCACCAACAGCTCTTAACCATGGCTGCTAAGTAAGAACCTCCATGTTCAGGGGCAATCTATCACTGAGGGGTCCTTATGCCCTACTTGTGATTGTCCCAGAAGCACCTGTCTGGCCAGTGAAGGACCAGGAAAAAAGATTGGTGGGGGACAAAGAAAGGTGGCAAGCGTTGTCCCGTATGATGTTTTTCTCTTAGAAATTGAACAATATTTGTGGAATATTGCGAGGAAAATGGCCAACGCAGTTAGCAACTTCTCGACACTAAAGAGGGATCCCTTCAATGAACTGGTATAGTGGAGTAGCTAAGAAACTGAGCTTCACGTCAGGACTTCCCTAGTTTAAGGCTGAGTGCAAGAGGCTCCCCTAAGGCCACCTAGCAAGTCCATGGCTGAGACCAGACTCAGTCTTCCTCAGCTGCAATATGGGCATAATAATACTCAGTTAACCACACAGAGTTCTTGTCAAGACTGCAGCTGGACAATACATGTGAAGTGCTTTGCATACTCAAGCACCACTATACAAAATGCTAATTATTATAATGTATTAATGGGACTGAAATAGTTCACACTGCTTGTAAATATTCTGAGGATCTTTTTTCTCTTGCCCTCAGGATGGCTCACACCAACAAATATCACAATAGAAAACCATCTTTTCTAAAAACGTGCAGGAGCACACGTGCACAGCTAAAATCAAATATCCTAAATAAGCGTGTTGCAAGCATTCATGCCAGGGTGCTCGAAAAAGAGAACACCCCTGCCTGAATTGTCGCAAGCAGCATTGGGGAGAGCATAGCCTGTCTTCCAGCTTTCCATGAAGTAGGAAATGTGCTCAGTTGAGTAATGGGAGCAATGCTACTGCCATAAACTATCTTGAAGGCCTCAAAAATCTCTGTACTTGCTTATAATGGTGATGTGTGTCCTTGTTTCTTTACTCCCTGCCTCTTCCCCCCCCCCCTTCTGGTGTTCCTCAGGGTAAAAACCTCTGGCATCCCCAGGCATTGCCTGCAGAGCGACACAATCTGAACCCGTACCATTTGGGGTGGTGTTGAGGCGGACGGGGGAATCGCTCTGCCAAAGGCACGTGCATCTTTCTTAGGGGTGTATCCAGATTTTAATTATCTAAATGTAAATACTTAGCAAATTTTACTTAGAGTAATGAGCTAAAGTGCACACTACATAAATGAGATGTTCTAATTAATCATGTATGAACTACTGGTTTAAAGGGAAGCTCTCTGAATCCTGCGGATATGCTGGTCCGTTGCCAAATTGCTAATCAGCCTTTGCGTTCATAGACGGTTTTGCTTTAATAAGTTGCGAGAGACATTCGGAGGAGACGAGGAGGGGCCGTGTGGTGTTTTTCTTGCTTCGCCTTGAGTTGTCTGAACTTCCCACTTCGCACCTGTCTACCTCTCAGCCAGCTAATGGGCCAAGGTGGGGACAGTCCTGGGGTCCTTCACGAGGGCTTTATGGGGAGATGAAGACCGCCAAGATGGCGATGGTTACCAGAGTCTTGTGTTTGAGCACTGGCTGGGAGATGCCTGAGAAACATTCTTTTCCTCCTCGGTGGATTAAGATTTGAGCCGAGGCAATCATGTTTTTGCACCCCGAAAATCTTACTTTAAGGATCAGGCTAGACCAGTTGTGGCCAACCTTTCAACATGAATGCTGGCCTTTTAAATGGTTGCATGGGTGCGGGCATTTCAGCAGGTGCGGCTGCTTTAGCAGCACCATCAGCACTTGCAGCTGCCAAGATTCTGTCTTCTACACAACTCTTAAGAACACAGTAACCCTAATGGTGGAAGGTTGGCCACCCCTGGGCTAGACAAATACATTCAATGTGTGATCTTCGCTCCTGAGCTTGTGTGTGTGTGTGGGTGTTTCTCAGAAATAGCAGTTGTGGGGTGAGTGTGTGTGGAGATTGTCCAGCTTGGACCCACCTACGGCACACGTGGAGGGGGGATTTCATTTTACCCTTCTCCCATTTTTTTTCTAAAGATCACTCCCAAACCTATTGTTTACCCCCAAAGGCATCATTTGTTATGTTGGCTGCACTGGCACCTTTACTGGAAAACAGCAGCTGGGGTCAAGGGGGGTGTAGTCAGCAAGGGGATGGGATGAGATGGTCAACTGCAGTTGCTGTGGACGCAGTCCGGATTGGGCCCCTGAACGGCGTCCATTTCTGAACAAGGAAACGAACACCGGAAAGACAGTCACATGGCCGGAAAGACAGTCACATGTTTAACGTGACATCGTCTGATGCTTAGAGTGTGCGCTGATGTACAGCCCCCCCCCCCCCTGTCTTATAAAACCTCAATTTGGCTTCCTTGGAAGATTCCCATATGTTTCACCAGTGGAGGAACGTTGACACCCAAATTAGATTTCACTTTTCAAAATTTCACTGCCAACTTTGTTAAAGAGGATAAGAATTGCCTGCTCTCTTTGTATGTGTGTGTGTGTGTGTGTGTGTGTGTGTGTGTGTGTGTGAGAGAGAGAGAGAGAGAGAGAGAGAGAGAGAGAGAGAGAGAGAGAGAGAGAGAGAGAGAGAACTGCTGTTCTGAGCCTGAATCCCATTTTTGGAAGGAGGTAAGTCCAGTGTAGTGATATGTCGAGGTGCAGCAGCATCCTCTTCTTCAAAAGGACGATTCTGCTCCATCTCTGTCTCAAGAAAAATTCAATGATGCCATCCTGCTTTGTGCAGAGACAAGACAGAATTCTCTGCCTTCTTCAGAGGCTCATTGGAAGGCAGCAAGGGCAGAGCAGGTACTCATGCAGGTGCACCATGGACAACCTCTTCCTCCAAGGCAAGGTAACTCTGCTGCATCTTTGCATGGTTAGTGACCAAATGATGATCCTCAGTGCAGCGATTCAGCAGAATGATACATCCCAGTAGAGGTTAATTGGTCAGGATCGGTGAAATCGTGCAGAGGTGTATCAGGCAAACTCCTTTTGGGGCAAATACGTGGGACTCTCAAGAGACTTTAATAATTGTATTGATTCATTTCTCCCAACTTGAGACCCATGCCAATAAGAGATTTGTCCCAAATAAGACATACTCGGAGCAGCAGAAGCAGCAAGAGGTTCTGCTTGGACAGATAGAAGGGAGCTAAGCTTCTCAAATCTTGCAGAAGAAGATAGAGATGATGGTCACAACTTACTGTTTTTGGAGAATCACTTGGGGTGATTTCTGTTGGGCCGCCATGTTGTGATTTCAAGATGTGGGGAGCAGATTGGGACTATACATAAAGAATAAAGCGACTGCCCTCTAATCAGGCCTCTCCTTCTCTAGGCATGCAACGAATTCACCACGCACGTGATGAACCTTCTCCGAGAGCAAAGTCGGACACGCCCAATTTCTCCAAAGGAGATTGAGAGGATGGTAGGCATCATTCACCGGAAGTTTAGCTCCATTCAGATGCAGCTCAAACAAAGCACTTGTGAAGCAGTCATGATCTTGAGATCACGGTTCCTTGATGCCAGGTAGGTGGCAGAACTCTTTGAAGGGCTTTGGGGTGGTGGAGTGGCCAACCCAATCTTTTGTACTTACTGGTATTTACTGTCGATGGTGCGGTGTGATGGTCTTACAAAATACAAAAGCAATATACTTCCAATATTGGGGGGGGGCAGGATGGGTAAAGATGAAGGGATAACATTTGGTAAACAAATACCATATTGGTCTGAGTATAAGACTCACTTTTTTCTCCTAATTTAAGTTTTTAAACTAGGGGTGCGTCTTATTATCAGGCTGTTGCAATTTAATGCCAGTGATTTAATTAAATTTTTTTTAATAGCACCAAACTTTAAGGGTGCGTCTTATAATCAGGTGCGTCTTATACTTTGGACAATACAGTATGACCCTGAAGAGTTAACTCTCTTACACAGTTGGGTGTCATTTGACCCCCCAAAGGGTACAAAAACAGCGTTAACACTGTCACTTCCAGCACAGGATGGTAAGGGCACACAGGCGCTAGCCAATTGGCACTGTCTGGAATTGAAAAAGGTACACTTGTACTGAATGCATTGTACAGAATGCTGAATGTATTCTCCTGTATTAAGGTGTGTGGGAGGGGGGATCTGTAGTGTTATGTAGTGTTGCACTCCTTACTAACTCTGAGAAGGGAGGGATGTTGGTAAGGGCACACAGGCGCTAGCCAATTGGCACTGTCTGGAATGGGAAAAGGTACATTTGTACTGAATGCAGTCATGGAGCTTTCAAATAGGCCCTGCTGCTCTTTGTGGCAGCCCTCTGGATCCTTTGGGGAGAAAACCACTGTGTTGTATGAAACGCAGATTGGATCACCTGGCATAAGTCGGAACCCAGAGGGGAGAGAGAGAGAGAGGGAGGCACAGTTCTAAAAAGCTTAAGATAGCAGCACCATTGAGGTGCGGTCGCCAGAGAGGCTTCTCTGAAACTTAAGGGCTGACTACAAAACTTGGCCCCTGGTTTTTATGACCAGTTTGTTCCCAGAACCTTTTGGCACTTCGGCCCACTGCCCCCGATTCTCCTACTGCACTCGTGATACCTTTCAGTCGTCAAACAAGCATGAAGCTGATTTCGCAAACAAGCAAGTATGGCAAGAGAGGGAGGCTGCTGGGGCAGCGGACCCACCTTTCGGAGGCGCGTTTCGCAGGCAGTTTCTTGCAGAGCGCCAGGTTGAACTAAGTGGAAGTGGAGTAATGAGATAAACATGGCTCCGGGGAGCGCAGCCGGCTGCCGGAGGATAGGCGCACCAATGATACTGATAGGATGCAGCACGCCAGATGGAAGCTCCCCACGGAGCAGCCGTCTGAGGGCTGGGGAGCCTGGAGGGAGAATGCCGCTTGGAGGTAAAACGCTTAGAGAGAGTTTGCTACAGAGCACTCTGCGAGGAGGAAGGGCAGGCAGGCGAAGCCGCTCGAAGGGAAAGGCTCTCTACAACTTAGCTGGAGTGTGAGTTATCTGAGTTATAGTCACAATTTTTTGAGTTACAGTGTGAGTTATATTCACAATTTTTTATTAATCATAAACTTTTAATCATGATTTTTCCTAATTAATTAGGAAAATGATTTCCTCTCTGCATCAGCTTTCATGGACTATAACTTTCTTCACCAGATACTTGCAGTGACCTCCTCCTCCTTAGGCAGGTATCTGACCGACTGCCCGTTCCCTACTCTGGCTTGTCTCCGGAGACTTTTACACTGTGCGTCTGATGATGGCGGCGATAGTCCGTAGGTTATAGTCCACAAAAGCTGGTGCTCCACTAAAATTGGTCCCCCCCTTGGAGGCTTTTCATTGCATGTACTGCAGCGGACTCAAACGGCTGCCCTTCTGGCTATTTAATACTAAAAGTGGAGCCGGTGCTTCTTGCCTGACGGCTCCACAGGGAGACGCCTTTGTGAGGACCAACTAAAACGCTCCCAAATTGTTCGCAAGGCTCCACAGGGCGTTTCTTCAGGCCAGGTGCTAAGCAAGCAACCAGGTGGACGGCGAGAAAAAGGCTGGTGTGATGTTGGAGCCTCCAAGCCTGCCATGTTGTAGCAGTTTCTTCTGGGTTCAGGCTGTTGCATAGCAAAATTGGTTGGGCACCCTTGTTGCAAGAATGGGTGCTGCTTGGGAGGGGAACAGGCCCTTTTTTCATCATCACAATATGGGATTTCTTCTCTTTCTGTTGCCCCTGCTTTGTAGGCGGAAAAGGCGTAACTTCAGTAAACAAGCCACAGAAATCTTGAACGAGTATTTTTACTCTCACCTCAGCAATCCCTACCCCAGTGAAGAAGCCAAAGAAGAGCTGGCGAAGAAATGCAGCATCACAGTATCACAGGTAGGGTGGGGCTTGCGCCGGTGGCTTGAGAAGAAAGAAAGGGGCGGGAATGTGCCTTTTGGTCACCCCTTTCCAAAATAGCGATGGCCACCAGCTTGGATGGATCTTAAAAGGGAATGGTGATTTGGGGAGGGCAAGCCTGTCCCTGGCTACGAGCCGGGATGGTTGTGTGCTGCATCCAGGTTCAGTGTCAGTGTCTCCCAATCCCAGTTGCAGGGGAGCAGTGGTGGTGGGAGAGGGAGATGCCCTACTCAGCTGCTTGTGGGCTTCCCAGAGGCAGCTGCTGGGCCACTGTGGGGAACAGGCTGCTCCACTAGACCGGCCCCTTTTGTCCTGGTCCAGCAGGGCTCTTGGGCGTTCTTCAACACAGGGTCATTCAGAGGAATTTTATCAGGGGGTACAAAGATTCTTTTGGGCCCCTTCCCTACATATGAATTTGACTCCTGGGGCCCCTTTTTTGCTCCAGGGCCCCCTTTTTCGACCCATTTTTCATCCTGGGCCCGGGTACAAATTACCCCCTTAACCCCCCTCTCAGAGGCTCTGCTTCAGCAACAGCAGCTTCTTGAGCTGAGACCAGGGAGGATGCCAACGTTGGTTTGTCTGTCCTCTGAGTTGTGTTAATTAAACAAGTCAACTCAACAGTGTTTCAGAGACTCAAGTGAAACTTTGATTGAACGTACAGAGCTGCTGTGAACCAGTTCAGGCTCTTGGTCCAGGAGCGTCCTCTTCCTCCGTGAGCTTAGGGCGCAATGTACATGCTCCTTCCTCTTGCCACCCTCACAACCAACCCTGTGAGGTAGGTTAGGCTGAAAGACAGGCAGTAGCGTCACTAGGACGCGCGTCACCCTGGGGCAGGGGGCGCACGTCACCCTAGTGAGGCTACGATATCGGCGCGGGGGGGGCGACCCGGCTCCCCCCCCCCCGCGTCGCCCTCCGGACGCTCCGAGGCCGGCCTGGGAGCCGGCCTCGGAGCGTCCGACCCTGTCGGCGCTCCAGGGCCTTCTGAAAGAAGGCCCAGGCAGCGCGTCCATCTGGGTATTTCTCGGATTTTCGCGCATGCGCAGACCCGTTTTGAGGGCTTTTTGCCCCCCCGCCCCCCGCCACACTCCAGCGACGCCCCTGAAGACAGGGACTGCCCAATGAGCTTCATGACCGACTGGGGATTTGAACTCAGGTCTGCCCAGCCCTAGGCCAGCGGGTGGCGCAGTGGGTTAAACCGCTGAACCATGAGCTGTCGATCAAAAGGTCGGCAGTTCGAATCCGCGACGGGGTGAGCTCTCGTTGCTTGGCCAGCTCCTGCCAATCTAGCAGTTCCAAAGCATGTTAATGCCAGTAGATAAATAGGTACCGCTTGCGGGAAGGTAAACAGCGCTCCGTGTTCCAGCCGCATGCTACGCGCTGCGGCAAGGAGAGTCATGCCGGCCACATGACCACGGAGGCGTCTTCGGACAACACTGGCTCTTCGGCTTTGAAATGGGGATGAGCACCACACCCTAGAGTCGGACACGACTGGACTTAATTGTCAGGGGTCGCCTTTACCTTCCTGCCCAGCCCTACTCCCTCGCCACTGCACGCACTGCCACACACATGCTCTTCTCCTACATTGGCCCTCATCATATTTTCTAAATCCTGTGGCTTGGTTGTGGATCAGGAGGGATTTGCACTTACCTAGACGTCCACTGTGAAATTGATTTTTAGCCCCCCTGCATCTAAGGGGCGACATCATCTTACAGACGTTTCTGATTCTTGCTGTCTCTTCCATAAACACGTCAAGGAGTCGCATTGAACTCCACATAATTTAGGCTCCTGGAAAGCGAAGGTTTTACAAGTTCACGGTTGTTTGACAAAGCAACTTCTGCCAACTCAAAGTTGTCTGCAAAAGTTTGCACGTGGAAGGAGTGCTTGGAAGCATTTCGCTAGCCACCTGGCTTTTCGAGTTGATTTGTCGTGACCATCTTTCTGGGTGAAAAGCACCAGAGGTGACATACAGCTCTTGGGGAAAACCGTAATAGCAAGAAAAACGACTCCCTTGGGCCATTTGGCACCCTTGTTTTTCTTTTATGTGCCAGGATAAAATTTTCCTCTGCTCTTTGGTCTGCTAATCTTGTGCCTGAACTCTCTTGCCTGTCTCTCGTATCAATACCTGCAGTTTAATTGCCCCGTCCGCTGCTGTTTTAGTTATTTATTCGTTCATTCATTTTACTTGTGCTTTAACGGCTGCTGTGGTGGTGATTTGTTTGATTTTTAATTACTGTATTTCTTCAATTCTAAGACGCATGTTTTTTCCCAATTAAGCATTTCAAAAAATGGGGTGCGTCTCAAAAAAGGCCCCCAAAATGCTATCTTCTTACTTACTGGGGCTTGGGGGAGCTTCAGGGAGACCTGCGCGACACTCTGCAGGCCTCCCCGATCTTCAGTTCGGCAAAAAAGGTGATATTCAGCCATTTCCGGTTTTCGCGAAACCAGAAATGGCCAAAAATTGCTGTTTTTCGCCGAACTGAAGATCAGGGAGGCCTGCAGAAGGTTGCGCAGGCCTCCCTGAAGCTCCTCCAGGCTCAGGTAAGGAAGGAAATGGCACTTTCTGGCGGGGCCAGAAATGCCGTGCAAAGGCAGTGCACTCAGTCATCCTCAGCTGCAGGAGACATGCTGGGGAGAGTTGGTGCTGAGCGGGTAGATTCAATGAAGGGAGGTGAGTCTTACAATCGATGGATTTTTTTTTCCCTGCTGGTGGTACTGAAAGTAAAGGTGCGCCTTAGAATCGATGGCGCCTTAGACTCGAAGAAATACGGTAATATTGAATTGTATGTTTATTGCATTGTTTTTGTTTTGTTTTCGCTGTTGTTACGTTTGTACACTGGCCAGGTACAAGTGATGAAGGGTGGTTCTATGAGTTTGATCTGCGGGGATTTTTAAAATTGGTTAAATAACTAAAGACGCTTAAGTGAGCCAAGACAAGCGTCTACTCTCTTCCCCCTTCCATCTCATGAATAAAGGTGGCCTGGAAAAGCTGGTTCCAAAGCTGTGGTGCCACCACCAAGGGGGACCTTCCCCAAGCCCCACTGCCAGGCCCATGTGGACAAGGGCTGCCTGCTTCGGGAAGCTGTCACTAGTGAACGGAAGTGCCCATTCCGAGACATGAAACCCTTACCTGTCAATCAGATTGTTGGTCCACCTTGCTGTGCCATAAACTCGTTTGATCTTAATGCTGAGTCAACACACCAAAATGTATTTTTATGGGTCAGCTTTCCTCCGATTGGCTGGAGCCCCTTGCCAGCAGCCAATCGGAGCGCGGCCCTTTGGTAACAGTTCAATGACAGCTGCTTGTGCCGAAGCAATAAAAAGTCTCGTTGACAAAACGACTGAGGCGCTTGGTACATTAGAAGTGTCAGAGGCTTAAAATACTGCAGTGGAATCCACGTCTCCTGCCTCAGAAGAGACAACTTTAGCTGTGGGGAGAGTTTTAGATTCCTGTTCATGCCCAGGCATACAGCTTAACGACACAGGGCTCTGAAGACATCACAGTCACCTTTCATGCAGGCGAGCACGCACCAGTCACGTTCGAAAAGACGAAACAAAACTCCCGTCACGGGAAGCGCAGAACTTTGATTTCCCCTCGCTCTGGTTGAAGGGGCTGGTGAATGCGTCGGGAGAGAGAGAGCAGAAGACCTTCAGGGATGTCATTTGAATTGTGCGGTTTTCCAGTGTGGATGCATTTTGCAAACGCAGCAAGCTAAGGCAGGAGAATTCATACCGCCAGCAGGTTTTTCATACTGCGTGCAACTATGTGACAACACTAGGCCCCGCCTCCTGGGTCTCCGCTTTTGTGGTGTCTCCTGACACCCCTGGGGCAACTCCTAAGCCCTCAGTACCGATTGCAGTGGTAGCATCATTGCACCATCAAGGGGGGCAGAGGTACTGCAGTGGCCCCTTGCAGGGCTTAGCCCCATCTGTACAAACGAGGTGACTATCCATACAAGGCATGCACTGTTTTTTCTGAGCCATTGGCTTTCCGCAAATGCTCATCAGCTTTGGGGTTTGTATCAGGGTACTGGGCTAGCTAGGTCTTTAGTTCCTGGAAAGTATCTGGTTTCTTAAGAAAATATGCTCAAAGTATGGTGTGTAAGTGTGTGTAAATGTGAATGAGTGTAAGAGAGAGCTTGAGCTCACCTCAAACAGGAAGGCCAAGCTCCCACCCACCCACCCACACACACACACACACACACACAACTCTTCCTATCAGTATTTCAGACCGTGCCTGAGCGTAAGCCATTAAGCCTTGCAACTTCTGCTCTTTCAGAATGATTAGCGGCCCAGCCTCTGAAGGTAACTTTAGCTTTGTATAATTAAGACTCGGTGTGGGATTTGGCTAATAGATCTCTGGTGCAATAGTGGCAGCTTCAGGCAGGCGGGGCCTGCCTTGTTGTTATCTCGAGGAGAAGCACAACACCCAGCGCGAGGCAATTGTCGTCTCTGGCTCTGTTGCACAAGCCAAAGGGAAATATGCAGCTCAGTTAAACGACTCAACTTCATAAACAAGGGCAGTAGAAATCCGGGAGACACGAAGAGGCATCTTTGAAAATCCGAAAGGCTTGTGCAAATGCTAGCCATTGTCTCCTTGTTTCTGTCATGTTTCATTCTTCTTAGGGCTGCCACCTTTGGTTAATTTGCTTAGCTGAATCAATTAAACCCCTTTATAAATGACCCAAAAAACCTCCCCGATAAACTGGGCAACACATTTTTTTAAAAATGTTAATCGTTTTAAATAAAAGTACCTAAAAACCCTGCAGGTGGTAGGCGCCATTTTAGAAGAGGCATTCCCTTCTGTGTGAAAGTGGAGGGAGAATGCCAGGTTCTGACATCACCAGGCACTGCAAGATGCATCTATGAATCACAGCAGGCACAATTTCGGAAAAGGCATTCCCTATTCACTCTGACACTGGGAAGGGAATGCCTCTTCTGAAATGACCTTGTTGAGTCGTACCTGCACCGTCTAAATTCCACATGCCAAGCTGAGCCACCACTTCATGGGTTAAAACTTATTTCTTTAATTGAGTGACAGCTGCTATTGTTGTTATTATGGGGTAGCATTGGTAGCAGACATGAAGTGGACACTGTAGTGCAGGCTTTCCATCCTTTGCAACTCGCTGTATTGATGGACATTAAATTATTGTTTGGGGGAAAGAGGAAGCAAGAAGAGGAGGCTAATTTTTAGAGGAACAAAAAGCTTTCCCCTGAGGGCTTACTTTTGCTCCTTCTTTAAGATTCCTCTTTTCCCTTGTCCTTGTTGCCCTTTTCCAGTCATCTCTCTCTCTCTCTCTCTCTCTCTCTCTCTCTCTCTCTCTCTCACACACACACACACACACACACACACACACGAGTTGTCTGCTTCACCACCGAGTTTCTCTTGTCCTGGGGTGAGAGACGAATGACTAGGTTCCCCCCACCCCCATATCGTCATTCCCATCTCAGAGCAGAAACTTGGGGAGATTTGCCCTCTGGCTGTTGTTTCTGTGTACACATGCACACAGCTGAAGCAGCCAGGCCTGGAGCTCTCTGCAGAACGGGGGGGGGGGGACCACCGCCCACCCAGCCTCCCTCCCCGCACAGAACACAGCAGCCTCCTGTCTTGCCTCGGCTGGACAAGCTAAACAGCCGGAGGGTGTGTTGTTTCCACTCCACTTCCTTCGTGCTCCGAAAGCTTTCTCCAAGTCTCAGGCCTTCTGGGCTGCAGGGAGAACTTGTGCCGATAGACGCTAATTGGAATTTAAAAGCAAGATTTGTGTGTGATATGATTTTTTTAAAAGGAGACCTATCCATGTGCATCGCACAGTGGCGTGCTAAAAAGAAGCCTGAAATTCTTTGGGAAGTGGAATTCCTTGGTGACGACGGTGGATAGGAGTGGGGAACATGGAGTGAGAGGGACCGATGGGTTTACCTTGGCCTTCCTGAATCAGGAATGAAGAACAGCCCGATTGCATTGGGGGCCAATGGCTAAACACTGCTTGCTTAGCACCTCTAAGCAGAGCTGGGAAATCCCCACTTCTGAAACTGGAGAGCTGCTACCAGCCTGTGTTGACAATACAGAGCCAGATGGACCAAGAGTCTGACTCAGCAGAAAGCAGCTTTTTATGTCACCTGTGTAATTGCCTGTCTGGAACAGCCCAAGATTTGTTTAGACCAACCTTCAGATCAGCCCCGTTCCCCGCAGCAACTCTGGGCAAACTATGTAGTATTGAGAGTTCCTAACTCAAATATGAAGCTCCTAAGTCACATCTGCTTCAGCCCCAGTATAGCATGTAATGTGAGCTGTGACCATATAGGCCTGTCTGCAGGAAGGCTTGACTTCCAGTAAAGCATGTAGACTTCCACCAGCATTGCAAGGTATGTCAGGTGCCAGGTGTGTGTGCCTACCTCTTCCTCCTCTTTAGGAATTTGATTGCCACCTTGTGGACCTGTGGCTTGAACCCATAATGCTGAGCAATAGCGTCACTAGACACGTGTCACCCTAGAGCAGGGGTGTGTGCGTCACCCCCCCGCCCTAGGGTGACCCCCCCAACACCCCCTCACCCGGCTGGGGAACCGGCCTCGGAGCATCCGGCCCCGCCGGCGCTCCAGGGCCTTCTGAAGGCCCGATGGTTCAAAACGTAAAGTTTTACGTTTTTCGCGCATGCGCAGTACATTTTCTGAGGGCAAAGGGCTGCCATTTGCCCTCAGAAAAGTACTGCGCATGCGTGAAAAACGTAAAACTTTACGTTTTGAACCATCGGGCCTTCAGAAGGCCCTGGAGCGCCGGCGGGGCTGGATGCTCCGAGGCTGGCTCCCCAGCCTCGGAGCGTCCAGAGTCGGGACAGTGACGCGCAGGTGACGCGCGTCACGGAGGTGGCGTGCAGGGGTGCGCGCGTCACCCCCTGGCAGTCCGCCCCCCTGCCACGCTCCAACGACGCCAGTGATGCTGAGGTTGCCATCGGACACCCAGTGATCTTCCTGTATTTCTCGTATGACCAACTTCATCAAGCAGAAGAACTGTTAATATGTGCCTCTTCTGATTCTTTACAGTTGTGCCCTTTGCTTTGCATCTTCGAGGCATGCAAAGTTTTTTTTTAATCTTTTTTTTTAAATAGAGACTTGGAGGGATTCTGCATGTACCCTGCCTCTTTGCAGCTGGTTCTGTGTGCCCTCCACGGCCAGCTTCCTGCACCCCCCTCCACAGCTTTTCCAAGTTGCTGCAATCTAAGCTGTGTTGGCTCCATATAGCCTTAAGATGCAGATGGGAGATTAATGGGGTCTGTTTTTGTTATCCACATATAAAATGATATGTAGCGCAAGCCTTTCAAAGAGCCCGTGAAGCCAAACTATTAAGTTGACTACCAAATACAATTTCATTTTTAAGAGTGCGGGAGCGGGTTCAGGAAGACCCCAAAATGAACGTCTTCCACCATTGGTAATTTAGCACTCTCCAATCGGCATGTGCTTGCGGGAGACAAACGCTCACTCGCTACTGAATGGACAAAGCCTTGGGGGTGAGTCTCCCTCTTTGCTTGCTGTGCCTCTGAGAAAGGGCAGAGTTTTTACTAGGAGCCTGTTGGTGGATTATGGTAGCAAAGGAGGATAGGCTTGAGGAGAGAGATTGCAAGTGTGTGTGTATGTGTGTGTGTGTGAGTGCGTGCGTGCGTGCGTGTGCTTCCTGTATCACACAGTGGCCCCACCAGATGCCTCTAAGAGCACATAGCCAACAAGATAACCTATTTCCTGTTGTTACTCCCTTGCACCTGGCACAGAGAAAACCTACTTCTAAAGCCAGGAGGTTGCTTATGGCTTGTAACCTGTGTTGGTCTTTTCCTCCATGAATCTGTCCAAACCTCTTTTAAAGGCATCTAGGCCAGGTGCCATCCCCACATCCTGTGGCAAGGAGTTCCACAAATGAATTTCACGCTGGATGAAGAAATATTTTATTTTGTCAAAAAAAGATCGAAAACTGTTATGACCAGCTTCTTTTGTCCGTTCTAATTCTCCCTCCACTCAATTTTAATGCATGTCCCCTGGTTCTGGTGTTGTGCGAGAGGGAGAAGAATTTCCCTCTATCCACTCTCTCCATCCCATGCATAATTGTATACGTCTTATAAAATGTTATACATTTTATTTTATATAATTTTATATATTTGCAAAGGAGTCCGTGTTCTCTGTGCCTTGTAATTCTTCTGTTTGTGGGCTGGGCTGGGACTGTGTTAATAGCAAGGGTGTGTATTTGTGCTTGGGGCACAGAAACAGGTGGAAGCTCTCTTGCCCACAGATCTTTCATGAAAGATCCACTTGAACTTCTGCTCTCTGGAGAGATGGCTGGATTTGTCTGTTTTTTCCGCTGAAACCTGACATCGCAAAGACCAAAGTGACTCAGGACTGTTTGCTACTGTCGGGTTTGTCAGCCCAACGCAACATTTTCCAGGTGAACGTCTTCCTGGGGATAATTCCAGACTCAGTGCTGCTGAGGGAGACGTTGGGTCAGACCCCGACCCTGTGTGGCAAAACAGCCTTTGCCTTGCGACTGCAGCTCTAAAACAAACGCAACTCCCCCATTACAGTGTCCAGATTTCATAATCCGTTACATTTAATTAGGAGCAGGACATAAAGCGCGCACTGCAGATAAACAAGGGGAAGCGTGGCAAGAAATCTTGCCCGCTGTTCATGGTCCGTAAATTTGCAGCTTCCCCTGATTTTTCTATAACGATGCTTCAGCGACCACCGCTCCTGTCACAGATCAAATCTGCCTCTCCTCAAATAATAGTCCTTGTCAGGGGGAGAATCGGCGCCACTATCTCCCCACAGTTATGCATCTTGATGATTTAAGTAATAATTTATTGTCTTTTTTTTATTTAACATTGTAATTAACATGATAAATAAGTGCTGGGTATTGTTTGAAATGTAATATACAGTTAAGCCCAATTAATTAATTGGCCTTCAGTGATTGGGAGCAGAATGATGTTCACTGTTGTATTTTTTTTTCTTTGTTTAATGCAAGGAGATAGTTTGCTTTAATGAAACTGTGCTACTTTTGTCGCTTTATATTCCTCCCCTCCCCACAAAACGTCTCTTGTGCATGAAGGAGATGAGAGCTGACAGATGTTGGCGGGATACTGGTACCCAGAATGCCTTGTGGATGACAGCGTCAAGTTGTTTGAGAAAGTTTCAGCACTTCATAAAAGTGCTGACATGCCAGGGATTGAGCCTGGGACCTTCTGAGTGCAAATTTCAGCACCTCTGCTCTTACACACACGCGCGTGCACAGACACAGACACAGACACGCACGCACACACTTTGGATTTCAGTGCACAATGCTGTGTGTTTTTCCCCAGTGGACATCCTTGCCAACGCAGCGCCTAAAATCCCTCGTTTTTAATAGGGAGCCAACAGGGTGCATGATGTTGGAAACCATGATGTTGGGTGCATGATGTTGGCACCATGGATGTGGAAGAACTCAGTTGCAAATCTGCATTGCAGGACTGGCTCACATGGGAGAAGATGCTCCTTGAGTCTCCGGCCGCTAGGGGCACCCCCCTCGCTACTGCCTTGTAGTGGCGGGGCACCCCAGGTCTCCGGTAATAGCTCCACCTTCAGGGAGAGCATGGGGTTGCTGTGTAAGACGGCAGCAGCATGCTCCCCTCCCAGACTGTGGGGGTGGTGTCAAAACGCCCAGCATATAGCTGAGACGGGAGGAAGTCTCTCTGCTTGCTCCAAAGGTCTTCATACATCCTGTTTCCAGAGAGTGATGCCTTCCCAGATGGGGGCCAGCAGCACCTTTCGTCAAAAGAGGCTGCAGTCCCTCTTTGATTTGATTTGGTGCCTCTGTTGATTCTGCAGCCACAGTCCGTGTAATGACTAGCTGGGGTTATACTTTGCATTACCGGTCTATTTTTAAAAAAATACAATAAAGTTGTTACCCTGGTCAAGACCTTAGGGAGGGAGGGAGGGGAGGTTAACCACCACCACCCGTGCTGTGTGTGTGTGTGTGTTTTTAAACTAAAAACCACTCCCTTGGAGTTGTGGCTTCTTCAGATCACTGCTTCAGATGTGGGGGGGGGGGGTTGGGAGCAGGGAAACAGTAAATCTTCCCATGTGCTGCAGTCTTGAATGGGGTCGTCTCCCCCTTTCCCTGCCCCTGTTTTTAGAGAGCGAGAGGCTCTTCTGGCACAGGGCATGCCTCTATTTTGACCCTTCCTCTGTTCCTGAATAACCCCCAGCACACCCAAGGTTCTGAGGTGTTATACAAGGACAAAAACCACACGGAAGGGGGGGAGGGGGACCCCTGGCCTCCTTCTCGTATTGATGATCTGAAACTGGTGGATATGTACCTTGCTGGTTCAAGGGGAAAGTGGCCTATCCCTCTTCTCCCTATTTGGGCTTGGTGGACGATGAGGCAGGTGAGGGCTTGATGCAATGGGTGGTGTCTTTGGGTGGCACCACTCTCCCATATCCAGGAAGGGTTGGGAACTTTTGAGAGTAACCACTAGAGCTACAACTATCAGGCATGAATTTCAGCTGAATTTGAAGAGGGGTCTACACCACTTGTAGGCCAGCGGGTGGCGCAGTGGGTTAAACTGCTGAACCATGAGCTGTCGATCGAAAGGTCGGCAGTTTGAATCCGTGACGGGGTAAGCTCTCGTTGCTTGGCCAGCTCCTGCCAACCTAGCAGTTCCAAAGCATGATAATGTGAGTAGATAAATAGGTACCGCTTGCGGGAAGGTAAACAGCGCTCCGTGTTCCAGCCGCATGCTACGCGCTGCGGCAAGGAGAGTCATGCCGGCCACATGACCACGGAGGCGTCTTCGGACAACGCTGGCTCTTCGGCTTTGAAATGGGGATGAGCACCACACCCTAGAGTCGGACACGACTGGACTTAATTGTCAGGGGTCACCTTTACCTTTTACCTACACCACTTATTGCAGAGAGAGACTCTTATATGTTTGCCTGGGTCATTTTTGAGGGCCAGCAGGAAACAAAAACACGTAATAACTCCAGCTGGCAGAGAGATCCTAGGAGGCTTCTAGGCAATACTGGGGAATGGCGTTGAGGGTGAAGAATAGCTGGGGGGGGGGTGTCTTCAGTTGCTGCCAGCTGCTCTTCATTCCAGACAGTGGCTCACCTGCCATCGTGGTTCATGAAATGCCCAAGTAGGGAAGCGATGTTTTTTTTTTTTTTTAATTAA
This sequence comes from Plestiodon gilberti rubricaudatus, assembly GCA_026170595.1. Taxonomy (NCBI): domain Eukaryota; kingdom Metazoa; phylum Chordata; class Lepidosauria; order Squamata; family Scincidae; genus Plestiodon; species Plestiodon gilberti. Next base: position 12,816,244 of record JANXHW010000008.1, on the reverse strand, counting down.
AACATCCCTAGACTACCAAGGCGGCTCACAACCAGATAAAACCGATCTTTAGAACGACAGTCAAAAATGCAATCCAACAATTCTTGGATTTCTTGACTTCATCTGTTGAATTCTGCCGTCGCCTGAATTTAGTTCTGGGAAGGTGGATGCCAAGAATGAGAATATGGAGTCCTGTGTTTTAATGATGGGGAAAATTTGTGCACCATTTGGGGAGGGGGGGGGTCGCCTGGCGTAGGTGTTCATGTGGACGGTGGTGCGCAGGTTAAACATAACGTATGATCCGCCGTGCCTTTCATTGCTTCCAATTAAACCTTGCTTGTTAGTTTAACCTCTAGGTAATCCCATCAAACAACGGATGTCAAGGCAACACTGCCCACAGTGGCTTTGGATGAGTAGCCATTAATTTTAATTGCCTTGATATTAAAGATTAAGAAGTAGTGGGACTAGCAGGGTGGAAACGATCCGATGTCAAGCAAATCCACTCGCCGAGCCTTCCCCAGGCTGCGGGGATATTAAAATTTTACTGTGAGAATTAAACAAGGCCTTTATTAGTGATGGCTGTTGTTTGATTGGTCCAGAGGTGGGCATAAACACCCGATTCTTATATATTCGCGGACAATACGGTTGACGTATAGAGATTCTGCAATTATGAAACTGTTAATAAAGCCATAATTGGATTGTCCACAGTAATTATTTGCTGGCTTTCATTAATGTATTATTGCTTCCTGACTGACAAGGTAATATTAAGTGCAATATGTACTATCCAGCAGTATGTCGTCCTGGGAATGCAAGGCATCAGCGGATGCACCTTCCCTTATTGCCTTTAAAGCTTGGGGGGCCTTCCATTAATTTCTGCTAAAGCAAATGCCAGAATTATAGAAACCAGAGCAAATTATCCCTTTTGGTTCTTCTTGTTCCGTGGGAGGAAGATGGCCGGTGCTGCATTTATCGTCGAGCGGCACTCAGCTGCAATCTTGATAAAGGTTAGCATCGCTGAAAGGCAAAGAGGTGGAGTGTATTCCAATCTAGGGAATGCTGGAGGAATTGTCGCCGTGAAGGTCACACGAAGTGGATCGTAGGGCAGGGTGACGTCTTATGAAGCCTTGGAACCAGGGCTGGACTCCTCTACGCGGCTGAGCAAGGCAGGCCCAACAGCAGGGGTACTTGCCGCCTTGGCTGCTTCTCCTTCAGCTCCTTGGATTCAAAAACGAAAAGGGTCATCAAGCAAAAGAGGAAGGAGTCCAGGAGGGTATCCACCACTCTCCCGTCCTCCCTCTGTTGCCCCGTTCCACTCTTTCGTTTTGAGCACAGGGAGCAAGAGGAGGAAGAGCAACTGATGCACTCGTAGGTAAAGGGCTGGTGGCGTTAGTCACGCTGCCTCTGCTGCCAAGAGGACTTGGGCCGGCTCTGCTTGGAAACCTGTATCGTGTGTGGCTTGATTGCTAAAGTCCTCCTACTAAGAATCTTGCCTGGAATTGTCTACTCTGACCGGCTGCATCTCTCCAGGATCTCAGGCAGAGGCTGCTGTGCAAGATCCTTTTGGGTGGAGATGCCAGGGATCAAACCTGTGGCCTTCCTGCAAGGGATGGCCCCTCTTCCATTTGCGAATCTACAATATAGGGCAGGGCTCCCCTAAACTTCTATGCATATATCCCTCTGAGATATTGCATAGAAGGATCATTGCTTTAGGGAGTCCTCTGTAGCTTTATGACATCTTCAGCCACTGCACCAATCCCTATCCTCACCTCAGCCCTATTTGCATGCCTGGCAACCAAGACACAAAAGACTCCCTTGCTTAACTGGCCTGGAGGGCAATGGTCAAGAATGAATATGAGGAGACGGTGGTGGACAGCACCTGTTACTCCCACACTCAGCCCTGACCTGTCCTGATGCAACCATATTGCCACCATTTTGTTGGGTGTTTTGCTAGTAAATAATTCTGGCGATCTGGTTACAGCTGCTGTGGTTGCTCTGCTCGGCTGGGGGCTTCCCTTTCTATGAAATTGGTGCTCCGGTATGGCTGCAAGAGTGCAACACAACCTTACCCACCCACCCACACACCACACACACACACACACACACACACACACACCACACACGAGAGGCTGGTGTTTTTCTTCTCCATAGTTATTTACTACAGTTATTAATTACAAATGTCGTCCTAATGGCCAAGATCAGAAAATAGTTTCTGCATGCCGTTTTTTCCCAGCGGCTTTGTTTCAGCTGCTGTGGCCCTGACCTTTGGGTGGGTTAATATGTAGAGCCTGAGAAGCTGCTTTGGCAGCCGTACAGCCATCTTCAAAGGGAGATGACAAAGCAGAGCTTCATCCATTATTGATTTATTTCTCTCCCCCCCCCCCCCTCATTCTGCAGCGGTCCGAACTCCGTTCGACTCGCAGGCCTCCCAAGGTTGTTCCAGCCCCCAAAACAAAGGACAATGGCATTCCTTCCTTGAATTCCCTCCCTCTGGCCAAGCTTCACGGTTATTTGTTTTCTCTCCAGCCCTGGCAATGGCTTTCTTGAGCAAACCTTTGGTTCTCTCCCCTGCCCTGCCCAACATTTAAGGCACTCGGTTAACCATCACAAGGTCCAAGATGGCTGTTGGTCATGAAAGCATTGCTCCAGTTTACGTTGAATTTCTCCCTCCTGCCGTCGAATGGAACCTCCATGTTCAGGGATAGTGTATCTCTGAAGGAGGGTGGTGTAGCATAGTAGCCAAGAATCAGGACTTCCCTGTTTCAAACCTCACCTTCTCCATGAACTCACTGAATGGCCTTGGGCAAGCCACTCCTCCTGGGCCTCGGTGTTCCCCATTTACAATGTGGGAATAATACTTACAAGGTGGGGGGGGGTATGTGGGAGTCTCCTCCAGAACAATCTTCCTATCTTTCTCCATATCAATCTGCCTGTCCCCTTAGGCGACCAAGAAAGGCCCTCCCAAGCACGCATTCCTTTGTGGAAGCTCGGTTGCTGGTTACATGTGGTAGGGCCTTCTCGGTTGTGGCTCTCACCTTAAGGAACTCCGTACTGGTGGAGATTCATACAGTCTAACCTCACCCCCACAACCTTAGCTATTTTCCATCGGTGTGTTAAGTACGTTGCTGTTTCAGGAGGCACTTGGCTTAGCTGTGTTTTGCTGAAGCTCCCTTCTGTTGTCAGCTGGTTGTTAGGCTGATTGTTCTCTGTTCCTTGCCCATTTCTGTATTAACTTTCTTGCTATTTGACGGTGGTTTTACTACAACTGTGAACCGCCTCGAGTCCCTCCTAACTGAGGAGAAAGATAACATGAATCCCAGGTGCCAATGGGGGAATGGCCGTCCCTTGGAGGATGTGCTGCGTTTTTCAGTTTTCATTTCATTTCTCTTCCCTGTTGGCTCCTTGACAGGTATCCAACTGGTTTGGCAACAAAAGAATCAGGTACAAGAAGAACATTGGGAAGTTTCAAGAAGAAGCCAACCTTTACGCAGCAAAGACGGCGGTGACCGCAGCGCACGCCGTGGCAGCAGCCGTCCAAAACAACCAGACAAACTCGCCCACCACGCCAAACTCTGGTATGTACCGCCACCTCCTCTCTGGTGTGGGCCTGGCTGGCAAATGATGATGGGGAAGTTGTTTTCCTTCTTTCAGGGAGCTCCCCCCCGAGTTTTAAGTGCAGGGATATATTTTTTTTCATCGAATCCTTTTTAGGGCAGGATGTTCCAAGGGTGGCTGTTGGGCCAGCTGAGGGTGGGCTGAAGGAATTTCTTTGATGCCTAGTCTAGGCTGAGCTCTCCTTTTCTCCCTCTCTGTCAACACGAAAGTCAGGGGTCATCCGATGACCCTGAGCCGCAGGGAATTGAACGATGTGCTGTGTGAAGAAAGATGTCTTTTTTCCCGTCCTAATGGTCAGGCTTCAAGGCACCTCACTTAGGTGGCTTGGAGAGGGGATTAGGCAGCTTTGCGGAGGACACGTCTGTCAGGGGCCACTAGTCACAATGGCTTCAGGTTCGGGGGCAGAATGCCTCTGAAACCCAGTTGCAGGCAGGGGAGCAGCGGCGGGAGAGGAGGGTGCCTCTCTCTCCCACTTGTGGGCATGCCAGAGGCAGCTGGGGGGCCACAGTGGGAAACCAGAAAAGCCCTGCTGGGTCAGGCCAAAGGGAGCCCAGCAGCATCCAATGTGCTTTTGTTGTTTCAAGTCTGCTAGAATGAGGGACCTGCGGCCAAGGTTTTGAAACCAATGCAAGCAATCCAGTTCACGTTCTGTACCTGCTGTGTTTGTCAGTCATTCGGACAGCTCGCCCTTTCAGGGAGAACCTCCTTCTCATGGAAAACCATACCTGGCACACTCTTCTTTCCCAGTGTTAGTCTGTTGTTAAGAAAAAAAAAGAAATGGTGTCCTTAGGAATCTTAGGTTCCCTGGTGGCTTATTTGAGGTGACGTCAATGAGAAGATCAAATCATGGCTTCCCGAAAAGACAGCTTGACTATTGTCCACCATCTTCCCTTGCCTTGTGTAGCCATAGAAGAAGATGGGATGCACTCTTAGGCTCTGCCATTGCCCCACGCAAACGGACAGGGCATCCCCGAACCAATCAGAGTGTGCCTTTAGCCTGTGTCCCAGAATCCTTTGCAAGACGGAGAGCCCCGTGGCAGACCAAGCAGCCCTTGAGGGTCGCCGCGTCGTGCTCTGAAAATCTGTTCATTCTTTTCATTTCAAAGTAGAATGAAGCATGGACAAGCCACCAGGCTCTCCTCTTGTTGCCATTTTCCTTCTGAAATTTCCTAGCAACATGGTGTGTTTACCTACAGGGCTAACTAGAAGACAGTAACACCAGGGGAACATCTCTTTTGGGTTTCCGCCGAAACAAAGGCTGTTTAGTTTTGATGGTATGTAACCCCAGAGAAGCTTCTTTAAAACTGTAGCAAAAGCGATGCTAAGTGACAAAGTGAATGAGAGTTTGCTCCTTCTGATGAGAGCAAATCAACTTAATTAGCAATTACCAGCCATTTCCATCCTAAGGAGGCATTAAACCCAGCCTTTCCTTCAGTATTTAGCGATGGCACCTAGAGATTAAGGGAGCCACCGGCAGAGGGAGGGAAGAGGGGAGAATGCGTTTGCATTTTGAAAACTTAAATGCTGAATATTCATCGCCAGCACCAACCCAAAGGGAAAGGTGGTGCTTCTCCCTATCCATGCGCCAGATGGAAACTTCAGCCCTAAACTAATGTTGTTGAAACGATGTTCTGTTTTTGGGCCATTTAGCAGTTCAAGTGAGTGGCCCCGTTCTGTGAGCAGGGAAGGAGGAACGAGTGCAACGTTCTCCATGGGAAACTTTCTGCTAGAAATTTGAGGTGGAGCAAAAGTTCCCCTCCAAATTGCTACCGACTTACTACTTCTTTTGGGGGGGGGGCACTACTTTGTTCGCACCTGCCATCCAGTGGCAGATGGAGGCCACCATTGTTGACCTTATGGTGAGAAGGCTTCTGGTACTCTGTGATGACAAAGCATTGTGGCGAGGAGACGTGGGTAAAAGAAAATGGCAGCTGCCAACCCTGGGAGAATTGTCTCCAGGAGCGGCGTCCGTCTCCTCTTCCCCAAAATGACTCCCCTTTCGTCTGTTGCCACCCGAAAGGGGGCAGTGATATTGGGCAAAGGCATTTCACCTCAGCAGCAGAGGGAGGGAAGCCTCCTGTTTCTGCCTCCGCCACTTCTGAAGATGCACTCTTGTTTGATTAGGCAGGTCAGAACGGGACATGATGAGGGGCGTTTAGAATGGTGCCGCCCATCAGCTCTTGGTAACCTTTTTAGCCCCATGTTTGGTCTTGGAGAGAGGAACCCTTGGTTGGACGGTTTGTGGGAACATCTCCTGAATTCCTGCTCATGGCCAAGCGACTGTAGGCAGCTGCCTCATCCTGAGTGGAACATTGGTCCCTCTAACCCAGCCACATCTCTCCTGGTTGCAGACAGAGAAAAAGGAAGTCCTTTCCCAGCCTGAAGCCCAAGATGGAACCTTGTGCATGCCAAGCATGCCCTCTACCACTGAGCTGTGGGGGGACCCCTCGTAGATTCATGTCTCTCTCTGCTGGCTCGTCTGTGGCTCTTTTCAGTTAATGGGGTGTCATTCTGTCCAACACTCTTCCTTCCTTCCTTGTTTCCTTTCCTCCTCCCTTCCCTACTTTTAGAAGTATTGGGGGGGGGATGGGTGTGTTCGTTTTGCCACTCTCTTGTGATTCAGCTACTTAACTCTTTCCTTTCTAGGTTCTTCTGGTTCTTTTAACCTCCCTAATTCTGGGGACATGTTCATGAACATGCAGAGTCTGAATGGGGATTCTTACCAGGGGTCCCAAGTCGGAGCCAATGTGCAATCACAGGTAGGAGAAAAACGCCCCCCCCCCCCCCAATTAGGGCTTCTCCAACAGGATGTGCTTTGGGCTTTATGCAAAGAAAAAGAAGGCAAACAAACTTAACAGAGACAATCCAACCTCAAATTTTCACCTCCTAAACTCTGGCGCTGAAGTGCTGCTGTTTTTGTGCCTCCGGGCAGAATTGGGTCTGCCTATTTCTTTCATTCTGAATGCGGCCACTAGCACCAAAATTTTGCCAGTCTTAAAAACCGGCTTCCCTTCCTGCCACTCCCGTTGCCCCCAATTTTAAAACTGTTTTTCAAGCTTTGTGAATGCAGTTCGGCTCTGGCTTGAGCTCATGGCGTTTGGGTTGGGTGTGTTGTTTGGCTGTCGACTCTCAAGCGTTTATTGGAATGTCTTTTCCGTGTGGGGGGGGATTGTTTTCAACGAAAAGGACATGAAGCAAAATAACTCCATAGTGTTTAAGAAAATGCCTTTTTTTGTTCTCCATCCATTCCAGTCCCTTTTTAAAACAAGGTTGACTCTGTGAACTAGGATCTCTAGGGCACGTGTGTAGCAGTTGTGCACCATACATAGGTAAGCATGGTACAGCATAATCCTATGCATGTTTACTCCGAAGTAAGTCCTACTGTGTTCAATGGGGCTTACTCCCAGGTAAGTATGCATAGGATTTGCGAGCTTAGTGTATCATAATGATCAAGAGATTGAACTGCAAATCAGGAAGTCTCAAATCTCGCCTCTATGACAAATTCACTAGGTAGCCTTAGGCAAGTCACTCCCTCTTGGCCTCAGTCTTTCCCATCTGCAATATGGGGGTAATACTACTCGCCTCACAGAGGTGTTGTAAAGACTATGCTAGGCAATATAAATGGTAATACACATGACATGCTTTGAGCACTCAAAAAGTGCAGGCCATGCAGGCCATGAATTGTGTGCAGCTTTTTGGCAATTTAGAGTGGGGGCACTATTTTAAAGGTTTTATAACCTCCTTATCAGCCTCAGGATGTAGACGCTCACTGTCGCTCCTCCTGGCTGCATTTGACTTGCAGCCACCAGACTTTGTTGAAGTGCCCCTGAGCTGGACACTACATCAAAATATAATTTCGGAGCATTGGGGGGTGGGGTGGGGTGGAACAACACTGAAAAGAGCTGGGAGGAATGCCAGGGGGGTTTACTACTCATCCCCACAAATTGTATTCCCTCCAATTTGAAGAGAAGTGAGATGGTTTTGCCCCCTTATTCACCCTCAAATTCGCCCCTTCCTTCCAATTTGGCCAGACTTTCAGAAGTTCAGCACAGCTTTCATACTAACAGTCCTGAAGACATGCCCTGTGTGTGCTTTTGTGGCATTGCCCTGATATGTTCTTAGCACTCAGCGTCTCCTTGTTTTGTTTTGCATGGAGTAAGAAACCTAGAACAGCATTTCAAGTATTTGTCAAAACTGCTTGTTGCCCTTGATTTGGGGAAGATAGATGTGTAACACGTGCGCGTGCGCGCACACACACACACACACACACACACACACACACACACACCCTGCTCCCCCTTTGTTTTCTACATTTGGAATAATTTCGTGTTGGAAGTTGACAATGGTGTGAATTGCTGTTCGGAATGATGAGGCTCTTCTCGTTTGTGTGTCTGCCTGTCTCTTGCAGGTGGATACCCTGCGTCATGTTATCAATCAGACGGGAGGATACAGTGATGGCTTGGGAGGAAACTCGCTGTACAGCCCACATAATTTAACTGTGAGTACCAGTGGAGAGCCATCAGAAGGGCATCAGAGTCATGAGTGCGTGCGTACGTGCGTGCGTGAGTGCGTGCGTGTGTGTGTGTGTGTGAGTGTGTGTGTGTGTGTGAGAGAGAGAGAGAGAGAGAGAGAGAGAGAGAGAGAGGTGGTCTCTGGGTTTCTTCTTAATCAGGAGCTGGCACTGCCTGACTTGCCTTCCCAGCAGCTCTAAAGGTGATGGAGAATGAGCTGTCCGTACTCTTGGCATTCCTAGACCTCTGGCCTTTCGACTTGGGTTGACGGTGGTTGTCTCTTCCTCTGCTACGGCGATCCCAGCAGTCAGCCCAAGGTTTCCTTGTTAACTTCTCTCCATCATACTCTGCTACAACCTTCTTCCAATGGGGGTGAAATGAAGGAATGCTCTCGTTGAAGTATCGCCACGTCCTCTACATTTCCCAGGGGAGTCTCTGTTCCCCGAGGACATAAACCTGCCACGCAACCTGTCCCCACCGCCCTTGATCTCGCACTGTGTCCTTGATGTATGCACAAGGTCCTGAGCTATCTTTGGCGGAGCAGCTGGAATGCAGACTGAGAGTATGAGTGAGACATATCAAGGGCTAGTGCAGAAGGTGACCCATAGGTAGGACGACGTCCAGCTAGCTCCCCCTTCCCTTTCTTCTGTCCCCCAGAGCAGGTGGAATTGAGTCAAAGGGGGAATACTCGGGGCTGGCCCATCCATGAGGCCAACTGAAGCAGTTGCCTCAGGCAGTGGATTGGCGGAGGGTCTGCCTCATTTGAGATTTGAAAATAAGGGACAACGGAGGTGGCGGCTGGTGTGCTGCTGGGTTGGAAAGGTGGTCGCTGACCCAGTGCCCCTTGCCTACGGGGCCAACCTGACCTATGCATGCCCACATGTGACGAACCCATTATACCAGTTACCTAGAAAGCTGGTGTTTCTGCAGCAAGGTTATTTTCTGTTTGTCCGTAACAAGGACAAAGTGGTGGTGGCAGAAACGTGGCGGCAGCAGATTCAGCTCAAAGAAGGGCTTGTGGGTGGCACTGTCGGGCCACGATTATTCATCATTTATGCAGCAGTTTTAATCTTGTCCAAGATGGACAGTGTTCTTCAGTCCCTTAAGAGAAAAAGAGGATTAAGACGGACTAACTAAGAGCCCTTCACCAACAGTCACTTGGACTAGGGATAGCTGTCCCTGTGCATTGTTAAGCCTGCTGAATCTTTTTGGATTGTTTGGTCTGCTTTCTTTTCATGGGGGTAGTTTGAAAGGTAGACGTTCCCCACTTTTTGTGGGACTGCTTTTGAGTGAGGTTGGAGTCTGTCGAGATGGGGCTCTACCACTCCTTCAGTGATTGCATGCAAAAGTCTCCGGGGTCAAAGCTGGGACTCTATCCTTAACATAACCATATGAAATCCGATGCAGTCTTTGAAGTGGTATAGCCCAGACCTAAGCTCACCACCTCAGCAAAGCCTGCAACTAATGTGGCTGATCGATTCTCCATATACTCCCTGTATGTAGAAAACTAGATGGTCAGGATGAGAAATTCTCGCCTAGCTTTGTCCCTGATACACTGCATGTTTCTGTGCTGGGGATTAGTTTATTTATTTGATACGGAGGAGCATTTAGCCTTGTGAGTCCAGCCCAGGCACGGGTTGACAGCCTCAGTGGGAACTGGTGGTCATAATTCTTAGGAGGTTGTGCTGGGATGTTCCCCCGCAATATCAACATCCCGTTTAGAGTCAGTGAAATTGCAAGATTAGGGGGGTGGGGTTCATGGTGGAATGGAAGCAAAAGGAGCTGCCTTCACCCCTGTCATTGTTTTCCCCAGGACGCCCCTGCAAACGATGCTATGTGAGGTCACATTGTTCCAAAGGGAGTGTTCTTGGGGGGAAGGGGGGAATGGCAGATCCCAAGAGGGACATACCACCCCAAACTTCATCGTTAAAGGCAGTCTCACCTAGTCAGTTTCGTCGCATTCCTAAATTCATGTAGAGCAGGGGTTCTCAAACTTTGGAGGCCCGGGTACCCACTAACACGGTCCAATTTTCTAAATTACCCCCTGCTAATTAACTGCTAATTAATTGGATGAATCAATCAATCAATTAATTAGGTAATCATTAACTAAAAAAGTACTAAAACAATTTTAAATGTGAAAAACGTCTTATTTAACTCTGTGTGGGAGGGAGGGAGAGACATACATGCAAGGATCTCTTTTTTTTTCTCCAAGTCACACTTCCCAAAATCAGCTCCTCCTTCCCCCACCCCACCAAAGTACATTTTCCAAAGTACAAAAATAAGCCCAAAACCAAAATCAGAGAGACAGAAGGGCTCAGAAAATAAATACAATTTAAAATCCATGTTAATTAACACTTAATTAGCTGCTGATGGGGCAAATAAGGGGCAGGGCTTGGCGTACCCCCAGCAAGAGGTCCGCGTACCCCTAGGGGTACCCGTACCACAGGTTGAGAACCCCTGATGTAGAGTACACGTAAAGGGGCTCTCAGCCACGGCCCCAGATTGACCAAGGGACACCCATCCCCGCCATAGGAAATGGGCTCTTCTCCTGTCCTTTGTGCAGGTTCATGCAATGTTGGGCACTGACTTGTGGCTTTAAAATCAGGGTTAGAGGATACCGCCTATTCAGAGTCCTCCCCCCCCCCCCCGTGGCAAGGGACTGGTCTCCTGACTCTCCACCCTCCATGCATAGCGGTCACCACGCGCTTTGGCACTAGGAAAGAACCGCTGATGAGGCAGGAAAGGATCCTGCTGACAATAATCCAGGCAGCAATGAGACGGAAGCGCCTTCTGCAAAATACCATCGCCCAGGAGAGACTTGGAGACCTTTCTCCCCCCCTTTTTTTTACAGTCTTCCACTTGCCACAAGAGTAAATATTAATGACTCAGAATGTGATTGAAGACGTTCAGTTGAGAGGGAGGGAGGAGCGGGGGGAAAGTCCCATTAAATACTCAAATCTTTTTCCATTTGAAATGTCAAATCTTTCTTTTGGGGGGTTTATAAATAACTCATAATAACCCACAACAAACCGTATAAAAAGCCTTTTAGTCGCATTTCTCCCTTTTTTCCCATTTAAGTGTTTTGAAATGCTTCAGAGAATTTGCGATATCCTTATCAACATGATAAAATATGAAACCCTGATTGCCTGCAGCGTTTTGCAGACACGAATTCCATCTCCGCTGATGAGGCCTGATAAGGCTCTGTTGTATTATACAGTGCATAATCTCAAACCACCAGAGTAAGGATTAATTTATTTGGGGTGGGGCGGGGGGGGGGGAGAAAGAGAGAGAGAGTAGAGAAATGGTAGCTGACAACCTCTCCCCCAGCTGCCAAACTCAGTAAAAATATCGTACATTTGTTGTTTATAAATTTGGATAAAGAGGGAATGATGTTTACTTCAGATGGAATATCTTCAGATGCATATCTGTGGGAGAGTTTTCTTCTTCCTCTTAAGTAGATTTTCATATCGGGGGGGGGGAAGATGAAAATTTAAACGTATTCCAAAAAAAGAACGAGACCGTCAAAGCGGCAGCTTAACTGCCTTCACCTGGTGCAGCGAAAACAAGCAAGACTCTTGTAGCCCCAGTTTATTTCAGCAGAAGCATTCGTCCACTAGCGTCCAGTTGCGCCTGTGAGGAAATGAACTGCAGAAAGCTTTTGGGTTCATCTCCAAGGCTCTGTGACGAGGCTCTGCCCGGTGGCTGTTTTCCAAAGCAGGCTTTTCTTTTCTCCTTCCCCAGCCTATGTCGTTCTTGGCAGAGTCATTCAAAACCAGGCATGATCAGGATTTTATAAATGCCAGTTTAGTTTTCAGTTACTGGGTGAGGGGAGCTTTGAACATGCCTTGTTACAAGACGAGATCTCCCCCCACCACCACCTCCCCGCTTTTGTGGCTGTTCGCCGAGAGATCATGATTGGAACTTCTCCTTTGAATCAGGACGGCCCTTTCATGTGTGCAGCTCTTTCATCCTCAGAGAACCACATGGCTGGGCAGCCTGGCTGTGGCTTGGGGAAGGCGCAGCGAGATCCGTTCTGGACTGGGCCACCCGTCACTGGCTGCTCTTTTGTGCACGCAAGTGGCTGTTTGGGGCATCAGGGCATTATTGACCAGGATCCCACCGCCAGTTGTTTGGCACTAACCTTTTCCTGCTGTGATCAGGCGGTGCTCTGGGTTTGGGAGAGAGAGAGAGAGAGAGAGAGAGAGAGAGAGAGAGAGAGAGAGAGAGAGAGAGAGAGAGAGAGAGGAGATCCCTGCAAAGGCTATTGTGTGCCGGGAGCACTGGGGAGCCAGCCTGGCTTGCTCCAGCAAGCGCCGGCGTGGCTTGCGCCCGTCACTTCCACTCAGCGTCCCCCCAACTCACGAGGCCCGCGCCTCCCACTTCTTGACTGACATAAAAATATGTAGCGACAAGCTGTCTGCCACAGCAGAAATCTGATCAGACATTGATTTCAGCAATTGCCTCGATGGGCCGAGGCAGAAGGCAAATTTGTTTCTGAGTGCGGTTATTGCTGATGCAGGTCTAATGCGTTGGGGGGCTCAACAGCAGCCCAAGACATGGAGCAACATCGGAAAAGGGCTGAGGAGGAAGGGGGGGACGGTGACTGGGGATTCTGTTTATGGGTAATTGGAAAATAGATCAGAACAGGGTGCTTGCTTTCGCCTTCCCCTGCTCTTGTGGCTTTGCGCAAGGATTATTGCGGTTTTGTAGGGAAGCCGGGGTCGTCTCAACTTGTCTTGTAAATGGCTCTGACATGTGCCCAGAAGGGAGACTTTTAAAAATGAAATTAAGATCCAACCGTGTTAGTTTCTCTCCCCTCTTCCTTCCTTCTCTTCCCCCTGCTTGAGAGGCCTGCATTGCTGGGAAGCCGAGGGTCAGCGCTTCAGCTCAGGGCCCTGTCAGATCAAGCACGGAGCGTTCTTGCTTTGCTCAGCCCTCCGGAACAGGCACGGAGCCAGGACTCTGGGGAAACAAGCTCAGAGCAGGGGAAGGAGAAGACTTTCTTTGGGGGGGCCGGGGGACAGGACTAAACACCTTCTGAGCTCCGCAGGCTGGAACTCCAAGCGGTACCACACTCTGCCTCTTCTTTGCCTGAAGCTACTTGGGCTGAGATCAGGGAGACGGATGCAGGAATAATCATTGGCTTCCCCTTTGACAACTTATCTGACGCTAACTCAGACTTCAACGGAGAGTCAGCGACAACAAGAGGGAAATTCTTACGAGAGCAGAAGCATTTTGGTAGTTTTATTCAAAAAAGGGAATGATTGCTTGTCTTTTCCAATCATCGACTTTTCCTTGGCGCAAACTGACCGTGGTTGAGTGGCAGAGGCTTGTCAAAACCAGTGTGGGAGAGCTTTGGGTCACAGACAGTTCCTGGATCCAGCAGGCTGCACTGTTCACAAGCAGCACCTCCTTCACGTACAGACCTTGTTTTCGTGTATTTACGACATGTTGGCCTTTTGGGCCAACGGGCTAAGATTAGGGCAGTGGGCTGTGGGCTAAGGTTAGGCCTGAGGGCTAAGATTAGGACAGTGGTCTTCTGTCCTGGAAACTGTAGGCCATGGACCTTATAGAATTGTGTTTCGCAGGAGACTTCCCCAGTGCTCTCTATGGTCCTCTTCTGGGCGGCAAGAAAAGCCCCTGCTTCTCTCTCTCTCTCTCTCTCTCTCTCATTGCCAAGGGTCGGCCTGCCACTCCTTTGGTTTGCAGGCATCCCAACCAAGTGCTTTGCTGGTCAATGCAAATCGCAACAGTCACTTCTCCCTTGGGCACCCCATGTGTGTAAGTCCTCTGGGACCTAAACAGCTCCATGCGTTACCCATCAGTAGTGCCCAGGCGTGGGACCCAGCAGCTTGTTGGAGAGGAAGGTTCATAATGGCCTTGGGCGAAGTGTTAGGCCAGCCCCACAACCTCGCTGAGTAATGGTTCGTAACCTCCAAAGCTTCCCATATGAAAACGAGGAGGTGCTGCATAGGCTTGCAGTCTGAGTGCCTTTGCTCTGCTATTGCGTATCCCTGCAGATTTCCTTGGCCCACTGGATGCCGTGACACTGATTTGAAAAGCCAATAGGGAACAGAGGTGTCGCTATACCCCCTGTGGGGGGAGCCGTCGATGCAACACCCCCCACGTGACAGCACAAGCCCCACCCCTGTGTGTGTGACATCACATTCGCCACACCGCCACTAAATTTTGGTGGCGACGCAAAAGCACCCCCTGGCGCTTTTTCAGCCATTTTTGGGCCGTACAGAGCCCAGGAGGGCCAATCCTCCCGCCCTCCCAGCATACAGCCTACAAACGGCCAAAACAAGCAGGGGGGTGTGTGCTTTCGCGCTGTGCTGCCGCCGAAATTGGGTGGCAGCACGGCGAAAAGTGCTGTTTGATCACTACCACCTTCAAGACGCCCTTGTCCTACGGCACAAAGCTCAACATGTCAAGACCCACCGCAGCAGCTGTGCGGCGTGTGGAACTTGGTGTTAGCAAAGGTTGCCAGGGTGGTTTAAAGAAGTCATCCAACATCGCAATAATGCAATCAAGCGGCATCCAAACAGTGGCAGCAGTACAAAGTCACTGTTCCTTGAGAAGGAGGGGCATCTGGCGCATGTGGCAGACCGTCTGTCCTGAATGGCATGTATGTGTTCAGGTGGGGAGGGTGCTGTGCCCAGCTGCGTGTTCTCAGTGGCTACGTTTTCCCCCCTCTCCAGGCTAACGGTGGCTGGCAGGACGCGACCACCCCGTCTTCTGTTACCTCTCCAACGGAAGGCCCGGGAAGTGTGCACTCCGATACCTCTAACTAATCTCCTCACAACACTTGTCGTCGTCGTCATCCCCCACAACGAGCTGAAATGCCTTCCTTTAGTGCATTCAAAAATCCCAGAAGGAAAGAAGAAAAGGAAAAAGGAACAACCAAGGAAGGAAATGGTTTTTATTTTCCTTTTTTTTTTTTTAAGCCAATCGCTATGGCTTCACTGTAAAACCTTGTTGTACCAGAGAACTCGATAAATCTGTTGTGTGTGTGCGTGTGTGTGCGTGTGTGGTTTTTTTTTAAAGATATCCTAATCATTTGTATATGTACTTTAAATATCACAGAAATGCGCACACTCACACAATGTTAAGGGGGGGGGGAAATCAAGCACTTTATCCAACTAGGCCAGGATTTAGCATTGTTTGTAGCCCTGTAACTATTTAAAAAAAGGAAAAGGAAAAATAATTTATTATCAACTACTCTTGTAAGCATGGTCTACCAGTTTCCGGCGTCTTGGCCTTAAGGGTAAACCTGAATTGTTCTTAAGAAGTAACCTCAAGTCGCAGAACACGGGCGTGGGTGCCGCACCCAAACCAAACTCCCGTTGAGAGCCGGCGTGAATTTCAGATGCTGATTGTGTTTAATCTTTCTGTTCTCATATCTCTGCTCGAATGGAAGTAAGCGTTGCTGAGTTTCCTGGTATGTCAGCGGCCGTTGCATTTGTTAGTTTGAGGTTTTGAAGCATCCTTCATTGGTCAGCTGTTTTTGTTGGGCTCCGTTGCATTAACGTAGCTTAGTCACTGGGGAGAGGCAGGGGGTCGCGTTGTCTTTTTCCCGTTTCGTTTTTTAACCCTTGTTAACAGACCGTGGTGGTGCGGAGCCTCCCCACTCTACAGGTCATCAGCGGGCACAGATGGTTCAGCCAAGACGAAGATATTGGCTGCTCATGTTTTCACGAGCCGAGTTGCTGGGTTTTACAGTCCGAGCCGGGTGCCGCGCACCGTCCACCAGGGTTCGCCACCGACGAGAGGCCAATGGCCCCGTTCTCTGGAGTGTTGTATATAGTGTAGCAAAAGAGTATTTATACATCTCACCAATCAAAACACAGCTTTATTACCTCATGCGAACTCATACGAACCAATAGAAACATATTCTTTAGCTTAGAGTGCTCACTTACTACCTCTTAACAATACTCACGCTATAGTATGTCTCTACTTATTATTTGTCCCCTCTCCAAAATCTTGGGGTTGGGTTTTGTTTTTTTTTTTTGGACATCTTGTAATTAACTCTTTGTTTCCCTTCATGAAATGTAATGTACATTGTAATCTTTTAAATAATAATAATTAAAAAAAGTTTTTAAAAATCTGAGTTGCGTTGGCAACTTTCAAAAATAATTTAAAAAAAAGAAGAGGAAACAGCTTTGGAGTGGAAACATTGAGTCTTTAGGTTCAACACAAAACAGTGAAACTGTTTGTAAATAAAGAGAAACATTTTCAGTGTTCATCATCTTGTTACTATACTAATTCACGCAAAAGAAAAAGAGAAAAAAAATTAAACCAATAATGAATTGTAAAGCAGACAGGTCTCAGTATTCAGTACTGTATATTGCACCCTGTATAACTGGGGGCGGGGGTGGGTCGGGCGCCCGTTTATTTTTCCTTTCTGTTTTATTTCCTCCTTCTCCTCCTCTCTTTTGTATTGTATGCGATTCTGAAACTGATTGACTCAAAAAAATAATAATAATTTGTGGCAGTGATTCTAATGTATTAAACCGTTTCGTGTTACTTTCTTAACTGGATCACACCCTCGATTGAAGAGTCTTCCTCGTGGTAGTTCTATGTAGTTTCAAACCATGAATAAACTTTTTGCTTTCATGACCCAGCATGTTGACGTCCTTTCTTAGTGCTCCTTGGAGCTGGCCGCCGGAAGGGGCGCATGGGTAATGTGAGAACTGGTGGCGAGACAACAAGGCAGGAGCCGGACGTTCCTCCTTGGGCACTCTGGTCTGAGGGATGGTGAGGAGGAGAAAGTGGATAGAAGGAAGGAACCAGGAAGCTGGACAAGTCGATCCTTCGGGCTTCTCCAACAAAGCGTCTCTTACAGTCATATGTTCTTGCCCTAGAAGTTAGCTTTTTCTGTTTTAAAAACTATGGGTATCTATTGAGGCCTGCTTTAAGCCTAAGGTTGGGCTATCATGTATCCTTCTCATCTTTCTTAGATGGTTCAAACTAACCATTCAGCAAAGGCATATCTATTGCTCTGATTGTGAGCATATTGCGGCTGCATTGCCTTCTCTTCTGCTACTGTTAAAACAAGGAAAGGTCTTGTGCTGGTGAGGCGAATAAAACATGTCGTCAGCCTTCTTTCACAACCCCAGGGGTCTGCCAGATCAAAGGCCCATGTCTTCAAGGGACTCACCTGGCCAGGTTGTCCCCTGAAACCTCAGTCCTGGTGGCCATGGGTGGTGTCCAATGTCAGGGGCCGGGTGGAAGGAGCTATAGGCCGCCCAATGGTGTTTGTACTGCAAAACCCACCCACCAAGGCATAGGTGACAAGTACATGGGAAGTAACCCTGTTGTGGTCCCTCCCACCTTTTCTCCCTCATTCTAACACGATTGGAGCAGTCTGAGAATCGACATGAAGGAGCACCTCTCACACTGGCCCTGTAACGTAAGAACAGCCTATAAGACAGTGTGCAGAGAGCACCTCTCACCCCATTCCCTGGTGTGCAGGTGGGTTCACTGTTTAATTATCTGCTTGGAATGACAAAAGTAGTGGCAGGGGGAGGAGGGCGAGAGATGTGTCAAGTTGCAAGACGATGTCGCTGGGGGAGAATTTGGACTCTTCCGGATGTACTGCCATGGGGGGGGGTATCAACACAGTCTCAATGTAACTTAGGGGGAGGTGTCACTTCCCTTAAACCTGAGCTTGCCAGGCATCCACAAAATGTTGTCTTGGCAGTGGCCTCCCTCCTCCTCCTCGATAAAGGAATTGTTCTTCCTTCATGATTGCCTTCAGTTGACGTCAACCTTTTTGAAATATGCTCTGCAAATCCAGTGGTCGTTTTCCTTCCAAGAACCACTGGTGGAAAGGCACCCTTTCCATCTCCATAAACCGCTAATTTTTAAATGTTTTGTAATAAAAACCAAAGGTCAGTCCCAGGTAATAGCCTATTTGGTATATCTTCAGGAAATGGTCTTTGAGGAAATTGCATTAAAGTGAATCACGTGTGACCTGGGGCCTTGGAATATAAGATGTATATGTTTATCCAATTTTTCAGTGAGAAAACAAGGCAAGCTTTTAAAGAGAGAGGGGGCGGGGTGGGACTGCTGTCACCGTCCACCATAAGTCTTCTTGGGGAGCAGCTCAGACAATTGAATTCATGTTGTGGTCATCTGCGTGAGCTCAGAGGTGCTTGAGCAACCTGATTATTTGCATGATTCAATTAACTTGTGGCTTGCTTTCCCTTATCAATGATCCTTGTGTGAAGTTATTTTGTAAAGTGTCTTTTTTTTTTCTTTTAAAGGTGGGGAGAGGAAACCAAAACCCCACCACAAACATGGTACAAACACAATTTATCTTCTTCACTGTCCAAAACACACACACGCATTCATCACGACAGTCCTTTATCACACAGGCAACTACTTATACCTTCTCCCATCAGCCAGGCTTCTTTTCCCATCCAATCATTGCTTGCTTGCTTGCTTTTTTATTTTTTTGCATTCTCTTCCTCCCCCCCTCCCCCCGGGCTGCTGCAAAGCTCTCTGTGCCAATTAATAAATAAAACCAGGCCGAAGGGGGAGGGAAAACACAAAAACCGTAGGCCTCGGAAGGGTCCCAGTGCGTGCCGAAGAAATGCAGAGAGACAACCTGCACACGCTTAATGGATCTCTTGGCCTCCGTACACACGCCTAGCTTAACACTATAATTCTCCAGAAATCATATTTCCAATGTAAAGTGTGTCAGCGGGAAGGGAGCTCAGCATAATTGAACGGGCACAAAAGACGTCTCTCATCTTGATCATGGCTCGGCTGGCCATGGGCAAAATCCTGTCACACGCTGATGAGGTTCACGGAAGGGCTATCAACAACCTTTTGGGCGGCCCTTGGCACGGCCCCCTTTGCCCAGTAGGCATAATTAAAGGCCTCCCTTATATGGCGGCGGAGGAGGGGGAAGGCGGCCCTGCTGAGCCATCGGCCCCTGCTTCCCCTCCTTGCTCCTTCCAGTCTCCTGCAGACGATGATGGCAATGAAGTAGGGACCCTCCAGGCTCAGTCGCACATCACAAAGGTTTACAGGAGGCACCCACATTTAAAGTAAGCCTTTCTGATGGGCTTGTGCGCCCGTAGCCGGCAGCGATGCTCTGCCAGCAACAGGCACATCCTAATTGAGTGGCGGCAGTTAGATTGCGAGGCAGCAGCAGCAGCGGGCAAGGCAACTGGCAGCCGTGCAAGACACCTGGGGTGCAGCACCTGCTGTGGAAACCCCCCCTCGGGAGTAGCCAACTCTAGGGTGGGGCTATTTTCCCCAGGTGAGCCTGCGGTGCAGCTCGCCACCAGCGGGGGCCAACACCAAAGGGTGCCCCTTCGGTGAGCAACGAAGGCTTCATGAACAATGTCTTGCCTGGTGAGAGCAGCAGTTTCGTGATTGGGAATTTCAGGGGGGGGGCTGTTTGGAAGAAGTTCAAGATGGCCTGGGCTGACTGCTGGACTGGAATTCCAGATGTTTTTGATTACGATCAGTGTTAATGGTCCCATGTGGGTGATCCTTCTTGGGATGGAGTGGCGTGGAGAGGGGGCGTGGCGTTGGTAGTAGTGACGGCAAGGGAGACTGCTGGTAGTGCCTTTTCTCCCCCCCCCCCACTGTTTCATTTTGTTTGGATGTAGGGTGGGGTTGGGGTCATTGGGTGTGATTTTAGATTAGTTGAAGCCTCATCGGGACTATGTGTTGGGGTGATAAGAGGGACACAAGTGGCGCCACTATTAATAAACGTGATGGGCCAGGGGAGAGATGGCGGTGGAGGTCAGGCAGGACACTGCAAGAGAGAGAGCGCCAGAAATCATATTTCCCAGACTGTCTCTGTTTCTGGCCCTTCCTCCAGCCCAAGGACCATTGGTGGCTCTGGCAGCCTGAAGCTGCTGTGGCTAAATGCCAGCTCAGTAAATATATGACCAGCCGTATCCAGGATTTGATCCTGGCTGAGAGTGCTTGACTTGGCATGATGGGGGTGGAGTTTCCCTCTCCCAGTTATACCGCCAGGTGTCTGCCACTGCTGCAGCGACGGGGGGGGGGGAGTCTTGTTGGTCTACCGTGACTCCATCTCCCTTGCCAGGTACCCTGTCCAGCAGTGTGCCAAATTTGAAGGTCTGGGTGTGGTGTTGTGGGCAAGACAGAACAAGGATTCTGCTGGTGCTGGTCCACCTTGTTGCTCAGCGGACTCCCTTTCGGAGCAGTCTGGGGTGAGCTCGGCAATGGCGTTGGAATGCCCTTGGTTAGTTGTGCCGCACGTTTGCAGCACCCAGCGGATAAGCAGTACCGGCGCTGCTCACTTTGCCCAGGGTCGGAGTCACCGCCGATGGACACAGGTAAGTCCTGCGCTGGTTGGTTAGGGGTGTGGGTATAGCGGCCCAGGGTGGCAGGGGAGGAGGTGATTGGGCTGCTGGGCCCGGGAGAGGGGCGGGGATATCAGTGGTGCATTTCACCAATACCCTAAGCCCTGTCCCTGGCCTGGCCGGCTTTACACAGCTTCCACAGATTTGTGCCGGCCATTTGGCTAGCACACATTC
Organism: Plestiodon gilberti rubricaudatus; assembly: GCA_026170595.1. Classification (NCBI taxonomy): domain Eukaryota; kingdom Metazoa; phylum Chordata; class Lepidosauria; order Squamata; family Scincidae; genus Plestiodon; species Plestiodon gilberti. Next base: position 12,795,615 of record JANXHW010000008.1, on the reverse strand, counting down.
GAGGAGGCCCATAGAGGCTTTTCTGCTTATGCAACCTGAGGATGTGGACAGAGTTCTCTGGAGCGCGAAACCGTCCGCCTGCCCTCTTAACCCCTTGCCCAGTGTGGCTTGTTCAAGCTGCCAGGGGAGGTCTGCCTGAGTGGGTGGGGAGGGTGGTCAATACATTGTTAATGGAGGGGGTATGCGGGCTGGGGTTTTCCCTGGGGCAAGGGAAAATGTCCCCTTACCTCAAGGAGACCTCTTGCCTGCTAGATCCCTGTGCAGGATACAGCATAGGCCATGCAGGGCCTGCTGCATCACTGCAGGGGAACTTAGGAAGGATGGGGTTGCCCAGCTGCAATCCTATACACACTTGAATAGTGTCTCATTGAACACAATGGGATTGACTTTTGATTAGATGTGCATAGGCTTGTGCTGTAAATCTGCTAAGGTGGTAACAAACTCTCTGAAAACGCAGGATACCTAGCATTCAGTAGACGGAGGATATGTTTTGTCAGTTTGTAATAGTGGAGCCCAATAATGGTCACAAAATGCTGTATGTCGTGTATGACAACTCTATGTCAACCTGCCACTTGACCGCTGTAGTTGTGATGCATGAGCAGTGCCTCACTTATTGCCTAAGACTAGAGCAGGCAGGCCATTGCCCATTGATGACAGTGGTTATGTACTGCTCAGGTCATTAACTGCTCTGCACGGTAGGGAAAATATTAGAGGGAAGCCAAAGCGGTGTTGCTCAATGGGGGGCCTGTGTGATAATTGGGCTCTCCCTGATCTTGAAAATATGGTTGTTTGCATATTTTCTCCTCTGTCATTTGCAGCGGAGTTCCTAGGTGAGAACAAAGTGCTTATTTCTGGTCACTACCTACTTAATGACATCACTTCCGGCCCTCAGCAGGCACTATGAACTTCAGCCCACTGTATGAAGCAACTTTGCCTCTGCTTGAAGATCTTTTTCTTTCCCTCCCTCCAGAAACCTTCTTTCATTCTCTACAAGTCTGGGATAGCAGCTGCAGGGCTTCTGTTTTCAGACTGTGGAAACCCCCTAACCAGAGCACTCCTCTGAAGGACAGGGGATCAGGGCCTCTGAGAGGGGGGTTAAGGGGGTAATTTGTACCCGGGCCCAGGGCGAGAAATGGGTTAAAAAGGGGGTCCTGGAGCAAAAAAGGGGGGCCCAGGAGCCAAATTCATATGTAGGGAAAGGGCTCAAAATAAACTTTTTACCTCCTGATGAAATTCCTCTGAATGGCCCTGCGGGGAATCCCGGGCAACATTTGGGTCCTACTTGTTGAACCATAAGCTGTCGATCGAAAGGTCGGCAGTTCGAATCCGCGACGGGGTGAGCTCTCGTTGCTTGGCCAGCTCCTGCCAACCTAGCAGTTCCAAAGCATGATAATGTGAGTAGATGAATAGGTACCGCTTGCGGGAAGGTAAACAGCGCTCCGTGTTCCAGCCGCATGCTACACGCTGCGGCAAGGAGAGTCATGCCGGCCACATGACCACAGAGGCGTCTTCGGACAACGCTGGCTCTTCAGCTTTGAAATGGAGATGAGCACCATACCCTAGAGTCGGACACGACTGGACTTAATTGTCAGGGGATACCGTTACCTTTACCTGTTCACAGTAATCGAGAGCCACAGCACCGTTCAACAGTGCCAGGCTCTTGGGGAGCTGATCTCTTGCATTCCTTGGCCTATCAAGTGCAGAACACCATCTCCAATAAAGCATTTGTGGTTCTTCTCTCTGTACAGTACTCGGAATTCATGCACAGGGCTGGATTAAGCCATGCTGGGGCTCCAGGTACCCCATCCCAAAAGCAGTTTATTATTTTAAGATGTTATTACAGTCTAGGAAAAGGAAAATATCAACACTTTATATTTGCAGATATTCACAGGCAGCACAGGTTTGTAATTTTTCAACAGGTTATGTCCTCCCAGTGGAAGTGTTTGTATTCAGAGACCCCCTGTAATGTGAAGCCTTAAACTCTAGCGTACTTAGCTTCTGCATCAATCTGGCCCTGTGGATACACCTGCTTATTTTGAGGACGACTAGACTTCATGCATATGACAAAGTGGGTGCTGGCCCAGGAAAACACTGCCCACAATTGGTGGGATTCTATGCAGAAGCAAGTCCCACCATGTTCGTTCAGTCAGTCAGTCAGTCCGATGAAAAATAGGGCTTCCTCCCTGGTAGCCCTGACAATCAGAGAAGACAACATTGGGTGTGAGGATCGTGGCCCAGTGCTTGGACTCGGTGGGAAGCATCATCATCATCATCATCATCATAATCTATATGTTCATGGGAGCTAACAGATGCCTCAGGGAGCACAAGACAACAAGATAACCTGTTTCCCGTTGACACTCCCTTGCACCTGGCACAGAGAAAACCCACTTCTAAAACCAGGAGGTTGCTTATGGCTTGTAACCTGTGATGGTCTTTTCCTCCATGAATCTGTCCAAACCCCTTTTAAAGGCATCTAGGCCAGGTGCCATCACCACATCCTGTGGCAAGGAGTTCCACAGATGAATTACACACTGGGTAAAGAAATATTTTCTTTTATCGGTTCTAACTCTCCCTCCACTCAATTTTAGTGCATGTCCCCTGGTTCTGGTGTTGTGCGAGAGGGAGAAGAATTACCTTGTTGTTATCCTGTGTAGTTCCTCACTGCAAACCTGTGAGGTCGGCTAGATTGAGGGAGGGTCCAAGCCACGCCAGTGAGCTCTACAGCTGAGTGAGAATGTGAGCTTACTTGGAAGTAAAGCACACTCAATTTGGGAGGAAAGCACGAACGGTGCACCCCCACCCTTGAACGAAGTACTCACAAGGCTGCAGCTAGGCTTTGAGAAGAGGGGTCGTTAGGAAAGTGCGCATGGCACTGCAGCTACTCACTCAAGTAATCCCTACTCACAAGTAATCCCATTCTGCCCCATGATCCCACCCGAGAAAGTGCGCACAGGCCCGGTGCCCCCATCTAATCTTATAAATTAAACCGCTCCGCCTTTCCCCCGCCGGAGTCGCTCCGCGTTCCCTCCGGTTCGCCTCTCCCCCCAGAGTCGTCTGCCTGCCTGCCTGCCTGCCTCGGCTCCGGTTCCTCTTCGGCTCTCCGCTTCGTCTTCTCAGATTTTGTTTTGTATGGGGGGCTCCAGCCCGGGGGAGCTCCCAGCTGGCGGCGGCGACGAGGGTCTCCCTGTTGTGAGGGGAGGTGGGCGGCAGGCGGAGGAGGAGGAAGAGGAAGTGCAACATCAGCCCCTTGCCGGCGCGCAGATGCTGCTTCAGATCACCCCCCCCCCCCTGCGTTGCTCTGGAGGGAGCCAGGCTTCCCCAGCTAAGTCAAATTGGGAGAAGAGGCGGCGGCGGCGGCGGCGGCTCTTCCTCCTCCTCAGACCTCTTCTATTTCCTTCCCTTGCGAAGGTGCATCTAAGTTATGACACTGCAATGCTTTCTAGGCACAGCAGCCAATATTCTTACCATGAATGAGAATGAAACAGTGTCCTGTCGAGTCGTTCTATGACGAATACTGTACTAATATTCGTGCAAGACCTGGTAGCAATTCTACTGATCATATCATGAGTGCAATAGTGTTCCTGGTCATATTCTGCTAATGAATTCCTTGCAAGCATGTTGGGGTTAGTTAGGCTTCTTGCGCAATTGCCCAATACCTTCTTGCTAGGCATTCTTTGGAGCAACAAACACTTGTGCAAGAGTGCACAGGTCGGGTGATCTGTTAACAGTTGATATTCCTGCGGTGGGTTAGAGGAGGCGGTTCTGATGACAAAGGATAATAGACTGACTACAAGCTATTGCACAGTTTGTTATGCCTAAGACACCGCATTAAGAATAAAATGGAATATGCCCAATATAGTATATACTGTATAGCCGGGTGTTTGTGTCAAAGGAATCCTGCAGTGGTGGATATAAGTGTGTGTGTGTGTGTGTGTGTGTGTGTGTGTGTGCTTGTTTAACTTATATGCAGAGTACATTATGAGAAATGCAGGGCTGAATGAATCGCAAGCCGGAATCAAGAGTGTTGGGAGAAATATCAACAACCTCAGATATGCAGACGATACCACCCTAATGGCAGAAAGTGAAGAAGAACTAAAGAGCCTCTTGATGAGAGTGAAAGAGGAGAGTGCAAAAGTTGGCTTGAAACTCAACATTAATAAAACTAAGATCATGGCATCTGGTCCCATCAATTCCTGGCAAATAGAAGGGGCAGAAATGGAAGCAGTATCAGATTTTACTATTTTGGGTTCCAAGTTCACTGCAGACGGAGACAGCAGCCATGAAATTAAAAGACGCTTACTCCTTGGAAGGAAAGCTATGGCAAACTTAAACAGCATAATAAAAAGCAGAGATGCCAACAAAATCACCATGCCAACAAAAGTTTGTATAGTCAGGGCGATGGTGTTCCCAGTAGCAATGTATGGTTGCGAGAGTTGGACCATAAGGAAGGCTGAGCGCCGAAGAATAGATGCTTTCGAACTGTGGTGCTGGAGAAGACTCCTGAGAGTCCCTTGGACTGCTAGGAGATCAAATCAGTCAATCCTAAATGAAATCAACCCTGACTGTTCCCTGGAAGGACAGGTACTGAGGCTGAAGTTCAAATATTTTGGCCACCTAATGCGAAGAGAGGACTCTCTGGAGAAGACTCTGATGCAGGGAAAGATTGAAGGCAAAAGGAGAAGGGGAAGGCCAAGGATGAGATGGTTAGACAGCATCACCGATGCAACGAACATGAAAATGAGCGAACTCAGGAAGATAGTGGAGGACAGGAAGGCCTGGCGGGATATGGTTCATGGGATCACGAAGGGTTGGACATGACTTAACGACTGAACAACAACAACAAGGCTGCAATCTTGTGTGTGAGAGACATAAGAAGAGCCCTGCTGGATCAGGCCAAACCCTGGCACACAATGTTTTTCATCCTGTTGAGAAAAGCAGTAGATACAGTCAGTCAGGGCCACTCAGAGGAATTTTACCAGGGGGTACATATTTACCAGGGGGTACATTTTCTTTTGGGCCCCTTTCATGTGAATTTGGCTCTGGGCCCGGGTACGAGTATACCCCCTTAAACCCTCTCTCAGAGGCCCTGGATACAGTTCACAATGCAAAACCAGACTTTTGAGACAGGGAAATATTCCCCCCTCGCTTAAGGATAAAAGAGACACCAGTGAATAGAGTTGCTCTCTTTCCACTATGTATAAGAGACCCACCACTTAAACTGGATAAAGAGGTAGTGTGGTCAGGCATATAGACTAGTCATCCAGGTTCAAGTCTCCATACAGCTAGGCCTACCTCACAGGGTTGTTGTGTGAGTAATGAAGAGGGGTGATCTATGTGGGCTGCCCTGAGATCCTTTATAGAAAGGCAGGGTGTAGACTATGAAATCAAGTCATTGGCTTCTTTGCAGTTTCCCTTTTTTGATGATTATAAAAAAAAATCATTTCAAAGGAACAGAATCCTTCAAAGACCAGCCTATTTTATTTTATTTTTATTTCATTAACTTTAATGTTTCTGTTCTGTGGACTGTGAAGGAAACGGAGCCATTACTTCTCAGGGGCTTGATCTATCTACATGCCACAGAGAGTACCGAGGCAATTGTTAAGGATAGACCCGGCCGGCGATGTGCTGCGCACCCGTCGGAGCAGCCACAAAGGAGCTGTGGTCTGCTCCTCGATCTTGTATGGCACGACTGTTTTCTTAGCCTGATGTAGAAGGGCACTGGGAGATATTATGAGCTGCTTAACAGGGATCTCATAAGCATAAAAGATGGCTGTGCTTGACAAGAGTGGCTGTAGCTTCTAAGAACATCGCTGTTGGATCCAGCCAAAAGCCCATATAACCCAGTACTGTATCCTGCTTCCCAGAGTGGCCTACCATATTCAGAGGTAGCGACAGCAGGAAGACTGCCTCTAACCATGGAGGCTCCATCTCACTATCCTGGAAAACAGGAACGTAAGAAGAGCCCTGCCAGAGCCACATGTTCCCAGTTCAAGCCCTCGCAGTTCGACATCGCTATTGGTGTTATAGCCTGGGTACCTCTAAAGCAGGATACCAGTTGGTGGAAACTAGACTGATTGGTGTACGTATGTTGCCCAAACTTTCCAAAAGGAAACTTTTCTTCAAAAAAAAAAAAAAATACCACCACCCCCCTTGCATCCTCAGCAAATCCCCAGCCCTGCTGCTGAGCCAGTTCTGAAGTGAGTGCCATTTGTAGCTGGAATTCTTGCCTCCAGCAGCAACAGCGAGAAGAAGAGGGGAGAAAACCCCAGAGTTCAAACTGATCAGCTCGCTCCTAGGTGATAAATCCCCCAAAATCTGTATCAAAGCTCATTTGATCATCGGCCTGTCGGTCGCATAATAAAAGGGATTAATTTATTTGATGCTGACAAAGCCCTCCCATGGCAACGAATTTCGGCGCGGGTGCTTTATGTGGCCAATTAAAAGCAATTAATTTCAGTCGGCGCTTGACTCTGGCTTGTGCGTAAATACGGGTGTGTGCAGGCAGGCGTGTGGTGGTGTGTCCTTTCCTTTCCCACATGTACAGCCCCTACCATGGGCTTATTCCACACAAGCTTGTTGGTTTTTCAGAGTGAAGTGGTAGGAGCATTGTTGTTTGTGGTATCACAATTGACACTGGCTAAGAGTGTTCTGAAGTGGTACAGTCATCTTGAAACCTGGCAGCATTTCCAAATAGGACTGGGAAAGGCCCTCTCTGTCTGAAACCCTGGGGAGCCGCTGCCAGTCAGTGCAGACAATTCAGAGCCCATATAACCAATGGGCGGACTCCATAGGCAGCTTCCTATGATCTAGAAAAGAGTTTTTCCAATTGCACAATTTCCCATTAATGCTCTCTATTAGGATACAAAAAAGTTCCCTCCTTGCTGTTCCCCCCCGGTAAAACCTAGCGTCACGGGAACATGCATCATTAAATATGGAAATCCGGAATTTTATTAGCAATCGGCTAGATCTGAGCTGACGCCAATTAAACAAAAAAGATATCATTTATATCTAAGGAAAGAGGCAGAGTTCAAGTTGTATTAAATGTGAAATGCAATTTTCTGCCGCTGTTGATTTATGAGTCGGTGTTGCATTGTTCAAAGAAGCATGTTATATATTTCAATAGAGAAATTATTGTTTATTCATTAATATTTTAAAACTTGCTTATTGCCAGCTCCTGTTGCAGAGAGAAACTTATGATTTAAAACATGAATTAATAAACACATTTGAAAGTGTTAGACAATATCGTAAGCGCTCGTTTTTCATTTTACCAGGAGCATATTAAATTTTTATAATTCTGCTGCTGCAATGTGTAATATATATATATAAGGTGCAGATTCTAATGACTAATTTCAGGTAAAGATGAGACTGAAGCAATAACGGATGCTGGGAGGGAAAATCAGTCACTGTATATCCGCCTAATACAACTGTTGTGTGTTTGCGTTTCAGGCTAGTAGTCAGATGACGACCAACAATGGATGTTTGCTTTGTAAGGGGTCCCCGATTGTTCCCAATGCCTAACCTGTGCTTGAATGTGGGGGGATATCTCCTATTGAGTTGGACCCTTGGCCCAACTGGGTACCTCCCAACACAGTGGCTCGTCCTCATCATCTCTACCCGGGGTCCTATAACTGGGCCCAGATTTGATATCTGGTGGATTTAAGACAGTTGCCTTGGGCATCTTATGTTGTCATCGCTATTTGCATTGTTACAAAAAATTCTAAGAGGAGAGGCCACCATAGGTAGACAGCTTAGCGCAGTGGTTCTCAAATGTTTTAGCACCGGGACCCACTTTTTAAAATGACACTCTATCAGGACCCACCTAGCTTTACGAGATGCTCAAACATTTATCTGACTATGTTTACACAAGCTTGCAAACTGCAGGAGCTCAGCTGTTTGCAGGGCAATTAGCAGCTATCTGATTTTTGAATAGCCTCGGGGCTTGTGGCAATTACTTATCTGATCTTTCAATCACCTGGGACCCACCAGAAATCAGGTCACGACCAATCAAGTGGGTCCCAACCCACAGTTTGAGAAACACTAGCTTAGCGAAATGAAAAGGTCTTCAGTCTCTGTCAGGAGGACAGCAGGGAGGCGACTGCTTTTGGTTCTAGGGGAGGGTGTGCGGTGCTGTCACAGAGAAGGCCCTTCCCTCCCTTCATTGCTGCCAATCTTGTTTCCTATTCGGAGAAGGATGCTCCCAAGGGCCACAGAGGTTGTCCAAGTAGGGCTATTTAAGACACACACTCCCCCCGCAACGGAGAGCTACTGCCAGTCAGTGCAGACACTATTGAGGTAAGTGGAGTGGACCAAGGGTCTGACTCTCAAACCTACACACACACACAGCTTCCAGCCAGAACAACCAGCCTAAGGGGAAGCTTTAAACACTGCTTTTGGGTGACCGCCATGCATTTAATGTGACAGGTACGTCTGCCTCACATCCTCTCTGCTACGTTGGCTTTCAATGAAAGGAGACGCAATTGACGTTCCGTTATACAAGAATGGTACTGATAATGAAAAGCTATACACTAAAATTGCTTTATACAGTATACTATTCTTTAAGTAGATGGAAGAAAGTATCCTTAGCTGCATCTGATGATGGTGGTTCTAACAAGAAATATTTGTCTAGGAAGATGGTATTTTGTCACCAGAAGAAAACATTTCAAGCTGTTGTTTGTCTAATTTTTCTTACGTGATGCAAAATAGCAGAGGGCACTCCTCCAGGGAGAGTTAACAAAGCAAATTGGGGTGTGGGGGTGCCGACTAGCTGGGTGTACCCCGACTCAATCTGGAGCCTGGCATCTCTCCCCACATGCTCCCCCTGCCCACATCCACGACAGTGGAGTTGCTAAAATGAGGGAATGCGACAGCCTCATGTCCGCAGTTCAGGGTCTACCTGTGCGACCGTTCGCCCTCTTAAGCTACGGATCGCCTTTATAAAGGCTGACGTTTTAAATGAAGCTGAAAATATTTTCTGGCGCAAAGCAATGAAGCCAAACCGATCCCAGGTCTCTGTGGTTATTACCTGTTTCTGTGGCTTAAATCAGCCCCATTATCAAGACCGGGAACACTCCAACCGTTCCTCATTACGCGTGTAGAGTTTCTTCTCCCATCTATGGATTACTGTGCAGTGAGGGAGAAATATACGCATCAAAACAGCTAGGGTGCATTTCTAGGGCAATAAGAAGGGGTTGAGTATTAAAATTAACTGGCACATGCAATCTATGGAAGAAAATTTGGGTAAGATCTGAAGCTGTAGCTCAGTGGGTGAGCAGTCCCTGCATTTAATGAAGATAGTCCCAGGTTCACCCCTTGGCAGCGTCTCCAAACAGAGCTGGGAAAGACTCTTGTCTACAACCCTAGTGAGATGCTGCCTGTCAGTGTTTGACCCTTGTCCCACCTAGCTCAGTACTGCAGACTCTGCATGAAGCAACTTCTAATGTTGCAGGGAAGAGGTAGGGTTATATTCTGCCCAGGTCAGTCTGCTGGACCCTATGTCTTCGACAGCCACTGACTTGTATCTCATAAGAGTCTTGTAGTTCAGTCTGAAAGAGTATAAAGGAAGCTCCCATGAGGGCATGAAGGTAGTAGTTCTTTCCAGGGGTCAGTTGCTGGAAACTGGTATTTAGCAACCTATTGCTCCTGAAGCTGGAAGTACTATGTACAAGCCTCATGACGAATAGCTACCAACAGACCTATCGTCCATGAATGGGTCTATTCACTGTGGATAGCTAATTCCTTTTGAAAGCCACTGGAAAAAAAATTATTGGAGGATAATGAGAAACTCCACATTCAGAGGCAGTCTACTTCTGAATAGTAGCGGCCTATAGCCTTCATGCCTGGCTTGTGGGCTTCTCAGAGATCATCTATCTCATACAGACTCCTGCATCCCACAGTGGACAACACTCTGATCCAACAGGAGGTATTTTAGTGTTCTTTATAATAACCCCCCAAGAAAAGGCCTCAAAGCTTTATTCAGAGTGGATTAGAAGCCCTCTGAAGCAGGACAGAAAATCCAGTCACGAGGCCGGGATATCAGTTACAGGCTGCTGGCAACCCAAGATGAAAATGATTCAGCCGCGGAAAGCGAGACCCTTTGCGAAAGGAAATTTCTCTCCGACACATCCGACCACATGTTTTAGTAACTTTCCTGGAACATTCATAACATGCGAGTAGATGAGTTTCTGCATATGTGGGCAGAAAATTTAATTAGATTTCTTTCTGTTTGGGAAGATGTGTGAGGTTGAGTTTCATTTTTATTTTATATTTTTGGGTTGCATCTTTTTTTCCTATAAAAAAAGAGAGAGAAAAGAAAAGCAATTTCTCTTTTGGGAAGAGTATAATATCACACGGCATTGGAAATACATCAAAGTGAAAAGCACGGAACAGGATCCGTGCTTGAGAGTTTGGGGAGGGAAAGAGAAAAAAGAGTAGGAAATATATGTTGCACTGCCAAATTTGTTTTTTCATAAGGTCTCCCGGTGGATTAATAAACTAAGTTTTGATCTGTGAATACCTGGCTTTATACACCCATCAATAATATAGGCTTCACCTACGGAATTAAGTGAAGTTCGATGGGGAGAAGAACGAAGTCATGGGATCTGTGGAGGAGAGGAGTGAGGATGGCAGAACCGTAAATTTTATACATATACAATTTGTAGTTGTCGTTGGCCAACTTATCCATTGCCTTTTTGTTTCAGTGCAGACATTCTGCTGCTGCCTACTGAGTCTGACCTTGCTCCACCTAGCTCAGGGGTCTTTTCCCAGACCTATGTGGAGATGCTGGAGACCGAGCCCCTCTGTGTACATTGGTCAACAGAAACGGGCGTTCACACCTCCTCCTCCCCTGCTGCGACCTTTACTGAGGCCTGGGTATATTTAAAATAAATACTTGCCAGAGTATATAGAACTGTTATCCTCCTCGTGATTGCAATTAACATTATCCTAATTAATGGGAATGGGCAACTGCAGTGCATCCGTTTGGAAAATTGGCGGCTGGCTGGCTGCCGGGATTCGTTCTGGGTTTTCTCTCCAGCGGAGGCACTTAGGGTGATCATCCCTCGTTCGAAGAGGTGGCTCAACCACATGACGGACGGATGGGACCAGGGCCCTGATCTGCAAAGCCCCGTCGCCTGCCCAAGAAAGGGGCGCCTTTGGCTGCACTTCCTGGACTGGGCTTTTCTAATAGCAAGTGACATTTGGCCCCACACCTTTCTCTCTGCACAATGAACTCGTTGCACCAGGGGAGGAGACACCTTGAACAATGGCTCTGCTTCCCTTTCCGGACAGAGCAGAGACATTTCAAGAAGATTATATATAGACTCCTCACACGTGTTCTTCTCCACCCTAGAGAGTTGCTCCATCCTCTCCACCCGGGATCCTTCGCCAACTGTGGCTAGCGGTTGCTGACACACACACACACACACACACACACACCCACACACACACACACACCACGTGCCAAGCCAAGGATGGAAGGTGTGAGATGACCTCCTTCGTTGGCCTGCCCTGCTGTGTGGCAACCCTGAAGGGTCAGGTCTGCACAGTTGGAATAGTAGCCAGCCAGCGCTGAGGTCCTTCTTATGTTCTTATTAAAAGGGGATTGGACAGATTTATGGAGGAAAAGTCCATCACAGTTTACAAGCCATGATGGTGATAAGCAACCTCCTGGTTGTAGGAGTAGGTTCTCTCTGTGTCAGGTGCAAGGGAGTAGCAACAGGACACAGGTATCTTGTCTTGTGTGCTCCCTGAGGCATCTGGTGGGGCCTCTGTGTGATACAGGAAGCTGGACTAGATGGGCCTTTGGCCTGATCCAGCAGGGCTCTTCTGATGTTCTTATGTTCTTGAGAAGGGAAAGCCTACCAGATGGAGGACTCAGGCCCGCCAATCTCCACTCATCTGCCTCCCATTGCCCTTCTTCTTCTCCCTCTTTCAAAACGTATTGTTCACCAGGCCATTCTCTGGTCTCTCCCTCCAACTGGCCTGGGAGGAAAGAAAGGGGCAGGTAGACCCCATAGCAGTGCACTCTTATTGGCTGTCTCTGGGTGGAAAAAGAAGACCACTGGACACTCGCTCAGCCACCCCTCTCACTTGCTAGGCTCTGGAAGGCAGGCCCCATGTCGCAGGCTGAGGCGTGGAGTGGTAGGGGTCCACACGTAATTGACGGGATTTGCCCTTTGTATTTTCACACTCTAACAAGAGGCCCATGCTAAAGGACCCTTCCATGATCATAAATGACGACAAAAGCCAGGACAAAATAACAAGCAGCAGAAACAAACCCCAAAGATTGAGCTGGGTTCCTCAGAGTCCCTCCAAAAAAAGACCCCTCTATAGTGCTTCTAAAAATTTCAGGCGAGATCTCAACAAGGGTCAGGGACAGCAAAGCAGCTTTGCTGAACCCTGCAACTCCTGCAGTGTTGCTATCAAATGAGGACTGCCCTAGCTGCCTTTTCTTGCAGTCCACCAGAACTTCCCTTGCCTTTCAGTATCTTGTATTCAAGGGTTGACTGCTTAAGGACATGGAGGTTCCATTTGAATCTCACAGCCATCGATAGACCAGTCCTCCATGAAGGTAGGTGTGTGTGTGTGTGTGTGTGTGTGTGTGTGTGTGTGTGTGTGTGTGTGTGTGTGTGTTTGGGGTGGTGGCGGCTGCTGTCCCTTGATGGCGCCCATTGCCTGTTCTCTTGTAGTGGGGAGTAGGACGACGGGGCCAGTTTGTACCGACTTGATCCCATATCAGCTCTGTTGACGCCTTAGATGCTGCCAGAAGGGGACGTGCTTATGGCTCCCATGGGAGATGGGTCACCTCTAGGGCCCCTTCCTGTTTTTCTGCAGAACCCTAAATAGCCAAAGACTGCAGGCGCTGCTTCCCTTCAGGACTATTGTTGAAGGGCTGCCCTTCCTCTAATTTGTCTTATTAATCGGAGACAGAGCATTGATCAGTCACGTCGAAAATGGGAAGAACCTCTGACTCGCAGGAGCCCATTGTGGAATGCCCAAGGTTTTCATCTCCTCCCTTTGGGCTTTAATCGGAGACTGAGAAGCTTCGCTGGAGCCAAGCAGGGTGTGGCTTTCTGCCTTCAATGCCCCCCCCCCTTTGTCTGTTTCCCAGAAGCATCTGGTGAACCACCATTGGAATCAAGATGCGGGACTAGCGGGCACTTTGGTCATGCAGAGGTATACTGCCTTTAAATATGGAGGTTCTGCCTCAGATGGCTCTAAAAGACAAATAGTATAATAGAGACTAAACGCTGGCTGTAAACAGCCATTTCTTTCGTGGCTTGGTTGTGAGTGAGCCAAAGCTGAATGAAATCCAATCAGCCATCATGGCCCCTCCTCCTTCATGAACTTAACTAATTGCAGAAAAAAAACAAGATGTCAGACTTTTTGTGGCTATATAGAGCATCCATGTTCATAGGCAGTCTACCTCTGAATACCAATGGCTGTGGGGGCAACAGCAAGACAGAGAGCTGTTGCCTTCCTGCCTTGCTTATTGGGCATATGTGGGAAGCAAGATGCCAGACTGGATTGAGGTTTTGATCTGATCATTTTGTGTTCCGAGGTCTCTGCCCCAAGGAGCTTCCAATCTAAAATACTGCAGGTGTGATGGGATTCTAAGAACACAGTCCCTTCCTTCCCCCATCCCCCCCCCAAAGAGGGGGCTATTTTGAAAGCTTATAGCTGTGCTCCAGTATCACTGCCACTAAACCTTATACACCGATACTTGACAGTTCCTGCTTGTTTCTGCCGCTGCGGCCCCTCCTCCTGCCCAGACAGGTGATGCTGATGGGAAAATGGAAGAGAGAGAGAGAGAGAGAGAGAGAGAGAGAGAGAGAGAGAGAGAGAGTGGCCCAGAGGATGCAGTGACAGGAGGAAGGCAAATTGATTTAGTAGCCAAGCGAGTCTTTTTCGAGAGCGTGGGGTGGAGTTTCTCCTGACATCTCCTTAAGAGAAGCGATGGCGGGAGATGTCATTCAGATTTTCCTGGGCCCGGCCTGGAGATTACGATTCTATAAATAGAACCGGTGCCTGCAGTGTTTACAGGGGTTTGTGGGGGTGGAAAAGAGCCGTGTTCTGCCTCTCACCTTCCTCCTGCCCCACTGGCGGTTAACTCTTATTTCCCTGTCGATGCTGCCTCAGTTCTGACTGCGGCCATTTGTCAAATTAACGGGGGTTGCAGCACCCCAAACAGAGTGCTTTAAACATTAATTCATGACAGTGGGCTCTTCCCAAGCATATTATCATTTTGCGACTGCAGGGAAACAAACGGCCTGGCAGACTACACATCTGACTCCAGGCAGTGGCAGCGGAGATGGGAGAGGAAGCTCATTTCCAAGACAAGGGGCGGAATTGTTTGCCCAGGAGTGGGGGAATGGCCCTCCAGGGATGGTTTCAGCAGTGCTAACTAGTGATAGGTAGAACCCTCCCCTCCCCTCCCCTGCAGGTCCTATCCATGATTTGTGTGTCCCTGGCTATTTTCCCAGCACGGAAGCCATTCTAACCAGGAGACAGTGCATAGTCCAGAGCTAGGCCAAATCCCTGAACTTTCACCCTTCCTTTTACCAAAAACTCCCAAACTCCACCCTGTTTGACTGAAATTATTATTTTTAGTCATAATTATTGCGCCATCAATGTACATGATACATTGCACAGAGCAAAAAACAAACCAAAAAACCAACCAACCAAACAAACCAAACCAAACCACAGGTTCCCTGCCCCAAAGGGCTTACAGTCTAGATGTAGACAAAGGAAACAACAGAGGGAGGGAAGGGAACGGAGACAGGCATAGACAGCCCTCATTTCCTATTGTAACTAAGCTTCGACGTTGTGTGGCACCACGACCGCAACGACAAGTAAGCCCACGAACAGTGCCGAAACCTCATGGAAATGGTGGACCTTAAATCGGTGAGGAAGTAACTTGCAGGCTTTCCAGGAGACAGTTCCAGCCCACAAGGGCGGCAGGAGCCCTCCTGGCGGTTGGGGGGTGGGTGGGACGAAACACCTGGGCATGAATGTGGCAGAGTATGAGAGCTGAGAGAGCAGTGGGGCAGGGTGGGGCTGTGAAGGCAAGAACAAACAGCTCGTGCTGAAACACTCGCCCCCCCCCCGGTATTTCTTTGCCCCCACTGCCTGTATTTTGTGCCGATAGCAACAGCAATTTGGTGAGCACCAGTTGTCATGCCTAAGACCACCACAAGACACAGACACACATCACACAGCCTTCTTCCAAGAAGGGCACGGGGGGGGGGAGAACGGGGGCTGACAATTAGGGATGGAACCTCCATGTTCAGAGGCTGCCTATCTCGAGGCGACAACCAAGGGAAGACATTTGCCTCCTTGCTCTGCTTGTGGCATCTTCCGGGCTACTGTGGGAAGCAGGATGCTAGCCTGGCTGGACCCAGGGTGGTCCCGAGCCAGGAGGGGCGTCAGAAGGGGTTCTACGAATGTCCAAGAAGAGAAGGCACCCTTGCAATCCTGAGTCACGTGGCCTTTGAAATCCAGGTTCATGAAACGCTCGCTCTTTTGCGTTGATAAATTCCGAACGGCATTCTCCGCACTGCTCTTTTGCACGGTTTCTCCCATCTCCGAGACAAAAATAGCCCACCCTCCGTTAGCAACAACTTCCTTTCGGGACCCTTTTGTTCGTCGGATTCGAGTGCAAATATGTGACTCCAGGTCACCCCCACTTCCCCCCTCCAGATGCCTAGCAGTAACGGGGCCAGGAAAGAGAGAGAGAGAGAGAGAGAGAGAGAGAGAGAGAGAGAGAGAGAGAGAGAGAGCCACCGCAGGAGGAGGGAACACTACGCCCTGTCTCTTGTTGTTTATTAAGGACTTCTCACGAGCGTCTGACTCGTATGGAAATGTGGTTTCAATTTTCTCTTTGAATTGGGGAGGATCAAGAGACTTGCCAATACTGTACATATTTTTTTTCTGTCAAAATTTCATTTCATCTGGAGTCCGTAGATGTTCCCAGAGTCATGCACACCGCGGGGGATTATTATGGGCTTTCTAGGTTGTCATGTTAGCTTCAAATTGGAATGGCTCCTGGTTGCAGGAGTTGAGTTGTTAGTAGCAATGGCTATCGCCACGTCCCATTGGCAGGATGTGGTGTGGTAAAACAGTCCACATCTTTAGCCCCCTTTCTGCTAAAGAGCTAACAGCCACTTATAGACCTCTCATCCTCTATGACTTTGGCTTACAGAGGCGATGTGGAACCTCCAGGTTCAGGGCAGTCTACCCCTCAATGCCAATGCAATCAACAAGCAGAACAATAGTTTTCCCATTGCTAATTTCTTGGACTGGAAGCATCTGGTCAGGCTCTGTCGAAAGAAGATATTGGACTTTGTGGACCTTTGCTCTGACTTTGAGAATGGGGGGGGGGGGAGGACTTTGGATCCACAGTCACTCTTCCAGAACTCCTCAGACATTTAACCTGAGGGATCACATGTAAAGTTGCTCAGATTTTCATTTCAGGAAATGTTTTCAGTGTCTCTAATCTAGGCCATAGGAGCCTGTCTGTCTTCTACGATCAGCAGCACTGGAAGCTACAGTACCTACCTACAGAGTCAGTCCCCCCTGGTCTACCTAGTTCAGTATTGTCAGCACAGACTGGCAGCAGCTCTCCAGGGTTTTAAGCAATGGAGTGAAGCCAGGGTGTCCTGAACGCGAGGTGGCAACGGCAACCCTGGTCTTGGTAGACTTTCGCCCATGTGCCTGCCTCTTGGCCTTTCAGGGTGTCGTCCCCCCCCCCCCCCGCTGCCTTTCATGCATGCATCTCCTAAGAAGCGGAGTAATTGCCCATTTATTGCCTTTGTCTCCTGGTACCATGGCTCTCCAGTTCCCCCAGAAGCTTTCTGTCTCCGCAAGACTGACGGATCCGTTTCAGGGGCCTTATTTCATAAATTGCCGGCACATTATGCATTCATTCAATGCCGTCTTTTCTCAATGGCTTTTTTTTCTTTTTGGGGTGGTGGTGGTGGTTGAAAGTGTCAGGTATTTAAAAGCAACTCAGACTTCTCTTCATAAAGCTGGCTCTCTCTTCGCTAAGTGGCAGCTGGTACCTGAATGAGATATCCAGAAAATATAATCATCACTCACGGGGAAGAAAAAGGAGCAACTCTTACTGGCATCCCTTAGTTACTGCCTCACCCTGACCAGTGCTCCAGCCCACTCTCAGGCTCCAGGGCCCCGAGGAATTGGCTGCCCTGGATCATGAAGACTGCCCATTTTGGACCAGTACCTGCCTCTGGCCCAACATATCCAAAGCAGCGAGCTGGGAAAAGGAGCAAAGCTGGCTTTGTAGCTGACCATGGATTTGCACCTGTTTAAGCCCAATATTCTAACCACTACACCACACTGCCTCTCTACAGCATGGAGCCTGTCATGCAAATTATTTTATTCCAGCAGTCTTTCCAGCCCCCACCTTGCAGGCACTTTCCATAATGGTTGCCTGTTTGAGGGTTTTTTGTTTTTGTTTCGATAACAGAATTCTGAGGCAGTCGGGAGGGACCGTACCACTGCGTTGGTGACTCATGCTTCCAGTGGGGATTCAGTCTAAGCAAAGTGAAATGCACTACTGATTTGCTTCACCAGATAGAGAATTTGAGTTGCATGTACAAATGGGAATAATTTGCCCCAAATTATTTTGTCCATACGGGCTTTAAGATAACCCTGTCCTCAGGTAATAGAAACTGAGATTGCGTGAATGTAACTCATTCCCCCTGGGTTGAAAGTATATCTCCATTATTATCAGGAAAAGGCTACATCAGGTCCTTTCAGGTCCTTTCAGGCTTCCTGAATATGGATGGGTGTCTTCTCCTCTTTGGCCTGTCACCCCCACCTCCTGCTCTTCTCTCTCAAGCTCTACAACAACAAAAAAACACAAGTCTTTCCTTATCTCCTGGAAATTCATTTCCTGGGGCGTCGGACTTGTTAAGAGATACATGACGAAGCTCCTTCTCAAAAGATCCTGACAATATCTGAGACACTGTAGCTTTGTCAATCACTGTCATGGAGGGAGCAGACAGTACATCTACCCAATGAATGGTGCCACAGGAGAGATGGGAACCGCTAAGAACAAGCACTTGTTGCACTGGGACAATTTGAGATGCAACACAACTGGGCTCCAGAAAGCCAGATATTCCCCATATTTGGTGACCTGTCTGGATTTGAGCACACTGCACAGTTTGCTGGGGTGTTAGTGCGAGGATGTGAAAATGGGAGATTCCCACGCTGGTAGAGAAGACATCCCCCCTCAACCAGAAGTGCAGGGAGTTCTTTTCACTGTAAAGAAGGCAGGAGGTCTGGTTCAGTTGGTAGAGTTGCCACCTCGTAAGCCTGAAGATCGGTGAACGGCCAGTTTGAGACACGCCACTGACAAAAAGCTGTGAAAAAAGCCTCTGTGAGGAGAGATAAGAGTGCCAGCTGTTTCGGCCGAGTGTGGGAGGCGATGGCCAGGGAGAGGCCAGACTGCAAAGGAGACCATCTGGAATGCAGTTGTTCATGAAAGATTGAACATTCATATATAATTGTAAAAAAAAACCATTAGGGGGGTTGGGAAAACCTGCCCATGTAAACTGCCTTGGATTAAAGTCAGAGGAGAAATCCAATGACCAAGAAAGGCGGTATGTAAATACTGTATATTATTATTATTATTATTATTATTGTTATTGTTATTGTTATTGTTATTGTTATTGTTATTGTTATTGTTATTGTTATTGTTATTGTTATTGTTATCCTGTGCTAAGCAGAATTATCTCTTGTTCTTCCAGAACTGGAGGCCATCCAGTAAAACTGACTGGCAGGAGATTCATGAAAGACAAAAGGGAGGACTTCTGCATGCAACACAGAATTAAGTTACAGCATTTGCTGCCCTGGGACGTGGTGGCGGGCGGTCGCTAGCTCCGATGGCTTTAAACAGGGATTAGACCAAGTCTTGGAGGAGGAGCCTTGGTGGTTACACGGGGTCTGTTTCCCGGCCATCTAGTCCAACCTCCTGTTTGAAGCAGAAAATCATCTCTATTTAGAGCATCTCCAAAAGGTCCCTGTGCAACCAACCTCTGGTGGGCTATTGTGGGGAAGAGGATGATGGCCTAGATGGGCCCGATTCAACACAGCTCATCTTATGTGCTTAGAAAGGACCGGAAGAAGTGCAGTAGAGAAATACATTTCCCAGTTGATGGCGATGAAGGCATTGCGCAGACCACACCACCCTGACCGATTTGCTCAGTGTGAGTTGTGCAATGAAAGGCGAAGCTCCCTTCTGCTGAGCAGGCCAACGGTTTGCCTGGCTGCACCTCTGCAAGGTTCCTAGACCAGGTGCCTTTCCCAGCCCAACCTGCAGAGGGAGCTAAACCACAGAGCTGTGGCCCCATCTCTGCGGTCAGGTTCTTCCACATAGATGATTCCCTTCTCTGTGCCATGGAGACTAGTGAGGAATCAGATCACAAATTCCCCCATTGGTCCCCATCAGCATCTGTGTCAATTCTCTATTATATAATAAATATGAAAAATAAATCACCCCAAACTCCTTGGACGAAGAGGATGTGTACATAGCTCTCCTCCTCCTCCTTTTATCCATCCCATCACATTGTACGTTTCATCACTACCTGGGGAATTAGAACTCAGATCCTCATGCTGCAAAGCCAACATACTAACCACTATGCAATACTGCCCCTCCTATATTCATTCTCTGAAATCAAGGAAAAAAAATAGATTGAGCCTTTTCAATTGCCACCATGAAGCCTCACATTTCCCAATTCCAGTGTGATTGTAGAGGCATCTTTGGCCATACATTTAATGAGGATCACCTTGAAGGATTCCTTAATCACAAGTTAAGAGAGGGAGCCAGTATGTCATAGTTCCTCATTAGATTGCCATTATAACGGTCCTTAATTGGAAAGACGTTAATATTGACAGTGTGGTGAAGGATGTCCGGAGTCTCCTTGCCCGCTCCAATTTGATAGAGTTTGAATAATGGAGCAGATATGATGGATTAGAGAAGGGGAAAAAGCCCGTCCGCTAAGGTCTCTAATTATAGGCCTCACCTGCCCAATTAAGGGGGATATGGGGAGAGGCAGCTGGTCGTGGGGTTGCCTCAGGTGGGAAAGGCGTGGCTGCACGTGACCGCTTCATTCTGGAAGTGGAAGCGCCGTGGTCTACGTGGACTGGAAGCCACTCTCTGTGAAACAGAGGGGTGCTACTGGATGAAGAGGCTTCCTGCTATTGCGCCCTAGAGTTGACGTTTAGGGGCACCTGGAGGCATCGTGGCCAGTCACATGGATGGATGGATTAGTCCTCCATGAATTTGCCTAATCGCCTTTTCAAGCCAGTGGCCAAAACTTCACCACATTAAATACGATCTCAGACTTCCATGGCCAGCACCATATTTTGTGATGATTAATCCATGGAATTTGCTATGTCATGGAGCGAGATACTTTCCGGTCTGTCCTGGAGATGCTGCCAGGAATTGAACCCAGGACCTCATGCGAAACAGGAGATCTGCCACAGAGCTCCAGCCCCATCTCCCGAGAATGCCAGGGCACTCCAACTGGCCACCAATCCGAATGGGCACATGTCCAACACACGTCCCTGCCTTAATCTTATCTGTACCTTCCAGCATTTTCACAGCTCCGTCGGTGTCCAATACCCGGAAATGATGGGCGATGACATCATCGGCCATCACTTCCGGTGGTACGCTGAGGGATCCCAGTGGTGGCGGCATACCACCGACAAGGGGTTGAGAACCCCTGTCCTAGAGCAAATAGCAGTCAAAGGGGGAAGACTTGCATTTCTGGGAACCATGCTGGGGGGAGGCTATATTTTGGCAATATTGCCCCTGCTGCACACACCGAAGGTCCCAGGTTCAGTCCCCATCAGCATCTTCAGGTAGGACCAAGGAAAGATTCCTGTCTGGAACCCTGGAGAGATGCTGCCAGTCCGTGTTGCTAGCTCTGAACCTGACTCAGTAGGCAGCTTCCTAGCCAATAGGTTCAAGGAGCTAAGACTTGGTTAAAATCTCCTTCCCAAATTCTAAAAGGCAAAGGAGCAAGTGCAAAGACTTGGACCGCTCCTCTCTAAATTACAATGGAGAAAGCTGAGCTAAGCCGAAATAGAGAAAATAAAAGACCTCAAAGACTCCTGTTGAATTGCTGTAAAGCTCCTGAACTTGCTTTCTGTGTAATGGTAGTCCTCTTCTTCGTGTTTCAATTGGTCGTGCCTGGGAGATGTGGCTCTGCGTCTAGTGATATAACACCACCGCCTTTTTTGCAAGGGGGTGGGGGGCACGGGCATGGAGAGAAAGAGTTAAGTCAAAAAGAAAAGCTGCCCATGGTCAAAACGGACCCCCCCCCCCTGTTTCCTCACACTATGAATTGACCGGGGAAAAAGTCTCTCTTGTCGTCACCTCTCTGGTTTTGCTGCGGGCTCCCTGGGCACACTTGGCATTGGATTTACAAATTG
The DNA here is from genome assembly GCA_026170595.1 of Plestiodon gilberti rubricaudatus. Classification (NCBI taxonomy): domain Eukaryota; kingdom Metazoa; phylum Chordata; class Lepidosauria; order Squamata; family Scincidae; genus Plestiodon; species Plestiodon gilberti. The sequence continues at coordinate 12,774,159 of JANXHW010000008.1, read as the reverse complement.
AAAATCATTAATAATTCTAACCAGGCTGTGATAAATCTGAGATCATTCTCGATGAACCTGGACACCATTTCATAAATCAAAAAGATTACTTAGGAATTTTTTAAAATCTGACGTCAAAATGTCACGGTTACTAATGGTTTTTGTAGATCTCTTCCAGTGATATATCATTTATCTATGCTACATCTAAAATGTGACAGCGGGGCAGAAAATGTGATGTCTTTAATATCATGAATACATTTGAGCCCATAATAAAGGTATTAACAACTCCCGGCTTTGACTGGGGCTGGAGGTTCCAGGTTCCTGATTCAGTGCCATTGTTGCCGACTTAATCACTTCCCCCCTAAATACCTGGAGGGGGAAGCTGGGCACTGTCTGCAGACTGTGCTGACTGAGTACGACTACATTTTTTTGTGTTTCTTTGGCCTTCAGATTCAAAGGATCTAGCGAGAGCAGAGTGAGATTGCACACAGCTTAAATACGGGGTACAGCAGGGTAATGCAGGGAGGATAGAGAGGAATTGATCACTCAGTTCAGCCTATCACAATGGAGCAACCCAGTGTCTTAAGGCTGAGAAATGTACACCTTCTGTAGGACTCTCCAAGGCAGATGTAGAAAGGTTCCATGTGGTTGGAACTTCTGCGGGGGCAGATCCTGCAACCCAGCTGTGGCAGACAGACGCTGTGCCCTCACTGCTGTCATGAATGGAGAGCTTCTACGCTCTTGGCTGGACAGCTCCCTGAAGCCCATCTTGTTCCTGGTCTGCATCCTATCACAACTGCCCAAGCACTGCACCTGATTGGCGAGTCACAGTCCGTGGTGACCTGTCACGGACCAAACAGTGACCTGTATTGTCCCCCTCCATTGCCAGTCAAGGCATTTGATGGTGTTTCTGGAAGGAGGGGGCACTCAGGAGCTGAGCAAACAACCTGGCCAAGCCTATGCAAAGCAAATCATGACTAATGAAATTAAAAAAAATCTTTCTTGCATTATGAACATGTACCTCTACATTTTCCCGCAAGGTGCCTGAGAAAAAAATATGCCTTTTTTCCATGCAAAGAAATTAAATTTGCCTGTAAATAACATTTAGGGAAGGAGCTTAGCTGAAGGGTTTTTGCAGGTTCTGTGTATGTGTTCCAGAAATGGACTGAGGGGCGTGTCTCACTGGGGCTTCGGCTTTAAGGGGCAGCATTTCTGGGGAGGAGATTATGGGCAGCAGTGCAGGAGAGGGAGGGGGATGCTTGGCAGGGAGGGTATTTTATGCCTGTTAGGTAGAGCAGCAGGCAGGTGTACATGGTTAATCTTCTTAGTTTGTCCCCCGAGTCACCCTGTGGTACAGCATCTTCTTTTCATATGTTCAGCAAAAAACCCACCTTCCCTGCTGCCCTGAAGAACTGGGCCATCCAGTCCACAGAGTGAACCTGCTGCATTCACTCCAGTCTGCTCCAGGTCCATCTGTGGGTCTCCTTTCAGAGACAGACGAGGGCTCCGAATTAGTACAGAAGCAATAGGGATACGTTGGTATCCTGAGTACTAAGGTGTCCCCACTGATACTCAAAGGCCCAGGATTTATAATGTCATTAATCTATTTTAAGGTGGCAATGTACTATCCATGGGGGAGGGCAATAGGGTTAGGGTTTGGTGTTTTGCAAAAGTGCCCTCTGCAAAAGTTCCCAGTGACTCAGCAATTCTTGCGGTGTCCCTGTAAGGTAGGCCAGTTCAAAGTCCTGCACACACGCTGCGTCGAGAACAGTTTTCAGCCTTGCAAGGATTACTACCTATGTATTGCAGTTGAGGATGGAGAGGTCCGAGGCTGAGAAGAAATGGTTTGTTGAAAGATTTTTCCTAGTGGGCTGAGGAAGATGGAGAGCCTCAGCTAAGGGTCCCACAGGCTCTGGTTGCATGGTTTGGGGATGGGTAGGGAAAGACCACTCCTCCTGAGAGAATCCCCTGTCCTTGCCTTTGAGGCCAACTGCCTTGAAAAATGCCAGAGCTCCGTCCCCATTCAGGAGACATGATGTGAGCACCCTGGGTCCTAGCTTCCTCCTGTCTTCTTCTGGGAGAAGGACATGGGCTCCTGGCCTGAGCTTTGCATACAGGAGGCCCAAGATCTGCCAGCATCTCCAGGTAGGACTGGGAACGCTCATGGCCAACAGAGGGGTAGCTGCCTGGCTGTTGCTGGTGCAACACTTCTGCTGGGTTCCCTCCTGCTCCAGCTCCGGCTTCTCTGCTGGACAGCTCCCCTGCTGCTTCAGCAGACCAAACGTTGGACAGTTCCACAGTTGCTCCAGCAAAACGCGCCATAGCGCTGCTCTTTCCCCTGGCTGGACAGCTCCCCAATCTTGCTGTTGATCCAACGACGGGGGAGTCAGTCCACGCCACGCGGCCTCCAGTCAGCCAGAGTCATGTTGACAAGGTCCCTACAAGCTGGTGCGATCAGCTTGCCGTGGTGAAGAGAGGAAAACAAAACACCAGGAGCGGGCGGGGGGAGAGAGAAGCGCCTCCAAATTAGCATAGCCCCGGAATAGACGAAATCCAGGGTTGGCTTGTAAAACCCTCTTGGAAGAATCATTAGGAGAATTTCATTATCTCCATATTGCCAAGGTCAGGTTGTCCATATTTCCTTTTTAGTGCTGCAAGGGGAATATGCTGTGACTCTGGTATAATAGACCAGAAAATGCCCACACTGGGAATGATGGTAAATCAATACAAACTCATCAATAAAACTCCCCCCACCCAACCAACGGCTTGTCCCAACGTAGCGCAAACTGCCTCAAGTTGGTAATTTACTTATGGATCTTTGCCTCTCCTCCCCCCACCACCCCACGCTGTCGACATTTTTTTCAGTCCTCTTTTGGACTCCCCCCCCTGTTTTGGTGTGTGTAAAAAATGTTTATGGGCTGCAATATATATAAAGAGATAAAATGCTTTATTGAAAAGTCTATTGGGGTTACTTTTTGTGGTCTAAACTGAAGGAATTGCTACATGCTGTACCTTGAATTTTCCCCACCCCCAAACGCTTCTAGTTAAATCTCCTTGGGGGAAGAGATACATATATGTATTTGGGGTGTCTGGGAAAGTTTGTATCTGCCCCAGACACTGGAAAGAGCTATATCTTACATTCTATGCATATCCACTCAGAAGAAGGTCCCATTGTGTTCATTGTGGCTTACTCCCAGGAAAGTCTGTATAGAGTATTGCAGTCTTATTATCTCTGTGAGAATCCACAGAAAGGCATTAACTTGGGGGAGGGAGTCTCTGCAGGGTGCCTGTAATGTTCTCCAAAATGGCTGCCCACTAATGATGTCATCACCTTGCTGCAGCCTGAAAACAGAAACATGCGTTCAAGAGAATCACATGACGCAGGGTTGCTCTTTTTTGCATGGGGGTGGGGAGGAGGACTAAGTTTTTCAGATTCCAAGTGTGTGGAATTGCGTGCTTGAATGTTTGCCTCAGATTTCTAGGTTCCATAATATATCACTTTAGAGAGAAAGTAGGGTTAGAACGCCTTCGACCTTACTTACACATCCCTTTTCTGTGTGCAGGACCATTTATTGATGTCTTGGACTTTGGATTTACCGATCGTCAAGGAACTTGCCTATGACATCGGCCCCTGGGCTGCTTATGGCACATCTCTGACGCAGCCGTGGCCCACCTAGATTGGTGCCTTCTGTGCTGCACGGTGACATTGGTGACCTCAATTACCCAGAAGTCTCTGCTTTTGCACATGGCTTAAACAAGGCTTGACTTTATCCTGGTCACACATCGGCGATTTATATATCATTATTATTGTTGTTAAAAACAAAAACCTGGTGTGTCAACCTGCTGCCTTTCAGGATGTAATTTGTGTGTGTGTTTGCTGTTCAATGTCCTGTGCACTACAAGAATTTGTATTATGAGTGTGGACAGATCCACTTGTGAAAGAGCATTTTTCTAGGTTGTGGGATGTGCTACTGATGGGAAAAGCTAACTTTTGAAGCAAAAAAAAATTTTTTTTTTGCTTTTATTTTATTTTAAAGCAAATAGCTTTGTGTGAGAATTTTTGGAAAACATGCACTAATTTCCATGAAGGGTACCAGACCTGTTTTGACTGTGAAAATCTTCTCTATGTTTTTTTTTTTTAAATAAAGAACTTTTTTAAAAAAATCCCCCAAACAAAACCTGTCAAGGTATTGTTCAAAACCACTTTCGGGGAGGGGGGAGGGGAAAGAGATTTTCTGTCATCTTTTTTTTTAAAATCTCAAAAGGTACAATTAGCGTGTGCAGATTATGCAAATAGGCTGTTATCCATGATACGCTGTCATAGCATCCTCAGTCATTCTATAGCTCTCGCCTCGCCCCCCCACCTCAGGTCACCAGCCAGCCAGAAAATGGTGACCCTTGGCATGCAGGAGGCCCCAGACTCTCAACCCCCTGCCATTTCCAGCCCAAGTTCCACCCCTAATATATTCCACCTCTCAACTTTGAGCTTCGTACCCATTCTGGAAGCACCTTAGCAATGTTGAAGACCCAGCAAATGCATGCGTGACGCCAACGAGGCCCAAGGCAGAACTTCTCCCTAAACGGGTTTTGGGGTCTCTGAGTTCTGGTTCTAGGTAGCCAAGGGAGCAGATGGGCCTCCTGCTGAGGCAGCTTCTTGATCCTGTCACTGCAGGCCACCTAACGGGGGAGAGGTTCCGTTCCTGGTCGTTCAGCGTGTCGTTCACGCCAACCGGCTCCCATCACCTGTACCGCGGAGGCCGACCACGGGCACGTACGCCAGAGACTCCTGCTCCTTCACCCTCTGCTAGCCTCATAATTTACCAGTTTTAACCTCCTGTGAAATGACATATATATAAATATTGTTAATAGCACTAACATAATGTTAAGTCAGGTTTTAGAGGGACTCCCTCAAACACCCTCTGGATTTATTAGCTGTAGGGGTTGAAGTAAATTTTTATCGGTCCCACGTTAAAAGCAGCCACAAGGGGCCCATTTTTTTCTTTTTTAACCCCCCACACCAACCCCTCTTCCTCTGACAAAAAAAATTGTTCAAATCCTTACAGAAATGAAATATTCATTCATTTCTCTAACAGATGCTGAACTCGTAAGTTAGGTGTCTTTTTTTTCCCCTCTCGCAGCTATTATGGCTGTCTTTGGTCAATAAGCCATTAACAGACAGCCAAACAGGGGATAATTAGGCTGCGGGAGCAAGTGGCCACAGCGATGGGCAAGATGCAAATCTGGCCCTTAATATGCCAACGACCTCTTTTAATATCATTGGGCAAATTTTAAGAGAGACAACCAGTTAAAATGGCTGTCTGCATCTTGCTCTTAGGTTTATGGCTGCACCGGGAAGGAGGGGTGGATGGGTAGTCGGCCTATTGATCTGGAAGCGATATTCTTCATAATCGCTGCATTTCTATTTTTATTCCAAATGATAATTGGCTAATAAATATCGAGCAGGGGTTCCCTCCCCCTCCTCCCCAATGAAACACAAATTTTCTGAAATGAATATATCTCCCCGATACCCTGACACAAGTTAACACCTCTCTGGAGAGACGAGATGAAAGTCATGTTGAAAATGTTCACACCGTTTTCTTTTGTTGTTGCTTTATTGACCAAGATGGTTCAGTCTGCACTGAGAGGCTTTTTGGCAGCTGTTAGGAATGGCAGCAAAGCAAAGCCTCTGTGTCCAAGAGCAGTGTACCTCTGAGTACTACTTTCTGGCAAACCACAGCAAGAGAATGCTTCATGTTCAGCATGTGAGCTTCCCAGAGGCACCTGATTAGCCTGGAAACAGAAAACGTGTCTAGCCAGACATTTGAAAATCAACAAGAATTGGCTGCTTGGATCTGAGCACTTCCCCCCCCCCGAAATACAGGTGGGCCCCCATATCCACGGATTCGCTATCCACGGTTTCAGTTATCCACGGATCGTGGGGAACCCCCCCCCCCAGGCTTTTACTTTTTTCCCCCAGTAAGCTTCATTTCTTCCTTAAACAAACAGGAGAAGCAGCCTCTGGCTGCTTATTGCAGGCAAGTAGAACGAGACTAAGTCCTAGAGAGGCTCTGCAAGGTTAACAGAAACCTTGCAGAGCCTCTCTAGGACTTAGTCTACTTACCTGCAATGGAGGCTGCTTCTCTATTTGTTTTAAGGAAGAAACAAAGCTTGCTGAAAGAAAAAAAATAGCTGGAGGGGGGCACGCCTGCCTGCCTGCAGGGGATGCAGGGCGGGGGGCCCCTCAGGAAACCATGGAGGGGGTGTTTCAACTATCCACGGGGGCCTGGAATATATCCCCAGCGGACATGAGGGGAGTACTGTAGCTGCATTCTTCCATTCTTTAATTCCAGCATGACAGTGGGGTGCAGCTTTGGAGAACAACAAACAAAAAGCAACCTTTCAAGAGGCAATTAGAGGGACCTTCCATGTTTGAGCATATACAATTGAACATATGCATTCCAGTAAGGCTCTTTCATGTTTTAGTACAGTGGTTCTCAAACTTTTTAGCATTGAGACCCACTTTTTAAAATGACACTCTATCGGGACCCACCTTAGCTTTACAATACGCTCAAACATTTATCTCCCTATATTTACACAAGCTTGCAAACTGCAGGAGCTCAGCTCTTTGAAGGACAATTAGCAGCTATCTGATTTTTGAATAGCCTCAGGGCTTGTGGCAAGTACTAATCTGATCTTTCCGTCATCTAGGACCCACCAGAAATCAGGTCGCGACCCACCAAGTGGGTCCCGACCCACAGTTTGAGAAACACTGTTTTAGTAGTTAAACTCCAACAAAGTTCCCACCCCTTTCCCCAGGACATACATCTTTATTATTATATCCATTTGGGTCACTTCCTTACAGAAATTTCAAGTTTCTAGCCTTGGTTACACTCTTTCCTGTGGGCTGGGGCTTCATAGCCAGGAGGAGGGGCAAAACGCCATTGGGGGATAGAAAAATCATGCCCCCGTGGTTCCAAATGAGAATGGATTTAAATGCAAGGAGCAGGATCTACCTGCAGCAGAGGCAGGCAACCCTGCGTTGTGCGCCTCAAGTTCATTAATGCATTGCTCTCTTTTCTGGACAAGAGGGCACGGGGAGAGCGATCGATTTTAAGTCCGCCCGATGACAGATGGTGCCCCCTGACTGTTTGCTGACCCGATACTGTGGACGAGATGCTAACACTCTCCGCAGCCATAAACACTTCTGTGCAGTTCGATGCTTAATATAGAGCCAGAATGACTGGAGACAGTTAGACACACAATCACATGAGCACACAAAAAGGGTCGCTTTTCATTCTGTTAGCAGGAGCAAAACAGCACCAGCTCTCAACCAGTATCATCTCCTTCTGAAATGAAACCAAAGTCCAACTGAACCGAACACTTATTTTCCCCCTCTTCCTCGCTTCCTTCTGTAACCCCGCCTGGGTTGAATTTTAGACACCACTCCATCTCAGCCTTGGTCTTCCCCATCTGCAAAATGGGGATTAAATAACACCCATCTACCTTAGAGAGCTGTTGTAAAGATCACAACGGAGTAATGTATGTGAATTACTCTCCGTGTTTACAAGGTCCCAGAAAACAGCAACAAACAAGGCTTAGCACTTTCAAAGGTAGTAGTTGTAGAAACAAAGTATGTTGTTCATTTTCAGTGCTCCTGTAGACTATATGTGAGGCAGTGGGGGGGTGGCTCTCTTGGTCAAGAGAGTTGCCTCCTTTCTCCCATCCCATCTGCCAAGAGAAGCCCCACCATGAAGCTTTGGGTCCCTCCTTGGATCCCTTCCTATCTGCCCCCCCCTCCAGTTTGCTGAGGGCCCCTTGAAACCTGGCATGAGAAAGCATGTAGGCATGTACGCACATGCGCGCGCACACACACACACACACACACGCACACGCACACGCACACGCACACACACCCCTTACACATATGGCCTCCTTCCCTCCTCTTCCCAGAAGCCCAGTCTCCGGGTGCTGCCCTCCCCGACACAGCCCTCTGCCTCCGTGACCTCTATCATCAGCTGCTTCTCTCCTCCTGGAATCAATTACTTTCCCCGCACTGCTACATATTCATCGGGGCTAAAGTCATTTGACCCCGAGTCCTCTGTCCTCCAGCTGTATCTCTAGATCACGAGGCTCCCACTATTTACTGAGCAGCGACGGCACGTCTTCATTAATCAAGCAAAAAGGGTCCGGGAAGTTCAGTGTCTCCTGCGCGATTTTTCGGGACCAAAAAAAAAAAAAAGGCTTTTCGACTGGAGCAGCTTCCCAGGTTAAGCTAAACCCTCAGAGCGACCCATATAAGGCAGCTGAAGGACACAGAGGCATGCGCTGGCTCCCCTCTTGCCACAACCGTGCCATTTCCATGCAGGAGGTGCAGGAGGTGTGGCCTGGAGGTTGAGCCAGTGCCCTGCCTGAAGAAGCTAAGCATGGTCGACCTCAGTTCTCGCTTGGAAGGGAGACGGAAGCTGCTGATAGACCTCGCAAAGACACTGAGAAGGCAGCGTGAGAGCGTGGAATGCGGAGGAATCAGCTGCTAGAGAGATAACATCTTGACAACGATCCGAGGGCGAATAGCGGTAAACTGTGAAGCTTGGAAGTGCAGAGCACAAGCCAGAAGGAGGGCTGCAGTCGGAAGGGAAACATCTTGTGTATGGAAAGTTCTATATATGAATAGAACAATATTGTAAAGACCTTTATCGGGTCTAGGATAGCCTGCCTATGTAAACCGCCTTGAATGAATCTGATGAGAAATCGGATGAGAAAGGCGGTATATAAATACAGAAAATAAATAAATAAATAAATTTCCTTGCGCATGTGTTGAGTTTCGTTGCTGGCTAACGATGGCTGGTGGGTGCTAGCCAGCACTAGCCCCTCTTGCTTGGGTAGGAAATCGTAGCAAGGAGACAGACACTTGAGAGCCAAGCAATACGCTGTTCTCACCCATGGAGATCAACCCAGCCTGTTGCAGAGTTGGGAGGGTTCCGATCAATGGGCAATCACAGCAGAGCGCATGAGAAAGGAGGCTCTCTCAATTCCTCTGAAGAAAGAGGAGGAAGAGAAAGTGGGAGCCAGGATTGCAGGGGAGGGTGTTGCTGTAGCCAACTGCTCCCGCTCCTCTGCGCTCCTGCTCCTCTACGCTGCTGGCGGCAGCAGTGGCGGGAGTTGAGCAAGAAAGAGGGGAAATGGGACACAGTGGCTGCTCCTCCACATTTGCCTTGCTTCATGTTGTTGCATGGTAGGGCCGGCCGTTAAAGGAGGAGCCACTGGTCTGATTTTCCCATCCATCGTTTGTCTCTAGTTATCTCTCTTCTTGAGCAACTAATTTTCCTTAGAAGCTGGGGGGGGGGGGGCGGAGAAGGAATAATTAGCATGCATTAGCAGCAGTGTCAGGGCTGGAGGCATTTGGGCCAAGTCTGGGCCTGGGCTCATCCCCTCAGCACCTGTGTGTGCTCATGCACATTCCCTCCCCACACCGCTACCTGTGATGAAGGATGATGCTCCTTCAATGCTCTGGCACCCCACTCAGGGGAGTGGTCCTGACCAACGGTGACACCTCCCAGTCCCCTCTGAGCACCCAAGACTCAGGGTTGGATTTCACTCCCACCAAACACCCACCAGGCCATTGTGCAGCTAGGCCCTGTACCCAGTTCTAGAAATCTGCCGAAAGGTTGGGAGACAGCCGCTTGGAGCCTTTCAGGGTGAGAGGGAGAACAGACAAGCCTCCGTGTCAAGAACAGGAAATTTTAATCAGGCTTTGGTTTTTAAACAAAAGGTTAATCAGAATTTAATTAAATCAAGCTAGTTAAAGTTCAATATTTGCTTAGCGTCTATGAGTTTCTGTTTGGCGTGGAGCAAAACGGGAGCCTTTGGGCTCCCATCAGACTGAGACACAGTCAGGGAAACCAGGAATGGAAGAAGAGGACAGAGGAGGAGGAGGAGGAGAGATCTTTGCTGTCATCCGTATCCCGAGTGCAAAATGCGACAGGTGGGTCGGTCAGAGTTGTTGGGTTAAAACTAATAATGGGGGAACAACAGCAACTCCCAAAATACCGGGTAGGTTTCCCATTTTGGACCGTCTAAGGGAGGTTGTTCGTAGCCCTCGACTCTGGTTCCTCAATGGCAGCCAACAACAGATCTACACCCTCAAATAGGTGTTCTGCTCCCTCAGACAGCTCTGCCCCATTTTCCCCGCTCCCTCCCACCTCACCTGCACGATACCTCCTCTCTGACGTCCTGCAGATCCCTCCTCAAACCCTCCCCTTCCATGTTGACACAACCCCTCCGTCCCTTCACCCGATTGCAACGCTGCTTCGATGCACATCCCAAGTATCATGTTCCTCTTTGCCTCCCAGCTTCTAGACTGCGAGTCCCACAGGGAAGGGCCAGTCCTCTCATTGGTTGCAAAGCAACAGGTATGTCGGTGGCGTATTTTTTCCTACCCATTTTAACCATCATGATCCCCCCAAGAGAATCCTGGGAACCGGCGTCTGAGGAGGGTACTGCACACAGCACATCATTAATGCTCCGCTGGAGCTCCCTGGCTCCCCTCATGACATTACAGACCACAGGGGTCCCTGGGGAGAGGGAGTGAGGGTTGAACCAGTTGAACCATGCAGGCAGCTTCTGCAACTCGCTCTTCCACAGGGAGAGACTCAGAGCCCGCCCTTTTATTACCTGGGCTTTGTCCCGTTGATTTAGCCGAGTGGGAGGAAAGGATGGGTTTATTTTTAAAACCGACACGGATGCAGTTGCAGCATGAGCTGCAGATTTCGGGAGCCGGACCGGAGCTCCTTTTTAAATAAAATGTGTGGACCAGTTCTTGTGTGACTGTGAGCAAGAATGAGAGGATCTGAAGCAGGCTGCTGCGGTCGGGAACTTTTGTAAATCAAAGCGTTGATGGAGAATCAGGGCCTAAGAAATCACTGGACGCTCCTGGTGGCAGTGGGAGAGCTCTGTTGAGTGACTCATTCCTGGTCTGCCATATTTGCCCCCTAGGAAAGACCAAACACAATTCCCAGGGCATTCTGGGAGTGGGGGAATTATGTTGCATGATGGGAGGCGGCTACCAAGACGACCCCTCCCCCCAGATGATGCCTGCAGCCAGCCGTACATTGCCCCGGAAACTTTCCAAGAATTGCCCCGGCTCCGCAGAATTGCTGCCTCCTGAATTCCCCCTTCCCAATTTTTGAGACAGCAAGAGTGTTTAGCAAAGCACCCGAGAAGATGTGCCAGCTGTTTTTTTTTCCTGCTGCCGCCAAAAGCTCCCTGACAGTGAAATGGCCACTGCCGTGGCCCAAACACGCTGCCTTCCCTGGGGTCGATGCCTGTGGCTCCCACGTTCAGGGGCGGCATGAACAGTGCATGGTCTATCATGTCTATCAGAGACAGGCGCGTCCTCTGTGGCACGATAAGGAAGAGTGGCAGGCAGGAAGACGGGCAGGAAATGTAATTAAGAGGCTTCACGGACGATAAATGTGGGTTTCTTTTTCTTGCTCGCTGTCTTTCGCCCTCCCCGAGACGAAACCAGAGGAATAGTTGGGATGATTAGGTTTATTAGAGCGCTTGGCACAAATATGTTACACCTGCGTGACACATGAATGTGATGTTTTCAGATTTCATTAGCCAGCCTCGGGGCAGCTCGGTTTTCGTCCCAGCTCCAAATGAGGAGGCCTCTGTCAGGCAGCAGCCTTAATGGTCATCTTTGCATCAGTAATAATGAGGCAAACCCAGAGCAGCTTCTTCCTCCACCCCTTAGCCCGATGTCTTTGAACCACAGAGACGCATCCCCAGGGGACAGACATGAGGCTGGATCAGGTGGTGCCCTGGGAGTGTGCTTGCTTGCTTGCTCTCCAGTCTGAACGCAACGCTGGAAGATCACACGGGCTTTCAAGCAATCTCAGTGTGCTGGAGGCACCCTCCAAGCTTCTCATCTGTGGGCAACGGGAAGCATTGGCTCCCCCTGCTCTCCCCATTAGTTAGGGGCGGGGACCTCTCCCTTTTCATCTTCTGATGGGCGTGGGCCCTCCTTCGGTGCAGGGTCCCCACTGCTAGAGAGATCCGAGTTCAAATTGCACTGTGCAGAACTACCCCCCCCCCCACATTTTTATACCGCCCTTCCTCCAAGGAGGTCAGAGTGGTGTACATATTTCCTCCCCTCCTTTTGTCCTCACAACAACCCTGTGAGGTAGGTGGGGCTGAGAGATAGTGACTGGCCCAAGGTCACCCAGGAAGCTTCACGGCTGAGCTGGAATTTGAACCTGGATCTTCCAGGTCTAAGTCCGACTCCCAAACCACTACACCATCCATACTCCCATGGCATATCTAGTTTTTAGCACTCAGTGGTGGGGATTTGAATTTGCTTTGGGGATTTGAATTGGCTTTTGACTTCACTGTCCTGAGTTCAGTCATCATGAGGCCCATAGGGTGACCCTGTGCCCGTTGCTTTCTCAGAACCCAACCTACCAGCTCCCTAATTCCAAATTCCAAACCTGCATGGGCTTTTCATGTCCATCCAATGCAACAGAGGCCAAGGATAGAAGGGGGAATTTTGGCTGGTGCAGCTTCCCCTACATGTGCAGCACTGCGACATGCCAAGTGGAGTCCGCCAATATGCTCTCTCCCGCATGACAACCCTGGCTTTCCTATTCTTGTTTTTAAAAAGAAAATTGCAGTGTACCAATGTCAAAACCAATCCAAGCCGTGGGTGCATATATTTAAATTAAAAGTAATTAAAAATGGGCCGCCAGAGGGGAGGGGAGACGACGGCATGATAGATTCAATGCCGGAAAATGAAGTAATGAAATACTTTATGGATTAACTCGTATCAGACGGTTTTTGCAAATTTATTTTTCATTACGGCCCATCCATATCAGATACTGTCTGAATTTATTAGGCTGCCTTGGGGCAGCCAGTCCAGGCATGTGACAGGGACTTGTTTTGTGCATGTCTTTGTGTGTGTGTGTGTGTGTGTGTGTGTGTGTGCATGCATGTGGGGTCCCCCCCTCTAGCCTCTTAAGTTTTTTTTTGGGGGGGTGCATAATTGCCAACCTTTCCTCGTGGTCAGTTTCTGTAATGATGAGCAAGGTAAGGGGGGGTTCATAGTCCTCTTTATATTATTACTATTATGATTATTATTATTTTTTTAAGAGAGCAAGAATACTGGCTGCTAAATCATTACAGCATCAAACCCAGAGGACTCTTTCCAGGTCATTACTCCGGTTCGTCTTGAGAGTCTCGAGGTCCTAAAGGGTTTGGGGTTATATGCAATAAGCCATTCGTCTGCAACATTTCCCCTGAGCCTTAGGTGTTAATGAGAAAGATTTTCCATGTGGCTGTTAACGCTGTGTGGGGTTGAGAAAATCAGGAGGAAAAATGGAGTTTCTGGGTTTCGCCAGCACTTTCTCCTCCTCCGTCACCGTGTGTTATGTGCTGCTTTCTTCAGTCAAACGAAAAGTGTCTTTAATCTGGCTCGTGTTTTCTTTTTTCCTTCTGGAAATAGTATGCAAGGAAGGGAACGATCCGGATCACAATAGGTGTCTGTGTCCCCCACCATCACAGACTTGCTTGGGATACGCCTCCCACATGTGGTGTTTTGCCCTGGTAGTAAAAATGCATTGACTGCAAAAGGGGCTTTCTTCCTCCCAAATCCTGGCAGTTCAGGTGCATTCTTAACTATGCAGTGCTTTGCACTCTCAGAATAATTCAGCTGTGTGTGTCACCTTGATGCTGTCCTTACAACAGCAACCTGGTGAGATACATACAGTACTATTATCCCCATATTGCAGGTTGGGAAGACCGAGGCCTGGAGGGAGTGGTTTGCCTAAGACCCCCTAGTGAGTTCATGGGCAGAGGAGGTGCAATTTGAACCAAAGATGTCCTGATTCACAGCTCAATCACACACACCAAAAAGAGCATTGCTTGTTATTATTACGCCGTCAGCCTACGTAGTGCTTTACACAGAGCAAGAGGACTGTGTCGGGCCCTGATGAGGGGCTTACAAAGTAGACAGATACAACACAGGAAAGGTAGGCCAAGAGAGACAGGCAGGGGGGAAATGCATGATTATCTGAGTCGGTTGCGTGTGCCTAAGCTTAGTTACAGCAAGGAAAGAGGACAGAGCGAGGCATCACAGAAAAGGTGCAAGGTGTGTTCCTGCTCATGTCTGCATTTTAAACAGAATGTGTGGAAAGTGAAGAAGAGGACTGTGGTCTCCTTTAGTCTCACTCCCCCCCCCCCTGCAAAGCTCGTTCTCCCAGCTAACCTGGATCTTTCAGCCCTCGGAGTAAACCCCCTTGTTAGCCATGGGACTCAGAGACTTCAGTCACTGACGTGGAATCTGCTTGGAAACACAAAGGATTCTGGTCTGAACTGCATTATAAATGAACGTTCTGAACCCATGCAGTCCATAATTAATAACTGTGCTAATGAACTTCCCTTCCCAACACCACAAATATATATATATATATTTCCTCCCTCTTCCAAAATGCAGAGCATATTTGCCTTCTGATCCACCAAAAAGCAGCTATAAATTTGCAAAAAAACGCATAAAAATGACACAATATTAACAAAACATTGATTTTTCTATTTGTTTTTATGTCCGTTTATTAACTAAAACACTTTGGAAGGGAGCTGTTATATCTGTGATTTATGCAGAGCTCCTGTTTATGAAGCTCTGACGACAAAGCGTATCCAGATGAATTTTAGCAGTTTCTGCGTAAAACAAAACAAAAAAATATCTGGGTGAAAAAAAAAAGTAATTAAGAAACGCCAGCTGAACTTCCAGGCAATAACTGCAAAACATTCCCCGTGAGAGACTGGAATTATAATTCCGTTCTCTCATCTGCACATTATTCCACAGGAAAGTTATCTCGGCAATATTTTGCTCCAATTTCTTGCCAAAACGCTAATGTTTCTTGGATACTAGTTATGATATTTTCTCAGGATCCACAGAGATGGTTCTCTCGATCTAACAGGATGGTCTGAGAGTAGCTGTCCCAGTGGGTCTATTCTGTAAAACTCTTACAGTGCAATCCTGTGTAACCTTGCACCGGTGTAACAGTAGATGCATTGGTGTAAGTGCACTTATGCCAGTGTAATTGCACTTACACTGGTGCATCTGCTATTACACAGGTGCAAGATTACATAGGATTGCGCTGTTACTTGGTGCTAAGATGGGGTCACCTCTAGGAGACGCTGGTGATCAGATCCCCAAATGGATCTTTGGTGGCGGCTGTCACGGCACCGACATCTCAACAAAATAGAATTTGAAATGAATTTTAGGGTTCCTCTTTAGGGGAAATATCTGAGAATTTTCAAGGGACGCCACATGAGTGAATATTCTAATGTGGGCTCTGTCTCCAGAGCTGTTACCTTGGAGTTTTGCTGGGCCTGGGAGTGACATTTCCGCTTGAATTTGTCCTGATTGGGAATATCCAAACAGTAGAAAAAGTCGACAAAAGTTTTCCTGGCCATAAGGAGAAGAGTTGAAGCAGGGAACGGACAAGGGACAAGTCTCGGAATTGGCTCTGGCCTATCCAGGCACCCAGAGAAGGGAAACGAGGTACAAGGAGCAGAGAAAGGGGCAAAACTCCCCAGGAGGCATTTCATGAGCCTGGTTTTGTCTTTTTCCTCTACTTCTTTTAAGTCACTGGTAGAGGTGTTTGAAAATGGTGTGTGTGCGTGTTTAAATGGTGAGTGTTGTTTTTTTTTTGAAAATTTGTTGAATTAAAATGTAGTGTTTTGTGTTTTTATTCAACCAAATGCTTCTAATTGCAGCTGATGTAATTGTCAGTTGGGCACAAGGCGGGGTACCCCGAGAGGGGGGCCACAGGGATCTGGGGTCCCCACCGGAGGTGTCCCGGCAGCTGAGGCTGCCTGGAGCACCTCCGCGGCGCCGGCCCAAAGGGGCGGCGCCACCGCTGGGGGGGGGCGATCCGGCCTACATGCATGCCTGCCCGGTGACGCGCTATTTATCCTTTTTTTCTGCACATGCGCAGAACATTTAACGTTTAAAGTTCTGTGCATGTGCAAAAAAAAGGATAAATAGCGCGGCGCCGCAGTTGGCCGCCTTCAGAAAGCCCTGGCCACCGGTCGTGGCGGACGCTCCAGGGCTTTCTCTGGCTCCGAGGCTGGGGGAGAAGGCTTCGAGCGCCTGCCCGTGTCACCGGGCGGGCACTCCAGCGGAATGCCGCCTGAGCCGCGGAGCCGCTGTGTCACCGGGCGCGCACAAGTGCACTCCCCGAAGTGCCGCCCAAGCCGCGGAGCCGCCCAGAGCCGCTGCTCCGGTTGCTCCGCCCTTCCTATGCCTCTGGTCCCCACAGTTCAGGCCTCAGATGTGTCCTGGGAAGAGGATTGCTCCACCCGTCCTCCTTCTCCTGGACCGGGCTCTCCATGGGCAGCCTCCCTCCACGGAGCATTGACTCCTCACTGGCCTGTGGGTTGCGCTTATATGGGGTTAGCATCCCATCTGGGCCCACCCCTTCTTGCTGGCTTCCCGCCTCCGAAGAAGCCCCCATCCCTGTCACCACCAGCCTGGCCCCTTCCTGTACTTCCAATACCCCAACTCTCCATGCATGGCCTCAGAGAGAGAGAGAGAGAGAGAGAGAGAGGAGATCCCTTGTGCTGCAGCGCCTTTTCCGGCTTGCTCGCGCGCGAGGCCAACTGGGAACGAGTGGGGAGGCTGTAAAGTCCAGAGGCAGATTCAGGCACATGCCACTCTGGACAGGAATTTTAAAATTGTTAATATTTCGTGAAATAAATATGTTGCGGTTTTAAAAAAAATCACTTTATTTCGCGATTATGACTTATCAACAAAAACAAACACCTCTAGTCACTGGAAGAGTTTTAAAGATGGTTCAAGTGTACAGCTTGCTGTTCTTCCAGGTTGTGTTGTGGCGCACTGTCCTTGACGGCATCTGCATTTGTATGCCATTTAAGGACTGTGTTGTGTTAGGAGCTTGGGCCAAGGGTGGTCTCCTCCTCCTCCCCCACTCATGACTGGTCCAGCTGGGCGTCGCAGGAATTGGGCACGCAGGAAGTGCCTGTCTCTATTCCTGGCTGTCTCTTGTCACAATTAGTGTTAGGTTTTTGAGTGTTAGATGGATGCACACACAGATACACGTGAGTATGCGCGTGAGCAACAGAAGATGGCGAAAGTCAGGCAAAGTTCTGACGGGACCAAAGATAGCAGATTACAACAGCACCTGAGCTTGAGAGAGAACTGGACACACCACAGAAGCAGTGGCATCTTCAGCCCTCCTGCCGCCTGGGGCTAGGAGGGCGGGGGCTGGCCAAGCGCCCCCCCAACGTCACGTGACGTGTGACGTCACGTGACGTCAAACGACGCTGACGCTCGAAAGCTGGAGCGCGGTGCCCGCCCGCAGCCATAACGGGCGGGCGGCGCTCCAACTTTCGAGTCCGAGGTGAGCAACAGCGTCGTCGTCGTCTAGGCAACGCGCAGCGCGCGCCCAGACCCTGTGGCTGCAGGCGCGCGCTGTGCGCGTTGCCTAGACGACGAGGCTGTTGCTCACCTCGGACTCGAAAAGCTGGAGCGCCGCCTGCCCGTTATGGCTGCGGGCGGTCCGCGCTCCAGCTTCGAGTCTGAGGTGAGCGCCCCCCCAGAAGCTCGGCGCCTGGGGCCCTGTACATCAGGGCCCCAGGCGTTACTACGCCACTGCACAGAAGAGAAGGCCCAGTATCAATGGACTAAGCTCCGTCTGCTTGGGAGGCAGGAGTGAGAGAACGCAGAGTTGGCCGTGCCCGAGGCCAGAGAGGGGGTCATGGACGAGCAAAGGGCGGAGGCCAAAGAACAATGCAAAAGGAGCATAGAGGGTTGGAGACTGCTGGCCCAGGACAGAGGCCAGAACCCCGGCCACTAAGATTGTGCGATGCTGGAGCTGGTCGCTCTAGTTGTATACCAGCATGAGTGTGATTGGGTAGGGACAAATGAGCAAAATAGCATAGGGAAAAGTTAGCAAACCAACGTAACAAATGTGATGTTTTTCCGTAACCAAAACAAAGCTCCTTTATAAGGTTGGCGTCTTGTTCTCAAGCAGTGACGCGGAACCTCTCTGTAAGGCCAACCCAGGCGTCTTTTCGTTTGGTCACCTCCAAGTCACCCATGGTGAATTTTAACAATTCGTAGGTGTCATGGCCAAGCTTTGCTTTCCAAGACGTTTCATCGAGTATAAGCCACTTCAAAAGAAACCTGTGGGGGTTAACCTGTTTAAATACTTTAACAATAAAAGCATGGGGACCCCCCCAAACCCTCTTAGCTACAGTGCAGCCCCTCCTTCCTAAATTCATCTCTGTAGCAAGATTCAGGTTCATCTAGAAATGCAGGGGATGGGGCTGAGGCCAGCAAATCCCCCCCCCCCCCATTCCTGCTGAATCCATAATATTGCCGACACACAATTAATAGCCGGTTTTTGAGATGAGCAGCACCTGTGGCCAAAACGGAGCGCAAGAATGCAAAATCCATATATAGATTTCCCACCCACCCCCAGCCCGTATCTTCCTGGTTGTAAATGGCCCACACAACTGCTATCTTTGGGGTGGGGGGGGGGGAGAGAGTGGCGTTCTCGATATAGAACAAGCTGCACGCTGAGGAATTTAGCTCTGCTGGGATCGACCAGGTAGGTCTCATTAATGTGCCTGGCATTTTCAGGAAAGATTTAGAAGGCTGGTATAATCTGTCCCTTCTAAAGAGCTGACGGAGACGTTATTAAGGGTGGGCGAGTGACGACGGCTCGCGGGGCCATTAAAGCACTACAGCATTGCGCTCCTGCCTTGCATTGTCCTTCAGAACCACTTCCAGGGGGACGGAGGGGATCGATGAAAGGATATTACCAGTGGGCTCGTCCCAAGGAGGAGTGAGCTTATGCGCCTGTGCACATGCATGCCTGCTTCCTTCGTTTGCGGAAGTTTTCTTAAGACCGCAGTCCTGTGCTTGCTTACTTGGGAGTAAGCCTCATTGAATTTAGGGGCTTTGCCTTGCGATGCGCAAGGGCGACCCACTCAGCAAAACGAACTGTATTCACCCATCCAATGAAACTATGTGGCCCAAGTCTTCTTCTGCCAATCAAAGGAAGGAGGGCCGTCTTCATCCAGCGCATCACGCTGTGACATTTCCTGGCATGAGAGGTGGCAGTGGCTACTAGGGTGGCTTGAAAAGGCGTTTAGATGAATTCATGGCAGGCAGGTCCATTGATGCCTATTCGGCACGATGGCTGTGGGGTCAGAGCCAGTACTTCTCTCTGAATCCCAATTGCAGGGAGGGGTCTCTCTTCCTCTCCTGCTAGTGGCCCTCCCAGGGGTACCTGTTGGAAACAAGGAATGCTGAATCAGGCCAAAGTCCCATCTAGTCCAGCCTCCTATGGTCTTCTTTTTATGGCACCATCCATGTCCATGGTAGTTGAGAGCTTATGAGCCGATAGTTCCCTGCCTCGAGAGGCTTACAATCAAGAAGGCAACAGAGGTGGGTTAGGGAAATGAAAAGAAGGGTGAATATGCAATGGCTTTGGTTATATGGACCTAAGGTTGCTGAGTAGGGCTGAAGGAGTTGCGTAAGAGGGTTCACAGGTGGCTTTCAACAAAGGATCTGAAGAAATCCCCTGCCCTTTAAGCAATCAGTTAATTAATCAAATCTTAAATCCATTTGGAAATGATGGAGCCCTCCCCCCCCCAGCTGCCATCTTTATTTTGCCCTACCCAGGGGAATTGCATGTTGGGGAAATAAAGGTTGTCTCCGCAGGTGGGGCCTGCTGGGGCAGGAGCTGGGAAACACCCCCCCGGTGTCTGGTCAACTCCTAAGTGGGGGAGTGCACCATTGGGGGGGCCCAGCCACCCCCAAGCTAAAGCTGCCTTGGAGGAAAATGGTGCTATCAGCCAGCAGAGTGGAGGAAATTGAGGCAGGACACATTTCGCCTCTCCCATCCCACTAAAGTTTTCTGCAGAGACTTTTGGGATTGGTCTTAAAGGTTTCTATCTGACTGGCATACAGAGACTGAGCTGTGAAAACCAGGACTTCCCAGGGTTCAAATCTCACCTCTGCCATGAACTTGCTCAGTGCCCTTAGGCAACCACTCCCTCTCAGCCTCAGTCTTCCCCATGTGCAATATGGGGATAATGATGCGGTAAGGGCTGAACTACACAGAGGGGTAGCCAGGCGCCCCTACATGACCGGGTCACCCGTGTTACCTCTTTCTTTGAACATTGTTGCCAGTTATAACAGCTTTCGTTCGAAAATTAATGCTAATGTTTTTGCGTTTTTTCCTTCTTTTAAAAGGTTTTAGGGTTTTTTAAGCAGTTTTAGGGGCTTCTAATCGGTTATGTATGCTTTGCGTCAACCTATCTTGTTTATAGGACCCTCCCGCGACGATCAGGGGCGACGCTCTCTCCAGGGGGCGCAGATAGCTCCTCTGCTCCCAGGAGCGCTTTGCAGAGTTCACGCATGCGCAGACCGTCGATTGGAAACTTCGACGACGAAGGAGCGTTTTATAGAGTTTGTGCCCAGAGCAGAGGAGCGATCTGCGCCCCCTGGAGAGAACATCACCCCTGATCATCGCGGGAGGGTCCTATAAACAAGCTAAGTTGGCGCAAAGCATACATAAATGATTAGAAGCCCCGTAACTGCTAAAAACCCTAAAAACCTTTTAAAAAAGGAAAAAAAACACCGAGACTTAAGGAGGCTCCCCCCCCCCCCCGGAGCCTTCCCGCTCCTCCGCCCTGGAGCCCATCGCACCACCGCACCAGATCAGCCTACGCCTCTGGAACTACATTACATGCGGAGGCTCTGCCCTCGCCTCTGCCTCTGCCTCCATGCTTGGAGCTGGGGAGTGTCTTCCCGCCTGTTGTCCCTCCTGCTGTCCCGCCTTCTTAAGAAAGCGCAGCTGTGATTGGTAAAACACAAGCGTGCTCTGATTGGCCGAAAAACTTGCAGGTCTGTTCTTTTACAGCGGGGCCGTCCTCAAGTTCGTTGCCGGTTTTTACTTTTTAACAACCCTACCCTATGCATCTTTATCTAGTCGCAAAGGCAGCCGAGACAAAATCACCCACAAGCTTCACACGTTTCTCTCTATTTCGTTTTAACACACACGTTGAGGGGTTTCGGGTACTGCTCAAGAGCAGTCGTAAGCAATATTTTGCTTTCAATCCATAATCGGTCTGCAGTGGAAATATTGTTCTGCTCTGCCTGTGCACACACAACAGACCGTTCCCTTGCTGCAAGCAGCAAGCGAGCACCGAAACGCTTCCCCCCCCACACACACACACTCGCAAATGTCTCTGATTGTTCCTACAGAAACCTCCACGATGACAGGAGTTTGGACTATTTTGAGTATTTCCCGCCATTCTGGTTTTCTCTCTCCTCGTCCTGTGTCTTCCTCTGGGAATAAGCCTTGGAATATAACCTCCACGGTGATTGGAGGTAGTTCTGATTGGCATGCAGCCACCCTCCTCCCCCTCTCCTATGATTGGTAGGCTGCAGTAGCTCCGCGAACCGCCCCCTAGCTCTGCGAATCCACCCCCTCAAAAGATAGGTTTCCAGCTTGAGGTACGCGCCGGCATTGCGGAGGTCGCAGCTGCTCTGCTTGCTTCCGAAATGCTGTCAGAAGTTCCGCAACACGTGTAATGTAGTTCAGTCCTAACCTGATCAAGCTAACACACGTGAAGTGCTTTGCACGCTCAAAATTGCTCAGTTTTGTCGTTTCGATTATCCCAACCTGCCTTGAATGCGTTGGCAGCAGAGAGCCATTATGTAAACATAGTAAGTAAACAGATTTTTAAAAGAAAACTGCCTAACAGAATCTGCCTTCCCTTGTATAAAAGCCCAGGTGGCAGACATTTCTGGAGAACTGTACTTTGCCAAATTTTCTACACACACACCCCCGGGTTTTTTTTTCCTTATAAGAACAACTCTTTATCTTTAGAGTGTGAGCAAAGTTGGAATACACAGGTAATAACTCTGTTATTATTCTGCAATTTTTGCAGGATTCTGTGATTATTTATCTCTCGCAGAGTATATGGTAATTGTGTTTTGGCCGTGGCATCTAAATTGTGCTATAATTGCAGAAAAATTTATAGGTTTTTTCCCCCCTAAATACTTCCTACAAGTTAAGCTTTTAAATCACACAGGGCCCCATGTAAATACTTGAAAATTATCCAGTAATTACTTATTTACATTGTAATTAAAATAAGTAATTAGCATACATTTGCAGAGGATTTACATACTTATTGGTGAAAATAGCTCCTTGGCAGATGCAAAAGGAAATCTTTCTCTGATCATAAAAAAAAAGAAGAGGAGGAGGAGGAATGCACATAAGCAAATTCACACATGAGCCAAAGGGGTCCTCAAACGGGGTCTTAGCTTAGTAGGGGAGGAGCCCCTGCTTGCCTGCAGAAGGCCCCAGGTTCAATTCCTGGCGGTATCTCCAGGTAGGACTAGAAAGGAAAGACCTCTGTGTTGGAAGCCATGGATAACTGCTGCCAGTCAGTGCTGACAATAGTGAAGTAGATGGACCAAAGGTCTGACTCAGCGGGAGGCTGCATCATAAGAAACTGAGTTGATCGTTTTTAGACATTTTAGGGAATACATAGGCTGGCTATTGGTGATGGTTGCTGGCCTAGAATGGAGCCCCGCCTCACATTCTGAGAACATTGGGTGCTGTGGTTGTCACAGAAAATACGACTCAGTTCCTGCTCCTTGTGACACTGGGATTTGTGGGGCTGATGGTGGAACTCCAGGCACCTCAAGTTGTGAGAGTGACGTCACAGACGCAGCTCTCTGTGGTCACCTGAGTTGGAGGATTTAACCCCATGCTGCTGCTCTCTGTGAAGCTCCACGGCCTGCCTCACCGCTTCGATCTGGGCAACACTGCTGTGGAGGCCCCAGGCTGCCAGGACTGGCTGGTGGTCGTGATGTTTCTTTCCCAGAATCCTGCACAGACTATCACTAAATCATGTAGCAGGGCTCTGATGTGGGAGGGAAAGAAGGCACCCGCCAGGTTCCAAAAGGAGCACTGCCATTTTTCTCCCAGAATTCGTCCATGCTCCATACCATGCTCCATAGTAGTACCATAAGAACATAAGAAGAGCCCTGCTGGATAGTCCAGCTTCCTATATCTCCCAGTGGCCCCACCAGATGCCTCTGGTAACACTCAAGACAACAAGATACCTGCATCCTGTTGCCCCTCCCATGAATCTGGCATTCAGAGATAGGCTACCTCTAAAACCCGGAGGTTGCATACATGCCTGACATGCATATAGTCATGTAGCTTTGAGCAGGATTCTGGGAAATAAGAATGGCAACTCTCACCCAGTGGCTGCTGGGCGCAGCACTAACACCGCCAGTGGTGAACTTTCCCCAGCCCTGAAATCCTCCCAAATGCTCTCTTGATTTTGCTGCCTGCACCCGGGGTGGCCATACTGGCTCTCGCTTCCACCAGACCCACAAAGCGAGAGCGTGTTATTCTGCCGTTGCTTCTTTTCGGAACATGGGAAACCGTTGTATTCCGAGTCCATCTAGCTAGCTCCGAGTGTTGTAAGATTGTAAAACAATATTTTACATAAGTAACATTTTAATAAAAGCACACACATTGGAAAAAACATGAAAAATATCTCTCCCCTATGCCAGAGCACCTCAATGCATCTCACAATCCAACAACATGATCAGGGTGCATGACGCCCGCAGGGACGTTGCATCAAGTTTCACAAAATTGCGCACAACTGTTCCTGGGCCTTTTATCACCCAAAGCTGCTTGAACTTGTTCTTTCCTCCCTGTATGCAGAATGTATGCAGAATTCATGTACAGAACGGGGCTTGTGGATGCGCACAGAGGCGTTGCTCCGGTAGGGGCGGGGCTGTAAGTTTTGCTCGGTCGGAGTCCCGTTTACCGAACGAGCAGGAGGCGGCCCCGCCCCCTCACTGTCCGAGCCAGTCCCCTGCGGAGAAAGCAGCAGGCAGGGTCTCTGCCTCTGGATGCGCATGTGCAGAGAGAGAGAGAGAGAGAGAGAGAGAGAGAGAGAGAGAGAGAGAGAGAGAGGCTGTGATAGGATCTAAAGTTGGATAAAATCACAGTTTGTCCTCCTTCCTGGCGTAGATGTTAAAAGGCTTTAACTGTACAAACAAACAGTTCTAGGAAACAAGGAGGGGAGGGTTTTTTGGGGGGGAAGATGATAAATGGCCGAGGAATATGAGAGCGAGCAAGCGAGAGCATGGCTTGTGCCAAGGTGAGAGAGAGCGCGAGATGACGGCATGTCTGTGAACGGAATGTGGAATATGCGCCGGGTTCAGGGTCATTCCCCGAGAGCCTCAAGGTCAGCAATTTCTGCAATTGCATTCCCCCAGGCCTCCAGAGAGGTAGCCAGTTGCCATACAATTTGCACTCGGTCTAATTGGTTTGGGGCATTCTTCCTAGCTAGGCATGTCCAAAGTGGGCCTTTGACTTGGTGTTTGTGTGTATCATGTGCTCCTTGCTACCAAAGAGAGTGTCCCGGATAGGGATGCGAGTCAGGCCCTGCCTCCCACAACATTTCCTCGCTTTATAGAATCCTTTCAGCTCTCCATTTAGAGATCTCAGAGAGAAAGACTAGTTATCCTGCCTTATTTGTACAGTACATATTTTGCAAGTGGCATTTTGAGCTTCTCTCCGGATTCCCCAGGGGACTTTTTTTTAGCCCCGGAATTACACTTGATTGAGGCTGTTGCCAGTGAGAACTGTGCAAGGTGGAACACACCCCCTCCCTGCTGCTCCAGATGTTTTTGCTAGTCGTCTTATCAACACTCTTTAGAACCTCCTTTTGGTCTAACATGAGGCGATGTGTCCCCCCATCCGTCCCCCCCCCCCCAATTTGATCTGACTGTTGTGAAATGTCACTCACAGGCCTGGTCATGCGAGACTTCAGAACCATATCCTTGGCCCTGGGGCCAAACCAGACATTGTGGCGGGATACTTGAGTTCATCAATCATATTTTTATCTTCTGGCCTGCAGGACAAATAGCAGCTCCAGAGAGGGAGTTTTGGATAATGATGCAGGGGGGAGGAAGGGCTAACATCTCCTTTCTGCCAGTGCCGTGGCCCCGATCCAAACCCTCAGCTGCACGTACCGTTTTAAGGACTCGCTTGTGTTTCAGTCATGGAGCGATCTCCTGTCTTTTTGTCGAGCTGCACCTTTACAGTGTATCCTATGCATGTCTACTCAGAAGTAAACCCCATTGTGTTCAGTGCGGCTTACTCCCAGGAAAGTGTGTACAGGATCGCAGCCTTAGTGTCTCAAGAATAAGGCAAGACAAAAGAGGACCTTGTGGGTCAAGCCACCGCCAATCAGCACAGCGAGATCTTAAGCAGTGTCCTCCCATTGGAGAGGAGCTACTGGGACCGATGAGCCCGCCCTGAAGCCAGACATTTTAGAGGGGGCTGCTGCTCTGGGATTGGTCCTTGGCGGTCAGCTGATGGAATGTGCTGCCAGGCCTGGGACTGTAGCCTCAGTGGCACTCTTGCCGCCCAGAGTTTAGCCTGCCAGGCTTGCGGTGAAATAGGTGACTGCTTGGGTGGGGGCGAAGCTGTTGGAGTTGATGCTGGGTTCAAGAGCTGAAGTTAGAAAATGCGATACCAGCCTTTTATGATAGGACCATAACGTTCCAAGCAGGCGCAGTTCCCGCTCAGTTGTGTGCCTCTTTTTCCCAGCGAAGGCCAGTCCAAGCCCCCCTCCTCCTGCAGGCTGCACTGTATTGCTTTCCCGGGCGCTCCCCGAGGGCGAGAGATTTAACTGGGAAGTCTCCGAGAGCGCCACGTGCGTGGGGCTGACCCCGGCCCTCCTGTCACTGTGCTGTGCCGGCGTGTAATGAGGCCCGGTGAGGATATTGATATGACAGAACTAAAGGCCAAGGTGCAAGAAGGACAGCAATACGCAGGTCTCACTCCATTTGTTTTTCTCACCAAATCCATCACCTTAATGGGTCACCTTTCTGTGGCAGCCGATGATTACCTGCTTATCCAAGGAGAGAGGCAGGTACACAGGAGGTTGATGGGGGTTGTGAGGAGAAATGCACAAGGTTTGGAGGAAGGAGAACTGTGTGTTGTTGCTGCTGCTGCTGCGTGTGTGTGTGTGTGGTGGGGCATTCTTGCAGCTGAGCCTGAAGTATTTATGATGGATCAGCTCAATTGTGTTTCCCGGCTAGATCAAGGAGTCGGAGGCTTATCTGGGACAGAAGGAACAGCAGCCTCTGTGGCTGTGACAAACCGTTGCTTGGAAAGGTGGGAGCGGACCTGGAGCCAGGGGCAAAAGCCTGCACTGGGGGCCCCCATGCCCCCCCACCTCCGATGGTCAATTGGGCACTGGCACGGAGAGCTAAGCATAGCCTCAGCTGGGTCGGCCAGTGCTTGACGCAGCCAACCCCGATGCATGCCCTGGGTGGTAGGGAGGTCGGGGGGCGATTCAAAGTGCAGACCCAGCAGTGGCCAGGCCAATGACACAGCCAGGGATGTAGAGCTAGTCTCTGTGTTGTTCCACATAGCAAGTCCCAAGTGCAACGTCTCTCTTCGTTTTCAATAGCCGACCTGAACTGTGGATATCCTTTCCTGGCCTGCTAGTCTGGCATTGTCATGGAAGTCGTATCGGTAAGGGGCAAACATGCCCTCATTCTCCTGTGCCTTTGGGAGCTGCAAAGTGGCAGCTTCTTATTGTTAAATGATCTGCAATCCAGAGTTGTATTTTGGAGGTTTAGCTCTTCAGGCTGATCAAACTGGTGGGTGGATGCATCTTCTCTCTAGCGCACAGGTAGGCCAATAGGGTGTGGATCAGGGTTGCATGTTCCTGCCCTATCAAACCGTCAGTCGCCTAGCGTAGGGCAATTAGGCTTTTCTAGGCCAGGGGGTGGCGCAGCGGGTTAAACCGCTGAACCATAAGCTGTCGATTGAAAGGTCGGCAGTTCGATTCCCACGACGGGGTGAGCACTCGTTGCTTGGCCAGCTCCTACCAACCTAGCAGTTCCAAAGCATGTCAATGAGAGTAGATAAATAGGTACCGCTTGTGGGAAGGTAAACAGTGCTCCGTGTTCCAGCCGCATGCTACGCGCTGCGGCAAGGAGAGTCATGCCAGCCACATGACCATGGAGGCGTCTTCGGACAACGCTGGCTCTTCGGCTTTGAAATGGAGATGAGCACCACACTTTAGAGTCGGACACGACTGGACTTAATTGTCAGGGGTCACCTTTACCTTTTAGTATAATTTTAACCCCAAACCCCATCATCACCTTCTTAGTCTCTCCCCCCCAGTATTGTTTCTGGTGTTGTCACTGGCCATTTGTGAATGCTGTGATTAAATGTTGTGAATCTTGGTCAAATTCTGGAGAGGAGAGGGGCACTGAAAGGAGGAAATCCTACCATTCAAGTACGGTGTGGCTCCATCTTGGTTATAGATGTTGCTGAGTAAATGAATACAGCATGTGGGTGGAGGTGCCAATTTGCCCCCCAAAACAAACCCAGTTTCTCCAGCTTCTTGCCCTTTTTCACAATGTTGGTGCCAGCCCTCCCAGAGCTTAAACTTCACTGTCTGTCCACCTGAGAAAAAGTAGAACCTGAAGCTAATTTCGGGGTTCCACGCAAGACAAAACAATTGAGGATTTCAAGGGGAGCCCAATGACTTTCTAGGGAGGTTTTTCAAAGGGGTTCTGTAGGTGGGTAGAACGTCTGCCCTGTTACATTCAAGCAACATCCCTTGACCTCTGGTCTCTTGATACCAGATTTCTCCCCCCCCCTTTTCAAGGGTTGGCCATTTTGTGACATCACTACTAGGCCCTGCCTCATGACGTCAGTAGGCTTAGCCTCAAAAATCTCAGGGTCTGGATGCATTCAGCTTGACAACCCCATATACAGAAGGCAAAGTGCAGCCTTTAGCAACGCCTAATGAGGGCCTGGGGACAAGCCATAAAAACGGGATTCTCCTTGGTGCTCAGGAGACAACCACCACCCAATAAGGGCGCTGTCCTTTTGACCAAAAGCAATCAGTTATTTCTGGGACAGTAACATGATCCATGATGAGCCGCCATCTTATCCTAGCCAAACGTATCATTACCTGCCATTCGGGCACTTTCCAGTGCAGTCCTCCCCCGCCCCTTTTAAAAATGTCGTAATATCAGAGGGTGTTAGGTACTAGAAAACTCATTACGAGAATGGCGTACTCAAATTCTTTAAAGGTGATATTTCATAAAACACACTATGCCCGGCGCTGGGCTCAATCATTCTTTTTAATAGCTCCGTAGCAGCCAGAAAATAAAGTATTCATGAAGATTGAGGAAGATGATCCTATGAACTTCAATTTAATTGGTGCAAATTAAAACAATCCATCTTTTCACGCGAGCCGTCTATCTCCGATCATCAGCGCAAGCCACGTCCGGCAACCTGATTACAATTATCTTTTAATAGGAAAACTTGTCACTTTTGGTGTGATTTACATAAGCCTGCACAAACGTACCCGTATCATTTAAGGTCCAAACGTGTACAATTTCTATTCCGGCTCCCCGCCCCCCGTCTTCCTCTTTCTCATTTCTTCAACCAGCCCAGAGCTTATTTATTTAGTTAAAATTCCAAGCAGGCCAGCACAACCGAGCTCTCAAGGCAGCTTGAGCTTGGGATGTGGCGAGCCCGGACTTTCGAACTTTCTGGGCTGGAGGTGAGAATGGTTGCTTTTGTGAGTGGCTGCCCCATGTGGCAAGCTGCTGGAACTGCAAGCATCATTGCAGGAGTAATGCAATGGCCCAGCAAATCCAGGCTATTGGATGCTTGCTTCTAGAACACGAAGGACTATAAAGGATTTCCTGTTTGGGTTGGGACTTCTCTTGAACAGCAAAGCTTCCTTGTCTCTGAGACTTTCTTGTTTATGACTCCAAACTTTGTACCAGCGTTCTGACTTTTGGCTCCGGTTCCAATTCCTAGTCTTTATCCTGTTTTGCCTCCTGGTTCTGACTTCGAACTCCTCTGGGATGGCTGCCCAGCCCACATCCTGAGAAGAGCAATTGCTACACTAGTCCCCATCCCCAAAACACCCCCATGTGAGGTGGAAGGGTGAGCAGAAGGACCCAGGGGAGGCTACAAGGATGGTGATGACAGCAAACAACAAGCCAAGTGGTGATGTCATCACTAGGCGACACCAGAGGGAGGGGGAAGTCTAAGTTACTGACTGCTATAAAGGAAGAGCATGAAAGCAGCTTTGAGGGGACACGGTTCAACATGGCGCAGCTAAAAGGAGGTTGCTGTTGACTCTTAGGAGTTCATTTTGATAGCCTTCCAAATTGTTTGCCGGCCCTGGGAGGGGCGTGTCTCAAACCTGTAACGTTACAAGTGAGCCGGGAAACATCTTGACCTTATTTTTTTTTCCAAACAGGAAGCTGATCTTGCTCCCTGGGGCTGCCATGGCCAGGCACCTCCGTCGTGTCGCATCTCGGAGTCACACAATGCCGTCTCTTTCGACATAGGTTTGAGCAGCAGCAATCATAATTAACCCTGCTAATTAATCAGGGCATAACTTATTAATTGCTAGCATGCCAAAGCTCACTCGGAGCAGGTGCTGCCGCGCTGCCTGCGTGGGAACCTAATGGGATAATAAACAGGCTCGCAAGACACCGTGCAGTGGCCCAGCAAAACCTCAACAGCTGGGCGAGGCGGCAGCTGTAGTTCAGGCGGACGACCCATCCAGAAAGAAAGAGTTTGTGCAACTTGGCTGGAGAGGCAATGAGAATGTAACGCTTTTTTAAAAGCCAGTTGGTTAATAGCCTTTGGTTATATGTAGGCGTACCAGATCTCCAACCGGGACAGAGTGCTAGACCTTTAGGAGAAGGAATGTGGGCAGGTGTAGCTTGTTAAACGTTAGAGCACAATCCTAAGCATGTCTACTTAGCAGTAGCCCTCCTGGCACCCGGTCCAAGGGGGCGGGGCCTAAGTGACGTGACGTCGTTGCGCCCAGCGCGACAACGAACACGCCCCCCCCGCCGGTTTCGGCACCTTTTTGGAGCCGAATGAGCTCCAGGGAGGGTGGGAGGGCCAAACCATCGCGCAGGTAAGTACCCCCCCAACGCTGACTGCGCCCCAGCCCGGCACGTCTGCTCCGCACGCTCCATCCTCCTTCCGCCTCTGCTACTTAGAAGCAAGCCCCACTGAACTTGGGTTCTAAGGTTTAACAAGCTACACCTGCCCACTTTCCTTCTCCTAAAGATCTAGCACTCTGTCCCGGTTGGAGAGCTCGTAAGCCTAGTTATATGGAAACTTGTTCAGTGGTTATATATGGAAATGTGTTCAGTGGTGAATTGCAAACAATCCAAAAAAGGGCCTAGAAAATAGAACGCTGCTTTCCACTGAGTGATCCCATGGAGCTTTCTCCTGGTTGAGACAGGGAAGCCCTACCCAGAGATGCCAGGATGTGCATGTGGGGCCTTCTGAGTGCAGACCATATGTTCTGCCACTGGGCGATGGGTACTGCTTCCCCCATGTTTTGTCTCTGGAAGCATGAAATCCCTCAAGCAGGCTACATGCAAACTCCAGTAGGTTTCGGATTGGAAAATACAGGCAAGAAGCACACAGAATAATAAAGATGCAATGACAAATTGAAAGAAAACAGAAGCAAAGAAAATAAGACTTCCAGCACCTAAAATCAGTGAGTTGTTTTGTCGATGAACATGTGGGGCAAAAAGTACTTATACACACACACAACAGAGTGAGGGAAGGATCATTAACTCTTAAAAGAAACACCCAGCTGAGAAATGAAAGCTGATGTATTGGCACATGATCAGAAGGGACAGATACATGTGCATTTGAAATTTTCCAAAATCCTTAACATAGTTTATTCAATCTAAGAAAAAGATACAAACCATGGTATCTTCAAGTCTTTTGTACATAATCATGGCTTCCTGATTTTTTCACAATTTATTGTTTAGGAGGTTTCTGTTTCAGTGTGATACAGAACTTTGTGAAAATCAGATCCTCTAGAACAATTTTATATAGCAGCAAACATTTTGCAACATCCCCCCCCCCAGCACCACTTTCTTTTGGTGATTTTTTGAGGGATGGGGAGCTTAAAACTGCATTGAAAGCATTGCCTTTCCCTCAGGGACAGAGAAATTCCTTCCCATCTCAATTTAAATGGAGAACAGATTGTTGGCTTTGTTTGTCCTCGATGATGTCATCACGAGGCCACATCAGGTTGCCTATAGGGTGCTCTGACACCATTGTACAGTACTCCCAATAGGATTCCTGATTGGTTGGGATAAATCAGGGAAGAAGCAAGCTCAGCTGAAGAAATGGTGCGGGAACAATAATGGGGCAACAAGAATGGTGAATTACTTCAAAGAGGAGCTCCCCCTTTTTGCCTCAAAAATGTTTAACAGTGAAAATTCAGTGTAGAGTTTGCAACAGTGAATCTTTGCAACAGTGAATCCACAGGGGCAAGGCTGTCAAACACACATCCTATTTTAACGCTGGATGCTCATTTCAAATCCTGAACAGAAACAGGTCAAGAGGAGCCTGCTCTATGAATCCTGAAGACTCCAATCCAGCCTGAGCTCCGGTCTGGTATTCAGCAGGCATGCTTTGCTATTTGGGTGCTCAGATAAGCCTCAGATCTCTGTTGAGGCAACACCTCTTTTGCCAGGGAGCTGTCCAAAGTCCTGAAAAACCCATTTCCTCCTGGTTGTTTGGATCTGTTTCCTTGGAAGCTGATAATTGGTGCTGGGTCACTGGACAGCTTGAGGAACACACACACACACACCCATGGGAATTTTGTGTTGGTATGTGGGGAATCCAGATGTGAGGGGTGTGTGTGTGTGTGTGTGTGTGTGTGTGTGTGTGTGTGTGTGTGAGAGAGAGAGAGAGAGAGAGAGAGAGAGAGAGAGAGAGAGAGAGAGAGAGAGAGAGAGAGAGAGAGAGAGAGAGAGAGAGAGAGAGAGAGAGAATCTACAGATTCTAAGTAGCCAGGCAACTGTTTGGCTGCATGTTTTTAGCTGCAGTCAGTCTGCAAGGCAGCCCTTCTACAGTGAAATAAAAGGACAAAAGACACTGATTGCAGAAATGGCTGATGGTCTCTGCCTCTGTAGCTGTAATATTTCACCATGTCTAAGTTAGGTCTGTTTTTTTTCAGTATTCCTCACAACCCCATATGATCTGCCTTGCCTGCATTCAGCTTAATTGTCCTAAAATTGGTGATAGATTAAAAGAAAATAATTAGCCCTAATTATCTTAATTGAATGGCTAATTCGTTAATTAAGAGGCTTAATGTCTTTTTATAAAGAAAAAAAAATGGAATAGTCTCCAGGAAGGAAGAATTTTGGTTTCGGGGCAGGAACAGCTAGTAGTTTCGTTCTGAAAACACCATTACAGGGCAAAAGTTGAAGTGTGAGATGAGGAAATCGGAACAGGCCCTTATTATCCAAGATGATTGAAGCACGATATAAATAGTCATTTCCAATTAAAATCAGAACAATTACTTTTAATCTGTTGTGTAGCTTTTATTTTTCATTTTGCACGACAGCAGCCTAGAACAAGAGACGAAACTGTCTTTAGATCTCTCTCTCTCTCTCTCTCTCTCTCTCTCTCTCTCTCTCTCTCTCTCTCTCTCTCTCTCTCCAGAAGTGTAGCCGGTTTGCTAATTAGGAAGCTTTTGAATTAGATTATTTGCATGTCTGAACAGGGTGAGGGTATTAACTATCCCAGAGGACATGCTATAATAACCTCTTCAGTGGCTTTTAAGATCCCCGAGGAGCAGAGAGCCCAGAGAAAGGAGGGGGAGAGGAAGCCCATCCCAAAGAAGGGAAAGTGCATAACTATTTCATCCAATTAGGTATGGATTAGTCGGCTCGGCATCTCTGAATGCTCCTTTCTCTGTGCGAAAGGTGTTCTCTTCCAGGAGCACTTGACAAAATCATTGGGGAAATTATAATGCAGTCCCTAAATGAAATCGCAATACCTTCGTTTCTCCTCCAAGAATAAACTACAAAATCAATACAGTGCTGGATAAAGTTGGAGGGGGAGGAAAGAAGTGTTAAGTTCCTTTTATTGTTTTGCTTCAAGCAAAACCTCCGTGTTTATGAGATCACGCCACACTCAGAAGGAGCTCCTATGCAACAGAGCAGTCGGGGTTCCAAACATTTGACTGTTCTGGGTAGGAGACGAGGAGACAAACATTGGACTATTCTGTTGCTCTGTTGCATTGGAGCTTGTCAGGGGCTCAGATTGAGTGGAATCCTAGTGGATTTTATTGTTTTTAAAGTTGTTTATGTATGGTTATGTATTGTTTAAATTTATTTTATGTATTATTGGGCATTTGCCTTTCGGTATAGGAAAAGGCGGGATATAATTTTTTAAAAATAAATAAATAAATAAAATAAATTGGGAGTCTTGGGATCTGAGGCTGAGGATTAGGAGCCTTGGGAACTGGGACAGGGGATGTTACTATGAACTGTGTGTGTTTTGTTTAAATACTAGAGGCCAGGTCTTCTGCCTTTGCTTGGTCATATATTACACTGACATACCAATCCAGATCATGGATCCATCTAACCCGATGCTGCTTGCTGTAAGCAACTGTTGCTCTCTGGGGACTCAGTCAGAGGTCCCAGACCCTTCCCAATCCTGCTACCAGAGGTTATTGACCAGGAAATGCCTGGGACCTTCTGCATGCATATGCTCCACTCTGAGGCTTCATTTGCTTCTCCAGGTCTTGATTTGGGTATGGCTACTTGCAAGGCTGGTCCTTACCATGCCCTGCTCCACATCGGAGCAACCCTTTGCCCTTCTGCTCTTGAAGCACACGCTGCATAGGATTTACTCAAGGACTGTTGCCAATGCCATCAATTGCAACATTTGGCTTAGGTGCCTTCTGGTGAATCTGCTCCATATTCATCCAGGGAGCTTTCGAGGTCTCATGGCCTTAAATGCAAGACAGCTTGGCCATAACACTCAATCCTGGACACATGGGGGGGGGGGGGCTGCCTTTGGAGTGAAGTCTAGTCCCTCTTCTGGTGCAGAAAGTCCTTCATCGAGATTCCTTTATGTATTTAATTATTTTATTGTTATATTGTACACCGCTTTGAACTCTGGAAAAAGCGGTATATAAACTTTTGAAATAAATAAATAAATATGAAAATAAGTGAGTGGGTAAAAACAGGATAAAAACAGCAATAAAACCATAAAGACAGCAACAAACCTATAGATGTTGATTAAAAAGGGGCCTTAGGAGCATCTTCCCTCCCAGAGGCGTCGCTGGAGGGGGGGTGGTACTGTAAGTTCCGCGCAGTCTTAGTCCCCGTTTACTCCCTGGTACAAGGAGGCCCCGCCCCCTCGCCGTCAGAGCCATTCAGTCGGCGAAGGCAACGGGCAGGGAGTTCCCTCCTCAAAAGCCATGTGAAATAGCTGTGCCAGGGTGCCCCAAACCAGCACAGCCATGTAACCAAGGGGGCTTTTGTGTTTAAATCCATGGGGGGGGGTTAAACAGTGACTTTTCATGTAACAGTTGCAACTGCAGATATACACAGTATTTGTGGGAAAATAGTGGATTTTGGAACCATAAACAGACTCCAAAGTCCAAGATAATGTATGCCCTCGTACATTGGTCTCCCTCCTATAGACAGGGAGGTATCTGTTGAGGATGATGTAGCTGAATTGAAGTGTTATGAATATGTATCTGATTGGTTTTCTATGGATGCTATTAAATGGTTCTTAGTGTAGTGGCAAAAATGATAACAAGAAGAAGATATATTGACATGAATTCGGGTGGTGGTGGTGGTTAGTGACTTTTGGCGTAAGATGGCCTTAAATGCGAATATTTCCCAGTACAGGAAAGGCTGTGCAATAATCTCGGATGAGCAGCAGCACAACACTATGTGAAATAGCAAACCGGTCTGGCCGGCCTGTGTTTTCCTGTGCTGATTCTTACCCCTTAAAATCTGTTTGAAAAGACAACAGAGAAGCCCCCAAACTGCAGCAGCAAGGAATGCCTACACTTCAAGAAGAAACCTTAGTAGCCCCCCCAACAGTCTCTGAGATTTGCCCGAGAGAAAAGAGCATCGCTAAACTCAATGAGGTACCAGGTGGAACGGAGCTCAGGGTGTTTTTTTTCTGGCCCAAACGCCATTGATTTCTCTCTTTTATTGCTGGGATTTAATTTGAAGGGAGCTCAAGGAAAGCTTCAAGAGAAATATGATGATTATGAAATGCTTGAGGTGGTTAGTCCTCTCTGTTGGACGGCACCTGTGGGGACGGTGCTGTGTCTCTTCTTAGTACCACACCTTTGCGCCCTGGATTGGGAGCCATAATATCGCTCTTTAATTGGAATGGATTTCTGAAGCTGCAATAAAGGAAACTACCTAGAAATGGCGGGGAGGAGGGGGAGTGCTGGGGGGAGGGTGTGGATCACTAGCAGCTGTAAATCCAAGCGGCTATGAATGTGTTGGGGTTAAATGGCCCCTGTTGCCTAGTGTACAGTGATTCTGCACTGTGAGCAGTTGCGTTGTGGGCAGCTGGGAACTAGGAGGCCTCTGGTTTTGGTTTCCCAAGTCCCACCCTGATTGGTGTGACCCTGCAGTCGGTGCCAGCAGCAACATGTCCGTGGAGGGGCCAGCACCACCCTGCTTTCCATATTGACCAACCAGTGGGAAGCTGCTGTCATCGCTGTCTCCCCTGGGGGCACATCCCATGGCAGGAGGCTAACATCCTAGGGCAGAGTTTCCCAAAGCAAAGGGGAAGTGTAGAGGAGGGGAGTGTCAGAGACACTCTAGCAGCCCACCACTCTCTTCTTCGCTCTTCCTCTTCCACCCCTCTCCCTGGATTCAAAGAGGGGAGCAGAGTGGTGAAGGCCGACAGTGGAGGTCGGTGTATGTAAAGGTAAAGGTGACCCCTGACAATTAAGTCCAGTTGTGTTCAACTCTAGGGAGCGGTGCTCATCTCCGTTTCAAAGCCGAAGAGCCAGCGCTGTCCGAAGGCGTTTCCATGGTCATGTGCCCGGCATGACTCAACACCGAGGTGCAGGGAATGCTGTTACCATCCCGCTGACGCGGTACCTATTAATCTACTTGCAATTTCTTGCTTTCAAACTGCTAGGTTGGCAGGAGCCATCGCACAGATTCGAACTGCCAACCTTTCGATCAACAGCTCATGGTTCAGCGATTTAACCCACTGCGCCACCCGCAACCCCATTAATCCCTTAACTTGAAGCAATTGTTTCGGTCACCCTCATGGACAGGTCGGCCCCATTTGCCTGCATCGATTTTGGGGTGAGGGTTGCTGGTTTGCTAGAAAATGCTCCTTTTAAAATAATAAAAAAACCAATCCCTGCAATATATTTTTTTGTCTCCATCCTAGAGGTAAAAGGGTCACTCAAAAGCCCCCTCCCCAAATTCCTGACTCGGTGTTTTTTAAAAACCTAGAGAGCTCACCGCAAAACATGTTTAAAATGCTGTTTCCCTCCTTAAGAGGGGGGCTTTGTAAAAAGGGGTTTTTGTGTGTTTATTTTGTTCAGGCTGTTCCCAAAGTGCATTTATATTGCTCTGCAGTTCCTTTGGCATCTCCTTGAGACAAGTGGCCAGCGAGGCCCGGAGGAGAGGCCTTATCAGTCACTCTGCATGGGAAAGTCAAGCCATGAATTATATCAGGAATAGAAGTGGTGTAGGGAGAACGGGATTGCGGGCCGCTGGGTGACAATAAACTTGTCCCGGCAACATGTCCTCCATCACTCAAGCTCAGATACCAGATCTGGACTTTAACTACAGTCTCTCTCTCCCCCCCCCTTATCTTTAAATCTCTCGCATGACCTGCGAAAGAGATGGAGGTTACCCTCAAGGATATCTGTCGACAAGAACTTGCGCCAAGGAAGTTTATAACTGACTCGCGCCAGAGCTTGTGTATCACATTTAGATTTAGCTGTTTTAACTTGGGATATGTTATCTGATTGCGGGGAGCGGGATTTAGCGGCGAGAAGGGTTGAGAGCCACAGTGGCGCACTGGCAGGTGTGCCACCTGTATTGGGAAGAGGGCACGGGGAACTTGTGAAAAGAGAGCCCTTTTCTGCTGTCGGTTGTCCTACGTCGCCTGCGTTGAATG
Organism: Plestiodon gilberti rubricaudatus; assembly: GCA_026170595.1. NCBI lineage: Eukaryota > Metazoa > Chordata > Lepidosauria > Squamata > Scincidae > Plestiodon > Plestiodon gilberti. The sequence goes on along the minus strand of JANXHW010000008.1, from coordinate 12,737,107 downwards.
GGCACCTCAGATGCCTTTGATGAGCAATGCTCTCCAGTCCTTTTGTGCGTTGGCTCAGGGTCACGTTTGGCAACCTGTTATAACGATTGTTTCACATGTGCCTCTAGTTAGAGCATTGAGCCGTGGAGAGATTGGGACGTCCACCCTTGATTTGATGCTGCTGCTCTTCCCCAGCCAGGGGCCTTCAGCTTGTCAAGTCCTGGGACCCACCTCACATTCCAACCTGCAACATGGGACCCACCTCCAAAAGCCCGTGAATGAGGCATGTGGGTGAGGGAGCCACGATATGATCACGGTTCCTGTTTCTTGTGTTCCCTAGCCAGTAGTGGCTGGTCCACGTGAACTGCCACTGTGTCACTCTGTCAATGGGTAATGAGAGAGGAAGCCACGGTTCATCATGACTCATAGCCTTTGATAGACTTGCCTGCCATGAATGTGTCCAATTTGGGTTAGACTCATTTCCTTGGCCTTGAGTAACATTACAATGACTGTCGGCGATGGCGGCCGCTCTATGTCAGCTTTCCTCTTCTGTCCACTGCAAACTGGGTTCTGCTTAACACACGCCTGGCTCTTGACTAACGCCACCCATGGCCTCAGTCTGGCCTCGACACAGAGGATATTAATCTGGTGCCGGACACTGATCCTATATCAAAGTAATGCAATAAAAACTAAGGGTCTCTCAGCTGTGAACGGAAACAAATCAATTCAATCCAAAGTTAAATTTTCTTTTCTTTGGTGTTTTTTTTTTCCCAAAAGAGTATAATAAAGGCAAAGCATTAATAAATTAATGGAGAAAATGACGGCACCGGGCATCACATTAAAAAGCATAACCTCTGTAAAATTTGTGATAAAATTACAATTTAATTTTATAAAGATAATTTATTAGCGAATACCTCATTGCACGTGTTAATAGCTTGTGCTTAAATAATAATAATAATCAGCTTGATTGCTATGCGGCTATTAAACTCCCCTCTCCCCCACCCCACGCTTGCATACAGTTTAACTGACCATTCTGGATGTGGGAATTTGATGGCAAAAAAAAAAAAAAAGTAATTATCAACGTCGTAAGCAGTGAGTTAATTTCCAATGAAAGGATAATTTTATTCCAATGATTTTACATTTAATTAACTAAAGCTACAAGTAAGCTGAAATTATAAGGTAATGTGTGTTCATTTTTTCCCTTCTCAGACAGAACAAAACTCTTTTGACGTGGACTCCTCCAAACCGTAGTGTGGGGTTGTGGTGTTCAGAGGGTGTACGGTACTCATATAAGGATCATGCTATTTAAATCAGAATGGGAGGGGTAGTGCTTCTGCTTTGCCTGCAGAAGGGCCCTGGTTCAATTCCTGGCAAGAACGACTAGGCAGAGGCGAATCTAGGGCGGAGCAAGCGGAGCACCCGCTCCGGGCGCCATCTCCCAAAGGGCGCCCCGCCCGCGAGTCGGACTCGGACTCGAGTCTCCGAGTCCAAGTCCGAGACTCGGGTCCAAGTCGGACTCGGAGACTCGAGTCCGAGTCCGAGTCCGAGTCTGAGACTCGAGTCTCCGAGTCCGACTCGAGTCTCCGCCCCCTCAATCGGGAGAGCCGGCTCGGGGACGTCTTTTCCCTCAGTAACAGTATGAGCATGCGCAAAAAGAACGGTATAAATACCGTTCTCGCAGTGGGCCTTCCTTAGAAGGACCTGGGCAGCCGGCCGGGGAAGACGTCCCCGAGCCGGCTCTCCCGATTGAGGGGGAGGAGGGGGGGTGCCGGGTCGCCCCTTCAGAGTGCGCTGCCCCTCCCCTCCGGAGAGCGCCGCCCCGCCCTTCCAGAGCGCACTGCGGCCTGTCGGCCACGGCGATAGGGGCGCCAACCCCCTTGCTCCAGGCGCCAACAGAGGCAGCTACGCCTCTGCGACTAGGAAAGACCCCAGTCTGATACCACGGAGAGTTGCTGCCGGTTGGTGTTGACAGTGCTCAGCTAGCTGAGCCAAGGGTCAGACTCAGTAGACAGCAGCTTCAGATTTCTAAAAAACATGGATCTAAGCTTCCAGTAGATTAGTAGAATATCTCCTGGAGTACATACTGAAGTTTAACACAGCTATCAGTGATTATTTAAACCCAGACACTGTGGGCTAAGGAATAAAAATGGCTTTTTTGTATGCTTGAGGAAAAGTTCACTATGGAAGACAACAAACTACCTATATTTAGCCAGGATTTTAATCAGGATTTCAAAATTAAGGGAAAGACCTCTCATTGCTTAAGCTCTTAGAGACCATAGACAAGACTGAGCAAGATGAACTGAAGATAACTGAGGATAAGGCAGGGTGATATGTTCAGATCCATGACTCCAGAATGACCACATCCTTGCACTGAAAAGTAGGAAGGATCTAACCGAGAGGTGCAGCATTGCACCTTTCCAAGCATCCTTTTGATGCAACTGCTGAACACCTGATATCTGGGAGCCTCGCTGGAATGAGATCTGGCAACAAATGCTGAGATCTGGCAACTCTAGAGACTTGTGGGTGCATGGACATTGTGGGACAGTCTGACTGCTTGCCCATCTTGCTACCCTCACAAGAGTGCTCCCCACTGACGTGCCAGGAGGTGAGCCGCTTCTCCCTCTTCCATGCTGGATTTGAAAGAGGGGAGGGGAGGACAGCGAGGGGCATCTCTACAGTCTCTCTACACTACATTTGGGGGGGGGGCACCAGGGGCACCAGTAGCCATAGATGTTATAAAAACAGAAGCAATTGTAGTTAAAATAAGCTCCGTGGAAGCTGTCATGTCACACATTAAAAAGTCCATTTTTACCAAAACATTCTAGGTGGGGTGAAGGAGTGCTCTAGGTGGGGCAGTGCAACCACTGACCCCCCCCCCCACTACAGGCTGGCCTGAGAGCCTTCGGATGGCTGGCTGCATAGACCCTTGTTCTCAGAGATTGCTCCTCAGCCTGGGTAAAATATCTCCGGTGGGAGGTCACCACCCTAATGTTTGCTCCCTTTTCCAGATGGCTGGTTTGGAACCTGGCCTGGGCTCCATACCTGCTTCTAATTCTATTTGGATTGACAGTGGAAAGTGTTGGCCCCTGCAACTTGGCTACCCGGAGTTGACAGCTTTGAACTTTAACGGAATCAGTCGTTGGGCCCTCGCTCTCCCCTTCTCCCACACATTGAGTTAGAGGGCCAAAGGGGGATTCAAGTGGTTTAGGGGGGCAGCTAATCCACATCAAGTGATTTGGAATCTGTGCCCAGGAGCAGCAGGGAGGAAGTGTGTCACGTCTCATAATAAATGGTGGGGAGAACTTCAAAAGCTTTGAAGCCCCACACAAAGTGAGCCCGCCAAAGCTGCCGTCACTTTTTGAAAAATGCCTTTCTGCGCTATATTGGGATTGTAGTTAAAACTGGTAATTGGAAAATTATACAGAGATGGCTTGGACTTTTTATTTTTTTGTTGTTGAAGTTGCCTTCCTTCTCATTAACAATTTGAGTATTTCTCCATTATGCAGATGGAAAAATTAGTTTCTGGGGGGAAAAAAGAAGAAGGCGTAAATGCCTGGAACAGAACGAGGATATGCTATGTGTGACATGTTCCTAATCCGCTTCATGAGCAGGAAGATCAAAAAGAAGCCCCGATTTTAGAATGTTACTTTTTGAGAAGTCAAAGGGGGCGATTTGGAGGGGAGATTCAGTCCCGAGGTGGGTTTTCTCCTGCCAGCTCAGGGAGACAAGAGCCTTGTTTGCATGTAAGCTGCACATACGCTAAAAACATGCCTGGTGGGGGAAGTGGGATGCTTGCGTGTGCGGTTCATGAGAACCACCTCTTCAAAAAGTGCCTCTTGAACCAGTCTTTTAATTTGTTTTTAATCCTTTCTGTGGTTTTATATTTTACCGCCAGCTGCCGTAGGTGACAGTAAAGAGGTAAGAATGGAAAATCGCATGAGGGGCAGGATCGTAATGGGAAAATTTTCCAAAGCTGCGCAGGTCATTTCTGAGCAGCCAAATCATTGAAATGATGAGGTCATCAAATCATTTCAGCTTGAACTGGACCAAGTTTGTCCATTTTGACTTTGAACCGGTTAGATACATTCCAGGCAGAATATCAATTTTCTTTGTTCAAGTGAACTTGCAAACAAACAAACATTATGATATAACCATATACTGGAGAACGGGAAAAAACCTTTAAAATGTTGTATTTTGGAGGAGCTGTCGATCGAAAGGTCGGCAGTTCGAATCCGCGACGGGGTGAGCTCTCGTTGCTTGGCCAGCTCCTGCCAACCTAGCTGTTCCAAAGCACGTTAATGTGAGTAGATAAATAGGTACCGCTTGCGGGAAGGTAAACAGCGCTCCATGTTCCAGCTGCATGCTACGTGCTGCGGCAAGTAGAGTCATGCCGGCCACATGACCACGGAGGCGCCACGGACAACGCTGGCTCTTTGGCTTTGAAATGGGGATGAGCACCACACCCTAGAGTCGGACACGACTGGACTTAATTGTCAGGGGTCACCTTTACCTTTTTATGTATTTTGGGGGAGGGGGGGCAAACAGAATATCACTTATTCACCTGGAAGCCCAAGTGCCTGATCAGTGTAGCATTTAGTTTGGCCACATTGGTGCTTCTTGTGTTCGGGGTTTGGATTCCACTTCTGAATCAACGCAACCAAGAGGTTCAATCTGGGTTTACTAAAACCAACTTTTCAGAACTGGTTTTGGGGGCTGGACTTAAGTTTGGTGACTCCCTGGCTTGTGTGACTGGTGGCCGAATGTGTGAACTGTCCCCTTTGAAAAGCATCGTATTTAAGGTGAGACAAAGGTTCTAGTTTTCGACCTTTGGTGTTCAATGCATGGCAACCCATTCACACATGCCTGTTGCCACTCAATGTTTGCAACCCTTGAAAAAGCACGTGTGAACCAGCGACTGTATCTTACTTTTGAAGAAAGGAGAAAGAGAAACACAGTTTTTGCATTTTTCAACGGATCCCTGAACTTCAGATGAAATGAGTGCGCTGCATTGTTCTGTCTCTCCACCCCCCTCAGGCTGCCATGATAAAGTCACTTTTGTGTCAGAGATAGCAAATTATGTATGCTAATTAGGGACGGGAATTTCAGATCTTCCTCTCCCCCCTCTCCCCTTAACAATAATTAAAAAGGTGTCCCTTTTTCCTTTGAGGAGGAGAACGGGGCTGATGGTCTTGATGTGCTGGTGGTGATTTCTGGTTAGCGATAATTACTGCTGATGGATTCTAAGTTCTAAGTGCCATTTTTTGTTTCATTCCTGCCCATTACGCTGTAATGGACTAGCTGGGAGCAGGCCTATATCTATGGGGTTGAGGAGAGAAAAAAAAAACAGACCAGATTGATGACTTCAGAGCTCAGCAGACAGAGTAAATCTGCAAAACTACTGAATCCAGTGCAGTAGAATATGGGGATCCTCTCTTGTTAGGCCAAAAAACCTGGTGGCTGTGTCAGTAAGGTCACTCCCAGGCAGTGGCAAATGTTTGGAGCACAGGAGGTTGCCTCTTGTTGAGTCAAGACCTGGGTCCATCTGTCAACAGATCTCCAGGGTCTCAAACAGGAGTCTTTTCTAGCTTTCCTTTTGGAGATAACAAGGATTGAACCTGGGATCTTCTGATGTGGTCCACCATTGAGCTAATATTGTGACTCTGAGGATGCTGCAGGTGAGATGTGATGTGACAATATGGAGGGCAAAGAGGCCAGGCATTTGCTAGCCCCCTGAGACTGGCAAAAAACCCATCGCCCCACTAGAACCCACCTTGTGAGGCTTTGAGATGCTGGAGATCCGACAGCACCACTGAACAAGATGGAGCATGAAACACGTGATGTAGTCGGAGGTGGGATGAGAGGGTTATTGGTCTGCACATCTACCTCTCCCGACTCGTTGATTACCTTCATGCCCCGCCCTTTTTCCATGATAGAACGCAAGAAACAAGCATCAGGTTTCTTGGTGGTTACCCCGCCAGACCAAGCCCTACTTAATTTCAGCAAAGTGGCTGCCTCATACACTTGCAGACCATGCCCTGGGTGTTTCCCAGAGTGCTCAATCCTTAAGGTGCCTTGCTGTAGGTCCCCTAGGTTACTGACTATGGCACTGATCATGCTCCCTGGAGGTGCTTCTCAATCCTCTGGGAGCGTCAAAACCTAAAGCTCCATTTCCAGTTGGAAATTGCAGCCACTGTCTAGGAAGGCTTCTGCCTCTTTCCGGAATTAGCTCTGCATTTGCTCAGAACATTCCGAGCTGAGGCATTTCATCCGGGGTTGCACGTCAGCCTGCCTCTTTCCATCCATTTCGATTTCAGCTCCCAGAAGCTGCGACAGCCTTAGTGGTTGATGGAGAGACCCATCAGGGCATCCATTTTTATAAAAGATGGTTTGGTTAGCTTGCGACACGGCGCCATCATCACCCCCAAGGTTTCTAGTGCCTGCGCTTTGGGCTGAGTCTCGCCCTTTTCTTGCCTGTGCTGGGAAGCTGGAATGACAATGGTTTAATGTTTGAATATGGCGGCGCTGTGGCTGTTTCTGCTTGCCGTTTTGAAAAGTCTTTCCATTTGGGCTGCTGTGTTCGGCTGTCAAGAGGAAAAAAGCTTCAATCTATTGGCCCTTTCCCCCACCCCCTTTCCAAGGAGAGAACTCCGGTGGAGTGTAATGCGGGATTGTATATTTCTTCCCTAATGCTCTTTCGGACAAAATCATCTATTTCATCAACAGTATATCAGCGGTGACCAAAGACCATTAAATAATGCATCTCACTCAGGAGCGCTGGAGCAAGCAGAGGGCTCTGACCTGCTTTAAACCTTATTACTTTCTTGCATTATGTCCCCCGCTGCAATCTTTTTGTTTAAGTGATTCGAGCCCAGGCGTAGCCTTCCCGCTTTTAAAACGCAGCAGGCTGCTTATTTTGGAGGGCTCCGGCTTCGGCGGTTTCCCACCCAGATGTGCAGATTCATCATTGTTAACCTCACCCAAAAATACATGTTGGGGGCTGCAATCCTATGCAAGCTTCCCTGGGAGTAAACCCACTGAACATGGTGGGATTTACTTCTGAGTAAATGTGCTTAGGACTGCAAATATTTTTAAAGGAAAATAATAAATTCCAAATGTATCTTGTTTAGTCCCAGAGAACACATCATGCGTATTATATTGACGTTGACTTTACAACCGGTTACATGAGGGGGTATTCTTACCCCCCATATTGCAGATGGGGAAGACTGAGGCTGACTGAGAGGGAGTGGCTTGTCTAAGGCCACCTGGTGAGCTCTTGGCAGAGACCAGATTCAAACTAGGGAAGTCCAGGTCCACAACTCAGTTTGTTTGTTCACGGAGAGCTGGTGTAGCATGGTGGCTAAAGGAGAAAGCAATCTGATCCTATTGATCAGGCTGTTTGTTTTTAATATAGGCTGCAAATCTCAGATTTTCAATCCTAGAACGTTGAATTTACAGAGCTATGTGCTGCTGTCCCCTATGGTGAACCACCAGAATGACAGGCCTGAAGTGATTCTGCCAGCAGAGCAACAGCTTTTCTAATGTAAAAAACATTTTACGCTGCATGTAAAATGCTGAGTTACATTTGATGTAAGTGAAATATGCAATTTCAATCATCCTTACAAACAGACCTGTAAGGTAGGCCAGTATTGTGATCATATGGCAGATGTGGGAGGCTCAAGGCTGAGCAAACAGTGGCCATCAAGAGAGTTAATGGCTGAGGTGAGATTTGAACCAACAATTTCTCCATTCATAGTTTATACCCATAGGCCAAATTGGAGTAGGATGGAGGATTCTGTTCTGACTCTACCACATCAGCTTGGGCTTTCTGTCTAGACACTATCACTTTGGACAGTAGCTTGGGGCCCTCTACCTTCAGCTTGAACTCAGGTCTGAGCTCTACCACTTTAATCTACACTCTCTGCCTGGACTCTACCACTCCCTTTTCAAAAAGTTAATGTTTAGTTGTTTTTCATAAATTCCATAAAACATACACACAAGCCCATATCCCTGAATTCCAATGGACTCTACACTTTAGCCTGAAGGATCACGTGATGGAGCAATTCCTCTCTATAAACAGATTTCCCTGCACATAGAAAGCCTCTTCTAGCCCAGCTTTCTCCCTGACATGCTTATTTTCTTAGTGCAGGAGACTTTTTTTTAAAAAAAGAATGAGCTTTCATGAGAAACCCCACCTCTCAATCTGAAGTAGCAAAGCCCAGACACGAGCCTACTGCCTCCTCAGTGGGAACTTCAGCTTCCTCACTGCACGACTCCAACTCTTGACGTGTATCTCTTCTAGATTTATGTGTGAGGTTCCCACCCTGACCTCACTCATGGGGTGGGAATAAGCCTCGGGCAGGGCAGGGGGTTACTACACCCACAGTCATCCTCCAGCCCAGGCTCTCTTGCTCCTGGTCTTAGGGAGCTCCTCACTCTCTGATAGCCCTTCAAGTACTAAGCCTCCTCCTCATTTGTCTCCCCTGTCCCCATTTAAGGCTGTCTAATTTGGCTACTCCGCCCACTCCCCCCCCTTGGTCTCCTCTCATGTCAGGGGCGAGATCCTGCTTGCACTCGGGGGCTCAGGGGTGAGATCCTGCCTGCACTCAGAGGGCTCAAGCTGGGCTTGGCAAGGGGTAGTGGTTGCGGCTTCGGCCCCGCTGGGGGCACTGCACCCTCCTGCTGGAGCGGTCACCCTGGAGGGGTCCCTGGAGCGGGGGCAGCATGGGGTGATGGTGACGCCGGCAATGAGGCCCTGGAGGGGCGTGGCGGCGGGTGACGGGGATGGCGGATCCCCGACATTGTGGAACATTGGCATGAATTCATCGGCTGCAGCCATTCCTCTGCACTGATTGGTTAAGCCCATGTTCCAGTTGGTTCAGCGCATGCACACTGGCACAGGCAATGGCAGGGAAGGTCAGGGTGGAGCTTGTGCTTCTCCTAGCAACAGTCTGCTCTTCCTTTGGGGGGAATTAACTCCGTAGCAACCAGGATGGGGGTGTGGCAAGCATCTCTGCTCCATGCAGCCTCCCTCTCTCCCCATGCCTGCCCGCTCAAGCCTGTGGGGAGAATGCTGGGGAGAGAGGCTCACAATTACATTTTCTCACTAGTCTAATGAGGTGAGAGACAGAGAAGAGCGAGTTCCCCCGGCTAATTTTCCAGCCAGCAACCGCTGCATTGCCTCCGTGCTGCTGGAGGGAGAGATCATTCTTCTCGATTAGCAGCTATGGCTTCCAGGCATTTCACAGAAGATTTCTGTAGGATATGGGTGGGAGAAAAGCATCGTTTAGCTGCAGTGTCGTGGCATACTCTTTAGCGTGAATTTTTAAACAAATCTTCTCTGTCGACCGTGCTCTGCGATGCCTGGGAATGTCTTCCGTGAGGAGGGCGCGGAGAGCCATTTCCAGGTCGGCCTCCCCTCCTTGCCGCCTTCAGAGCCTCACTTCCTGACTCTGGGTTAGGGGCCACCTGAGCGGGTCCCCAAATCTTCTCATTAAGGCTGCCCAAGAGCTGAGCTGAACAAATGGGAAGCAGCAAACACGTTGCCTGGCTCCTTTGCGGCCTCGCGAACACTTTGCACTAGAGCTCAGCTCCTTTGCAGTCAAGAGCTTGAGCCGTTCATTGAAGCTCTCGCTCCTGTCCCGACCCACAGAGGTTGGGGGGGGGGAATATCTGGGCTCAATTCAATGGGGCAGTGATAATGTATAACACCCTGTATGGCTTTAAGAGTCCATTTGTATATATATATGTATTTTAATGTTTGTGTTGTAAGTCACCTTGAGTGCCCTTGTTGGGAGAAAGGCGGGGTATAAATTATTTAAATAAATAAATAAATAAATTTCTGCCTCTGTGTTTTCTCGTTACCCTAACTGAAAGCAATCTGTTCCTTCCTGCATATATATCTGTATATATCCATTCTGCTTCCATGGCTGAAATGGATCCCCCCCCCCACTTTGTCGACCCATTTGCTTCATTTCAGCAATTTTTGGGGGTTGAAGATGAATTTGGGGGTAAGGGGCGTATTTACTGCTGGCAGCCCAACAGTCTTCCTGGAGCCCACCCGTTGGCAGCCACTATCTCTCTCCTCCCCCATGCGTCTCTGAGTGATTCACTATATGTGATTGACTATATTCTAAGGGAGGCCAGCGGGTGGCGCAGTGGGTTAAACCACTGAACCATGGGCTGTCGATCGAAAGGTCGGCAGTTCGAATCCGCGACGGGGTGAACTCTCGTTGCTTGGCCAGCTCCTGCCAACCTTTCAGTTGCATGTTAATGCGAGTAGATAAATAGGCACCGCTTGCGGGAAGGTAAACAGCGCTCCGTGTTCCAGCTGCATGCTACGCGCTGCGGCAAGGAGAGTCATGCCGGCCACATGACCACGGAGGTGTCTTCGGACAACGCTGGCTCTTCGGCTTTGAAATGGGGATGAGCACCACACCCTAGAGTCGGACAGGACTGGACTTAATTGTCAGGGGTCACCTTTACCTTTACTTATATTCTAAGGGGCACTCTGGAAAACAAAACATGACCATGTAGACGAATAGGCTTAAAGTTATTTAATAATAGTGAACAATGGGGTAGACCCCACCTGCACACTGCTGTTTTGCAACTCCATAAGCAAAAGGACTAGAAACCTAGTTTTCAAAATGCAAACTGAACAGTCATGGAGGGGCCTGAAATCTCAAGAGAGGATGGGGGGGGGGGGTAGCCCTCAGGGATATTCCAGGGCTCCCAGCAAACATGTTCTCTGCCTTACATGAGCAGGGTAATATGGGTGAAGAAGCCATGTCAGGAAAAGAAGCCCAGAAAAATGCATGTTCTATGCATTTGTGGGGAAAAATATATTCTCACACCCGCTAAGTCCTAAGTGAATGAATATGTGGCAGTTTGAGTAGGGAATATGCGAACATACTTGTGAAAAATAAAATGTGAAAAAATATTAAAATACATTCAAAATGAAATTAAAATACGTATTTGGTTGGTGATGGATTTTGGGTGGAAGACGAAGAAAAACGGTGGGATGCTCACACAAAATGGATCTCTCTCTCTCTCTCTCTCTCTCTCTCTCTCTCCTGACAAAGACTGACAGGAAAAAGTGGAATATATAAGGATGATAGATTGTTAAAGACTTGCGTTGGACTAGCCACGATATCGTCCAATCCAGTTTGGGCCACCACAAGCTTCCTCTTCCTGTTGCTTTGAGTTTGTGTATACTGTATGTTTTCTGGGACACAGGCCTGACTTTTGCACGAAGCCCCGTCGGCCAGGGCTGGAGCAGGAAAAGACCAGGGCATCTGTCAGCTATCAAATCAGCATTTTTGTTGGTTGAAGCCCAGGGAAAATTGACAAGTAGCAAGTGAGCCAACGTTAAATCAATAGGAGAGGATTTCCCTGGAGGGCGGGGAGGGTAAGTTGGACTGTTTTCTCATCAAAATCTTTTAAATCCTTAAAGAAACCAGCGCAGACGTGTGCAGACGCCGCCTCTGCTTGTTTCGCATCGGGATTGTCCCGCCGGGGGGGGGGGAGTGGAGGCTGGGGGCTGACCCCCAGAACGGGAAGCGCGTGGCCCGGCGTGCCTCCCCTCCCTGGTCCTGATGTATTGGAGCTTTCTTAGTTACTGTGGCTTCTTGGTAAATTCATTTGGCGTCCTCCGGGGTTTTAAATCTCTCATTTGGCCAACAACGAGGTCTGAAAAGATTGCAGTTCATTTCGACCCGCAGTGGATGGAAGGCTCATTTACCCGCTGCAGGCAACTCAATCAGGCTGCCCGGCAATGAGTGAGTGACTTGTTCAGACCGCTAGTCAATATGTGTCTGCCGTGATAGAATGTCAGCATCTGTTGGCCGCTCCTGTCTCCCAGAGCTGGGCTCTTTTCTTTTTTTTCCAGAGGGCCTGATCAATGTTATTAAAAACACCTAGGAGTTTCTTAACTGCTCTGCCATTTGAAGGTTTCTTGCTGGCTTGAGGTCCAGATTTCTCTCTCGCTCCTCTTTCTGCTTCCTTCCTTCTCTGCTTGAGCCTGCTGTGGAGTTGGTTGCTTCCTTTCTCGATGCATTTTGTTATTAGGCTTCTCTTTGCTTTCTTTCTCCAGGTTACAAACTGTTGCACTTTATATTTCGAAAAAAGGAGAACAGCTTCTCTTGCCCCCCCGCGCCCCCACCCCGTATCCCAGAAGCCCTGGCTGCAAGCACAGATTCTGTAAAGTGCCCAGTGAGGCTAAATCAACATGACTCTGCTGAATTTCGTCTTAAAATTGCTATAATCCGCAAGCTTCGGGGGCCCTCAGCACCATGCCCACCTCCCACCTTTTGCTTGGCCGATGAAGAGTTCTGTAGAACTCAACAGATTGCTCGAGATCCCTTGTCTTCTTGATTGGTCCACAAAGCAAGGTATTACTAGATTGCGGCTTTCGGTTATTTTTCCGACTGGACCAACATCGGTAAGATTCTTTTTCAGCTGGAGTCTGAATCTAGGACTGTCTTCATACAAAGAATATGCGTACTGAGGCTGAAACTCAAATATTTTGGCCACCTAATGCGAAGAGAGGACTCTCTGGAGAAGACTCTGATGCTGGGAAAGATTGAAGGCAAAAGGAGAAAGGGAAGGCAAAGGACGAGATGGTTAGACAGCATCACCGATGCAACGAACATGAAAATGAGTGAACTCAGGAAGATAGTGGAGGACAGGAAGGCCTGGCGGGATATGGTTCATGGGATCATGAAGGGTCGGACACGACTTAACGACTGAACAACAACAACAACTAATACTGCGCTATGGCTCATCCCCATAATTGCTGCTTAGTGAGCCTCTTGGAACATCTGTCTCAAGATTGACTGGTCGCAACTCTCCAGGGTGTCGGAGTAGGCAGGCGTGGGTCTTCCTCAGCCCCACCTGGAGATGCCAGGGACGTTGTCGTTCTGTATGGAAAACAAGAGCTCTACCACAGAACACACAACGTCTTCTCTGTCATTCATTGACTCTCACCACCTCAGCCAATGGCTCTTGCTGAACCTTGTGGCGGTGAGTTCCGTAAGTTCATTATGCAATATGTGAAGAAGTCCTTTCTTTTGTCAGTCCTGAACTCACTGCCCATTAATTTCCACTGGGTAATTTCAATGCTATTATACAGGAAGGGGAGCGCAGTCTCAGGTTCAATCCCTGGCAGCATCTCCAGGTAGGGCTAGGAAAGACCCTGGTCTGAAACTCTGGAGAGCTGCTGCCAGTCAGTGCAGACAGTACTGAACAGGCTAGATGAGCAGCCTGACTTTGTCTGGCAGCTTCATATGTTCAGAGAGGGAGAAACAAATTGCTCTCTCTCTCCATTTCAAAGTGAGAGTTCACATTAACACAATTTCTGCACGCTAAGTGTGCTTGTCTTAATTGCATTGTTTCATTCACTCTTGTGGCAGAAGGTGGGTGTCTTTGTCAGAGAATTTTCTCAACTCCAGTGCAAACAAAGGGGGGGGGGGAATCATGCAATAGCTTCTCTTGTAAAAATTTCTGCTGTATATAATTGTCACTTTAATGGTTCTCATATCTAAGTGCTGTGTTTTACCTCCTTGCCAATAAAACATGATTTACAAATTCTTTTAACTGCAGCTCTATTTAAGGAACTACATAATGTTCGAAACTCTTGGAAGTGGCAGAAGCTGTGAAAGATTTGCTCATCATTTGCATGCGCTCCGATCCGGCAAGGGCAATGTGTGGCCTCTACAGGCCTTCTTTAGACAGGTCATCCCCTCCAGGATGTGCAGTGCATGAATTTGGGGGCTCTGTGTGCATGATGACCCTCTCCCCAACTCTAAGGGACTGGAACCACACTAGTCCTCATGGATTCAGGGAATTCTGAAGGGCAGAAGTTCAATGTGACACCTTCCCAAAAGCCACGGTCCACTAAGGCCATACGTACACCAAAAATATCAGCCTCAAATCTCCTCACTAGAGTATTTCTTCTCCCAGCACCTTTTCCCATTTTGAAACATATTGTATGTCATTTCAAGACTGACAGCACAATCCTAAAACCGTCTGTTCAGAAATTAGTCCCATTGTGTTCAGTGTGGGACTTACTCCCAGGACGTGTCCATCGGATTGCAGCCTGAATTTATGATACACTCCAAGAGGTTGGGATAATATCATTGTTCTAAAATAAATGATTCAAAATAATAACTTGAACAAACATAAAAGGTATGTCGGAGTGGGGAGCTTGTCCTCAGAGCTACCCTTCTGTGGCTACCCTGTGGAAGCTGTCCCCAAAGATGGTCTTTGGTTTATTTCAGTCCTTTAGGGGTGGCGTCAGAGGTGGGCCAGGGTGGCAGTGGTGAAGGGCCAGCATCCTTCAGAGGGTCCACATGGCCAGGCCAACCCCTGAACCCCCAGTACTGATGGCAGTGGGTAGCCCAGTGATGGCGAACCATTTGGACTTGGTGTGTCAAAATTTTTGAAAATGGCTAACTTGACTCTGCTGGTGTATCACCCCCCCCCCCCGGAACTTTTAATAGTGCTTTTTAATTGACTATTGCTACTTTTAATAGTAATTTTGAATTGAACTGAACTGAAAACAACTATAGAACACATTGCATTTTATTTAACATCAATTAGTGACTTTTTTGTTGCTGAATTTTACAATAAAAGAGGTCTGCCAAAAGTCTCTGCCCTAAATCCTGTAAAACCTGCGAAAATATAAGGTGCGTTGGGGCCCTGGGGGAAACACTGGTGCGTCACCCAAAATGACCTCGCGTGTCACCAGTGACACGCGTGTCATAGGTTCGCCATCAGGGGGGTAGCCCCTGGTCAGAGGACAGGTGAGGGGGCCATGGGAGGCCCAGAGCAGAAATTGCCCCAGTACTGCAGTCCTTGATAGGTAAAGGTATCCCCTGCTCGAAAGCCAGTCATGTCCGACTCTAGGGTGCGGTGCTCATCTCCATTTTTAAGGCTGTAGAGCCAGCGCTGTCCGAAGACGCTTCCATGGTCATGTGGCTAACGTAACCCTGACTAACGTAACGCTGTTACCTTCCCACCGCAGCGGTACCTATTTATCGACTTGCAGTTTCTTGCTTCCGAACTGCTAGGTTGGCAGGAGCTGGGACAGGAGACGGGAGCTCACTCTGTCATGCGGCACTCGGGTCTCAAACTGCTGTCCTACCGACCTTCCGGTCTGCAGTTCGGTGTCTTAACCACTGGCGTCGACGGGGGGAAGCGGGGGGGCAGGCCGCCAGGGGGCGTCGCGCGTATAGGGGTGACGCGCGATCACCCCCCACTTACAGTTTTGAGCTGAAGGTCGGCCCGCCCGCCCTCCCCTGTGTCTGTTTGGCTCCAAAATGAGCCGAAAACGGAGCGGGGAGGGCGCTCTGCTCCTGCGCGTGACGTCACGCGCGGGGGTGGAGCCTCCCCCTTAAGGGTGACGCGCGCCCCCGCTCTGGGGTGACGCGCGTCGTCGCGACGCGACTGGTCTTAACCACTAAGCCACCGCGGCCCAGTCCTCGATACCTTAACAGAAACACACACTTCTGGAGATCTTCCATGTGCCAAACAAAATTCTCATGACCACCTTAGTTTGGAATGCAAACCGTTAGAGCCCTCTTAACTTGGCCCACCTGTATCCTGAAAGCATGACTGTTCCGCAGAGGCCGTTCAAAAGCTCCACACCTGTATCACATTTGCAACTGGCATGTATTAATGGCCAATTTGTAGCTATTAACTCTGGTACTACGTGAACATTAAATGGCCTTCTTCCGGAATCTCTGTCCTTTGTCATCCTTGCAGAGGTGAAGCGGTACAATCTAAACTGGGGGTGGGGGGAAGAGATTATGTATTTAAGATGGTTTCCCTATTCTTTGAAGCTTGCCCCACTGATCCAGTGTAGATGGTTGTGAAATGACCTCCCAGGAGGGGAGAGAAAGGAAGAGAGAAAGAGGAGGGGAGACAAGGAGAGAGAGAGAGAGAGAGAGAGAGAGAGAGAGAGAGAGAGAGAGAGAGAGAGAGAGAGAGGAAGCTTCTGTAATTATGTTATTGAAGAACTGTTTCATTCAGTATTATTTAGGGTTATTTTTTATGATGATGTTGAGATGAGTTTCTTAAAGAAGAAAACTCCCGATTTTTATGGCACGCTGTGCTGGAGAGAATCCTTGGGTGATTTGATAGGCTATTTGAACAAGAGGGATGCTTTACGAGCCCCTATAAAAGCTGATGACCCCTCTCACATTTGTATTTAATGAAATCAGGGAGAGCTTTGCTTATGTTTTCAATAACCTTCAGCGCTGCCTTCTCCGATCGAGCTGGTGCCCGAGTTGGAATTTGCAGGGTTCTCCCGAATGCCCAGCTGAAGGAGACCCAGGAAGATTTGGCCATTACGAAGTCATCTTCAGGATGGAGGACATATGGCATCCTGGGCATATGGGCTAGAATTTTGCACTAGAGTTTCCCCAATTTCTCTTCTTGGGGAAAAACATTGGGAAGTTAGATATGCATTGGATTCTTTTCTGTTTGTACAGTTAGACAATTTGCATCATTGCATAACAATATTACATTTGTACAGTGTTTTCCGAGAGTGGAAAACACTTCACACGTAAGGGTTACATCAGGATATAATACAACAACCTTGCAAGGAAAGTCAGTATTATTCTCCCCATAATGAAGATTGAGAAGACCGAGGCTGAGAGAGAATGGCTTCCTTAGGACAAGTCACCTGCTGAGTTCATGGTGGTGATGAGATTCATACCTGATTCACAGCTCTGCCTCTTCGCTACGCCAGCTAAACCAGATCACTGGGTTCACACATGTGTACACTCATCACATGTTTGTCCACCCCATGATGAGTCCTATTCACTAGTTACTTTCAATGCATGAAGAGCAGCGCATGTGAGGGTCAGATGCTTGTGTTGATGTTTCAAGTGAGCGCATAGAACGTTATTCACACAAAAATGTGCATGCGTGTACACCTTTCCCCGCCCTTGCATGCGGAAGGCCTGTGTGTACACACAGGCCTTCCGCATGCAAGGGCGGGGAAAGGTGAGAGTGTTGAAAAATGAAGGTGATACCATTGCCTGGAGATGTGTGACGTGAATGAAAATGAAGGCAAGGGTGTCTCCCGTTTATAGCTCTGGTGTTCCACGTTGTCGGTGAAATGGCAGCCTGGCAGGCTTTATGAGGATGTTTCCAAGCCCTGGACCATCATTTGCATTCTGGGCTGGAAGGAGACTCTGCAGAAGCAGATGCTTGATGAATAAGCCCAAAAACTCCAGCCATAACATCCTTGTGGCAAAATGATTCAGAGTAATGTTTCGTCAAGCTGTGCTTTAATAGGCGAGAGGTCTCATTTTTACGATCATTGAAATGTAAAGGGTCACCATCTTAATGTGCCAATACTGTGTTTTAAACAACATTTATACTTTAACATATTGAAAAATCTCATCTCTGGCTGCCAACCGAGATGACAACACAATTCAAATCCATCAGCTTGGCAGTATATTCAGATATTTTCGGCATAAATCAGCCTTAGTGATCCATTTTTCCCACTTCTGTATTTCAACCCTTTGCTTAATGGTGGAAAGAAACACACACCTGAACTCGTGCCATGGAGTGTGTGTGTGTGTGTGTGTGTGTGTGTGTGTGTGTGTGTGTGTGTGTGTGTGTGTGTGTGTGTGTGTGTGTGTGTGTGTGTGTGTGTGTGTAAACTTGTCTGTTGCTTTTGGGAGTATAGCAGAATATCCCACCGGAATAATTCAGAGGTGTCAAGGAGAGAGCGGAAATGGCGGTGGCAGCCCAGCCATCAACGGAGACACGATACTTTATGACCTCTTTAGAGTTGAGGGAAACAGATGTTGGAGCAAAGCACAACATTTGCTAATTGCGCTGCAAGTGTGGAGCAAGGGAAATGGTGCGTCCCTCTGGGAGAAGTGGAGTGACTCCGGGAACAGGGCCACGATGGTGGCGGGAGACATTTGGGTTCCAAGGAGTTCTTCAAAACCTCTAGCAAGGACTCACACTTGTACTGCAATCCTGGACAAGCTCCTTGAATTACTTTTTTTAAAAACAAAGGTGAGATCCAAAAGGGGCCTTCTGTATATGGAGAAGGTGTCTTCTGTTCAAGGAAGATCTACTTTACTTTACACCTCACTCCAGAACGCTGCCGGAAGAAAGTGAAGCAAAATCCAAAGAAGCTCTTCTGCTCATGCAAGAGCTTGTGAAACCTCTTGCACAAGCAGAAGCACGGAAGCAGCTGTACATCCTTCTTGTTCCAATTGGAATTCTTGTGCAAGCATTTGGGGGACAGCAGCAGCCATTTTTCTTCCACTCCTGGGAAGGGCTGTCGGTTGCACACGATCACACGCAGAAGGTCCAGGTGACATCCAAGATGGGAGTTGCTGCTTCCTGCTGTATCTGGAGAGTGGATCTAGGCCCATCTGCAGTAGGGGCTCCACCATGAGTAGGCTTACCAGATCACAATGAACACAATGGGGCTTGCTTCTGAGTAGACATGCCTAGGATTGTGCTCTAGGACTTAACAAGCTACACCTGCCCACATTCCTTCTCCTAAAGGTCTAGCACTCTGTTCCAGTTGGAGATCTGGTAAGCCGCCTAACCATGAGCTACAGGCCCATCTTGTGGATCAGAACTATCAGATACGGATACTTCTAATAGACATATGGAACTGTCTTCTACCAAATCAGACCATTGATTCAGCTAGCGAAGCCAACTATTGTTGGCTGCTCCCCAGGGTTCAAGTGGGGGCCCGAAGGCTGAACCTGGGACCTTCTGCATGCAAAACACACAAGCTCTGTCACTGAGCTACAATCCTACAAGCTCCGTCTCTTAGAACAAAATAAAACGAAGAAAGAGTTGATTGAGCCTAGTGGCTGTGATTAGTTCACGTGCTGCTTGTATTGTTATTTTTGTTGGGAGAACCTCTATTTGGGAGGTTATCTAGGAGATTCTTAGCAGAGTTTGTTCCCTCTTACACCCAGGCAGACTGCTATTAGCTAAATAAACACACGAGGCATATGCTGAGTTAAGTTGCAAAAAGAAGAAGTTTACTCACGGTTCCAGCAACGTTGACAGAACGTGGCGGGGGGCGGGCCGCCGAGGGGTGACATGTGCAGATGCGCGCAGAAGGGGTGACGCGCGCACCCACACGCGTCACCGCCGCTGCGCGCGTCACCCTCCGGAGGCTCTCCGAGGCCGGGAGAAGGCCGGAGTCCGGGGCCTTCTGAGAAGGCCCAATGCGTCGACGCGTAATTTATTAGGTTTTTCGCGCCTGCGCAGAACGTTTCTGAGGGCAAACGGGCAGCCCTTGCCCTCAGAAACGTTCTGCGCAGGTGCGAAAAACCTAATAAATTATGCGCCAATGCATTGGGCCTTCTCAGAAGGCCCCGGACCGCCAGATGGGGCGGACGCTCCAAGGCCTTCTCCTCAGAAGGCCTCAGACTGCCGGAGGAAGAGGACACTCGGCACTGGCAGCTGTGGGGGTGAGTCCTTGCCGCGCCGCCAAAGGCAACGCGACAAATTTTGGAGGGGGTGCCCAGGGGGGTCACTAGGGTGACGTGTGATATCACCCTAGGGCGGGTGTGGGTGACTCGTGCGCCTAGCCCCAGGGTGACGCGTGCCCTAGTGACTGAGCTGCACGGTACAGCATCTGATTAAGATCAGAGGTTATACTAACTTAAGGATGAAGCGCCCCTCATTGCTGGCGCCTCCTGCATGGTAGTGTGCTCGGATCATGGCCGCCATTCATCAGAGCTCAGGCATGCCACGTCCTCTCTAGGCATCAGGAGAAGGAAGAAGGAATGCATGGGAGAAGGAGAAGGAGGAAATGGGGTCTGGGGCCACACCCTTTCCTTTGGAACACAGAAGGGTCAGGTAACAGGTCCTTTCAGATGACTGGATGACACATCGCCCCCAGTGCTCAGCAGACGAATGCTGCCCATCTCCAACAATTTTCTTGTAAGCTGCTTGGGGTTGTTGTTGCAAAACACAGAGTATTACAGTAATTCAAAAGTATACATCTATCTACATAAATATATAGTTGTAATATATATAGCTATAACGTTTAAAATCTGGGGGAGAAGCACCATCCAGACAAAGTATGTGCTGGTGATGCAACTCCTGTTCCATTGCTTTGAATTGGGACATACAGGTCACTCCTATGCTTGTCTACTCAGAAACAAGTCTCAGTGAATCCAGTAGGACTGACTTCTAAGTCAGTGCACAAAGAATTTCAGCCTCTCATAGCACCCAGTTTTGCTCTGCTCCAGATCTGCAATTTATGGCTGCAGTTCCACACAGAGATCTGTATGAACCATTTCAGAAATTTGCCTCCCGTCCCATGTACAAGAAATAAAACTCCTTGAACTTAGAAACTAGCTCCTCAGGAAAGAGCTATGCTAGCACCACCACCACCACATTATCTATTCTTAGATTTCTACATGCAGAGTGAGAGTTAAAATATCAATATACGGTACATGCAAGAACATTCAAGCATGCAATCTCCTATCTGTAGCTTGAAGTGGTACAGTCCTGACTGGGCTGTAGCACATGATGGTTCTAAATGTACTGATTGACTCTTACTTGGTGTCCTTTTATTCTCCCCTGCCATTTGTTTCTTCAGTAAAAGATAGACAGACTGGATTGGAAACACAAGCATGGTGAAAATATCCATCCCTCGAGTCTTAAAGGTTATAACACCAGCTGTTTTCCTCACGAGTCTCCATTGTTTAAAAAATGACACGAGCCGAGATGAATGTGCCGATCGGGCGTCTCGTTGTCGGTGAAATAATACTGTAATCTTGGAATCTCTCTCTCTCTCTCTTTTTTAAATTGCAGGACATCATTTTATGGCAATTGTGTTTATTCTTGTTCACTCACTTTATTTCATAGTCATTTCTATCCTGTCCATGTTTTTTTTTTTTTTTGCTTTATGGTTCTTGGCCCATTTGGCTACATTAAACTTTATGTACCATATGCCATCTCTGCTATGGAAAAGATAAAATCTTGGAATGGGGGAAGGTTGTTTGGGGCTGCCCCTATGAACTTACCATGGCTGGCCCCAACCATGAGGCCTCCTGAGATAGTTGCTTCAGGTGATGGAGTGGTAGGCTTTTCTGTCCCCCACTCCCTTTTTGACCCACAGAATTCAAGAGAAGGAGCCATGGAGGGTGGTGGCAAGCAGGCACCTCCTGCTGATCCAACAGTCTAGCGCAGGGGTTCCCAACCTGTGGTACTAGTACCACCAGTGGTACTTCAGCCAACTGCTGGTGGTACTCGGACCGCTGGAACCCCACTCTGTTGCGGCGCTTTTGGTGGCGCATTTTTGCTCTCAAGAAGCTCTTGCCTTTGGCCAAGCCTCTCAGGAACGCTGAGAAGTGCCCTCCCACCTGCCCAGAACCTGAAGACCCAGAAGTAACTGGTGATGGTGTCATCGCCAGTCACTTCAGGTGGCACTCAGAAGGAGAGTGGCGCCGGAGGCGGTACTCAGCCGGGAAGGGGTTGGGAACCCCTGGTCTAGCGTACCACTCTTCTCTCCTTCAATTGTCCTCTTCTTCTCCATTTCCCTCCTTTCAAATTCAGGAAGTGGGAAGGGAAGCAGCAGGTGACAAGCCACAAGGTAAGAGGTCCCACCTGGGGACCCTGAAAATCCAGGACTCCGGGAGGTTGGTGGCTTTCAAAGGGGTCCAAGAAATCTATAGGATGGATGAAATGCATCCAAGCTAGTGGCAGACAGAAGTCCTGTAAAGAGGACACAGGGAAAAACCCAGCGTTGTGCTACAAAGGGAGCGCACGGATCTGCGGCACCCCATTCTCCGAAAACATGGCACACTGCAGCTTGCCGAACGGCGATTTGGGTCTTGACCTCCCCCATTTCTCATTAAATCCTGCTTTCGAAGGCAGCGCTGTGCATAAAACATTACGGCAATAATTGGCCGCTCTTCTGGATTTCAATTTTAAAAGCCAGAGAGAGACACACACAAAGCAGCCTCTGTGTGTGTGTGTGTGTGTGTGTGTGTGTGTGTGTGTGTGTGTGTGTGTGTGTGTGAAATAACTACTTCAGGAGAAGAGCACCCATCACCTTGACAACTCGGTCAGAGGTCAGCCGGCTGCAGTGCTTGCTCAGCGAGGTGTGAGAAATAAAGGAGGCCGGGGACAGAGGGAAGAGACTTGTCTGACCGGCGGAGACACGGATATCACAACACAGCGCTTGTGCACACAAACAGAAGGCAGCTTGGCAATGGGCAACCACACTGGGGTGAATGGGGTGAACATCAGAAGGTGTCTTCCTTGGAGTCAGCCCAGCCTAGCTCTGACCGGGGGGTTTCTCTAAGGGGTCTTTCCTAGCTGGGCCCTGTCTGGAGGTGCCAGGGATTCGAACCCCTGGCCTTTGGCACATGCTCTGGTGATGCCCCTTTTGGTTGTTGACTTCCCTCCTGCATCTGTATAACCTCTGTGCATATATCTCCCATTCCTTTCTGGAATAGGAGGTGGGTGCTGCAGCATGCAGCGGCGGAACTTGGGTGGAGCGTGTGGAGCAGGAGCTCCAGGCGCTCGGGTGGGCAGGGCGCGTGCGTGTGGAGCACTTACCGTAGTGAAGCGCTTCGCTGTATCGGCCCTCCCTCCTTGGAGCCCGTTCGGCTCGAAAATGAGCTCAAAACGGGCGGGGGGCGTCAACGTGACGCGATGCAGGCCCCGCCCCCATGTGCCGGGTGCCGGGAGGGTGCCCATCATTTCTGGCATGGAGACTAAAACCATGAGAGCTCCATGGAACCTGCATGTCCTGAGATAGTCTACCCCCAAATCCCAAGGCTCCGGCTTGGATGTGCATCATGGGGAGGGGCCCAAGTTTTACACATCGAAGGTCTGGAGGGATTGCCATCTCTGTGGGTTTACATAGGGAGGTTTAAGGAGGGGTGATAAGAGAAAGTGGGAAGCAGGGCCAGGGGGGGAGAGACGGGTCCCACAAGAGCTCTTCTTGTGGGCCCAGCGCTGGCTGTTCCTCCAGACCTGTGATGGAGGTGAGAGGTTCGAAGAAGAGGAGGGTTCAGGTCTGGCTGGGTCTTTACACCAGCCAAATTACAATCAAGGAGCCATCTGGGAAAACCAAACCAGGAAGTCCAGGGGGGTGGCATGATCCAGGCAAGCTGGATTCCGGAAAGCTTCGTTAGCGGCATCTCGGCTCTCCGAAACAATGCTCCAGTGTTTACGGCTGAAACACCTGTAATTTGTTTATCTTGTTTTGTTGGGAATAAAAGCAGCGGCCTTTAACTTCCCGCCAGCGCGGTGGTTTGGTTTAATGCCTGGGTAACGGGGGAGGGGTGCGGGGGGCACGGCAGTGTTAATGTGCCAACAGCTCGTTTACAGCTCCCGCATGTTTTATGACATCAAAAGAGCATGGAGAGAATGCTTGGGATAATGTTAATTAGGGGGCTCAGAAATAAACGGTTTGCTTCCTCATTAATTGTTATCACTTTGTTGTGCTCATTAGAAAGTGATTCTGTATCGAGGGGCTGCCAGAGGTGGGGGGATTTAAAGGAGGAGACCGACATCAGGCCTTAGCGACCCTTGGCTCTAGCAAGACTCCCCCTTTTGTTGTCCAACCCCCCCCCAAGAGAAAGAGACTGCCCCACCTGCCACAGGAATGTCCAAGGAGTGGAGTGGAGAGGAGAACTGGGTAGCCACAGAATCTCGCTTGGAGTGAACGTTTGTTTCACGTGAAATTTTCACTGAATTTAGACGCTTGCTAATTGTGGTGGAAGTGGAAAGACTAGAGAACTGGATGGTGGTGATATTGGCTCTATGCCCATCCCTGGGCTGTGGTGGTAATTCAACTAATGGGAAACAGGAAGCAAATCTGGAGTTTCCCTTCTCCTGCAAAAACGTCTGAGCGCAATTTTGAAGAAATTATATGTTGTACATGTTTATGCTCCCCTTTCTCCAAGGATTTGTACAGTAAACATAAGCCTTGGAAAGGCAGCTGATAACTGTGTTTTAAGGGATTATGAAGCCAGTTCATTGCTGGTTTGTCACCATTTGTTCCGCTGCCAACAATAGCCAGACTGGCCATACCTCGGCCAGTGTCTGATGGTGATGTTACTTGAGGCGCCGGTGTCATATGCTGGGCTGCCAGCTAGGGACCTTGAGACTGGGAACTGTGGCGGAAGATGGGTGGGGTTTGAGGTCCGATACGTCCATAAGAGGGCTGAGGGTGGAGTACGTGGGGGGGGGGGGAGACAACACAGCAGGTGAGAAAGGCTGGAGAGAGAGGAGGATGGAATGTCCAGGTACGGGGGAAGATGACATAAGGCAGGTGGGCAAGGAGGCAGAAATGGAGGAGGAGCAAAAGGTACCCCTGCTCCCAGAGACTGGTCCCCACTGACGGATCCCAGGGAGGATGCAGGATTCACTGTGCAGTGACCGGTGAGATGGAGCCTTCAGCAGTCCCTTTACAGATCCACTGGGACTGGGAGAGGGGGCCATGTCTCTACATCAAGTGACGGAGTAAATATCCAGGGGACAAGGAAAGCCAGTAGATCAATGGGTTTCTTCAAGGAGATCAGCTCCAGATCCTGAAGCAAGCAGCCTGAAGACCTGGAAGGTGGAGCAGGAGGAGGTGAGGAAGGGCCCCATTTGTACCTAGACTGTAAACAGACACCCACTGTGTTGGAAGCAAGCATGTCTTAAACAGTCCCAAGGCCCTGGGCTGCGGGTCGGTGTCCCAAGGAGGGGATGAGCCCCACTCCTTGAGTCCAGCAGTTCCCATAACCAGTGATGTTGACTTGAGTCTATTGACTCGGACTTGAGTTGGACTCAAGTCGCGTCAATGACTTGACTCAGACTTGAGTTGGCGATTGTAAAAGACTCGAAAGACTCGACTCGAGACTTGGAGCCTTTTACGACAAGTCGAATTTTATTCAGGTTTAAACCCGTTTTCCCCATTAAATAGATAGGGACTCGCAACTCGCAACCAAAGATTCGGGACTTGGGGACAAAGACTTGGGACTTGACTTGAGACTTGGAGTCAGAGACTTGATCCACATCCCTGCCCATAACCTCCTCCTCCTCCTCTATTCTAATCAATTCTTAGGTGGTGCAACTGGGACAATCACTTATTTCTTCCTCTGTTCACCCCTGGATGGTGATGTTCCCGCTTTCTTGGGCAACTTTCGAAAAAACAGAGACATTGCAAACAACATTATGGGTTCCGTCAAGCTTTTTTTTTTTTGGTCTCTGTGATATCTGAAATAAAAAATATCTATTTTACAAAAAAAGTGGGGGGGAAGGAAACTGGAATAATGAAACTGCAGCCTATAAATCCTTTAAAATCAGATCAAAAGCCCTCATGCTAATAAGGCATGACTGGGAATAGAAATTGTGTGTGTGTGTTTGTTTGTGTGTGTGTGTGTGTGTGTGTGTGTGAATGAGAGTATATATATATATATATATATATATATATATATATATATATATATATATATGAGAGAGAGAGAGAGAGAGAGAGACAAAAAGAAGAGGAGCCCACAAAGAGAATAACAAATTAAGAACAAGATGAGAGAGAGGAAGCGAGAGGAAAAGGATTCAAAAGTACTGCAGCAGGGTGAGGGTAGGGAATGGAAAGAACTTAAAGACAAGGAAAATGGCTTTTATGTAGTCCAAAGACATCAGTACTTGACAATGCCTGAGAAACACTTGAGGTTTTCTGGTGTCCCTCTCAAGGCTCCCATGGCCTCTTTTCTTGAGAGCCTCTTGAGGCCAGTGAAAAAGTTCAGGCAACTTGTCCTGTAATGGCTGATCTACACCGCACGAATCCCAGCGTGTCTCGGGCGCGTGCAGCGCGTGCGGAGCGGTGTGGGTTCCTTTTTAACCAATTGCCACGGAACGCTGGAGAGCTGCACTCTTCCGAGTTCCATTGCGATCGGTCGTGGACCATGCTCATGTTTGGCCATTTTCAGCCAATCAGAAGAAAGTGAGGGCGGGATGTGGAGTGAACCTATCACAGGGGGGCAGCAAGCGACCAATCAGGAGGGACAAGCGGGTAGACAACGCGTGGAAGAAACTGGTGGAGCCCAGGGCAGCATCTCAGGGCGGGGCGTTCTGTCCCCTACGCTCGCAGGCCTCCAAACGCAAATGGAGTTGGTGTAGATCAGCCTTAAGGTTCCTGCTGGAATTATCCAGGTCCATGAGCAGGAATAGTGGAGCGTTGCTGCGGCAGATTAGTGTCTCGAATACAGCGACAGGATTCATGGGCTAGAGACATCTAGTTGGTCATTGTGGAAAATAGATTTTTTATTTCATGGTCTTTGGTGTGATACAGTAGAGCTGCCCTTATGTTTTCTCCCACCACTGCCAGTGATTTCAGCCCCACCAAATGTCATGTCCCACCCCAGTGCCCTCCATCTTCACTGCCTGTGAATAGGGTGGCAAAATTTCAGGTCCCACCTGAGATTGAAACCACACCAACGTGTTCGCACCGAATGCCAAAACCCGCCAAAAGTGGCAGTCCCTGTCCAACACTCACAAAAATGAACCCGGAACAAGATAAGTGGTTTCAGCTCAGTTTTAATCTCGATATGCTAACTACTAAATTAAAAACACACACACACAACACGTACGCGCATGTGCACGCGCACGCACGCACGCACGCACGCACACACACACACACACACAATGTCTAAGTGCCTAATTAACAGTTTGGGTAGAAATAAAACATAATGAGAAAAACAATCTGGTTGCAAATTATATATATATGTAAACTGATCTATATGGGGAGGGGGAGTTGGCTTCATCCATCTCTCTTCCATTAGTGGTCCTCGCCATATGCGCGAGACTGAAGTGGTCATCCAAGGTTTGGCTAATGAGTTTCTCGCCTGTTCCTCCGACGCACCTCTGTACGTCTTCGCAATTTTAAACTTGGCAGCCCAAAAGAAGGAGCGACTCGGCAAATGTGCGGAAGGCCTTGATAAATATTTTATGCAAATTAAAATTGGATTCTTTGCTTAGTTTAAGCAATTTCCCTGGAAGGAGTATGTCGGGGAGAGAGATTACAACATTTGCCTGTTTGTTTATAATTTAATTTTTTTTAATGTTGCGGCTGGCAGTGGGGGAGACGCCAACACCTGTGTGTGTTTATAACGTCCCATCTCCTGCACAGCTGCTCCTTTTCAAAACACCTCACTGGCGTAATAATTTCATAAAATTTCACGATTTGCCATCTGCTAGATCAAGCTATGAGCACATGCAATAAGCATTTCCATGGCGCCAGTCCCAGAAAGGTACAATAACTGTATATTTTAACTTAATGGCTTTTTTGGGGGCATGCAAATTTGTGCGAGCAGATTGCGGAGCACACCATTGCAGGGTGGAGGGGGGCGCACTTGGCTCCAGAAGCAGACCTCAGTTCCTGGGAGAGTCTCCCCCCCATTCGCCCCACGGTTTTCAAAAGGTTGCCCATGTCAGAAATCTAGATCTCGAACACTGAGCGTAAAAGACAAGGTAGGAGGTGCGAGTGGATTATTTTCCTCTTAGCGTTTGATGTCTGTGCATTTGGGTAATTAAAATGATTACTACAACAATTAAAGCAAGTAATTAGAAACTAATTACACCAGCATTTTTTGTGATTACAGGAGCAGATGAAAATAGTGTTCAAAATTAAATTCATTGCATATTCATGGGAATGAAATTAAATACTGCTGGGTGGATGAGATAATAGAAAGAGAGAAGGGAGAATTGGCATTCCAGGGATTTGGTGAACGGGCCGCCTGCTAATGCTCCAAACAGACATTTGGTTAAATCAGTGATAATCTTTTAATGGCTTTAGAAGGAGCTAATATTTGGAAAGGAGTCAAAAATGCTGAGGGTTCCTGTTTTTTTCATGGGCAGCACGATAATACAAACCAGCTGCGGTACAATAGACAACATTTAATCATTATCCATTCAAATGGATGCTCAAAACCAAGTGCTTTTTTAAATGTCTTTTCTGTTGCGCCATGCGCGATAAATTAAATTATAGAATCTTCTCAAGCTCTTTTCTTCCTCCTTCGCTGGCCCACCCTCTCCCTGTGTATCTCTGGGCGCGTCCGCGCGGAGTTTGTTCCTGCCCGCGATTGACGATCTACAAGCTTTTGCCCATTTAATGAGATTCTTTAGATTAAATAGATTTTCTGTTTAACTTGGTGCTGGCGAGATAGCATGTCAGGAATTGAATGGTTATTAACATTTAAATATTTCACAGAACAAAAAAAAAGTGTTGGAATATGAATTTTTCATTCTTTGCCAGGGCTGAATAGATTCCTTCTCTGTCTCTCTCCTCCTCCTTCCCCCTCCGCCCCATTTCCAGGTCTTCTGCTAGACCTAATGAAACTAAAGTAATTAGAAAGATACAAGAGGAGCATTTTCACAAGAGTGCAATTAAATTGAGCGAGGAGTCGTTATTTATATAGGTTGGTCAATCCGCAGCCCCGGTGCTATTTTCTCAGCCTGCTTGAGTCATAGATTATTACAAGAGATTAATAATGTAAATTTCACTGACTCCGCTGCACTTGAAGGCTTGGCCTTCAGAAATTGATGGGCTCGCAATCCATCACCTCTTTCCATCCAGTCCTGTCCCTTTTCATTTCTCATCATTCGCTTTTCTCCCCCCCCCCGCCAACCCTCTCCCTCTCTCCCTCCCTCCTGCTCCCTCTCTCCTCTCCCTGTCCAAGTCAGTGAATGATTCCATTTGGTGGAAACGTCCAATGCGACCTGACTGTTGCGGACAGATCCGCCACTTTCGCCTTCCCCCAGATCATCTGTCAGCTGGTCTTCTCCCACTTCCTCCCTCTCTCTTTAGCCTCCGGTATCTGCTGTCCGGCCATGCCAACAACCTGCCAAGCGGATCTCATGGCGGGTTGACTCTGAAGCCCTGGGCCTCGCCTGCGAGGTCGGCGGAAGAGTCTGAAGTGAGGAAGGCACGTGGAAACAGGCCTGTGTGTTCTCTTGCTATCACATCCGTGCTCCAGTTCAGAATTCGTTTGCATGTGCTTCCTTGCCACTCCATCTCTGGAAAAGTGACTTTCCCATACCAGACCCCTGTGCCCCTGGAAGGCCTCTCCTGAAACCTCTCCAGAAGGAGGTGAGATGGTTTGTGTGAAGCTTCAGGGGGCAGGGGGAAGAGTTTCTTGGGGGGAGGCACCTTGCATGAGCAGAGCTCTGATGCCTCCATCTGATTTTTAAGGGGTCACCTCCTCCTCACTCCTGTAGGCCTTTGAATCCTATCCTGCCCCCTTCTGGAGGGTCCCCAATCCTCAGGACAGGCTGCGGTGGGGAGGAGGGGTGCTGTAGTTGCAGACGGGGCTAAGAAGGAGCTCAGCGCCTAGCTGGTGAGACAAAGGGGAGAACAACTGGAAGAGGGTAGCCTCTGGGAGGAGAGCAGCTGTTGGGATCAGTGGAGACGTTCCCCCTGCTGGCCTGCAGGACCAGCACCATTCATATATGGGGAAAGTAGCACGTTCTTGAGGACATAGTTGCAACAAAGGCAAACTGTGCCCCCCATCCCTGGCCCTGGGTGACCCTCACTGGCAACAGTCCCACAGAGAGGTGCAATTGTTTTTTTTGTGTGTGTGTGTGTTCAGGGATATATTGCATCCCATGGGAGGGGGTCATTGCAATTTATAGACCCTCATCCTGCGTCCATGTGTCCTATAATGATGCAAATTTTGCTAATGTTATTAGGGATATTAACCATGAGATAAAATCTTAGTTGGTTAATTGTACTTTCGTTGACTGATTGATTGTAAACGTATGCAAATTGAATCAAATGAGTAAAAACAATAGATTGGAAGCAAAAATGTCTTATGGATTATGTTTCGTAGCAAGCATCACCTTAGAAGAGGCATTCTCTCTTCTTCCACACCAAGGAGGAGATGCCTCTTCTCAGACAGCACCAACCCACCACTGGCACTGCATGATGATGCACATATATGCCAAAGCAGGTGACATCTTAAAAGAGGCATTCCCCTTTTCTCTCACAGAGGAAAGAATGCTTCTTCCAGGTCAGAATCAAAGCATCGGAGGGGACTTTGGAGGCCATCTAGTCCAGCCCACTGCTCAATGCAGGACATCCAGAGCTAGAGTATCCCCAATAGATGGCTGTCCATCCTCTGCATGAGCATCTCCACCAGGGAGATTCCAACCCCCTTAAGTAATTGTGTCCATTGTCTAACTGCTCTTACTGTTTCTCTGACTTAATTTGTTACCGAAATTTCTCTTAATGTTCAACCAAAGACTGCCTCCTGTGTAATTTAAGCCCAATAGGTGTACTGTTGTTGTGATCTCGGGGGCAGCAGCGTCTATGCCCGCTTCCATGTGATGACTGGTCATTTTTTGAAGACTGCTATCACGTTCCTCCTCAGTCGTCTCTTCTCCAGGCTAAACACATTCAGTTCTTTCCGCCTTTTCCAATGGGCAGGTGGCTAGAAAACAAATCTTATTTTCATTGCCCTCCTCTGACTTGTTCTCTCCAGTTCCCATTCCTAAATTCTTCTAAAAGTGAAGAACTGGACGCCATTCTTGCTACCTGCATTTCAGTAAACGCTTCTGCTCACAATAATACAGTCCTTTCCAAAAACCTGCTGCTCGATAGACGGACAAATTTGGTCACTCAAAAGTGGGTTTTGTGATCAATGGATCCAGCCAATTCCTCAAAGTAGACGCTAGAGCCCTAATCAGCATCTGCGCCAAATGGAAACCGGTCTACGCGCACAGCCACTATGCCCTCTGCGTAGGTAATAAGGAAGCGTTTGTGGATTCCCAAACCAAACAGTCCCACATGCGTTAGGAAGCAAATGGAAGAAGAAGGGAAGTGAAAAGAGCCCCAGTCAGAACAAATGATCCTCTCCAAGCCAAGAGGGTCTGGTTTCAAAACAATTACCACAAACATCTGCCGAAGCACCCATGCTGTTTTCATATAATTAAAACAAGGCTTCCGAATCCCACCGGACAGTCTTTAAAAACGACTCATTTTCGTCATTATTTACAACGAGGAAGCCACGCGGAAGGCTGCTGCGATTGGTGTGCCCCATCAGTCCTTGAAGGACAATTCCAGGAAACTTTTTACCTGCTTTGCCTTCTGGATTCATTTCTGTGACAGGGGGGACAACACAGGGGGAGGAACAGAGGGGAAACAACACATAGCTGTCAATAGGACCGGCAGATGCTAAGTGGGTTTTCTTGTGATTCCCTTTAGGTTCTTCCTTTTGCAAGTGAAGAATAAAACAATATGGATACGTGAACATGGAAGCAGTAGGACCCCACTTCTGTCACACCTTCAAATGAGCAAACGAGGTGGACCTTTGGACCAGTTAAACCCTTGGAGTATCCCAGTAGACAAAACTGGCTTGAGGATGGGCATTTAACAGCCTGGCTAACTGGCATCAATCACTGAACTGGAGAAACCGACTGAAGCTAGGGAAGTTAGATACTTGGATGGAGACCAAGCAAAATATATGAACCGGTGCTACAGGACGTTGTACTAATAGATTGTCCTGCCCTAGCCCTGAACAGTAGCTTGGAGTCTGCCTCTGAGGAGAAAGGAGCAATTGGGTTAGAAGAACAAACCCTGGACTGAACCCCAGGTCTCCATTCCAGGCTAGAGGGGACCAAGCCCCTCAAGGAACCATCTCATCCCATGTCTACAGCTTGAAGCTCCCCTGAGCTGACCATGGGCCAGGGAATGCAGTGGAACAGAGGAGGAGCACAACACTTTCTGCTCTCCAGGAAGGGAAGCGGGACCTGGGAGGGGTAGCCTGGGCCTGGAGCCATTGAGGTCTCCTGTCTCCTCTGGTCCATGTGGTTGCTCAGTTGGAGACTTGCTGGCTCCCACTTGGAGGACAAGACATAGACATGGTTACATGTCACCAGAGATGGTGTGAACATCTTCATGTTTGTGGAAATAACTCCAGAGGGCTCAAACAAGCCCGCCCCCCCCAGAACGGACAGGTGAACCTTTCAAGCCTCTGAAGCTCTTCTCAAAGCATGAATTTCCAAGCCCCTGAGAACAATATGATTTCTTCACCGTTGGAGGGGAGGAAATCCTCTAATTTCTGAGTTAATCCAAGATGAACATGGCTTGCCCATTCCTGAGTGCCAGACACTGCCAGATATTGACTGTCAGATACGGCCAAAGGTTAATTTCTGCTGCATGCCAGCCATTGGACCTGTGGACATAGTAGCAGCCAGGGATGTGGATCAAGTCTCTGGGTCCAAGTCTCGAGTCAAGTCCCAAGTCTTTGCCCCCAAGTCCCGAGTCTCTGGTTGCAGGTTGTGAGTCCCTATCTTTTCAATGGGGAAAATGGGTTTAAACCTGAATAAAATTCAACTTCTTGTAAAAGGCTTCACGTCTCAAGTCGAGTCTTTCACAATCACCAAGTCAGGTCCGAGTCAAATCATTTACGCAACTTGAGTCCGACTCAAGTCCGAGTCAATAGACTCAAGTCTACATCACTGGTCGCAGTCAATATTTGATTAATTTATTTTATAAATTTAAGAATGTGAGTCCCAATGGGTCAGAGCGAAGGTCCATTTAATCCAGCATCTTGCCAGACAGATATGTTTGGGAAGTCCACAGGGTGCTGGATGGAAACCATCCTTCCTGCTGTTGCTTCGTAACTTCTGCTATTTGCCTCTTAATGCAGGGTAGGGGGCCTCATAAGAACATAAGAACATAAGAAAAGCCCTGCTGGATCAGGCCAAAAGCCCATCTAGTCCAGCTTCCTGTATCACACAGTGGCCCCACCAGATGCCTCAGGGAGCACAAGACAACAAGATAACCTGTTTCCCTTTGACACTCCCTTGCACCTGGCACAGAGAAAACCCACTTCTAAAACCAGGAGGTTGCTTATGGCTTGTAACCTGTGATGTTTTTTTCCTCCATGAATCTGTCCAAACCCCTTTTAAAGGCATCTAGGCCAGGTGCCATCACCACATCCTGTGGCAAGGAGTTCCACAGATGAATTACATGCTGGGTAAAGAAATATTTTCTTTTGTCCATTCTAACTCTCCCTCCTCTCAATTTTAGTGCATGTCCCCTGGTTCTGGTATTGTGCGAGAGGGAGAAGAATTTCCCTCTATCCACTCTCTCCAACCCATGCATAATTTTATAAGTCTCAATCATGTCCCCCCTCAGGCGCCTTTTTTCTAGGCCTCGTTGGGCAACAGGTGCAGAGGACAATCTCACCCTGAGCATCCCAGTCTCTTGAATCAGGATTGGTGGTAGTGAGCTGTGAGATTACAGCTGGATGGTCAGCAGTTCGCAACCAGAGTGGGACAGGACGAAGGCAGAACAGTTTATCCTCACAGGCAGGAATCCGCGCCCAAAGGGGGTTGCAGGGTGGCACGTTTGGAGAATTTAAACCCACTGCAGTTGTGCCCCATTTGACATCCACGTGTCTTACAGGAGCAATGTTTAGAATTCATCATGGTTGTTCAGAGAAGCAATACAAAAGACCAGTGATGTAGACTTGAGTCTATTGACTCGGACTCAAGTCGCGTCAATGACTTGATTCGGACTTGATTCGGTGATTGTAAAAGACTCGACTTGAGACTTGGAACCTTTTATGACAAGTCAAATTTTATTCAGGTTTAAACTCATTTTCCCCATTAAATAGATAGGGACTCGCAACCCGCAACCAAAGACTCGGGACTTGGGGGCAAAGACTTGGGACTTGACTTGAGACTTGGACCCAGAGACTTGATCCATATCCCTGCAAAAGACAGACAGACAGACAGACAGACACACACACACAAACACACACACACACACACACACACACACACACACACACACACACACACGAGACATGAGTCTCTCTGTCAATGATGGAACTGGGATGAAGATGCAAACTTTTAAAGTAATCATCAACAGGATTTACTCCAGAGGAAATAGTTCAGGATGAGACCAAGAATGTGAAATATACCGTTATTGCTCTTTCAAAAATTAAACACGTGGGACAAAGCTTGCCCCCTCTGAAAGGCACTTTGCCCCTCCTGTGTTCTTGTTTTCTAGATCTGTACAAATAGCTTGGCTTAACCAATCACAAATTGCTTCTTGTAATAATGAGTATCCCATAACATTCACCAAACTTAGACCAAAAAAAAGTGACCAAACTTCCTCTTTACTTGATTATTCATTTCAGGCTCTTCCTCCATGACATATACTGTCACCATCTTAAATTTGAGGGAAAGACTCTTTAAAAAAATAATATTTTTTTTTAAAAATACATTTTATTTATGAATGCATTTCTCCCTGAATATGCTTTAAAGCACAATGGCCCAGTGTAATTATTTATCAAAGCCGCAAATCATTAATGACATTTTTCAGCGAGCCCTGGAGCGAAAAAAAGTAAATAAAAGATAATGCCTCTGAATTAAACATTTGAAACATTTCAAGGCATAGTTATTCCGAAGAAATGAAATGGGGAGACTGTTTGGGGAGAAGGAAAACAGAAAGAGCAAGTGAGAGAGACTGGGAACAAGGGAGAAGTCTCTTTCCGATTCCTAAACAGAGATTGGGAGAAATAATTCCAGCTAAATTATTTATTTGCCTTTTTCAGAGTTTTCTTCGCAGAAAGAGAGCGCAATTGTTTCCACCTCCCTTTTCCCCGATTCGATTAATTATTCAAGGCCATTTGCGGAATAGTTTCCAGGAATTGTTTGCAGACGGTCGCCTGTTTGTAAGGAATTTGCAGCGGGTCATCATTCGGCTGGACGTGACGGAAAACCTTTTCTTTAGAAACAAAAGTGTTTTCTGCAGGCAGGATTTAAAATAGCAAACAATCATTAAAAGCCATTTTAAACAGTACCTATTAGCCAAAGACAGCAGCAGTAAAACCACATAAAAACCAACACAAGGAACAATGAGCGGAGTTTCAGGAAAGCCTTTCCAAGTTGAAAAGTGTTTAATTTCTTCTTAAAAGCCACAGTTGTGGGGGCTCTGGTAACTTCTTTGGAAAGTAAGTTCCACATAATAACTGGGGGCTACTGCTGAAAAGACCCTGTCTCTGGTACCTGCTCATCAGTTTTCTGAGGACGGTGGACCAGAGAGCAGGGCCTCAGATGGGGGCAGGCAGGGTGGTCTGGGTAACCGAGCAAGGTATATCGGTTGCAGATTTGAGAAAGGATACATCATTGTCTCTCGATTTGAGAAAGGATACATCATTGTCTCTCACTTCTGCAAAGTGCATAACTACAACAAGCCCACTAGCGTAACAAGAGAAAAGCTGGATATGTATGCTAACTGGTCTAAAAAAAAAATAGGCACACTGTGTTTCAGGGAAAAAAATATGGAGCAGATTTTCAACAGATGTTTATAATTTCCTGCATCTATGTGCATTAGGAATGGAACTGGTACCAGCACCAGGTGGCTGGGGCAATGCCTTGCACTGAGTCCTATAGTGTCTCCCACCTGCTCCACTGAACACTTTTACTGCCTGCCTGAGTCCAGTAACTCAGTATTGTCCTCTACACACTGACTGGCAGCAGTTCACCAGATAGCATTTTTACTCGTCCCTACCTGAGGATGTTGCCTGGGATTCAATCTGGGACCTTCTGCATATCAGGCAGATGCTCTGCTACTGAGGTAGGGCCCATTCGTAGCTTTGTGTGCAACTTTGAGCTTATTGGAGGAGAAAGGTATTTTTAACAAGGAAGTGAGGACCAAGCCTGGCTGCTGAGAAGGCCTCCCACAGAGGTGGTATACCTGCAGCCAATGATGTTTCCAGCTCTGCATTTTCCGAATGCCTGGGGAAAAAATAGGTGTCATATAGGTGTCCGTAAATCACCAGTGGGTGGAAACACAGCCTCTGTAATATCTCTCTCCAGAGACCCCCCTACATGATGGCAGGAGAGGAGAAATCAGACCCTCAGAAAAAAAAAACCCCTCTTTGTCCACTCCTCTCTTACTAGGGGATGTAAATTACTACCAACATGGGGAAGTAGTTATTCATGAGCCAATAGGTGAGGTAAGTGCCAGAGCACTTGGGAAATCTGTCAGGTTTTGTTGCTGGGCTATAAATTATCTCCCCCCCCCCACACCATTATCAACCAAGAGGTTCATGTGTAGAAGTATTTTAGCCAAACAGCTCGATGGATTTTCGCCTCTAGGGACAAGTGTTAACTTAGGGGTCCGAGCAGTTTCCAGTAGGCCAGAGGGAATGCTATGTTTACAGACCATAATATATATGTGCAAGTGGTGCATGTGGGGGGGATTTCATGTTGAGGGCCTGTTGAATGCCCTGCAATGTCTCAGGTTTAAAGCAGTGGAATGCAGAAAAAACAGCCGGGGGGGGGGGGAGACTGGAGGTCAGTGGTGGATCACATGGGTCCCAGATCCAATTTCTGGCATCTGCAGGAAGGGTGGAAAATATCCCGGAATGCTGGAGAATCATCATGTGTCAGTGGAGATAATACTAGTTGGACGCAGGATCTGACGGAAAATACTGTGGTGCGCGAATGGATGACGAGGATGAGCCATAGCTTACGTGCTAGAATGTCTCCGGCGCAGTCCCTGGCATCTTCTCCAGCTAGGGTTGGGAAAGGAAACCCCCACCTGAAACCCTGGGGAGATGCTGCCTGTTTGTGTTGATGGTACTGCAGCAGGTGAACCAAGGATCAGACTCAGCTGGCAGCAGCTTGATGTGTAGATGTGCTGGTTTTCAAAAGACAAGAACTTTCATTGTGGGGGTCAGGGGAGTATTCCAGTGATTGCTGTCGATTTGGAGCCAAAGGACCACGTGAAAGAGGAGGAGCTGTATTAACGCTCTTTCATGCAGAGAACAGTTCTTGCAGTGCAGTCCACAACAGTTCTTGTGTGTGTGTGTGTGTGTGTGTGTGTGTGTGTGTGTGTGTGTGTGCGTGTGTGTGCATGCGTGCGTGCACACGTGTGTTACAGCAGGGGTGGGCAGGAGATATGTTGGGACCTACTGACAGGTCTCCAAGGGGTGTGCTGTAGACCCGCAAGGACCACTGACCCACTTTTTTTTTTAACAATGGAAAGGCGCTGGGCGGCAGGAGGGCTAAATTAGCCTGCTGAAATACAGAAAGTTTTTTGGGGGGAAACTAGGAGTGGAATTTTCAGGAGAATGGACAGTGACCTCAGTTCTGGGTCTGAAAACAAACTCTGGGTAAGCAGTTGCTCGGAGGCACCCCAGTCCTTCATCCTAAGGGTATGTACTTGCCCCCCCCCCCAAGTCACTCCAATTGGTGGACTTTGGAGTTGTGGTAACACCCCTCCCCCATCTCACAATTTTGAGATTTGCCACCCTTGTTTTACAATATGAGGAAATGCTGAAAGTTAGAAAACTAGACAATTAGGAAGTTAGGAAAATTAGACAGTCACACAGTAGGATAGAAGCCCCCATGAGCCGGACAGCAAAGACAGAGCTTGCCCAAAGTCTTCTCGAATTGCGGGCACCAATGAGCTCCAGATCTGTGGTCATTTCTCAAGATCTTCTGCAATGTTCTTCCACTAATTTGGAAACAACTTTTCTGTGGGTGAAAGACCTTCCACTTGCAGAAGGGAGCCTTTGGATCCAACCCAATGTATGTATTTATATAATGCATGGAGTTTTATAGAGTGTGTGAAAGGAGCTTTATAGAGTAACATGAAAGTGGCAGCTCCCTGCCCCAAGGAACTTACAACTTTGAACAGCAATCAGTGCAGGTCCTGCTGGACCCAGGACACAACAGTGGGATCTCCAAAGCACAGATGGATTTTACTTAGAAATACAAATATCTGGGTATCCTAGTTCTGTCAGCTCTAGATCCATCTTGGGTATGTCACCAAAATGGCTGCCATCAAGTCAAGGCACTACGGCACATGCAATGAATACCTGCTGATCCTTCTTTCTCTCTCTCTCTCTCTCTCTCTCTCTCTCTCTCTCTCTCTCTCTCTCCCCCCCCCCCCATTTTCAAGTGAAGATTTTAATTATTTGGATCCCTGCCCTCTTTTCCAACGACGTGCCACGCCTCTCGGGGGTGATCAACAAACTTCCGAAGCTTCACGGTTTAATTGTAATTCAACTCCTTGTGATATTTTGGTCCCAATTAATATTGATTTTCCAATTGGTTTACAGAGATGTTGTTTTATTACTAATATATTTAATGTGAAAATCAATAGGAACACTTGTTTGGCTCTCTCCCTAGAAGGTAATAAAATCACATATCTCAAGAGGAAAATGCTATCTGATCCATAAATGGCAGGCGCGACAGATGCTTAATGCAATAGTTAAAGACTAGGCAGGATTCTTGGCAAATCCGGTGGATTTTCCACATGAGTTGCAGCAGAGGAATTCTGCTCAGGAACTTCCCAGTTGCAACCCTCTCTCTCTCTCGCAGCAGCAGCAGCAAAAGTTTGGGGAAATGTTCTGGCCTTGCTGCCATCCATCTTGATGGGGCTATAGTTGAAAGAGCACTACTTTTGTATGCAGAAGGTCTCAGACTCTAGGTAGGTAGGGGGAAGGACCCTTATCTGAAACCCTAGCAGGCTGCTGCCAGTCAGTGTAGGCAGTGCTGAGTCAGGCTGACCAATGAGCTGACTCAGCAGACAGCAGCTTCTTGCTGGAGATGACCGTCCTGCACTTTTGCCATCTCTCTGCCAACCTCAAGTCATGAATGATCCAGGAATCGGATGCTGGACCAAATGGATCTGTGGTCCAGCAGGTTCTTCTTATAGACAGCCCAAATGAAGAGAAGCAGACAGAAAAACAAGGAATCATCTCAATATTGGAAATGCCGACACCCTACTTCCAAGGAGAGGAGGAACGCAAAGCGCAAACAGAGCAAAGCCGCGAGGGGGGGGGGGAAACCATTTGCGATGTCAAGGATCCTGCACTGAAGCCTCCCTTTTGGGGTTCCTCTGGCCAGCAGTGCAGGCACGGGTGATTTTGCAACCCTTGCTAATTGAAGTCTTAAAAATGCAGCATGGAAGAATTTGCCTTTAGCTAGCGGCGTTGATTTATGGGTGAGCAAATAATGAACTTGGCAAACAGTAAATAATAAAGAGGAAAATCTCACTGTTTTAATTAGCCAAAAATAAATGACCCAGCATGGCAGGGATGAATCCGGCGGAACTCGGACTCCATGGCTTGCTTTGAGGTGAGGAGCATCTTATCTAATTACTAAGGAGGCCACAAATGTGCGCGACCTCCAGAGGGCTGACTTCCAAGCAGTCAGGAGAGTCAGGGTGCAAGGCTTCCGGAAGAGGGCCGGCCTCTATCATCTCCGACACTACTGAGGGCTATGCTAAGCAGGCCTGAGGTCCAACATTGGTTTTGCAAGTGCAGATGGAATCGAACAAGCAGAGACTCTTCATTTGAGTTCAAGAAAACATCTCCCAGGGCTGTAGTCCTTGGGACTGCGAAGTAAATTTAGAAAGATCTTTGTGCGCCTCCCATTCTGCGATCTCCTTCCTTGGAAGAGAAATTGTTTCATTGCTTTTCCTGTGCAAATAGTCTTCTTTCTCCACCCACCCACCCACCCCTGGTTTCTGCTGCTTCAGGGCTATTCCCCTCCCCTTGACTGCTGGTTCTTCCATGTTCACATGGGTCAGGATCACACAGGGAATGGGAAAATGTCACAACTCGACGTCAGATCTGGCTACACGATGGTATTGCAGAAGACCATTATAAGGTGACCAGCAGACTCAGCTAACCGAACCTGTTGCAGAGACCAGGCAATTTAGTTCCCGTGTAATGAGTCTTTTCTCAAGAGGAAGGTCTTTCTGCAGGAGGAAGGAAACCCTTGGCTGCAACCCTCCTATGCGCCACTTGTGCATACAGGTGAGCACATTGAGCTAAGAGTCACCACGACTGGAGATTTTCCCTGCCGTGACTCTCGCAGCAGCCAATGGACTTTTTTCCCCCCCAGGAGTGTGCTGAGAGGTGGTCACATTATACGAGCTTTCAGATTCATCGCAGGGGACCTTCCATGTCTGCCTCCTCCAGTCCCATAACAACAGAAAGGCACGATGCTCAGAAACAATGGTGGACACCGAACTGCAAGGTCTCGCCACGAAATGGGCAGGTTAGGATTCCTCACTAAAATGGGGTGTTTTCAGGCTGAAAAAACGAATGCCGGGAGTCTCACACCTGTGAGAAAGCCAGCTGGAAGGAAGACCCCCATCTGCCCCCCCCCCAGGTCAAAACCTTTGCAGGACCAAACGCAGCTTCAGTTCTTCGTGACTGGACTAGGCAACCCAGAGACAATGGAAAGCAAAATGTTACCAGTGTTTACAAGGAGGAAAAAAAAATGGCTAAAGATTTATTTATTGGTAGTGACTGAGGAATATGAATCCTACACTCCATTTAAAATGCTTTTTATTTCTTGCAGCCTTGGGGCTTGGAGAACATGTAATTTTACCCATAGCTATATTTCTCCACCAAACAGTTCTTTTCCTCTGGGTTCTGCAGGAGTCATTTTGGTTTATGTTCCC
Source organism: Plestiodon gilberti rubricaudatus (assembly GCA_026170595.1). Taxonomy (NCBI): domain Eukaryota; kingdom Metazoa; phylum Chordata; class Lepidosauria; order Squamata; family Scincidae; genus Plestiodon; species Plestiodon gilberti. The sequence goes on along the minus strand of JANXHW010000008.1, from coordinate 12,696,687 downwards.
TCCAGATGAATCTTGGGCGGAGGTGGTTACAGGCTTGTGGACGTCCCTTGCGCTTCCTAATGCCGGCATGCGCAGTGGCACCACTGAGTGTGCCGAACACGCTGCAGAAATAGCTGGCTGTTCCATGCTGCTCTTTTTTACATTTCAAAATAATAATAAAAATAATTTTTTAAAAAATCTGATGGGAACTGGGCAATGTGCATGCTCACGCGCACGCACGCACGCACGCACGCACACACACACACACACACACACACACACACACACACACCTCTGGCATTTTTAAGACCACCCCCTTGCAAACAACAAAAGGTCTGTGTTAGAGCCTGGTGTAAAGCCTTGGCTAAATGTCTCTGCAACAACCCAGGAAGGGCCTAGTTTGAATTGTGCCTCTGCCATGATGATGAATAAAGCACAATTGATCTACTCCGAGATGTGGTGCTAGCCACCACGTTTAGATGGCTTTGAAACAGGATTGGACAAATACATGAAGCAGGACGAGAGGTCTATCACTGGTTAACAGTCAAGTCATGTTAGCTATATTAGAACCTTCAGCATCGGGGGGGGGGCAGTCTGCCTCCAAATACCACTTGTGGGGGAACAGCAGCAAGGAAAGGGCTATCGCCTTCATGCCCTGCTTGTCAGCTTTCCAGGTGCACCTGGCTGGCTCTGGTTGCTGAAGTCGGTGGTACATACGTACGTAGTTACCCTTGTCCCCTGAGAACCAAACTTCCTCCTTCTGCATAGCCCCGCCTCTTCACCTACATTGTCCAATCCCAACAATGGAACATTATGAAAATAAGTTTGGTTTTGTTATACTCTCTTCTGTGGGATTGGGCAGACGTCACTGCCTGCACCAGGGTCCCTTCACCCTTAAGGACTCTGCAGGCTGCTGTCTCCCCCACAACGTGTCCTTATTAAGAATAGCTAAGATGACAGATGATGAACAGGTTCAAGCATCTTCCTTAAAGGCGAATGTTTTGGAGCTTTTTACTTGGAGCGTTTTTGGAGAGACGACACAATTTAATCAAATTATCAGGAAAAACTGGAAATGGCCGAAAAGAGCCATTTATCGCCGAACTGAAGATCGGGGAGGCCTGCGCGACCCTCTGCAGGAAAACCGGAAATGGCCGAAAAGAGCCATTTATCGCCGAACTGAAGATCGGGGAGTTCTGCAGAGGTTCGTGCAGGCCTCCCCGAAGCCCCCACAAGCCCCGGTAAGTATTTTTTTACATTTTTAAAAACTTCACTCCATAAGACACACTAACATTTCCCCCTATTTTTTTTGGGGGGGGGAGTGTGTCTTAGGGAGCGAAAAATGCGGTAATTCACTTCTGGAATGTATTAGTTCTTCAACAAGTTGCTACCTATGATAGCTTATTGAAGCCTCTGTGTTTAGAGGCAGTCTACCTCTGAGTTCCAGGTGGCATAGGGAGAATGACAGAGGAAGGCCATCACCTTCACCCTCATGCTCTGCTCGGGAGTGTTCAGAAGCAGCATTTTTTAAAAAAAAGACAAGAAAAATGACACTCAATATCATCGGTACCAAACAGCAGTAAGCCGTTCCTCTTGAAACTTTACAAGGATTTCTCCCTCCCTTGAAATCACCCTGTTTCACCCTAAACTTCACCACTGTGTTTCAGATCACCAAGCTGAAACACATGTAACTGCAATCATCCTGCATTCCCCCCCCCCCCTTTCCCCTCCTGTTCACCCTTCTTGTCTCCCTTGTGTCATTTTCTGGATGGAACATGTTTCAGGACGGTTGAAAAATTCAAGGTTGCTAGTTCTGTGTCTTGCCTTCCAAGAAGGGAGGGGGAGAGAAATAAAACCCCTTGCTTGATAATCTTGGTGTTGAGCATCGAGGGTCTGCAATCAACTCTCTGCAAGCCTGGCGCATGTGCCCCACGGGCAAATCCCCATTAGTATTCGCATTTGTGAGCTCACTTCATAAGACTAATGGAGTTGCTACCTGGGGACATTAATTGTGCATGACACCACCGGCGTGCCTTTCTGCACTCTTCCTAATATCGCAGGGGCCTTCTTGACAAAACGCCGCAAAAGATTACAAACAGACCCAAAGTAACTGCCAGATTCACACTCATCTTTGACAGCGATCTCCAAGTTCCGGCGCAATAAAATTACCATGCCTCTCTAGCACCTCTGGCTCTCTCCATTGCATTAAGCAACGGCTGATATTACTTCCTTTAAACCAGTGTCATATTGTGTAAAATCCAGGCGCCATGACTTTTCTGTTCAAGCTTCCCCCTAGTCACCAGGGAACACTTAATCTGTTCCTTAAGGGATCTTGCAAGTAGGAAGGCGGTACCGTGTGTGTGTGTGTGTGTGTGTGTGTGTGTGTGTGTGTGTGTGTGTGTGTGTGTGTGTGTGTTACAAATTGCAACTGCAAACATTTAAAATAATTTAGAATTCACATAGTGCTTCATTTCAAGTGTGGAAGTGGCTTCAGGTGTATTATTGTGATGTCATCCTTACAGCAACTCCATAAGGGAAGTAAGTAGTATTACCCCCATTGTGCAGATGGGGAAGACCGAGGCTGAGAAGGAGCAGTTTTGTCCAAGGGCACCTAGTGAGAATTCATGGCAAATTCAAACCAGTGAAGGCTCGACTCACAGCTTCTTAGCCGCTATACTATGCTGTCTCTCAACAGGGGCTTCTTTGCGACAAGGCTCTCCCTCAAGGGAGAAGACAAATGGCTTGAGCCTCTCCCAGTGCTAAGGGCCAGACCTGCATGGACTGTGCCTCTCAAGAACAATCGCTGGAAGGGGAGAATACAGAAGCCTGTTCATCTGAGGGGGAGTTGTGTGTGTAAAAGAGCCATCATCCTGCATATTGTAATTTGTAGACAGAATTATGACGGAACTGAAATATTCCCTCCCCTGATTTTGCGACCAGATTCTTAGGATTTTGTTGGTGTTCACTGGCGATGGTTCCTGTTAGCAGCTGGCCTCCCCCCCCCATGCCTCTTGGAAGAACAGCACATCATCAGCTAGTATTGTTTCAAAGTATATTCTGGGGGAAAAATAGCTCAGAGAGGCGGGGGGGGGGAGAGAATTAGCATTGTTTTGAGGGGCATTCTGGGAAAAAGGGTGGGTGACCGCTGGCTGGTGGGTCCTGGGAAGAGAGTCTACTTTTACCAAACCGTTGGCAGTGTGGCACACAACCAGATCAGGCAGGGGGCTGGTTTTAACTCGGAACTCTAGATTTGGAGCAGAGCAAGGGCGTTCCTAGGGTTTGCGTCACCCGGCGCGGGAGGTCAGTGCGACAGTCCTCACTCACAAACTTTTAACTCAGCCTTAGGCAGAACAGCCTCCTGGAGCAGACAAGTCACCCAGGCAGAGGCTGTGGGGCCTCCAGCTGCCGCATGTGGGAATGGGGAGCACGACTCTGCTCGCTGGGAAATGTTACCGGTCTGCTGTTCCAAAGCAACAGGGGTAGCCCTGTCAGTAAGGCCGACAAAGTCATGTTGGCTAAACTCTCCATCTCGTTGACCTTTTCCGAGTCAGAACTTGAGCTGGCTCCCCTGTCATGCTTACTGAATACAAAGCGCCCCATATTTTGAACAGTGTCAGCTTTCAAGTGTGGGCTATGAAATCCTGTATCTGCCACTCTCCTCTCGGAGAGGCAGCGATAGATTGCAAGCCAGCCAGCCACCCTCCCCTGCGGAAAGCTGAACTGGGCCGACAAGCTACCTAACCAGCCCTCCTTGGATTGTGAATGAGAGAGAGAGAGAGAGAGAGAGAGAGAGAGAGAGAGAGAGAGAGAGAGAGAGAGAGAGAGAGAGAGAGAGGAGTGGGCATATTCTCATCTGACAGATTTTGAAAGATCTCTCATGTGCTCTTCAGGGAACATTAGGAAGACATGCGCAGGGAGTTCTTGTTATGTCCAGGCTCCCTTGGAGTTGAAGAGTTTGAAGGACGACTCAGCTTTCCAGAGATGCCGATCCCCTGACAGCAGAGCTGCTGTGGGCAGACTGGTTGCATGTTGAAGGCAAGAGCTTTGCAGGTTAGGACAGATAAGCTCCCGCGGAGCTGCCAAAAGACAGCTCGAGAAAAACCCTGCTCCTTCACCCAGATAATCCACACAAGAGAAGGAGGGTGGGACTCTGTTTGCGTGGTCTTCTTTGCCTTTACACGGAATCTAATGCTCAGGCTCTGTCTGTGTGTGTGTGCCTGTCTGTCTATCACAGGGAACGTCCAACGTTTAGCGAATGTCAGTATTCACAGCTGAATACTCACAACCCCAGATGGAGGTTATAAATGCTTGAAAGTGGATCTCTTTTCTGTTTACCATGTGTATTCTGCAAGTACAGGAAGACGATTTGCTGTCCCTAAAAATCCACCTTCTGAGGACTGTGGAAGTGCAAAAGGGGGAGGGGCTCCCACACCCCTCCATTCCATCACATGTCACCTGGGTGGTACGTTCCTGGCTGCCACCACTGCAAATCTTCCCTCTGATATTCTGAAGGAGGCCAAAGCACAGTGGTGTGCGTGTAAGGGGAATGGGGGGCAGCGAAGTGGAGAAAAATGTCCACACCTTTTTGTCACATAGCACATGTGCGGTACATGTCCCTGGCTGCCACTGCAACTTCTCACACTCCCGATCCACGACTGGTGGAATTGGGCTGAAGGGGGAAGGTCCAGACTCTGTCTGTTGCAGGTATGGCTTAGCTAGTTGTCTGTTCCAGTGCTGGTGCTATTCTGGACTGTTTGCTAGAAACTGGACATCTCAGCCTTCCTCAAAGCATTTGGGACACATTCGATTAGGTGTGCACTAGAGTTCAACGTCCTGGAGTGCTTGCACAACCAAAAGCTGACATTTCTTCAAAGGTCATCTAAGCTAGTCACCAGGGAGAAGGAGGTTGGCTCTAAGGCTGGATGTTTGACCGGTCAAAAAAGGTTTTGTCAACTGACCTGTCAAAAATACCGGTAGTGACCATGGCCACTGATGGAAGCCTGTGTTCCTGTTGGAAGATTCCTGCAGTTCTAGCCTGGCCAGTAGCAGGAGCTTTTGCTATAGTATGAGGTTTGCCCCAACTGCTGCAGGGCCGAAGGTAAGCAATTTTCACTCCTGCCCTTGCTTCCAAATGACGATTTAAAAAAGAAGCTGCCAGTTACCCAGTTGCATTTGAGGCTTCATGGAAAATTGACAACATTTGCGCCTGGTCAAATAATAAGTAGTCAAGTGACAATTTGGAGGAGGGAGTGGAGGGAGAGTTAGAACAGACAAAAGAAAATATTTCTTCACCCAGTGTGTAATTAAACTGTGGAACTTCTTGCTACAGGATGTGGTGATGGCACCTGGCCTACATGCCTTTAAAAGGGGATTGGATAGATTCATGGAGGAAAAGTCCAGCACAGGTTACAAGCCATAAGCAACCTCTTGGCTTTAGAAGTAGGTTTTCTCTGTGCCAGGTGCAAGGGAGTGGCAACAGGATACAGGTATCTTGGTGTCTTGTGTACTCCCTGAGGCATCTGGTGAGCAGGAGCGTCACAGGGACGCACGACACCCTGGAGCAGGGGCGTGCGTCACCTTTAAGGGGGAGGCTCCGCCCCCGCGCGTGACGTCACGCGCAGGAGCAGAGCACCCTCCCCGCTTCGTTTTCGGCTCATTTTGGAGCCAAACGGACACAGGGGAGGGCGGGCGGGCCCAGCTCCGACGCAAACTTTAAGTGGGGGGGCCGGCGGCCCGCCCCCCGCGCTTCCCCCTGTCGACGCCCGTGCTGGTGAGGCCACTGTGAGATACAGGAAACTGGACTAGATGGACCAGCAGGGCTCTTCTTATGTTAATATTTGACCATTGATCAACTCCTGTGCCAATCCTAGCAGCATTACTGCAAAAGTGTCCCAAAAGGGAGACATTTGATGGCATCCCTTCTAGATCTGATCCAAAATAAGAAGCTTGCTGTTCTACCAGCCATCAGGCAGATGGGACAAGCTAGCATTGGACATGTGCCACATTTGGGCTAGTCTGCCCAGTGAGAAAATAGGCACCGGACTCTTTTATCGGTGCATGTGGGGAGTTTGTTTACACTCCTGGAGAGGGAAGATGTTGAAGGCCAAAATAATGGCACAGTAAATTGGAGGGGATCATTTCGTCCCTTGGAGTCATGCATGACTCCTGCTGTCTTCTTGACTTCTTGCCAAACAGGAGAGAGCTTGCCACTGAACTTTGGAAGTTTAAAGACAGATAGATCTTTCTAGCTACGTTGAGAGGTATACATAAATGGCTACCCTTTGGATCGTTCGGTTTAATAGGCCTCCCCGTCAGCGTGTTCCCAATTCTGCACAGTTCCCCAGCGACACAGGACCTTTTGTCGAGCACATATGAAATTAAGTGAAATAAAACTCATATTAAAAATTATTACCGTCGAACAGCCATTAGTCTGCACATGGCTGTCACGTCTTGATGGATTTCTCACTTAGTTCAATGAATGTTCTAATGACAGTGATAAAATCACTTAGAAAAAAAATAATAGAATAAACCGTTAACCCTCTCTCGCAACGCTTGTTTTTCTCCCCCCCCCTTCACCCTTTTATTTCCCCCCGATCCAAACTGTGTCAAAATGTTCTCAGCAATGGTTGGCGACTCAAGTAAATAGAGAGGGAGGAACCATATCATGTGAGCCAGGCAGGCTCAGAAACTATCACTTTTTTTTTTTTTGGTGGTGAGATCCACATCCAACAATGGCCAACCTGTAGAAAATGGTTACACTGACTCCGTTACACTGGAGTCAGCGGCTCCTCCCCCTTGCTGTTGGAGCCATTCTGGCAGCAAAGGCAACACGCAGGACACTCCCCTGTTGCTGCCGGAATGGCTCCAACAGCAAGGGGGAGGGGCCGCTGACTCCAGTGTAACGGAGTCTTGCAGAACTACTTGCCTTCGCTCCACCCTTGTTTCACCTCTGGGTGTGTTGGTCCTTTCAGCACCCTATCTTTGAAATGCACTCCTCCCAGACATCCATATGGTACCCTCCTGCTTTTTAAGAAGCACCTACAGTTGTAGTTTTTCTCCAAGGCTTTCCCTGATCTGTTGTGATTTCAGGAAAGCACCTTTGTGCTCTCTATTGCCATTCTATACCCCACCCCTCCTTTAAAAAAATTAACTCTAATGTCGTGGTTATCACCACATCTTGGGCGAAGATTTCTTAAGGCTATCCCAATTCCAATCCCATGAAGTAACAGTTTAGTATTTGCACATATGATATTCTATCAACTATTTCAGTTTCAAATTCAAGTTGTATTGCCCAAATCTGGGCATTCTCTCCTTATACAGATACCCACACTCCCACACACCAAAAGTCAAAATCTATGACCCCCAAACTGACATTAGCTCAAAATGTTCACCTTAACGCAGTGATTCTCAAACTTTTTAGCACCAGGACCCACTTTTTAAAATGACACTCTGTTAGGACCCACTCAGCTTTATGAGACTTAAAAAAAAGATGATCTAGAAAGCAATAATATTATAATTTATTTATAAGTAATATTTTATTTATTTTATCTATTTGTAAAGAACTCAATCCATTTCTTGTAATGAGGCAGCCCTAATGATTAGCCCCAAGGCTTGAGGGGCTAAGTTATGTGACCCAGCCTTCACCTGCCCCCATTACCTGTCATTGACAGACTTGGAAAAAACACACCAGAAAAAAAAAGATGATCAAACATTTATCTCCCTGTATTTACACAAGCTTGCAAACTGCAGGAGCTCAGCTGTTTTCAGGGCAAATCAGCTCTCTGATTTTTGAATAGCCTCAGACCTTCAGGCAATTAGTTATCTGATCTTTCCAGCACCAGTGTGCCTTTTCATTGGAGGCTCTGTGGGACCCACCAGAAATCAGGTCGTGACCCACCAAGTGGGTCCCAACCCACAGTCTGCCTTAACGTATTAAAATTTTAAAATTCAAAAGTCATTTTTGTAAATACTGATTTATTCACTGCTACATTCAACTTGAGTGAGACCAATGTGATTTAGACTGCATTCATATCTCCAGAACATCTCACACAGTCTTTGTGTGTTTGTTTTTGCATGGTGTGTGCAAAAATACTAATTAAAAAGACTTACTTTGGATACCCAAATAGAGATTGAAACAAAGCTGAGGGGAGTGAAATGGAGAATGGAGTCTCACACTCCACCTCAAAAGTTGTTGAATACCCCTTAACCTTAAACCCTGTTGTAGTCATCTAGTAGTTGTGTTTGTACATGGGGGAGTGGCGTGGGGCTGCTGCTGAATGAATGGGCTGTGCTACCAATGAATTAATGAATGGGCTGTGGTACCAGTGAATGAATGGACTGGTACCATCCCTTTCTCTGCAGTAGATAATGCCCCCTGAGCAATAGGGGACAATGGGAATTCTCATGCGCGTCACCATGTAGAGGAGAAAATGGGTCAGTTTCTGCAGGCTGAAACTCCATGTTTGCCCCATGGGTGGCTGGATTGTGGCCTGCAATGTCATTGATCTGGACCCTGGATCCACTGTCCAGGTAGATAGCCACAAAAAAGTGGTGGCACTGGAATTTCACCCCAAGGGAAAGTTGACGTGAAGTTCCGGGTTTCTATCAAGGGAAAACATCTGAGAATTTTCCAGAGAAGCCAAACAAGTTGCTATGAAAGAAGTGAGCATTCTCCGGGGGCTTATGCTCATTTCGAGACTCATCATGGAGAAGAAAGTTATTGTGACCAAATACTGAAATCCTCCACGAGGGGAGTGTCTGTCGGTGCGCTGGTGACTATATTTCACCCAGCCTTCCCTCTGTGTCTTCCTTTTCCATCCCAAGTGCAAATTAACTCAAAGCCAACGCAGAGGGTGAGCCAGGAGTCTCTCTCACTATTCATCACCAGTTGGAAGCACCGTAAGACAGATCTACAAGTCTCTGTAGGCTCTTGCAGTTGTAGTTCCCCGGCGCTCATCTGTGTGGCTGTGGCTGATGGATAATTTCTGCTGAGATTCAGGATTTTGGGCCTCTGACTTGACCTAGTGTGTGTGTGTGTGTGCCAGAAACGAGGTGCTCTCTCCCTTTTGAAGCATGCATGTCGACACCTGCAACCCGCAGGGCTGTTATTTTGCAAAGGCTTTGGGACCGTGAAGTCAAAGGTTATCCCCACCTGGAAGGACAGGTTCATGTTAAAATGCTTCCATGCTGGAGCTTCTCCAGACGTCAGGAAAAGCACACATTCAGTGCAACAAAGGCAGCTTTCTGGGATCAAACCAAATGCCCCTCAAGTGGGGTCCCCTCCCCCCAAAAGACCTGGTTCCACATTTCTCTGTTGTGGCTAAGAAGTAAGAAGAGTCCTCCTGGATCAGACCAATGGTCTATCAACCCCAATATCTTATTTCAACAGTGGCCCACCTCTGAAGCGCCCACATTGAAGGCAACATTTGGGTGCACTGCCCCAGGCAAAACATCAGAGGTTTTTTTTTTTGAACGAGCCAAACTACTCTATAAGACCACCAACATTGAGGGGGGGCAAGGAGGAGGAGCATCAATTCACACACCTTCCCTTCACGTGACTGTGCAGCCCTGGTTGATTCCTCATATTTGTATTTTCAAAAGCAAGTCTGACAGGAATCAGATTTCTTGCTTTCCTTTGCACGACAGGAAATGATGACTTCCTGGACCCGAGTCGATCAATGTTTAAAGCGATCCAAGCTAGAGGGGGCCATCATTGCATTGTGCGACAGTGAATTCTAGAAACTAATTACATATGTGAAGAAATACTCTTTAGATAGGCTTTGAAATTATCTTAAATTGTGAAATTATCTATACGGCTTGGGGCCAGGATATTTGAGAGACCGCCTACTTCTATATAGTCCGGCCCGTCTCCTTAGATCATCAGAGAAGGCCCTTTTGCGGGTGCCGTCGCCCAGGGAGGTGCGAGGGGCGGTGGCCAGAAATAGGGCCTTCTCAGTAGTGGCACCAACCTTATGGAATTCCCTCCCCTTTGACTTACGAACTGCTCCCTCCTTGGACACTTTCCGGCGAGGCCTAAAAACCTTCTTGTTCAAAGAAGCCTTCTGAGCCTTTGCCTTTTTTAATAGCTTGCTGGTATGGGTGGGGTGCTGCTGTTTTTATGATCTTGTTTTAAATTTTTAAATCAATTTTTAGATGTTTTTATTAATTTTTGCTGTTTAAAATGTAAAATGTAATTTATTTGTATTATTTGTATTTTTGTAAGCCGCCTTGGGTCCCGTGGGGAGAAAGGCGGGATAGAAATATGGTAAATAAATAAATAAATAAATTATAGGCTTTAAAATACTCTTTCTTGATTGGTTGGCCTCCAGTCAACCCTGATGCATCATGGAACTTGTAGTCTCTTCCTTATGATCAGGAGGCGGTGAGGGGTGGCGTCTTGAGCTTTCGTAGGAACCTCACAGTGCCTTTGCTCTTGAAGCCAAAGCCACAACCAGTTCAGGAAGAGGTGGGAACAGGAATGGTATCACCAGGCAACTACAGGATGCCCTACCAGCAGGTATGCTACCCGTGATTGATTGGTCACACTGTCAATTACAAATGGGTCGTGTTTGGTTCACACATCAACCCAACCCTGGGGCACATTTTATCCAAAGATGCACATTTGCAAACCCCTATTGCTGATAATATTCCTCTTCACTAAAAATTATACCACCACAATACATACTCAGATGCACTGTCAAGCCTTCAACTGTGCATGTCAGTGAGCTTGAAAATATTCACCATTGCGCTGTATTTGCACTGAGAGATCCAGTTTATCTGCCGAACATGTGGAGGAGAGAGCCGGGTTCGAGCACAGGAATTTCCTGCCTGCCTTCTGATGACGCCCAGCTGTGTTGCAGTTGTCAGCTAAAAGTTGATTCTTAATGCATTTGACAGAAGAGAGGGGGTGAGAAGTGAGGAGGACGGTGGACTGCATCTCAGCACCGAGAGTGCACCAGTCTGGATCACAGCGAGGGGAAGGGCGCCTAGCGAAAGAGAGTGAGCTTTCCCGGCGAGAAGGGGTTAAATTGCCATGGAAACAAGCATGCATTATTTACATGGCCTAATGAATAAAACATTTAAGTAGTAGGCTAATAAATTTCAGGACACAAAAGCAAAGTAAGCTATGATTTAAATATATGCCTCTGATGAATCTAACTTGAGTTATAGGAAGAGGAAGCAGTGGGGGACCAGGCTCCGTTTTATACCCTCATCTCGCTAACACAAAGGTATATCTTCTTTCCCCCCCCCCCTTCAGTAAATGATTTTAGTTTCCTTGATGAGGCAACAAAATGGGAGAACATCTTCCTTTTAGGGAAATGTCTCTTTCTTCCTTTCTCTCTTCGACTAGAGTACAGATCAGCCCCCTCCCTGGCTGGCCTCCCTTCCTTCCAGGGGCACTGCAAGAGAAAGGGCAAAGGAGGGAAGCATCTCCCCCCCTCCGCCAACAAGTAGTTCTCCCTCTTCTCCCCGCCGTTGCTGGTGCTGACTTGAAGGAAACTGAATTCCTCGGGGCTTGCTCCCGCGGAGTGCGCATTGGGCTGCAGTTGCCCAGTGTGTCATGTTTGCGGCTGGACTGCATTCATAAACTGCCTTTCAAATAACCTTCCAAAGGGGCACCACTCCAGCCTTGTCTACATTGAACGGCTCGCAGAACGCTTCCTACCTGGAGGTGCAGCCAGGGACTGAACCTTCTGAATGCAAAGCAGGACTCTACCATGTTGCCACAGCCTTTCCCCCCCTTATAGTTAGTTTCCAGCTCAATGGGACCAAAGTGAATACCAGGGAAGACCCTTGTCTTTATGCCCTGCTGTGGGCTTCCAGTGGTTGGCCACTGTTGGGACCAGGAAGCCGGACTAGCCAGACCTTTGGTCCAATCCAGCAGGGCTTCTCTTCTGGTGTGTGTGTGTGTGTGTGTGTGTGTGTGTGTGCACGCACGCGCACGTGCTGTGGGCACCATTGACGCTTAACCACCATAACAATGAGTTAGGGCTCTCCCCCTTGCAACCCGATGCCAGCAGATGGGACTCTTTTATTGCCTGTGCCATAGACAGGTTGCAGTCTGCCGTGGCTTTATTTAGACCAGTGGCATCCATCAGTTCATGCAGCAGCTTGTTGTCTGCTGAGATAGATAGAGGAACAGCTGGCACTGTCCAAGGTGACCACGATGGTGAAATAAGACTGCCAGGATGGCCTAGAGCCTGGCACTATATCATGGCCAACTGAGACACAGATTTGGGCTGGTGCAAATGCCGGTCCATGACTAGAAGGCACCAGGAGGATTGAAAAAGCAAAGGGATGCAGTGAGGTCCCACCTCTCCCTCTCCTTTCATTGCATATACAGGCCAACAAAGGAGAAGGAGGCAGGATTGGGTTGTGTCTTCTTGCTAATTCAATCGCTGTTTGCCACTTTGATGCAGCAAGGTGAAACGTAGCATACGCATTTTAAAACACATAAAATTAAAGACACATGACACACACACGCACACACCCTCTGCAAGGCAAACATTAAAATGTTAATGCTTCACCTCCTTGTCCCTGAAAGCAGTAAAAGTGCCCAAAGTTCCAGATCATGAGGAGAAAATCTCCCCAGGCACCATATTTGTCAGTATAAACACTGTCCATGTGGAGGGTGGGAGGTTGGAAGCACATAGACATGGGTCAGGGTTTGTCTGGGTTTGAAAATGCTCTCACCCACCTCCGTCATGTGGACCTTTCCATACAATTTAGAATGCCTGAATAGGGCTCTTGGCCATGGCTTATACAGTATATAGCTTGTCAGTGCTAAATATGGGTCTTCAGTGGGAGCTGTCCTAGGTGCTGAAGAGATATTTTGCTCTGGGTCTGCTGCACTGGACTCTTGCCACAGGTCTCTCTCTCTCTCTCTCTCTCTCTCTCTCTCTCTCTCTCTCTCTCTCTCTCTCTCTCTCTCTCTCTCTTGCTTTGCTCAGTCCTATGTTCTCAGCTTGGCTGGATCAGGGCAGGCCTGGGATGAAGAGACAGTGGTAGCACAAGCTGGTGTTTCTCCCCTCTCCCTTTCCCCTTCTCTCCCTCTCCCCCATTAATGCCACCACAAATTAAATGCCATGAATGCAAATGCTCAGAGAGCTGAGTGCGGGATGTTGCTGAGTATATAATGGCCGTCATATCTGCCTTCATTCCGTCACTCCACTGCAGGTAATTAATTGCCTTGTAAAGTGCTCTGAGATACAGCGTATGAAAAATGTTATATGGGGGGGGGGGGAAGCAAATACAATAGAGCTGCCCACATTTAAAGGAACAAGACCCCAATGCAGACAGAGTGTGGCCGATCACATTTGCAACCCTTAATTCCATTCTGAAGGGCCTGGTTGCAGTGACTCATTAGCAGATGCAACCCCCTCCCCCCACACTACCAAAACATTATATTTAAGGTTTGCATACATACAGCGGCCTTGCTCATAATTTTCATATGACCTGGTTATTTATAACTACTGACAGGGGAGGAATTATAACAAATAAACATAATTTATGGGCTGTTCCAGGAAAAAAGCTATCAAAACAAAAACGAATAAGGGGATTCTCATTGCTAAAAAGGTGTCAATTTGATCCTATTTTTTTTAAAATCCCCAATGGACAACATTAATGCATCTAGCGGTATATATATATATATATATATATATATATATATATATATATATATATATATATATATATATATATATATATATATATATATATATATAAACAGAATTGCTTTTAAGCCAGTCTCTGAGCCAAGGTAGGGAGCCAGGAGTCAGGGTAATGACAGAAGACTTATTGGGTGTGCAACTGAGATTAGTCAGTGGGCTACTACTTCTCACATTTCAAATGGGCAAAATCTTAATGCAAAAAAAAAAAGAACTCTCTGTTATGTGAAAATTTTCTCTTCGAGGTGTTGAGAAAATGGTGGTGAAATAACAGGGCTGGGAAAGGCTGCCTGATAGAGGGGCTATGGCTAGCTGGACCATGACCTGACACATTGAAAGACACCCTCATACATGAAGAGAGACCCATCACTCAAAGACAGAGCATGTGCTTTGCAGGCATAAGACTCCTGGGTTAAAATTACTGGCATCTCCAGGTATGGATGTGAGGGGAACCAAAATCATGGCACACCTTTTTCTTGAGCATCCAATTTGAGCTCTGTGCAACTTGAAAGCTTGCACACTGCCATGCGAACCTGAGCTGGTTCTTATGACATATCCTCCTGGGTGAATGAATGCCTGGGGGGTGGGGCGGGGGGAGCAGGCATATGCAGTATTCCTCAGGAGGTTTCTGCATAACTTGTCTTTTAAAAATTCAGTGGGCTTCCCTTGAACATTTACAAATGTTTGGAGGAAGCCAAGAATTGACTTCAATCTTCACTTTGTGTGAAATGTTGGCGCCAGGCCTCCTGTTTTCCAGAATGTCGATTGGCTTGAACACTTACGCATGGTTTTGCTTGACAGGAACACTGAACTTTGCGATGAATTTTGAAAAATCTCAGTGCCAATCCTTATTTTGTAAGCACTATTCCCAGTGGCAGACAGCTGCCATTTTCATTTCCCAAGAGCCCCCCTCAGAATGCCACTAAATCGTCATGCAGTATCATTCTGAAGGGCCTTCTGGGAAATAAAATGGCAGCCATCAGTCAGCGGCTGCTGGGTGGACACTATTGCTGCTGCAACTGCTAAGTTTCTCCCCCCTATGAAAATCACCAACGTCTCCCAAACCTTGTCATATACAAAAGAGGTGGCAAATGGGAGGGAGGGGCAATTTGGCTTAGCCCTGAGGCTGTGACAACTTCCACCTCTGGATTTTTGTTGTTGAAACTGCAGTTAAAAAAAACCCAGGGACAAGTCCTATTCTTCTGAATATTTGGCAAACCTCATGCGTTTCCCTCCAAATGTTTTCAAAACATTTAAATGCTTAAAAACCATGTTGTTTTCAAATCAGCTCCTTGTGCAGACAACTTAGCTGAGTTGATTTATTTATCTGTTGATGTCATGGGAATAACGTACAGTTTTATGGCTTGAATGCCAATGTCCATGGCTCATTGATTTTTTTCCCAACAACAGTAGGATCAGACCCAAGGTCCATTGAATCCAACATGCAAAGACCCCAGGAAAGCCACAAAAATGGTGCCTCCCCCCAAGTTTATCTCTACCATCTAGTATTCAAAGGTACAGAATGACCCCCGTATCTGCAGGGGATAGGTTCCTGCCCCTCCCCCACAGATACCAGGAATCCATGGATAGGGGGAACACTATCCCCCATTACCTTCGTTAGGAGTCTAGCGTGTGTCTTCTCTTTCTTAAACAAAACACTATAAGCCAGTGTGCTTATAGCACAGAGCTGGCAAACAGCCTGCATACTAGAGAAGCCTCCTGCTTCCTGTTTAACGTTTGGGTGGTGCAAGGGGCACTGCAAACCACAAATAAGTGAATCTGCAGATAGTGGATCTGTGGATACGCGACCCCTGTAGACTGCTCCTGCACATGAAGGTTTCATTTTAGTTATCTTGGTTTATAATCATCGACAGATACTGTATATCCTTCATAAATTTGTCTACTCCTTTTCTTTTCTTTTCTTTTTTTGAAATGGTACCAAAGCCAGAACTGGCTTTAAGCCAGTTGGACCAATTGCTCCCCATTGGGACCCGCACCTACGGGAGCCCCACGCTAGAGTAACCAGCTCTTGACTTGTCAAATACACACAACACATATTTTTACTAAATCATTCCACAGTCACTAAAACAAATGGTTTCATGACTATTGACTTTTCCAAGGTAAGCTACACATTTTGATTGTTTACTTGTAGGCTTACACATGTATGCAGTTTTATATTAAATTGTACTTAGATCCATTTGGTCCATTAACTCACATGCACATTTTTAAGCGCACAGTTTGATTGATTGCCATTCTACCATAGATATATAATAAAGTCTATAATACATTTTATTTATATCTCTAAGATTCTACAGACCTTGACTGTGAACCTGGGGCCCTGCAAAAACATTTCCAATTGGGCCTCACAGCTCCCCGCAGCTCCTAAGGCCGGCTCTGGTCAAAGCTACCTGGTCAGCATGACAGTGATTTGTCAAAGCAAACTGTGCAAGCTATGAAGAGATCTTCCTGAACCAATCTGTCTGGGCCTGAGTGACTGTTGGTTTCCTTGAACTGGTGAACGAGAAACCTATTCCCACATTACGTTTGACATGCATACAACCAGTGGATAGCATGCGTGTCGATGATCTGTTTGCATATGCAGTCATTCACACGTTACGTTCAAAACACACACAGCATTGGACCCAGTCTATACTTTTCAAAGGACTGAGGACCCACGTTGACTTATGAATTGGCATAACCCCCTTGTAAAGCTATCTAAGCTCATGATCATACTCCTGCACATTTGTGGCAGAAAATTCCATAAGTGGCTTATGTATGGTCAGGAATGCTCACTTTCATCTGTCCTCAATCCCTGGTCAATTAACATCCCAGACCATAAGGACAGTATCCTGACCCCTCCTCGAACATTCTCATTGCCCTTTTCTCTCACCTTCCTGGCTCTACAATATCCTTTCTGGGACACGACACCCTAGAATTAGAGAAAAGGTAGTCTGTACCTTGAGATTCATCATTGTTTTAAATAAAGAAAAATAAAAGACAAGGACTTTGTAAAAAAAAAATTAAAAGTAGGAGGTAGCCTTGTGAAGCAGGTTGGAATGGAAGCTGCCCTTGATCTGCATTGGGGTGACTTTCCAAGCTCCTCACCATCTGGGCTTGGGGAGGGCGGGGGGGGGGGATTTCTGTTCTGAGCAGCACCTGCACTGATGCTACTAAGGGACCCAGGCAACCAAACGGGTAATGAGAAACAGCTGCACACAGCCCAAAATTGAATCAGAGCGCAAGATTGGAGCCATCGACTCATTTAAGAATCCCTTCTTCCCAGTGCCATAACTAGTTATTTCAACACCTGGGTCAGACTCCCACTGCTCGGCCTCCCGCTGCTTCCCCCCCCCCCCCGGATCCCGGGGTGGTGCAAATTATGAGGAAGGAAGAAGGAGGATTCTGGACCACTAAGATGCTTGGTCCTGAAATCCCGTGTTCTCAGTACTCAGATAGATTACTCCTGCACAGATGTTTTGGGGCAGCAACCTGCTGGCAGTTTCTGCCCTTTGTCTTGGATTTTCTCTCCCCCTTACCAGCTGCACTCATTCCTCGTTGCCTGACCTCACTTCCTGAGATTTACTGTTCAATCCTAGGATGTTTTCTAGTGAGAAGTAAGTGTCTGAACAGTGCACTAGGACTTTTCTGGTTTGCATCTTGCCTCTTCCACAAGGCTGTCTTAGGCAAGCTGCTCTTCCTTGGTCTAAGTCTTCTCATCTGCAATATGGGCATAATAATACGTATCCTATAGGGTTGTTGTACACATTGCAAAAAGACTATACTTGTAAAGTGCTTTGCTCACTCTAAAAGCACTATACCAAGCCAAAGTATTACTATTACTAGGACTACCCCTCCCTGATCACTCTGCTGTTTGGAGATTTTGACATGCATTGATTTTAAACAACATATATTTGTCTGCCATTCAGTGTACTATTGTCTTTTGATTGCTGCTGTTCAACATGCTTATTTATCTGATTAATTCATACCCCACCCCTCAGTTCATGTAGTTCATGTGAGAGGCAGGATGGTGTAGTGGTTCGGGAGTTGGAGTTACACCTGGAAGATCCAGGTTCAAATGCCCACTCAGCCATGAAGCTTCCTGGGTGAACTTGGGCCAGTCACTAACTCTCAGCCTCACCTACTTCACAGGGTTGTTGCGATGACAAAAGGAGGAGAGGGATTTATGTATACCACCTTGAGCTCCTTGGAGGAAGGGCAGGATAAAAATTTGAAAAACAAATTAACAAATAATAGCTCATCTTCATTCTTAAACATACAAAGCTGCCATGTCCGAGTCAGGTCCTTGGTCCACCCAGTGTAAACACTGACTGGCAGCAGTTGTCCAGGGCTGCCGACAAGGGTCTTTCCCAGCTCTACCTGGAGATGCTGGGGATTGCAGGTGGGACTTCCTGCATGCAGAGTATGTGCTCCCCCATTTAGCTTCATCCCCTCCCCACTGTTGGTCATGTTGGGTTTGTTGAGTTGCTTTGTGAAGACTTGAGCTGAGCAGCCGAGCATCAAGGTTTTTAAGCAACAAATCAAATAAATTCAGCACCATCAATGTGCACAATGCTTTTCTGAGTAACACGCGCCCCTCCCCTCCACCTCCCTAAGATAAGTCGAGACACTAAGTGTCTGCCCCAAGGAGCTTCCAAACTCAATTAGAAGTCGGCCCATTCTTAAAAGGGCATCACTTTCCCTTTCCTGCGTCAGTTTTCCTCTGGCAGCAAATGTCATTACCAGATACATATTGGAGGCAGAAAGGTATCATTACTCACAATCAGTTCTGCATTCCGCACAAGAAGAGGAGGAGGAAGGGATTCCACGCAAGGAGTTCTGAGCTGCGAGTTCAGTCCGCAACATGTTTGTGGGTCTCCTGACCAAAAGTTTATTTAAGAAAACACATCCCCAGATTTTAAAAAAGGGGGGAGGGATCAAAAGAATTGCATTGCTGTCAATTCCTAGACATCACCATCAGGAAAGAGAGAAAGAGAGAGAGAAAAAAATTACATTTCAGGCTGACAAGTGACTAATCAAGGCGAGTGAAACGGCGCGGCCATAAATTACTCCGCTGCGAAATAAAGCACACAAACAGACCGATGATAATAAATGTAAATTATTTCTCTGAAGAAATTTTCTTGGTATATGAGTAATACGAACCATCAGGAAGGAGTCTTCCTTAACATTAATTACAGAAAATGACAAGCGACTTGATGGTTGGGAAGGCTCATTATCCGAGAACATATTCACAACTTTGCAATTTGTGTGAGATGTTCCCGGGCTAAATTAATCTCCCTTCTTTGCATGAGGCTCTTCTAATTTTCATGTTATTAACAGGTTTGCGGTATCACTCAGTACGTGCCACTCCAATCAGGTTTCGGCGTGTTCGCAAGAGCGGAGTGTCATTTATAAGGATAAGCCTTCATAATGGCGCTGGCTTTCATGTGGAGAATTCTACAAGGTTGCGTTTAATAAGGTCCTTTAATCATCTCCTTTGCTCAACTTTTACCCCCCCCCCTTTTTATGAACAGTCATTATAAGACTTTGAAGTTCATCAAGGATGAAGAAATCCATGACACCGTTGGGGAAAACGAAAGGAGGAGTGAGAGGGAGAGGTCGGGAGGAGGGCGAGAGAGGTGGTCGGACAGACGGAAACCAACGCTTAGATGTTGAGTAGCAGAGGAGCATCAGAGGCGGCTTGTGGGATCAGAGCAACAGCCCATCAAGTTCAGTTTTTGGATTCCCTCTGTCATATGTCTCCAGGAAGACCAGATGAAGGCAACTCCTCTCTCCTACCTCGGAGCCTGAAGGCAGCAAATAGCCATTGTGACAGCAGCTAGCCAGGGATAGACTTGTTCTCCCTGAGCCTATCTAGTCTGGTTGTAGGAGTAGGTTTTCTTTGTGTCAGGTGCAAGGGAGTGGTGACAGGATACAAGTATCTTGTTGTCTTGTGCTCCCTGAGGCATCTGGTGGGGCCACTGTGTGATATAGGAAGCTGGACTAGATGGGCCTTTGGCCTGATCCAGCAGGACTCTTCTTATGTTCTTATGTTCTTATAGTCTGCTTCTCAGGTCACCTAAGCTAGTGGCCACCGCCACCTCATTTGGTAGCAGAGTCCATAGATTGTCATTCATTCCTATTGTCTTCTTCCTGAGCCATCAGTGTGCATGGTGCCTTACACAGAGTGAAAAGACAGATCCCTGCCCCAAGGAATTTACAGTTAAGATACAATATTGACACAAGGGAGAAAACAGGGGCTGGAGGGGAAAGAGGGATGGAGGCAAGGGTAAGCAGGAGAAGCACAGGAGATGGTTTCAGCTACACTTATTTAAATGTAGTGACAATTAGGCACAGTGTGAAGAAATCCTTCCTTTGGTTTGCCCTGAATCTGCCACATTGGTTTCAATGGATGACCTCCCTGGTTCTAGTGTTGTGGGAGAAGGAGGAAAACTTCTCTCTGTTTGCTCTCTCCTTACCATGCACGACTGTATAGGTTTCAATTACGTTCTCCCGTAAGAGCATTGAACAACATCATCTCTCGCTGAAGCACACATGAGGTTGCTAAGCCAGGGATTTCTCATCTCGGCTTATATGCAGTCCTTCCAAACTCAGCAAAGCCACTGCTTGTTCCAAGACTAGATCTGGGAACTTTTGGCTTGGTGCGAGGCTGCCTGTTGTGGTGATTTTCCAGATTGCAAGTCTTTTGGGGCGTTAAGGGCTCCCAGGGTCTGGGTTATTTTTGCCCTTCCAGGTTGGCCACTGGGCCCTTTTAAGGCTAGCACCTTGCCTGGGCCACGTGGAAAGCCTGAAAATGGGACATACAGCCCACTTCTGCTGTGGCTTCCCAATCACTGATGTTTGGAGGTATACTGCCCCTGCATCTGGAGGCAGCACATAGCCATCATCATGACTATTGACAGGCCTGTCCTCCTTCATGAATTTGTCCCAATCCCTTTGAAAGCTGCCTAGGCTACTGACTATCACCACATCTTGTGGCAATGAAATCATAAGAGTATTCAACAAATGATATATTCCCCCATGTAGTCAAAGGCGGTACAGTCCTTTCTACCCACTTGGCATTATGAACATATGAAGCTGCCTTAAACTGAGGAAGACCAATGATCTGGCTAGGTCAGTATTCCCTTACACTGGCTGGCAACTGATCCCTGGGGTTTCAAGAAGGGGGTCTTTTCCCAGCCTTGTCCGGTGATCCCAAAGACTGAACTGGGAGGTGTGAGGGGCGGCGGCCAGAAATAGGGCCTTCTCAGTAGTGGCATCAACCTTATGGAATTCCCTCCCTTTTGACTTACGACCTGCTCCCTCCTTGGACACTTTCCAGTGAGGCCTAAAAACCTTCTTGTTCAAAGAAGTCTTCTGAGCCCTTGCCTTTTTAAACATCTTGCTGGTACAGGTGGGGTGCTGCTGTTTTTATGCTCTTGTTTTAATTGTAGCAATGATCTTTTTAATCGATTTTTAGATACTGTTTTTATTATTTTTCATTAATTGTTTTTTACTGTTTTAAAATGTGATTATTTTTGTATTGTATTTTTTGTACTGTATTTTCTTTTTTGTTGTTGTAAGCCGCCTTGGGTCCCTTTGGGGAGAAAGGTGGGGTAAAAATATTGTAAATAAATAAAATAAATAAACTGGGGGCCTTCTGTGTGCAAAGCATGTTCTGCCCCACTGAGCTATTGCTGCTCCCCATTCTAACACTATAGTCTGGCCCCATGATGTTACCGGTACAGCAAAAGAGAAAAGGCAGGTAAGAGAAGCTGGGTGGGGGAAGTGAGCTGTTTGCAAGTCAACAGAAAGACAAGAGGAAGGAACTGGACTTGTTCTGACCCGTTAAGAGAGGGCTTTAATACAATATGACAGTCCTGAAGTTGTCAGTGCGGCTGTTCCGAGGTTAACCCCATGTGATAACACTAGACTGGTGTTTGTGGCGGAGTGATTGAACACAAGGCAAGCAAGAGGGAGAAACTTTATTAAATTTCCGAAATGCATTTAAGCGAGGGATCCACATAATGAATTGCCCACTCTTGTGAGCACAACGTCCCCCGGAAGCTACGGTAATTTAGATGGACATAAACCGATATGTAGATTAAAAATGTTTAAGCCGAGTGTCGTAAAATATCTAAAAAACATAAGGCCGAATTAACATAGCAAAGTTTAGCATTATAAGTAATGACGGGTCAGGGAGGAGGTTACGTCTGTGGAATTGCATTTCAATACAATAAATCCATTCAAAGTCTGACGAGAGACTCAAATTGAATCTATAGAGCCAGCAACTCTAAGCCACTGAGTGTTATGATGAACTACTGGGGGGGGGGGGGAAATGCAAAACATTTAGCATGTAAGAGGGCAGTGGTGAGCTTGCCTTTTGGGTATGGTGTCACATCATGCCTTGATGACTTTAGCCTCCTCTTCTGTTCCCTTCCCTTGTCTCTCCTCTCTCCAGAACTCTGCCATCAAAATCATTCACTTCTCTCATGTGATACCGCTCCTTAAATCCCTGCTCTGGTTTACTGGCTGCTCCCAAATCCAGAACCATTTGCTTGTCTTTACCATCAAAAGCTTTCCAGAGCCTTGCACCCCCCACCCCATCTCTCAACTCTTAGATCCCGACACACCCCTGCCAGGCATCATCATGCCTCCAGCTTTTCCAGTCATCCAAAGTTCTCCTCCTCCCTCAAATGACTCTGCCCTTTCCTGC
Source organism: Plestiodon gilberti rubricaudatus (assembly GCA_026170595.1). Taxonomy (NCBI): domain Eukaryota; kingdom Metazoa; phylum Chordata; class Lepidosauria; order Squamata; family Scincidae; genus Plestiodon; species Plestiodon gilberti. The sequence goes on along the minus strand of JANXHW010000008.1, from coordinate 12,674,331 downwards.
CTGGAGCTCCTTCTGAGATTCTCATATGTTCTCTGCCCCTTCTTGCCCTTTGCTGCCTGGAGCTCCTTCCGAGATTCCCAAATGTTCTCTGCCCGTTCTTGTGCATGAACCGTGCCCCAGAACACCACCTGTGTGCAGCCACCTCTCTTCCTTCCTTATCTCCAAACCTGCCTTTTCCATGAAGATTTTGGCACAGTCTCCTTGCCCCCATGCCCTACTGTAACTTACAGCGCAATCCTATCCATGTCTACTTAGAAGTAAGTGTCACTGCATTCAATGGTGCTTCCTATCAGGGAAGTCTGTCTAGGATTGCAGCCTTAGGCTAACCATGTGTAACTGAAATAAAACTTTGATCTTTACTAGTGTACCCTTCTCTTCATTCTCATTGCCCTCCCCGTTGTCAACATTTTGACCCATCCTCTTATACATTGTAAAGCACGTTGAAAATGAACAAATTATAACAGTTTGTGCATGACTATAATATGGACATCATGAGACAGTGATTTTCACTCTAAGAGCTTGGGTTCCTTGGAAACTTGATCTGTTGTCCCTACTCATCTGGATGGCTCGTCTTCCCTAAGGACAGGCTTCTGGCCATCTGTTCAAAGCAGGGGTACAATGTTCAAAGCAACGTACAAGGATCCCACAGCAAATGCAAATGGGTTCCTCAGAAAGTCAGTCTGTTGTGTAGAATGTGAGAAAGGTGGCTTGGGCTGCGGAGATGAGCCTGTTAGGAGGAAAAAGTGCAGAAGGTCTCATGCAAAGGAAGTCAACCCAAACCCAAAAACCAGCTCAAAGAGTCCCGTCCCCCCCGTGAACCAGAAATGAAGATGAGCCACAAATCTCTCAATTGCTTGGAACGGGGACCAGAATTGAATCCCTACACACAAAACAGGGGTAAGCACCATTCCAAAATAAGTGTTACAATTGCAAGGCTTATTGGATGTGCAATATTTCATTCTCTCTCTCTCTCTCTCTCTCTCTCTCTCTCTCTCTCTCTCTCTCTCTCTCTCTCTCTCTGTGTGTGTGTGTGTTAATCCCGTTGAATGTCTTTTTGTTTGTAAAAAATCTTAAAAGCATTCAAAAGTAAACAGCTTAAAAATAAGTTTTTGTTACAAGTTAATAATTGTTTTTGTATCCATTTGACGGAGTTACACTGCATGCAAAAAGGTTTGATATTATTCTGTATGGAGTACATCTTCACTGGTTCAAAGTAACCAAAGAGATTTTAAGAAGTGGTCCAGTAATCTCTGTCTGAATGAGAATAGAATCAGAGTGGAACCCAAATGTTTAATGGGTTAGTTTCCTGTCTATGAAATTCAAGTGACATTGAAGATGTGTGCAAACAGACACCTTCATTTTCCATATTACGTTTCGAAGGTAATAAACATATCGCTCCCCTAATCTTTGCATGCCGGCAGAAGTTGCACAGCCGAATGGCAAAAACAAAAAAATGGAGTTTAAAAAATATATAAATCTTGCCACGTCATGTGTTAACTTTTTATTATTGCATGATGGAGACAGTCCGCCGACAGATGCTGCGTTATTAACATTTGATTAAAAATCTCTTCAGGTCTTAAAGCAGCCTGTTCGAAAGAGAACATCTTGACAAGTCTGGCGGTTTGTGATTGACAATTAATAATATTCCGTGTGTCACAACACTGTTTGCGTGACTTTATTGGAGGTGGCAGAATGCAAGGCACTTCAAATTTGGGACCCCAAAATAAAAACAAGGGGGAGGAGGAGGATGGGGTGTTGATTGAGACACCTTTGCTTCCAAACAAAGGTGATGTTGCAGGGGCCTCCCTCGCAGTTGACGCAGGAAGATTTGTATGCTAGTGAACAAGACTTGAAGATTATGCTCTTGGTAGAGTTCGAGGAGGAAGGGACCTTTGAGGAAGTCAGGGTTGTTAAACTATGCTCTGGTAACCTCAGGACAAGACTACTGCAATCTGTTGTACATGGGGCCACCCTTGAAGACTCTTAGAAAATGTAGCTAGTGCAGTTGGGTATTCTGGGCACTGGAAACATTCTGAGATGGTGCTTTGCTGATTCTCTGCAGGGCTCCAGAAAAGAGACCTGGCGTTGCTGCCAGAAATTGAACCTGGGAATTTCCACCTGCAAAGCATGGCATCTCCCACATAAGTGAGGACAATGTGGAAATGCAGGCACTGTCGGGCAGCCTGATCCTGCGTAAGGATCCGCGGCCAGCCCATAGGGCTGGCCACAGGATCCTCAGCCCTTCCCGGGCCACTCCGGTGTGGCCCGGGGACTCCTCGGGAGAAGGGGACATTCAACCCCTTCCCCCAGTGTTGGGCTGCCTGGCCCCAATGGGCCTCCTCGGATGTACGTTGGCTCTCAAACCGACGTATATCTGGGACGGTGGGGGGAAGGGCTGCTGAGCCCAGGAACGGGAGCAGGATATCGGCCGCCCTCCCTCCCTCGCCGCCCGGCCCTCCGTCCCCCCACCCCTGCTCCGGTGGCTGCTCCATGGGTGGATTTCTATGCAGGATTGGCCCATTAGTCCTCAGTGCACTAGCTGGGAGCGATAATTGCATGTTCCCATTGGGAATTCCTCTCCAAACCGTGTTCCCTGCTGGGAGAGTCATACTCACTTTCTTTTATCCCCCCCCCCCCGGATGTTTTCTGGATGTTTCGCTTCCAAGGAGACCAACTGCTCAGATATTATACCATTATTTATATATTCTTAAATTCATCAGTTCCATCTGCACTCTCTTTGGAGGCTGGTGGCAACAAACTTTCTTTACTTTATTGCTCTATGTTGCTAAGGAGAACAGGGAGGGAGGGGACATCCTGCAGGTGTTGTAGGATGCAGTTCCAAACATAAGGCTCTTATCTTCATATGACTTCACCTGCGTTCGTAGGTACAATATTCTTATTTTCTTCATGGGGTAAATAAATTTCTCACTTCTATGAGAGAACGTACACAGTTGCACTTGGGAGGACCATAGTGTGAGCTAAACCTCCACCTGCCAACCAGGGATGAAGAATTAAGCTTCTCTGCATAGCTACGTTCCTTCTATGACTTCACCTTGGAAACTATTTCCTGGTCAAACAGAAAAAAATCCGTCGAATGAATTCTTGGTGTGCCAGAATTGTTGGGAACCCATATGCCTGTCTCCCAGCATCTTGGGAGCCCTGGTAGGGCGGAAAGACAGCCTAATCAATCCATCCATCAATTCCTCTCTGCAAAGAGATTCTCACCCCCTCTGCTCCGATATGAAGATCGGATTTAAGGAGTAGGCTGCTGAAATGAACCAAGAGAAAACATCCCAGCAAAGCTTTAATCTGCCATTTAATGAGCCCTCCTCTGCCCTCTTCCGATGTGGGAAGCCGATAATATGATCTCTTTCTCTGCCTAGATTTATTTAGTTATTTTAGAGATTGATATCCTGTCCAACCCCCCCCCCCCAATATTTGGGGCGCTGGAGCCGGCTTACAAAGATTCATAAAATACATTAATACACCGGACCAATAAAAACACAATGTTCAGGGCTGGACTTACCAGCCTCAGGGAGCAGCCTGCCCCGTGAGCCCAGGGCCAGGTACATGCTGGGAGGGGCTGGGAAGGGTGAGCAGGGTGTGAGCTACTGGCTAGTTGAGAGAGTGCACCAGCCCATGCTGCGAGTATCTGCAGCCTGGAACCTTCCCATTCCCTGGCAGAGGAGGCCTAGGATTGATTCAGAGGGCGACCATATGGGGAGGGTGGAACCAGGAAGGGGAGGAGAGACCAGCCAAGGACAGAAGAATAAAAGGAGTGGGACAGGGATGAGAAGGGGCTGGCTGGGGGCTGACGGAAAGAGAGACTCCAGGGCCCTGGGATGACGCCTGGAGGCGGAGTAGAGTGCGGTCAACTCCCTCCCTGCCTTTGCTCTGAGGCCCAATGGAGGAAGAGGGAGACAGGTGGGCGTGGCCAAGGAAGACTGCTGAGCCTATAGGCTGCTGAGACATAGACTGCTGAGCCTATACTGGCGGGAACCCCAGTGGCATGCAGAGGCGCCTAGAACCCTCCCGTCTTGGAGCCCCTGACACACAAATTAAAACAGTTTAAACTAAAACAATTTTTAAAAGCAGCAATCGCAATAAAATGTTTACAAAACCCATAAAAGCAAAAATAGTGATGGCAGAATAAATGCATAACGTAAGCAGAAAAACAACATTTCCATCTTAAGTCCTGTGCTGGCTTTGGCTTTGCTTCTAAGCAAGAAAGGGGAGTCTTCAGTCCTGCCCTGCAAGCTGACAGGGAGGGAGGCCCCACCACAGGGAGTTCGGTGTGGACACAAAGAGGTTCCTCCGTATGCCCTTCTAACCTTGGCATAGTGATGATGGCTCCAGTTTGGGGTGTGTTCTTGGGCAAGATGTCTTCAGTGGGCACACTTTCCCCTATCTGCTGTTATTAGGAGGAGCAGGTGATGAGAGGAATGTTTTCAGCCAAGTGCAGAATCACAGTTCTCAAGGTTCACTAGGTAAAGGTGACCCCTGACAATTAAGTCCAGTCATGTCCGACTCTAGGGTGTGGTGCTCATCCCCATTTCAAAGCCGAAGAGCCAGCGTTGTCCGAAGATGCTTCCGTGGTCATCTGGCCAGCATGACTCTCCTTGCCGCAGCGTGTAGCATGCAGCTGGAACATGGAGCGCTGTTTACTTTCCCGCAAGCGGTACCTATTTATCTACTCGCATTAACATGCTTTGGAACTGCTAGGTTGGCAGGAGCTGGCCAAGCAATGAGAGCTCACCCCCGTTGCGGATTCGAACTGCCGACCTTTCGATCAACAGCTCATGGTTCAGCGGTTTAACCTACTGCGCCACCTGCTGGTTCACTACTTGAACACAAAAAGTTGTCTTCTCCTGAGTAGGCCATTTTGCACTGTCTATGCAAACAGCCGCTCCTCAAGGTTGCAAACAAGATTCTAATCTGTCCCAGAGTGCAACCTGAAGATGCCACCAACCTGGGACCGAACCTGGGCCCATCTGCAGGCAAGCTTCACCCCAGAGCTATGGTCCCATCCCAGCCCACACACCTCTCAAGGAGAAGTAGATCCAGTAGAATCCCAAACATCTCTGCCCACTCACTCATCCTTCTCTGTTATGCTCTTAACCTGGTGGACAATCAATGTATGCTTTGCTCCCTGGCCTGTTAGCACTCATTTGTTTGTTTGTGCTTTGCGGGTGTCATATGACAATTAATGGGTGTGGAATCTCTTCTGACAGGTAGTCAATGGCCCGTAACAAACCTCCTGCCAAGACGGTGCCCTGCAGGCCAAGTACTTAGTAGGTTATCCTGCGAACCCCGAGTTCAACCCTTCATGCCATTTGAGCTGTATCGGAGAAAGTGACACTCTTTCCTCTTGACTTGACCACTTTTGGCTCACTCTGCTGGGACCTAGAGGTTGACAAATTCCTTCACTTCCCCCCCCCCCCTTGTGTCTGAACTGTTTGGCCTCAGCAAACGTCTAGATCCAGACAGTTCAGGGCACTTAGTGTCATTTCAATTGGGGCAGAAGCTGGTGGTGTAGTTAAAAATCAGGTAGCCGTTGTGTTTCAGAAGAGCAACCAGGACTCTCACCCAAGGGGCAAACTGAGGAGCAAACTCTGAGTAGACCTTTATAGGGCTCGGTGATCAGAGATCTGCTCCAGAGAGGGCACATTCAAAGCACAGAATTCTGCGAGACCTGTTGGGGAAACAACCGATATGTGCAGGAGGTAAGCTACCAAGGCCTTACTGCCGGGAGCCCACGTTGGGCATCAGGGGTGGACATCATGAGTCCGGCAGCACCTTTTAAACTAGGGAAGAACCTCATCCAAACCATAGATGGAAGAACATGCAACATTGATTGTGGTGTTGTTACACCCCCCCCTCCCCGTTTTGGGATATTTGTGCTCAGCTCAGAATACAACAGATCATTACGAGCTAGTCAAATGTGTATTCCAAGACAGGTAATTATGGATATCAGCAATGCTGGTAATCATGGCATTGAGATGTGGAAGCCCATTAGGTAACGTTAGTGGGAGAGAGGACGTTTTCTGTGGTGGTACCCAGCATGTGTAACTCTCTGCCACAGGAGGCTTGTTAGATTTCTTCATTGGCAGTGTTCTATTGCCAGCAGAAATTGGTTTTATTCCAATGAGGTTTTTTAGACGTGTGTGTGTGTGTGTGTGTGTGTGTGTGTGTGTGTGTGTGTGTGTGTGTGTGTGTGTGTGTGTGTGACTGTGGCTCTTCTGTTTTCACTCTTTATGGCTGCTGTTTTTAGGAGCTGATTTCTGCTTGAATTAATTTTTTATTGTGTGTTGATTAGAGACCCTGAATGCCTCCAGTTTGGAGAGGAAAGGCGATATATACTTTTTAAAAATAAATGCAAGAAAAGAATGGCTATATACTGTACTGGGGAGACTGTAAGGTGCTGGATAGCAGAGAAATCTCTCATGGCAGCAAAAGAGTTAAAAAGACAAAAAAAAATGCAGCCATGAGAATGGTCCCTCAGGCATCCCTAAACATATATTACATTTCCTCTCGAAACCTTTGATGTGACTTTATGATATCAGATTGTTTGCTCTGTGTTTAAGCAGATATGGTAAAGGAAAGGTTGTGACTACCCGTGACATCGAATCTTCGTTTGGCTCCCAGGTTCCCTCAGGGTCTTTGTGCCATGTGTAGCTTCAACGTATTTCAAAGCACAGGGCTAAATGTCACGCTTTCAGAGATGGAAGTTTGCCAAGAGCAGATCTGCTTTCCTGGAACTACCAGCCCACCTTGGAACGTGCTTTCCATGGAGGCGTTTGGCTTGATTCAATCCCTCCTTTGCACGAGGTGCCGGGGGTGGGTGGAATTTCACTCAGAAATACAAGCCAGAAAGAAACCACCAATAGATTATGATCCAAGCTCCACAACCAGCCCCGATACGCAACAGTCCTTGGCTGCTTGCTTTGATGATAGCCTTAGTAGCAAGTGGGGCTGACATGTGAGACAGACAGACACATTGCTCAGAGGAAGAACCAAGCCACCGGCTTTATAAAACCAAATGAGATTTAGTTGGCTCTTCCCATCCTCTGATCCCTGATGAACTGGTGGCTGCAGTACCACCCTCTGGCCATCTGTTGTGGCGGTGCTAGAGCACAGCAGAGTTGAGGCCTCTACCTAGCATGCACAAGGAGAAGGAACTAAGCTGCACTACCAGAACCCAGAGCCCTACACTGTACTTGATTCTAACCATATTAGACCATAAAGTTGTCATGTCAAGTCTCCTGCCCTTAGCTATCATGACATATGCTCAGTTTCTGCCACTGGTGCTACGTATATTGTCCCCCTTGCTGAAATAAAAATTAAAGATTTAGGCCCAGACCTCCATGGTGCCATCAATTTTATGCACTAACATTTCGCACCAATGATCATGGGTATAAATCCAGCTTTTTTCAGCGTGCCACTAAATTACCGACATATCAGCCAGGCTGTTGGGGTCAACTAGGCAAACCCAAAGAAAATGTTCACCCCACATCGGTTGTGATAGAAAAACCTCTCGAGTGCTCCTCAAGACGTTTTCCGTCGTCGTTCAGTGTCCTCCACCGAAAGTCAAACTTGCGGCCACCAAGGTTTCTTCCTCCCAGCGCTCGGAATATTAACTGCTACTTTTCAAACTAATTGGCTTTGAAGTCGTTACCGCAGGAAGAAAAAAAAAATCACTGCATCCCCTTTGCCAGAGACGGACGCCACGCCTGATGGCTTTAAGTAGGGATTTTTTTTTGCTCCTTTAAAAAAAAAAGAAAAAAAAGAAAGAAGTATGACTTTAATTTCATCTGTTAATTCTACCCGCCACGACTTGGCGTGGCCATGGTTGCTGAGGCGCGGATGATTGATGATCTGTGATGCGCCACTGCCGCTATTGACGGGAAGTCTCTGGTAATGGAGGAGCCAAGCACCTCTCTCCTTCCAGAGCCAGCCTTGGAAAAAGTGAGTGAACTAATGAAAGGAAATAGAGGGGGGGGGGGAAGAGAAGCTTTGATGAGCACTTTTCTTTGGAAAAGGAGGGTGTTCATTACGGGGCATCTGTCTGCCAATCTAGTCCCAGAAGTGTAGCTAGTCCTCTTACTTAAGTACTTGATTTCCATGAAAATGTGTACACCACTGACTGGAAGTCAAAGGGGTAGCAACGATTGGTGGACCTGGGAGGGCCTTTTCAGTGGTGGCACTCACCTTATGGAACTCCCTGGCACAAGAGGTGAGATTAGCCACCTCCCTGCCTGTGCTGTAATCAGTTCCATTGCTCAGACAAGACTTGACCTCGGATCTCACCGGCTGTAGCTCAGCACACTAACCACTGCACCACATTTTCTCTCCGGTGTGCATTTAACGATTGCCCCCCCTCTCATTTCGCAATTGCCAAACAGGGTTAAACACAAGAGGCTGCCGTTCTGCATTCCTCCGCTCATTGCCTGGTGGAAGGATTTCTAATCTTCATGAATATTTAAAGCTGAAAGCATTGCAACGTGTCATTGGGAGAGCAGGAACACAAGGACAAATTCATCCCCGAGGTAACTTGTTTGAACGCCGAGTTAAACCCTGAGGGGATGGGGCTTTGTGCATCTCCTGGCTATGGAAGGCATGCACAAATGCACGGAAACATTGAGAGAGGATATCCAGGCTCCAGGGTGGTCGCCATAGTTTTGTGGAGGCTGTGTGGACTGCAAGGGTCTGGGCCCTGTGAGATACCTGCATGTGGGACCCATAGATATACCTCCGAGCTCTTTGGAAGAGCAGGGTGGAAACCCATTTCATCTTCCTTCCTTCCCTGCATGTCTATCCAGGATCAGCAGCAGGGATTGGCCAACCTGAGCACTGACTGAGGGACAACCCCAAACCCATGGGGGGGGGGAGACTGTGGGCTGCTTATGCACTCCAATCTGTTGCCGCCGCCACCAAGCGGAGCCTCCCCCAAACCCTTGTGGGGGACTGACTAGAGCAGGTGCAGTAACAGCAGCTTAGACGTCTCCTTGGCAGCCACCATCTTGTTTTACCCATATTGCAACACATTGTCACAATCGTGGAGTCGCTACTTTCCAGATAAAAGATGGCAGCTGCCTGCGTAGATGCCCCCCCCCGGTGTGATCTGGGCATTTGGCCGAGGGTCCCCACAAAGGAGGCACCAGGGGCGCATCTATCCACCCAAGGGTCCAGTCCAGATCACATGGAACCTTGCCCATGTACATATGCTGCTACTCCATGCATAGGTTCCGTGGGTACTCCACGAGACCTCACTGTACACCTTAGATTAGAACATTCTCCAGAACCCTCTGCCATGCATGGTGGTTCTGCAGCAGATTCACAAACATGTCTCAACATGCAGCCCCATCTGGAAAGGGCTTCCTGATGGCTGGACATTTTCAGTTCACCATTCCAGGAAAGAGGAATGTCAACAGAAAGACTTTTCCACCTCAGGAGGATCAAAAGCAACTCAAGACATTTTTCACAGAATATACAGTATGCTTCACGAGATCTGTTGGGTTGGCCTCTGCCCATGTTCGTTCAAATGACGGGGCAACCTTCTGCTAATTACCTGTGACTAAATGCGCCAGTTAGCGGCAGACTTCCAGCTGCCAAGTTGGCCCAAGGGTGCCAATCAAGAGGTTCGACCCTCGACACCTTGAGACAAGGGCACAGCACAAATCACAAACATTTCTTAACATGCAACACCACCGGGAACTAAGCAAGGGTGGTGGGGAGAACCGTCACGTTTTCACATGTTTTCACATTCAAAGTCTTGAGTAGAATAGAACCTGGAAAGGCCATTCATAAGATGATTGCTCTTTGACGATAGACTCAAAGAGTTTGACGATAGACTGAGAGTTTCTTCTTACTAAGGCTGCTTCGGAAATTCTCCTCCAAATTTTGGAGTTGCATTGCCTGATGCTGTTTCTAAACTGGAACTCTATTAAGAATCCTTCACTGTTTTCTTTTTTGGTTTCCACATTTTGTACAGGGCCCTCGAAACCCTGGGTCACAGATTTCAGTTCCTTCAGGTCATCTGTCTCTTTTTCTGTCCTCTACATTCATAACAACATTTGCAGCGCAATCCTATCCAACCTATACCACCGGTGTAACCAGCAGTGCAGCGAGAACAGGAGGCCCCAGAACAGAAAGGGGATTCAAATCCCCTTTGAATCTCCCTTCGGAGGAGATTTGAATCCCCTTTCCTTTTCTGGGGCCTCCCGTTCTCGCTGCACCGCTGGTTACACCAGTAGTGTAAGTTGGATAGGATTGCGCTGTTAGGGATGTAGCTCAGTGGTAGAGCCTCCAGTTTGCATATAGAAGATCTGAGATTCAATCCCTGGAAGCATCTTCAGACACAGCTGGGGAAGACCCCCTGCCTGAAATGCTGCTGCCAATCTGTGTTGACAATACTGGGTTAACAGACCAAAAGATGGACTCAGAAGGCAGCAGCTTCCTGCGGTATTTCCTCAGATGTTAAGGCAGAGCTCCAACTGAGCTTTGAAGCAAGTGAGGAGCCTTGCAGTTGCTCCTATAACAATATTGGGGTAAAATGCTAGTACCAACTCACAATTTACAGTAAACTAGTAATGTTCTACCCTCCGTCATACGTGACTTTTTTCCAAACTGAAAAGCTTCAAATGGTTGCCCATACAGGGAAGGGGTATCAACCTTCTAGAATGGAGAGGCAGCGTTAGTGGTTAGAGCGTTGGGCTTGGGTTCAGATTCTCACTCAGCTTACATGAAGCTTACATGAAGCCTTAGGACAATGCTCTCTCTCTCCACCCAACTTACCTAGTAGGGTTGTTGTGAAAATAAAAGGGGGAGCCATGCACACTGCCCTTAACGCCTTGGAGGGAGATACAGAAATGCGAATAAATACATTTTTACAGACATTTCGCCTGTCCTGGCCCTGCAAATGCCTCTCAGAGTAATACAGTCTCCTCCCCTGAGCAAAAACGACAGAGCAAGGAATGGAAGTGGCCTGGCACTCTTTTGCGGCAGAACCCGGCTGCATTTTCATGTGCAAAACCAGGTCAGGAAAGGCCACGGTTGTAGTAGCCATTTCCTCAGGGGACTTGGCCGATTACATGTGGCATGTTTTATGGATGGGGCTGGTCCCATACGTCTCGGGTAAGGCATTTGGCAACATGGCCCGTTCACGGTTTCTTGTGCTAAGGAGCCATTGTTCGGGCACTTTCATTTTGACATTTAAATGCATTTTTCAAATACAGTGAGATGAATGGGACGTCGCTGGGGAATCACGGAGGGCTCTCGCCCACTCAAGCAAGCAGCTGGGTTTTAATCTTTAACGGCACGCTGCCTGGCCGCACCTCCCAGAAGATTCCTTCAGCGGGAGCATTTGCGTTGCTTAAGAAACCTGGGCGTGTGGCCATCTCAGCTTAGGAGGAAGTTCTCTCTTTCAGGAGATGTTGTAGGGCAGAGACTTTGGGTTACTGGCCAAGTCATTCAGGAGCCCCATAATCCTCCACAGATGGGTCATGGGCCCCACTGAAATCTCAAAGCTGCTGGAGTTGGGCATGGAGGCATGCCTCATTTGCATACAAGCTAGCAGCACATATGCTGTTTCTGCAAGGTGGGGCAGGGGAGGGCTCCCCCAATAAATTCTAGCAATTGTTCACTTTAATGGGAGAGAATTAAGATGACACTAGGCAACACGATTCACAAGCATAACCCTCTTCCCAGCTGCCAAGAAACCAAGCCCTCAAGAATCAAGCCTGCTGAATGCTGTATAGCCCCACCCACTTCATCTGCATAGCCCCACCCCGAATTCCATTTCTTGGTCACACTAAAGCACGACCTACATTTGGGACCCAACTCTAAACATGTATTGAGAGAATGAAGTGTATAATTCCCCCCCCCTTAACTGGGACAACTTAATGAAGCTAAGTCACACATCGGTTGTCTCCTGGAACTTCCTACCACTTGAAGGAGGGCAAGACAGTTTCAACCTGTCAGCCCTTAATGTGCTGCACTCGTTGGAGTGTCTCAGCTGTACTTAGAAGCAGCGCTGAGCTGGATGCGATGGTTCCATCTTGAGCCTTTTGTCCTCCAAATGGAGCTGCTCAGATCAATGAGCTTGTTAATGTACTCTGGAGGCTGCTAATGAGAGCAAAAGAGAAAAAGAGAGGGGAAAAACTTTGCAAAATGTAAATTACCTTCGAACCCAGAGACCCGAGTAATGGAAATTTAAATGGGAGGCAGGAGCACAGGCACAGACCTGGAAGGCACCGGAAAGGAGGAGTGCGCTCCTAGCAGGGAATAGATGCTTTGGACTCGTGCTTTGCTTTGGGTGTGCATTACTTTTATTTCTATTTATTTTTATTTTTTATAGCAGCAACATCAAGAAACACAACACCCAATTGCAAAAGCAAGAGTCATTGCCCCAAGGAGCATACAAACAATTGCAGGGAGACAGCAGAAACAGAGGAAGGGTGGGGTGGAAGAGCACGGGGGGGGGGACACATGTAGCACATGCGACTGGGGCAATTATCAATCTGTAGGTGTTGTGTCAATTGCAATTGTGAAGCTTCACAGATAAGGTATTTTTCAAGGAGAGATTTTACTTAATCAATTTTTATCATGCCTACCTCCCCCCAAGGGGGCACCCAAGGTGGCTCACAACAGATTGGTGGGACAAGAGAGAGCATGGTGGCATCACTTTTGCAACAGAGAATGGGCAGAATCATTTAAGGGGGAAGAGACCTTTGGGGCAGTTGAGAGTGGTGGTAAACACTTTAGTCTACCACTCTCCTCTTGTCCACTTCCAGTGCTGATGAAAGAGGAAGACGATGACCATGACAACAAAGCAGAAGTGGACAGTAGCAGTGCCCCCCACCAATCTGTTGCCTGAGGCAACGGCCTCAGTCTGTCTTATGGATGGGCCGGCCCTTCTTTGATCTTCTCTCCCTCTCTCTCTCCAAGTCTACAATAGGAATTTCAATGGGGTAGAATTTTTGCTTTGAAAAATTCATATAAGTGAATATTCGGTTTTTTCCATTCTGTTTGGTGCCTTGGTTCTCCCTGGCTGTTGCTACTTTCATTGTCCTGGATCAGTTCCATGGGTGAACCCAGACTGTCAGGAATCATGTAGTGTACATGGTGATGCCATGATGCTACATAGCCAATCAAATTTTACTACGTAATGATGGCATCGAGGGCAAGTGAAGGCAATCATGAGAACAAGTGAGATCCCAATGCAAGGATCAGTTATACTTTCTTCAGTGTCTCAAAAAAAACATCTATATTGTTTTGGCAATACCTGTGTTTATTCACATTTAATTAATTAATTAGTTCCAAAGGCAGATGGTTAATAAACATTTCTCTCTCTTATCAGCTGACGGCTCTAATTAAAAAAGACTTTATGGGTAAGTGGATTGGAGGAAAGCATTGCACAGGAATTTGCCTAAAACTAGAGAATGACTTATTTTGTGCTGAAAGTTCTCAATCAGATTTTTTTTACTTAGGTCCCCTCATCCTCAAAACATCTATCTTTTCTACCGTTTTTGCTGACTCTCTTGTTTTGTGCCATTGGCTTGCCTCCTGGTGGCTACTATTTTTGTGGCTGGAGGGAGTCAGAAGGGACTGGGAGGCAAGGAATATATTGAGGAATTGGGAATAAAGCCAGAAGTCAGAACTGAGGCATCAAGCTAAAAGTCAGGAATGAAGCCAGGAGTCGGAACCAGGAGTCAGGCCTGAGAAGCGAAGCAGGAGTCAGGACTGAAATGCAAGCCAGGAATCAGGAACAAAACAGGAGTCAAACCAGGAGTCGGAACCAGGAGTCAGACTTGAGAAGCAAAGCAGGAGTCAGGCCTGAAATGCAAGCCAGGAATCAGGAACAAAACAGGAGTCAAACCAGGAGTCGGAACCAGGAGTCCAACCTGAGAAGCAAAGCAGGAGTCAGGCCTGAAATGCAAGCCAGGAATCAGGAACAAAACAGAAGTCAAACCAGGAGTCGGAACCAGGAGTCAGACCTGAGAAGCGAAGCAGGAGTCAGGACTGAAATGCAAGCCAGGAATCAGGAACAAAACAGGAATCAAACCAGAAGTCGGAACCAGGAGTCAGACCTGAGAAGCGAAGCAGGAGTCAGGACTGAAATGCAAGCCAGGAATCAGGAACAAAACAGGAGTCAGAGAAAGGGAAGGAACTGCTGCTCCTGTGAAGACCCAGTTCTAAGAGCAAGCCCCTTACAGTCCTTCTTCATGCTCCAGGAAATCCACTGGTCAACCCTGCTGGGTGGAGCCCATCCAAGCCTGAGAGTCCTTTATTCCTGCAATGATGTTGCAGTTCTGGCAATCTGAAAGCCACTCCAAGAACCCTCAGGCTCTCAGCTCCACCCAGGCAGCGCCCAACAGGTCTTTCCAAGCAGCCCCACAGGAACCCAAACTCCACGATGGATGAAATTGGGTGGGGGCGCCCAGTCTCACCAGCCAATGCCCAGTGTCGATTGAAGCCCATCTGACAGAGCTCACATCTTCATCAAAGATAAAAGGAAATTGATTCTTCGAGAGGAAGATCAGTTAGGTCTTCATAATGGACTGCAACTTTGCCGGAATAATAATTTCATTTTTTCCCCCTACTGTGACGATGGCAGAATTTCAATTAGACAGAATTGTATAATGGATTTTTTTTCCACGGGAAGTTATATACATTGCATATTCAAGCACTATAAAATATTTGTAACAGGCAGGTACTTTTCTAAATTGGGTCTGACAGGATGACATAGTGACTGGAATATTTATGCGAAGGAACCCAGGTAACTAGGTGAAGCGGGGGGAAAGGGATTATGAAGAGGCCAAAGGAAACAGACTGCCAGGGCCAGGAAGAAGCTGTCGACAGCCCTGCCTGAATCCAGATCTAGAGGGCGTCCTCCAACTCAGGGCTCCAGAGCTCAGCTGTTGGACTCGGAGCCAGCTGAAAGTCCTACTTGATGGATGGCAACAGAGCAGGCAATGGTACTAGCCCAGATTCCAGTGCATAAGGTCCGACCTTAGGTCGCAACCACTATGGAAGGGATGGTAAAAGGTAAAGGTATCCCTTGACAATTAAGTCCAGTCGTGTCCAACTCTAGGGAGCGGTGCTCATCTCCATTTCAAAGCCGAAGAGCCAGCGCTGTCCGAAGACATTTCCATGGTCATGTGGCCAGCATGACTCAACACCGAGGTGCATGGAACGCTGTTACCGTCCCGCTGACGCGGTACCTATTAATCTACTTGCAATTTCTTGCTTTCGAACTGCTAGGTTGGCATGAGCCGTCGCACGGATTCGAACTGCCAACCTTTTGATTGACAGCTCATGGTTCAGTGGTTTAACCCACTGCGCCACCCGCTGGCTCATGGAAGGGATGGGGGAGACCAGTAGCGTCACTAGGACGCGCGTCACCCTGGGGCAGGGGGCGCGCGTCACACTAGTGATGCTACGATATCGCGGCGCGGGGGGCGACCCGGCTCCCCCCCGCGTCGCCCTCCGGACGCTCTGAGGCCAGCCCAGGAGCCAGCCTCGGAGCGTCCGAGCCCGTCGACACTCCAGGGACTTCTGAAAGAAGGCCCAGGCAGCGCGTCCATCCGGGTATTTCCCGGATTTTCGCGCATGCACAGACCCGTTTTGAGGGCTTTTTGCCCTCAAAACGGGTCTGTGCATGCACGAAAATCCGGGAAATACCTGGATGGACCTACTGCCTGGGCCTTCTTTCAGAAGTCCCTGGAGTGCCGACGGGCTCGGACGCTCCGAGGCTGGCTCCCGGGCCGGCCTCGGAGCGTCCGAAGGGTGTCGCGCATCATGGAGGTGGCGCGCGCGGGGTGCGCGCGTCACCCTGTGGCGCACGTCACCCGGGGGCGCCCCGCCCACCCCGCCACGCTCCAGCGACGCCCCTGGGGGAGACCTAAATATAACCACGATGACAACAGATACATGGGACCTCTCCCAAATTATGACATAGGAGTGTGCACCTCTCCCACCCATCTCTTCTTGTGCCTCTAATTCCCACCCATTCAGTCAGCCGGAGGGTCTTCTCCCCTCTCGTGGGAGTCCCATCATTCCGCTGCCTAATTTTATTATAACATTCCTTGACAATCACAGTTGGTGACTCAGTCTTTAGCCCTCTTTTAACAATTAAAATATGGTATTGATACAAATAAGTTCTGGCAGCTGCTTCAAAAGGATTTTAATTGAATGATTATTGTATTAAATAACTGTTTTTAATGGTGCATGAACTTTTCAAATCATGGCTGGGGAGCTATTGAGGTTCTGGCGAGCTTATCAGGTATTAACAAGCCTTGAAAATTATGAAATCATTATATACATTATTATTTGAAGCTTTGCCCAGTAGGGCTTTCAAGCGGCCAGATTAAATAACCAGGAGTCCGTATTTTTGCGCAATCCATGGTGAGAATTCCGTGTTCCCAAGTGGCATTCGTAAAGCCAAAGGATCAGATCCAAAAGAATTGGCAAGAGAAAGGGAAAATTCCCCCAGTCTTTCAAATAGGTTAATGGTAGGGAATGGGGTCATACTATTATTAATATTGTCCACATTAATATCCCACTTTTCAAAAGGTGGCTACAGCAGCAAAGAAAACCAAGAGTCTTGGAGCTGTTTATGTTGAAATAAACTTTCATGGTGGGGTGGGGAAGAAGACCCAGTGTTGCATCTCACTGTAAAGCCACCCTTACACCGCACACATCCTGTCCCATTGAGTCCTGGAGTAGTCAACGTGTCGATTCTGATTGGCCCAACGCATTTCTCCGCATCCCACTCCCACAACACCGAACGTGGCTTCTCATTGGCCGAAGTTCGATTTATTCAAGTTGGAACACCCCTGAACGACCTTCGGCCAATGAGAGGCCACATTCGGTGTTGTGGGGGCGGGACATGGAGCAACGTGTTGGGCCAATCCAGAATCGACTCCGGGACGCGACGTAGCGAGACGTGTGCAGTCTGTTACAGCTTTAACTGTTCCTCCATGTTGCTAGGGAGAACTTAACACAAGGTAGGAGATGCATCTACCTCTTGCAGCATCACCTTTGCACACCCAGTGTGAAGGCCCAGCCTGATGCTGTCAGGACTCCAATCCTCTGGAAGGGTTTAATCCAGAGCAATGGTGCCCCCAGAGGCTAGAAGTGTCACTGCATTGGGTAAATGTTGTGGAAAGGGGCACTAGCCCCATTTGGATTTCTCCACAAGGATTTCCACTGCCACCGTTGCTTTGCAAGAACAATGCAATATCTTTCTGGGTTATGTGGGATCTGGTACGCATAGATAGAAGGGCCTCTCCCCTGGTTGCGTCCTTGGAGAAATTCTTGTTTAATTAGTCTTCTGGCGCTGGTTGTCACCCCGCCACAATGTAGTCCATTGGTTTATTACCTCCATTAAGACTCCAATAACTTAACAAACAGATCAATAAACCATTATTACTTCCAGTCTTTCAAAAAGCCCACCCTTCTTCGACCCCCCTCAAATCCAACCAGCTCTGGTGAAATTTACTGTTTCTCGTCATAAAAAAAACACAATGCCATGACAATTCATTACAAGAATCCATGCTGTTGGGACGCCTCTTCTCTTTGGGGACAAAGAGGGATAATTAGAAACTGTTTTGCCAGGAGAAGGTGGCGAGTTACAGAAACACATCAAGGGACGTAAGAGATTCTCCGATATAGTGGCCTTCAACCTTTTTAGATCTGGCTGGGATGCACCTTCAGCACTAATCTCAAACATGGGATCCACTGGAGAGAGGGATCCACTCTCTCTATCTCCATTTCCGTTATTCTCCTTCTCTTTCCTTCTCTCTATTTTTCTTTTCCTCTTGCTACAAACTTAATGGAGATAGATATAATTAAATGGAGCAACGGGATGCTCATATTGACTTTGTAGAGAATAAATGATACATTATAGATTTGCAAATGAGGATCTCAGCAGGAAGGGCTTCTTTCGACGGACCCCAAGTCCTAGGTTCAAGGCTGGCTGTAATGCAAGCATGCAGTAGTGGCCCAAGGCATTTCACCACCTGAAGTAGGGCGCCCAAAGCTGCCTCCCAACCCCCCCCCCCCCACACACACATACTTGTCCACCACCCCCTCACCCGTCTATTCTTGATGCATTGCCTTTGTTCGTCACTGCTGGATTGGTGGCATAGTGACATAGTGACATAAGTGGGGCACAGAGAGGAAGAGGGGCTTCTGCCCATGCATCTGGAGCTCCCTCGTCACCTGAAGTAACTCCTTTTACCTTACTCCATGGTAAGGCTGGTTCTGGGTACGTGGAACGTCTTCCCCTGCAAGCAGCTCATTTCCACGGGAACAGTTTAAAATAAAGTCTTTTGTTTGAATGACCATGTTTTCTTAAAATAATAATATTGTATTTGCTTTGCGTTATGGATGTTGTAAGCCTCTTCGGGTCTGTTGAGAAAAGCAGGTTACAGTATATGTTTTGTAGGCTGGAAGCAGAAAATACAGTTGGCAATGCTTCTCAGCTGGTCTATAAATGCCTTTGGGGTGGCAAGTTATGGAACATGGACGCTTTCCATAAATATGGGCAACGGGACAACAACATACCGTAACTAGATCCAGCAAACCAAACCCAAATGAAAACGATAAGCACAGAGCATCACGCAAAGCAACTGAGTGCTGAGAGTGATCTAGGACATCTTCGGCAAGCCATTTCCCCTCAGCTTTACCCATCTGCAATATGGGGGCAATAATACATACCCACCTTATAGGGCTGTGGTAAGAATTACATCAAGGTATTCATGAGCAGTGCTTTGGATAGTCAAGCAAGTGCTGTAAAATGCTGATTAAATTAATAATAATGCGAATAAGGGAAATATGTACAAATCCTTTAGTGGTACGTGGGGTGCTGGGGTGGGATGATGATGAAGTCACTTTCACAGTTTCTAGAGACTCCCCGTGAATGCTGCTGCTTGTCTTGGGGATGAAGAGATTTGCAAGACAGAAACACTGTTGCCTAAAGAGGTTTTTGAGCTGCGAGGGATATTGATTGACTGCAAGAGAAAGTTAGACTACTGTAGGAGTGCGGTGCGAAATAACAGTCTTTTAGCAACAAAGCAAGTTGTCTCGAAATGCAGCAATTTAGTGCTGTAAAAGGAAAAAAAACAAGAAAAACCCCTTAAATGACAAACAAATAATTCCAACCAAACTGGCAAAAGAAAAGAAGTGACTTTTAATTATATAATCTTTTTTTCTTTTTGGATGAATTTATTTCTGACAGTTTTATAAGATGACAAGAGAGCACATTTCATATGCAAAGGGGGGAAAAAAAGAAGAAAAAGTAGCAACCATTATTCACTCTTGACTGTTAAAGCACAAGAATTGGCAAATGATTTTTAATACAGTTTTTAAGTTTCATGTTTATTGTCAGGAAATAAATAATAAAGAACCCTACAGCAATTACCAAGTCACACGGCCCTTAAATCTTTACGTTTCTTTTCTTTTTTTGTTTTTTTGACAAGAACAACAATAAAATATGTTTTCGCCCAACTCTTGTACTGTACGGATTGACAGGGTTTTACGAGACAGCTGTTTTCCGCATTCTGAGACTTTACAGGAGAGTGGGGGAAATCAACTAACTTGGTTTGAAGCCAATGAATTGCTTGTCTCTTAACTTGAACAATCAATTATGTTCTTATGACTATTTTCGAGCTGGGCCTTAGAAAGGAACAAAAAGTACATTGTTTCTCTCTCTGTATCTATATTTATTTATTATGGTATTTATATACCGCTTTTTCTTTACAGAGTCAAAGCGGTTTACATAGGCAGGCAATTCTAAACCCCATTTTTTCAAATGGGATTTTTACAAGTATTGTTCTATGAGAAACCTCAATTCCCATATGTTTCCTTTCAAAGTGCAGCCACATCCTGGCTGTGCTTCTGCTTTCCAAGCTTTTCACAGCAGCCGCAGGTCTCTCTCAACAGGTTCTCTATGCATTCCACACACTCCACATTCACAGTGCCTTCACAAGATCCGTCAGCAGCAGTGGTCTCCCTTCCAAGCAACGACCAGGGTTGAACCCGCTTAGCTTTCTTCAGGCAGGGCAACAGCTCAACCTTCAGGCCATACCTCTTGCCTCTGTCTGTCTATCTACATATATTGGTGTCTGTCTAGCCCCCCCCCCCCATCGCAGAATGGGTATTGGAGAGCTGGAAACGGCACACAGGAAAGAAAAGCTCAAGGAAAGGTGACCCAAAACAGAAAGTGTTCGGGCCAGTCTGGCTTCATGGGGGAGGGAGTTTCATAATTTGGGGGCTACCTCTGAAGAGACCCTGTCTTATGTCCCCACCAACTGGACTGTGGATGGTGGTGTGATGTGAAGCAGGGCCTCTGAGGATGAGCACAGTGATGTGGGAGGAGAATGGACTCCGACCCAGTCCTAGATGTTCCCCCCTTTTTCAAAGGTTGACAGTCTTCTTGTTACATCATCTGGGCCCACCTTGTGACATCACCAGATCCCACCTCAGAAGTCTCAGGGTTTGAGATGCATCCAACCCAGGTACTGATGAGTGGCATGTTGTGTGATACAGCAACTTGGCTAACTAGCCTTTCCACGCTTGTTAATTCACCAATTTGGAATGTTTCCTCCAAAGTCATTTTCAAACCATAATTTTTAAGAGAGAGAGAGAGAGAGAGAGAGAGAGAGAGAGAGAGAGAGAGAGAGAGAGAGAGAGAGAGAGAGAGAGTCCCATGCAAACAAATTTCCAGATAGTTTTCAAAGATGGGAACTATAAATAGCTCCCGTAATGGGAGGCTGTAATCCGATACGATTTATTTCCACCTCTGATGGGCTGACCTTCATCCCCACTCCAGGCTCTGCTTGTCATGAAATATGGCCAATCCGTTCAGTAGTGGAAATAAATTGTATCCCCACCACTGAACATTACGCATCCTCTGCATAATGTGTGTAGGAACGGACAGAGGCTCTTCCCAAGCAAGGTGGATTGTTGCTCTCTCTCCCTCTCATGTGCCACACGTGCGCACCCAAAAGGACCTGCACTTGAGACAAATGATGGCTGTCCCACCAGGCCATGAAGGGGATAGAAAATGGTTGTGTTTGGGAGTGGCACAAAGCTTCTGGTGAAGACATCTCCCATTTTTATTCCCTACCTCTTAAGCGCATCTGGGGACCCTTTGCTCTGGGTTTCCTTTTCTGAGATGTGTAGATGAGAGCTTGGGGGCTCTAAGCCCAAGTGGGGACTGGCCTAAGGGGTGCAGATGATGTACTGCTACTTTTTGGGAATGGACCCAGAGCTTTTCTTCCAGGGACCCCATCCCTGATGGAGAGACTCACCTCGGTCATCGTCACCTTGCCAGAAATGTGTCACATCTGACATTTTAATTCTTTGCCAAGATACTAAAAACCAAGACTCCTGTTCTTTGCCAATGGGCCCTTGGAAGTACTGTATTGTCCCGAGTATAAGACGCACCCGATTATAAGACACACCCTTAAAGTTTCGTGCTATTAAAAAAAATTAATTAAATCACTGGCATTAAATTGCAACAGCCTGATTATAAGACGCACCCCTAGTTAAAAAACTTAAATTAGGAGAAAAAAGTGAGTCTTATACTCAGACCAATACGGTATTTACAAATACTGTTGAGTAGTGATGGAAACATTTCTCTTGGTGTTGGAAACCCCTGAAATATTAAACAGTGTATAAATACCACTGTTTCTTTTTTTTAAGAACAGTTTTTGTTCCTTGGCAAGACTGAGGGAAAAAATGCATAACCCCCCCCCCCCACACACACACACAATATTTATTCATCAAAACTTTATACTCACCATGTGTCACGTTAACATAGTGTTAGCTGGTTTTCTTTTTGTGTAAATTGTTTACATTTGTGGCTTTCCTCTGCATCCAAATGGAAAGCACTGAAGCCTCTCCTCCCGGTGGCAAACCAGAGTTCCATAATCTTTCTTTTGGCCTCTTGTGTCGCTCTCATGCCCATTACGCCAACTCCAATGCATCTTTCAAAGTTAGCATCTAATTATATTTTTCTAAGTTATATATCTAGAGTTTTTCAAGGTGGTGAAGGCAATTACTCCTTTTCTTTTTCCAATTCCCTCTTTCTAATTTAGCATAACAATCTCCAAAAGCTTTATTGAAACCACACAGCAAGTCATTCCATAGATCAGAATCGATGCCGGGGGGGGGGGGAGGGGGAGAGAACTGGGTGCTGAGTCAGCTATTTTGAACTCCTTCCTTTGTTCAGATTCTCTTCTCCGAAAGGGCTCTCTCTTCCTCTTTCTTCCCAGAATGATTTTGCCTTGGAGCTAGGCCTAAATCCATTTTCCAGTTGGGTGGTTTAAGCACATTGGGGGGGGGGGGGGTGAAGGACAGTCATTGGCCCTCAAGTCCGTAGGGCAGAGGTGGGCATAAAATAGATTGGAATCTACTAGAACACCTCTTTGAACAATCTATAGTATATCAGCAAGAATTTCTATCATCCATTCTTTTAGCAATTGCAAGTTTTAAAAAAAATCTGCTATGGCTAGCCTTGTGCTACTTCCTTATTTCTTGGCCTCAGTGTTCCTCACCTGTAAAATGGGAGTATTCATTGCTCGCCTTTGACTAGGTCTTTGTGCAACTGTTGTCCAGTTTGTCCAGTTGTTTTGAGCTAGAGTCCCTGATCTATAGTAACTGTAGATGTACTTGTCTATGCAGACTATCTCAGGGAACGGCTTATGGCATGTGGCATGTCTCAAAACGTACATCTCCAGTCCTCCAAAACTTAATGCTTGGGCTCAAAACCAGATATCTGGCAGCCTAGTAGGAAAGCTTGAGATGGCCCACAAAAAATTGAGTCCGGGGCCAAAAACCTGAGATCTTGCATACTTAATAGTCTGACTGAATAGAGCACCGGTGGGGAACCTGCGGCCCGTGGGCTGGATCCGGCCCCCGAGGCCATCTGGTCTGGCCCGCCGGGAGGCCGCCTGAATCGGGAGTGACGTGTGGGCCGGGAGAGGAGCTCGGCGCCTCCTCCTCGACCGCTGGTTCGCCCCTTCTGGCCAGGCCCTCGTCGGCGCTTCCGCCCTCGCGCACAACACCAACGAGGGCAACAGGGCAAGCTCTTACTCTCATCGGCGCTGTGCTCATGGGCGGGGTTGCCGATGAGGCCGTCATCGGTGACTTCATGCATGTGTACAGCGCCGATGAGGGTAAGAGCTTGCCCTGTTGCCCTCGTCGGCTTTGTGCACATGGGCGGAAGCGCCGATGAGGGCCTGGTCAGAGAGGGCAGAGACAGCAGCCAGGGAGGAGGCGCAGAGGTCCTCTCCCGGCTTCCGGAGGTGACGCGCGAAGCCGACCGTGGCCTCGGATGGTAAGCGCGAAGCCTCTGGAGACCGGGGGTGGGGGGGTGGGGGGAAAAATTAATTAAATAAATAAAAAATGACGGGCGGCCTCACAGCCGGCCCGCCAACAAATTCTAAATAATCAAAACAGCCCTTGACAGGGAAAAGGTTCCCCGCCCCTGGAATTGAGAGTAATTTTCCATGTGCACATTCACTGCCCTAATTTTCCAGCAAGAGAAATAACTCATATCTTGGCTAGGATTACCTCACAGCAACCTAAGACAGAGAAATGGTGTCTCTTGGTTTTGTAAATCATGGGCTCTTTGCTCCAGAAAATGCCTCCTTCCTTGTTCGCTTGCCTGCCCTGCCCCTTCTTGCCTGCCCTCATTCCCCACCCTGGCCTGCCCCTGTTCCCCCCCTTGCAAGTGTGACAGGGAGTGACAGCCGACTCTCACCCCAGTGGGTCAGAGCTGTCAGCGATCACGCGGGCGCAGGGCCGTCGCCGAAGAACCGGTGAGAAATTAAATTCTCCACTTGGCTGGTCTGGGTGACTCGGCTTTGCTCCGCCAACTTGTTTCTTCATTACATTTTTGGCCGATAACCGACTGCGAGCTTGTCTTGTCTGTTTAATGCCAGTTCAACGGCTCCATGAGAGGAACCAGGGTTGTCTGTCGCAGCTAAGCCACGCCGGATGACTACCCCCCTCATTTATTTTAAAGACAGGTTGGTGCGTATGTGTGGTGGGGGAAATTCCCTCAAGTTGCTACGTCTCACAAGAATTGCAATTTTCATTGTGGCTTGGGAGGGGTGGTGTGTGTGTGTTGCAATGAAGATTGTCAAGATTCCAGAGGAGAAATTTGGGGTCCAAGAGCTGAATTGAATATTCATAGGTTTACATTTTCATGTTGAAATGTGTAGGAGCCTAGAAAGCCAGTTGGACCATTGGTCTATATAGGTCAATAGTGTCCACACTGAGTACCAACAGCTGTCAGGGGGTTGGGGGCTCAGGTCTTTGTCTTTCAGCAGCAGATGTCAAGGATTGAACTGGTCACCTTAGGAACCTTCCATTGCCTCAGTTCCTCTAGTTCAGTATTGTTGACACCAGAGGCGTTTCTACGGTAGGGGCGGTACCGTAAGTTGCGCTCCGTCCTAGTCCCCATTTACAAACTGGAATGAGGAGGCCCTGCCCCCTCGCCGTCGGAGTCATTCCGTGATATGAAGGTGACGGGCAGGACACTCCCTGCCCGTCGCCTTTGCCGCATGGAATGGCTCCGACGGCGAGGGTGCGGGGCTTCCTCATTCCAGTTTGTAAAAGGGGACTAGGACGGGGCGCAACTTACGGTACCGCCCCTACCGTAGAAACGCCTCTGGTCAACACCAGCTGCAGGTAGCTCTCCAAGGTTTCAGAGAAGGGTCTTTTCAAGCCCTACCTAGAGATGGCTCCTGGGACTGAACCCGAGATCTTCAGCCTGCGAAGGAGGGGGCTCTCCTATTGAGGTATGACTCATCATCTCCATCATCTATGTGCACATCAGTGGAGTCAGACTCTAGCTCAGTACCATCTCCACGGATTGGCAGTGGCTCTCCAGAGCTCCAAGGCTGGAGCATTTCCCAACCGGACCTGGAGATTGAATCTGGGACCGTCTGCCTACTAAGCAGGGGCTGTACCACTAAGCTCAGTCCTCTCCTGATGATGTCATTAAGGGCATGATGGGGTCCAGTTTGGGGACAGGATTGGGCTTGGAATAAACTGAGGTATTTTCCATTGCCTCAGTTCCTCTAGTTCAGTATTGTTGACACCAGAGGCGTTTCTACGGTAGGGGCGGTACCGTAAGTTGCGCTCCGTCCTAGTCCCCATTTACAAACTGGAATGAGGAGGCCCTGCCCCCTCGCCGTCGGAGTCATTCCGTGATATGAAGGTGACGGGCAGGACACTCCCTGCCCGTCGCCTTTGCCGCATGGAATGGCTCCGACGGCGAGGGTGCGGGGCTTCCTCATTCCAGTTTGTAAAAGGGGACTAGGACGGGGCGCAACTTACGGTACCGCCCCTACCGTAGAAACGCCTCTGGTCAACACCAGCTGCAGGTAGCTCTCCAAGGTTTCAGAGAAGGGTCTTTTCAAGCCCTACCTAGAGATGGCTCCTGGGACTGAACCCGAGATCTTCAGCCTGCGAAGGAGGGGGCTCTCCTATTGAGGTATGACTCATCATCTCCATCATCTATGTGCACATCAGTGGAGTCAGACTCTAGCTCAGTACCATCTCCACGGATTGGCAGTGGCTCTCCAGAGCTCCAAGGCTGGAGCATTTCCCAACCGGACCTGGAGATTGAATCTGGGACCGTCTGCCTACTAAGCAGGGGCTGTACCACTAAGCTCAGTCCTCTCCTGATGATGTCATTAAGGGCATGATGGGGTCCAGTTTGGGGACAGGATTGGGCTTGGAATAAACTGAGGTATTTTCCGAGTTTTGAGGAAAGTCATTTGTTCTGTGAGCCCAGTTCCGAGCCTGACTGGGTGACGTTTGCCCACCACTGAAAATGGTGCAAAAATCTGGTTTTCCTCAAGTCCTAACCAAATGCTTCCTTTATTTCTTCCTCTATAGCTCTCTGCTTTGTTTAAGGTGTGTGTGTGTGTGTGTCCCCCTTATGCAGCAGTCTTGACCTTTCTACAAGCCCCCTTTGGAGCAAGGGTTGGAGTCTTGCTTGCGTAAAAGTCACATCACATGGACTAAAAGCTACTCTTGCCTGATTAGAATGAATCACACACCAGGACAGCTGGTGCACTGCCCCATTGCTGGCTTTGTGCTGGAGTTTTTCAGCATTAAAAAAAAATGAGGGGGTGGGAAACTACTAGAGAAATACCGCTACAGGTACTGCCGTCTGCCTTCATGGGTGCTAATTGCACTCAGTGGAAAGATTGATTTGTAAAATGTATTCTGGTTGCCTCAAGGACAAACATTTGTGCAAATCATATTATTGTATGCGGCGAAATTGGTAACACTTGGCGTTACGGCTCCCTTTATAAATACCCTATTATTTATGAAATTAAATTAAACGGCACTTGATAGCAATCCTTTTTTCCCCCCTTCTTACGTTGGCAGGCCAGTGCGCTGTTTTTAAATGCTACTTTCATGTTAGAAAATAATCTATTAGATCTTGGGAGTCTATCAACTGGTGGAAGAATTTATTGTCTGTGCATTTTATAACACGCTGAGTGTGAACAGTCGGAAACAAATAGGCAATTCCCATGATAATGCAATACGTCCCCGTCCCCCCGTTAAGTTCAGTGGAACAGGATATGAAGCTGATTCCCTGGGTTCCCATCACATTCCAGGGTGATCAAGAAACAGAACTCAGAACGGGAGCTGTACAAATGAAAGGATGGGGCCAATTCTCAAGCCTGAGTCACTGGGTTCCAGAGGATATATGAGGGTTCCATCGCAATAGTTTTCCCTTTCCTTTCTCCCAGATATTGAGCAGTTGATTTCCCTCCCATGCAGAAAATTCAGAACTTATTTATATTGCCCTCACTCACCCACCCTTGCCTTTATTTGCCATCATTTGCCCCCAATAACATCATAACCAACTGGCTGCATATAGCACTGTAATATCATCTCATTCTCGGCATGATTCCTGATAGGATGAATTCGCTCATGTGACAAATCCAGGGAGGAAGAAAAAGAAGCACCCAGGGATAAAACAGTCACCAGAAAACCAGCAGCCATGCCGGTAATGGCACAGAGCAAGAGCAAAAATTGCAGATCTTCTCACCATCTAACAGCGCAACCCTATCCATGTCTACTCAAAAGGCATTCCCATTGTGTTAAATAGGACTTACTACAAGGTAAGTGCATACAGGGTTGCAGCCTAAGTATTCTGGGGGAAATATTCTACCTCATCAAAACGAAATGTTCCTACTTGAACATTGAATCTGAAAAGTAGTTGGCACGGCCCTAGACTTGGCTGCCAGGCATATTTATATCTAGCAAAAGTAACTTATGAAGGGACCCTAGGATATCTTGAAATCATAAAGCTGGCAGGGAAACTGTACAGACTCCATGTGGCTGACAACAGATCCCTTGCCTCAGTAAAATGACCAGCTTAAAGTGGATTAATAACTCCTGTTCAATGAATATTCACACGCAGAGTCTGGTTTCAGGGGGCCTTTGGCAAACTGCCCTCTGCCTCCCCTACAGTTCACGGCCTGGGTGGATGAGGCAAGAGAGACAGAGAGAAGGCAGTGGCAGAGTGTCCTTCTGCTATCTCCACACGAAGGCTACGAAAGCAGAGGTGGCCTTGGGGATTGGCAGTGGGTCCTCCTAAGGGCAGCGGGCCCTTGGCAGCCCCCCAATACCGCCGACCCCCGGTGTCAATCCTGCCCACTGTTCTAGCCATGCTGGGTGCTTGCTAGGTATGTCCCCCTCTGGGATTTCACCTTTCCCCACTTAGGCGTGCGTGCGCACAGGTGTTGGGGGGAAGGAGGTCAGGGAGGCAACAGAGGCAGGGATAGAGACAGCCTCCTAGAATTACCTAGTCCCGCCGCGCTCCTTTTCTGACAAGGCATTGACCTTGCCTCTTGAAACCCTTGCCAGCTCTGGAAAACAAGCAGACAAGACAGCTTTACTGAGGTAGAAATTCCTCTTGAACGTACCCTCTTTAATTTATGTCCCCCTGCACTCCAGCGCCTGCGGCAAAAGCCATTAATGGTGGCCGTTTGTGACACAAGTGAAGGCACCTCTAATGGGAAGCAGCGCAGCCATTCGAAAGCTGCCTTGCTTCAAAGGATTCTTGCCAGCGTTGCAATGCTTTGGCCTCTCCTCCCCCCCCTCCCATATTTTCTAGACTCTGGAGACCAATCCTTCCTTAAGTTGTTTTGTGCTGCTGCGGGGGCCATAATTTCCGCCGCCACCATGGCGGCAGCCATCGCACGTCATGGCTTTTCGGGAGCCGTGGGAGAAGCTCCATGTTAGGCGTGTAAAAGGTAAGGAGACGTACGTGCCATAAAACTTTCAAAAGTTCCTTTTGCGTGCGTGCGTGCGTGCGTGCGTGCGTGTGTGTGTGTGTGTGTGTGTGTGTGTGTGTTTGTGCGGGGGATATTTTCACACGGCTTCTGATATGAAGCTAAAATTGCACATCAGAAAAGATAATGCATCTTGATGCTGTTACAATGACTTCTAAATTTTTCATTTAATGTCAGCAGAGTTGGGAGGGGAAAGGGGGGGAAGGGACCCTCTGTTGCCTGGATTACACTCCTAAGATGGCTTCTCCCCCTCCCCGCCCGCAATTCCATAAAGTGTCTGCAGTGGATTTGAACAGTAGGAAATCCAGGGGTGATAAATAGCTATTTCTAAGTAAATTTCATTCAATTGCCCTTTGGTTAAAGTCTCTCCTCTCAGCACTTTTCCTATGTACGCCACACAGCTAATAATATTCCAGAGCGAATACTCTGCAGTGTGACAACTGATTACACTTTGAAACAGTAAATGGCTGATTTCATAATTGGTATAATTTTTCACAAGTACCTGAATGTCATATACAGAAAGAATAAGCAACCTGGACTTAATACAGGGAGCTTTTTCAATTCATCGGCCAAAATCAATAATGTATTAAATCCCCTCAAACTGATTAAAATAATGGGCGCCTTGACGAGGGTTTGGTGAGGGAAGGAAGTTGCTCAGAAAGGGGGGGGGATGGTGGGGCAAGGGGGAGATTTATGGCCAAAGGGTTAAAATGCGAGGTGAGAGAGTCCACTTCACTGATGGGAGCCTGTTTTCCTAATTAAACTTTTATCATGATTTTTTCCTCCCCCTCCTGTTTTTAGAAGGGTCCACTTAGCGCAATGGAACGGTGCTCTTTTTTATTGCTCTGACCGACGGTTGTGGCATTAGCAGGTACTCGATGCAAAAAACCAGGAGAGGTGCAACACTGGAGACTGATAACGGTTCTAATAAAAAGAAATATGGACTCCACTCCCAAAATTATGCACCCGTGTGAGAGAGGCTGTTTCCGTGCTTTAATGGAAAAATGCACTGGATAGGCTGAATTGGTGGTTGTTAGTACCGTATTGTCCCGAGTATAAGATGCACCTGATTATAAGACGCACCCTTAAATTGTTTGGTGCTATTAAAAAAATTAATTAAATCACTGGCATTAAATTGCAACAGCCTGATTATAAGACGCACCCCTAGTTTAAAAACTTAAATTAGGAGAAAAAAGTGAGTCTTATACTCAGACCAATACGGTATTTCCTCTTCCACCAATAAAAACACAGTTCAGGTTTTTGGACCATGCTGCTCTTTTGTCCTCTTCCAAAGAAGAAGTTTGTGGCAATTGTTTTGTATGGACTGGTGCTGTTCTTCATGGACGTGCAAGGCCAGGCTCTCTCTCAAGGCAGGGGGTTGCCATGGCAATTATCTCACCAGGCAACTTTCCTGCCTCCAGGCACCTTTGAGAAAGTTCAATTAGCATCAGTAATAACGTGAATATTATCATTGTACAGGCTACAAAGGAAGGAGGAGGAAAAAGTGTAGGGTGGTGCAATGACACCCTGTTTCACAAGGAATTTAAAAATAGGGGGTTGCCTCTTGGGGATAAAAGGAATCCTGTCAAAAATTTGAACATCTTAACCTGGCCACGGTTTCACATGCGCACTAAGCATGTCCAGGTTAGATGCAGTGGCTCAACATGGGGCTGCCTTTGAAGACAGGCCAAAAACTTCTGCTGGATCCAAATGTAGCTTCAAAACTAGTAGCAAGGGTACCACAAATAATTACACCAACACTGCAGAAGTTGCATTGGCTACCACTATGTTTCTGGAGACAATTCAAAGTGTTGGTGACCTCTAGAACTCAAAATGGCCCGGGACTGAGTTATCTTAAAGACTGCCTTTGCCCATATGTACCGATCTGCTTTGCAAGGCTTGCATTCTGACTTGTCTGCTGTAGCTGAAGTGTGTTCAGTGGGTCCCAGGGATGGGGCTCTCTCAGTGGTGGCACCACTGTTATGGAACTTCGTTCCTGAGAATGTCCATCAAGTGCCTCCCCCCCCCCCCTATCTACTTTCAGTCATCTACGAAAGATGCTGCTCTTGAATGAAGCTTTTGGGAAAGATTTCTGATCTCAGTTATATAGACTTTGTTTCACTAAAGTATGGTTTCAAGTTATGTCTGACCCAAGTATGCCCTTAAACCATGGCTTGTTCAGAGCCAACAAACCAGGTTTTGAAACCATAGTTTTAACTATGGTTTCAAGTTATGTCTAACCCCAAGTATGCCCCTTAAACCATGGCTTGTTCAGAACCAACAAACCAGGTTGTGAAACCATAGTTTGAAGTTGGTTTGCAAACCACAGTACAGTACTCCCCCCATATCCGCTGGGGATATGTTCCAGGCCCCTCCGTGGATACTTGAAACCGTGGATAGGAGCAAACACCCCTCCATTGTTTCCTGAGGGTCCCCCGCCCTGCCTCCCCCGGGCAGGCGTGCGTGCGCCCCCAGCTCTTATTTTTCTTTCAGCAAGCTTTGTTTCTTCCTTAAAACAAACAGAGAAACAGCCTCCATTGCAGGCAAGTAATACGAGACTAAGTCCTAGAGAGGCTATGCAAGGTTTCTGTTAACCTTGCAGAACCTCTCTAGGACTTAGTCTCGATCTACTTACCTGCAATAAGCAGCCAGAGCCTGCTTCTCCTGTTTGTTTAGGAAGAAACGAAGCTTACTGGGAAAAAAGTAAAAGCCTGGGGGGGGGGTGTCCCCATGATCCATGGATAACTGAAACCGTGGATAGCAAATCCGTGGATATGGGGGCCCACTTGTATAACTGTGGTTTTGCATTATGTCTAAATTCACAAATGATGGAAAAGCTGCAATTGGGACTGTTGCTCCACCTGAAGAGGCTGCTTCACCATGGTAACAAGAATGGACTAATGACCTCATGCAGCCGAGTCCTGAGCAGATGGGAAAGAAAAGCAGACAAGTAACAATACACCATGTACCTCTGGAAGTTCAAACCACAGTTTGGGTTCTTAACTATGGTTAGCACAAACCATGGTTTTATGTGATGTCTGGACTCAATTGTATTTAATTGTGTTATTTCATCCTTTAAAATGTTTTAGGTTATTGTTTTTTGAAACAATCAGTTCTGCTTAACATCAATTATCTCCACTGGAGTTTTCACATTGGTAGTTGCCTCATGAAGATGATACATCAGGAAAGGTAGGATATAAATTCAAACATCAGAAAACTGGTTCATGAGTTTGATCACAGATTTGCATAGACTCCAGGCGGAGATGGCGCAACACATTTTATGGTACCCCATGGAGAATATCCAAATGCTTCTGTACTAGATGGACTAGAGGTGTCGCTCTGGTAGGGGCGGGGCCGTAAGTTTCACTCCGTCCTAGTCCCGTTTACCAAGCGAGCAGGAGGTGGCCCCGTCCCCTCACTGTCGGAGCCATTCCGTGCGGAGAAAGCAGCAGGCAAGAGACTCCCTGCCTGCTGCTTTCTCCTCACAGGAATGGCTCCAACGGCGAGGGGCGGGGCCGCCTCCTGCTCGCTTGGTAAACGGGACTAGGACGGAGCGAAACTTACGGCCCCACCCCTACCGGAGCGACGCCTCTGAGATGGGCTCATGGTAAAATACAATCATAAACAGCACAATCTTATGCACGTTGGCTCGGAAATAAATCCCATTGTGTTCACCTTCAGTGACGGTTGAGTCTGACCATTGGCCCATCTAGTACAGAATTGCCTACAATGACTGGTAGGAGCTCTCCAGGGGTTCAGACAGGTAATTCCTAACCTCACCTGGAGATGCTGCCAACAACTGAACTTGGGATGGCATACATGCCAAGCAGGTGCCCTACCACTGAGCTACAGTTTTGTTTGTTCATTTTGTAGCTTTAACCTATCAATCGGAAGTCTAAAATTGTTGTAATAGGAATTGAACGAAACACAAAACAGCCCATTCCGTATCACAATAAGACTAGTACACAACTAACTGAAGGTAAAAGCATCCATTTTAACCCTCGTATCAGTGGCTGATGAAAGCACACCTGAATTAGGGTTATAAAGAGCACTTCACCAAAAGTGAAATTCAGAGCAGATTTGGAGAAGACCGCTCCTCATGCTAAGCATATGACCAATTTTGAGAGAGGCCAACAGGGTTCTGGTAAGACTAACATTACTCAAAGGGCAGTGGGGAAGGTATTGTAAAGACGTGCATTTTTTATTTTATTTTGGTGACAGGAAAACATTCCAAGGATTTTTAACAGGAAGGAGCAGAACAGAAAATCAAAAGCAAAGAGAGTTTGGATGGACTGGAAACAAAGAAGTCTGTTCATCCCATCTTAATAGGCCTCTCCGCCCGTTCTATCTTGTCATCTGCTCTTCTAAGCAGAGTGTAAATCCGAAGCTGACAGATCTATCTACCCTTCGCTTCTCTGGGTATGACTCCACCTCTTTTAGCAGGGGTATTATTCACGTTTGTGTCTATAGTTTCAAACTCATTTCCTATTTTCCAGTTGAGGAGACTCAGCCAGGAGCTCTCTGTGCCAAAGATTAAAACAATTTCAGAAGCAGACAATCCAATTTCTTCCTTTGAAGATGCAAGCAAATTGGATATCTGCAAGAGGCAAGCAAATTTTATTATCAACACATAGTTTGCTACTTAACTATCCTTAAGAATCGCCAAGTGTTCATAGACTCTAATTAAGAGGCTGTAGTGGAGCAAGAAGAATCTCTCTCCCAGTTTTGTAGCTTGCTAGACCAAGGGACTCAAAATCACCCTACAGAATCTTAGGGATGACTCAGCCCCTCCTGCCTCCATAACCCACCAAAGTGCCACCTAGTTCAGCACCCTACTTTCCGGAGAGGTCAACTAGATGCCCCTACAAGAACCCTAATATTATGCCCTGTCTTCCAAGCAGTCCAGGTTTCGATATCTTGGAGAGCTCCAAGACAGCAATTTGGTCCAATTAGGGCCAGAAGAAGAATGAAAGCTGTGACACACTAAACATGTCGACGCGCGTCACGTCCCGGAGTAACCGACGTGTCAATTCTGATTGGCCCAACGTGTCGCTCCCGTCCCGCCCTCACAACAATGGTCCCGCCTTCAGTGGTTTTGAAATCCATTCATTTTCCAGTGTTGCGATACTTTTACTTGGGTTGCGCCACTGCCTGCGTCATCGCCAAGAGATGCTGCAATGCACAGCTGCCTCTGGAATACTGCCCCAAGACAACGCTACTTGATGATTAGCATCATTGAAAGGGGAGTTATGGGGGAAATGGAAGCTGCCAAAATGCCCCTCTTTTGCCCCTTCCAAATGGCCAAAGTGCCCCCCCCCCAAAAAAAACTGGGCAGGTGATTTTAGAATGCATGCACAGAAACAAATAAATAGGGACTTTCACTGAAAACATCAAGGAGGAGCCGTGTGAACAGAACTAGCAGGATTGAAGTGAAAAGGCCATTTCACTGTAGCAATCCACTGTTGGGGGCTCAGAAGCCAAGAACAGGAAACGGCCCCTCTTCCTGCAGGTTGTGTACATCACTCGAAATTAAATATATTTCTCTTCAGCTTCTTATAATAGAGCAGCCTGGAATAAGGGCCCTGAGAGGTTTGGAAAGACGCTAGCTCTCCCTTGACGGAAGTTGGCCCAGTAAAAATCTTCCCCTTATCTGTGTCTCTTCTTTTAGCTGTCAGCCACGGCTTGCCCCATTGATTCTCTTAATATGTTGGGAACCAGAAAGCCGAGTGTGTCAAATGTTGCAGGCAATGGATGGCTTAGGAGTCATTTTCTTTCTTTTTATTGCCATTACATTATTTTTAAATTGCCCCTCACAGCATTTATAAATGGCCTCTCCCATCCAGCTGAACTCCATCTGGGGAACAAGGGAGTATACCTCGCTGTGCAGCGGGTCAGGGAGGCCTACGCTGCCTTGTCATTTGAAATAATCATCGGATGAGGCTCCCTCTTGCCTGTTCACATGCAGAAGTGATCGGGGGGCCTACCTGTTGCTTGCGGGGCTTAGGAGGGCACAAAATTATGACCCATTCTGGAATAATAACCCGGATCATTGTTTCTGGGAGGCTGAGCCATTGGATAAGAGTGCTGTCAATGCATTTTCAGTTTACATATCAGAATATTGGCCCATGTAGCTGGGTATTGTTTATATCAGGGATGGTCACTACTGAGATACTAGATGCTCCGACAGTTATCTAAAGTCACGGCGGAAACTTCTGCTCTGCCCCACATCCCATGCCTCAGTGGCTTGGTTTTTCTTTTCTTTCCCAAGAACCCAGGTTCAAATCCCAAACCAGCCTTTTTTTAGAGCGTGGACAAAAGGTTGAACAGAGCGCACTACAGAGGTTTTGTGTGCATGTGTGTATAAATGTGTTATTGCACAAGCTGCCATTTTGTGACTGGCTCTGCCTCCCCAAGCCACCATTTTGTGCTGGTGGATCCCAAGGCTTTGGTGAAGAAGCAGCTCCAGGAAACCTAAGCCTTCTCACTATGGTCTGCACTGAATGTCAATGGCTCTCCAGGGTCTCAAACAGGTCTTTCCCAGGCGTCCTTGGAGATGTTGCTAGGAATTGAACATGGAACTTTCTATATGCAAGCAAACACTCCCCTACTGAGCTATGGCTCACCTTCCTGTATGAAGAAGGAGAGCCTTTTGAGCGACCCTTCAGTACTGTATACACTGACTGAGGCTTTCCAGGATTTTAGACAAGGGTCTTCCCCAACCCTACTTGGAGACAGCAGGAATCAAACTAGGACCTTCCTTATCAAATTTTGCAACATAATCAAAACCACGATTACATTTCTTGGTGTGTACTTTTGGACCCTTTCTGAAGGAAAGCAGGAGATATGAAAAATGATGTGTATTTTGTGACGTTTCCTACCCAGAGGACCAACCTGGTACCTCGCTTGAGTTCTCTGCCCTTGATTACTATACACTTGAGCCTCGTTCACACATGAATGTGCATCCCTTGACCTCTCTTGTCTTTGAAGTCTGGCAGCTGGCTGTGTGAACTTGCTTACATTGAAATGCTTTGTATTTGCATTGATGTGAGGAGATATGAAGGCTTTATCGGTGTTGTAACTTCAGGATCTGTCAGGTACACTAAGGTGTTTTTGCATTAGTTAGACAGTTCACACCTCATAATAGTTTACCTCATAAATAGGTACACTAAGGCATTTGCATATCTGTTATTTTACACCTCAGAATAGTTTATATCATAAATGAGTAGTATACTTAGGCATTTTCATATTAGTTACTTCATACCTCAGAATAGTTTACCTCATAAACAGGTATACTGGGGCATCTTCACATTAGTTAGATAGGTGAAAATTCATAATAGTTTACCTCATAAATGGGCACACTAAAGCATTTTCACATTAGTTAGTTCATGCCTCAGAATCGTTTACCTCATAAAATGGGTACATTGGGGTATTCTTGCATTATTTAGCCAGGTGAAACCTTACAAATGGGTACACTAAGATATTTTCACATTAGTTAGACAATTCACACCTCAGAAGAGTTTCCCTCATAAATGAATACATAAGGTATTTTCACATTAATTAGAGATAAATTACCGTATTTTACGCTCCATAGGACGCATCGGTCCATAGGACGCATGCATCCTATGGAGCATAAAATAGAGGAAAAAGGTTTTTACTTACCTGGGCTTGTGGGTGCTTCGGGGAGGCCTGTGGGGACTTCGGGGAGGCCTGCGCGAGCCTCTGCAGCCCTCCCCGATCTTCAGTTCAGCCGAAAACAGCGATTTTCGTCCATTTCCGGAAATGGCCGAAAATCGCTGTTTTCGGCCGAACTGAAGATCGGGGAGGCCTGCAGAGGCTCGCGCAGGCCTCCCCGAAGCCCCGGTAAGTATTTTTTCCTTTTTTTTTTTAGGCCTCGCTCCATAGGACGCACGCTTCCCCCCCCCATGTTTTTGGGGAAAAAAGTGTGTCTTATAGAGCGTAAAATATGGTACAAATACGCAATACTTTGCCAGATATACAGACACTCCTCTATTTAAGAACAGGTTGGATTCCAGGGGTCTGTTCGTAAGTTGTTTTGTTCTTAAGTCCAACATCACTATTTCTGATAGTGAACCAGTTGTGAAATATATAAAAAAAGTATTTACAGTACAGTCCTCTATCTTGTGTGGTCTTAGCTTGAAAAACTGGCTAACAGGGCTTGCTGGAATGAGCTGGGGAATGTTTGAGAATGCTGGCAATAGGCGCCAACACCATCAATGGACATAAGAACATACACAGCTTTTCAACCAATATGGTCGGGCATATTTGTATCTTAAAAGTTCTTGCGTGTTCTTATGTAGGGAAATATCTGTAAATGGATTCAGCTCAAAATAGAGGCCAGAGCTTCCATGAAGATCAAGTCAAGTTATACAAGGGACACTATTAGTTATTGGCAGTTTCACAGATGCTTCACATATGAGTCAGGTTTGAATGGGAGGACATGGGGATCTCATGTAGCAGCCAGGAACGTGCATTTGTGCTTGCAGAATGTCATCTCTTTACTAGTGTCATATATGTTTTTTATTTTTCACATTTTTATACCGCCCATCCTCCAAGGAGCTCAGAGTGGTGTGCATATTTCCTCCCCTCCTTTTTTTTTGTCCTCACAACAACCCTGTGAGGTAAGTGGGGCTGAGAGATAGTGACTGGCCCAAGGTCACCCAGGAAGCTTCGTGGCTGAGCTAATGGTCCTCTCAGTACAGGAACACAAGATGTTTAAGGTCCTTAGTCTACAGCACACGAAGCAGACAAGAAACAGGGTGGGGGCAATCAGCGGTCACTCAGTTGACTTCCAGCAATGAGTCCTGTAGTACCCCAGGAGACCAAAGCAGATGCCTGCTACTCCTGGTGTGTCTTGCAGTCCCAACTGGAAACACCAGAATCCGTCATCTTGGTCATGGGCTTCATTTTAATAACAACTTTATCTCATTCTTTGAGGTAGATTTTCTGACCTCCGTCTGGGGCTTCCTGGCATTAGCAATGTTTCAAAGCCCTGAAGATCCCTCTTCTCTCTTCCCTAGAAAATGACAACGGCTTCTCCATTTTAGTGTTTCCCAAACGTTTTTGACCTGCAGCTCCCTTGACCATTGGCGACAGCTCCCCATTACATTATGTTGATGCCTGCCAATTAGTATTGCACTGAGAGGATTCCATGGCACTCCGTAGCCTGGTTTCTGTGACTCCCCTGGGAGCCGCACCTCCCAGTTTGGGAACCAAGGAAAGGGTATGGACCATACTGTATGGTAGCCAGAATTCCTCTAAGCAGTGGCTTTTATTCTGGGGATCACTAGGGTTTCTTGGAAACATATCAGGTTTCCCCTCAATTCCAGAGTCAATAATGGCAGAAAGCTTTCCTGAAGGGGTCACACCGTGCCCTGGGGCACCATCCTGGCTCTTATGGCACAATGGTTGAAACCTAGCAGGGATGGCCAGTGTCCTACAACATGTGGCTGTCCCAGAATCCTCTGCACCACACTGTGGTTCTATGGCAGACAAATTGATGTGAAAAAAACTTTCTCTGAAGGTAAGAAGTTTGAAAACCATTCACCTAAGGGGGAGGGGGGAGGGGATACAGCTCTTATAAACACAGAGATCAAACAAAACAAAAATGAAGATTAAAACACACACACACTCATACGCACACCCCAACACAGCCACGAGTCATCATTCATCAGGACTGTTGTTGTAGCTCTTGACCACATAGTGAATGATTTATTAAATCTTAATATATTCCATAAAGAGTCCCCATATTTCCATAAATGTGTCACTTTCACTTAATACATAGTAATGAACCTGCGCTGAGGGTAGATAAATAAGATCTAAGCATGCCTTGCCAATGTTTATCAAAGAGAGACACTGCAGTATAGAGTTCTTTAAAGTAGGGTTCTCCGCAGCTACTCACAGCCAGGTGAAGCAGCATTGAAGTTTACCTTCAATTCGAATCGGGGGGGGGGGGGACGACGGACGGACTGGAGTTTGTGTGAAAGAAGAACAGAGTTTGCAATGCCTCCGTTGAACCCCAACAATTCACTTTGGAAATGTTTGGGGCCATCATTTTGATAGCATCTCAAAGAATGTTGCTGCTCTGCAAACACTCCCGCGAGTGCTTGCATCCGAAGCACCATCGGTTATTATTACAAGAACA
This sequence comes from Plestiodon gilberti rubricaudatus, assembly GCA_026170595.1. NCBI lineage: Eukaryota > Metazoa > Chordata > Lepidosauria > Squamata > Scincidae > Plestiodon > Plestiodon gilberti. The sequence continues at coordinate 12,635,835 of JANXHW010000008.1, read as the reverse complement.
GGCTACCTGGGGCCCAGTCACTTTGGCTCAGTAGTCACTCTGTCCGCCTAACCTCTCTCATGGTGTGGCTGTGAGAATAAAATGAGGAAGAGAAGCCACACATGCCCTTGAGCTCCTCGGAAGGACAGGATGTAAACACGAAATAAATAAATAAAGTCAAGTTAAATAGAACCTCCTGTTCAGAGGCAGTCTAGCTCTGAACAGTAAATGTAGAGCATGTGAGGAACAGGCATTCTGCTCGGGAGCGTTCAGAAGTCCCTGGCTGACTGCCATAAGAGGGAGAGCCTTTGGCCTGATCCAGCAGGGCTCTTTGTCTGCTCTGGACTGACGCGAAGCAACAGTTCTCTTTGCGGTGGCAAGTTTTGTTGAGCATCTGTTGAGCATTCTGTGCACTGTTGCATCTTTCATAGCTGTCACCCTGGAGGCTGCGACTGGCTTAATAAGACTGCCATTGTGTGTCCCGTCCCCCCCATCATTTCCCTTTAGAAACACAGCGCAGCATTCCGGGACAATCGCGTGGCCTTAGGGCTCCCTGTTGCCGTGGCTGCTTGGGCGCATCTCTGCCGTATTTCAGCTGACAGGCTGCATTTTCTTTGGGGTGGTGAATCTTGTCAGCAGTTGGGATGACACTCATTACTCTCGGGCTCAAACATTGTGCAGCTGAGTGACATGCGGAAACCTCCCTGACACTTCCGAGGGCTTCCCTGAACACTTTCCACAGTCTTCTCTGGTGCTGTTCACAACTAGCATCACCTTTCTGGCCCTGAGCTGTAGGATAAGGCCAAGGTGATTCCAGCACCAAACTTAATTCGTAAAGAGAAGGTGCTGGGACTTTAAGCCTCCCTGGGAGCTACATCTTGGGATGGAGTTACGTGTGGTGACAAAGGGGTACAACTTTCAATGTAGCGCCAACCCAGACAGGAAGTATGGCTGGCATTTCCTGTGGGTGGCACTTCCTGATTTGCACTTCTGGGATAACTCCTGCTAAACACTGGGTGAGCCAAAGTTAGAAGGCGAACAAGACCAAAGAGATCCATAGCCAGCAAAAACCAAGAATAGAATTTCCTGCTTGGCAGAGAATACTACCTCAAGATATACTGCTGATTTGAGTACTGACGTATGCAACCAAAATGATTAGTGGGCTGGGGCATCGACCTTATGAGGAAAGGCTACAGCGTTTGGGGCTCTTCAGTCTAGGAAAAAGGCGGTTGAGGGGGGACATGATTGAGACGTATAAAATTATGCATGGGATGGAGAGAGTGGATAGAGAGAAGTTCTTTTCCCTCTCACACAACACTAGAACTAGGGGACATCCACTCAAATTGAGTGGAGGGAGGATTAAAACAGACAAAAGAAAATATTTTACCCAGCGTATAATTGGTTTGTGGAACTCCTTGCCACAGGAGGTGGTGATGGCACCTGGCCTGGATGCCTTTAAAAGGGGATTGGACAGATTTATGGAGGAAAAGTCCATCACAGCTTACAAGCCATGATGGGGATAAGCAACCTCCTGGTTGTAGGAGTAGGTTTTCTTTGTGGCAGGTGCAAGGGAGTGGCGACAGGATACAAGTATCTTGTTGTCTTGCGCTCCCTGAGGCATCTGGTGGGGCCACTGTGTGATGCAGGAAGCTGGACTAGATGGGCCTTTGGCCTGATCCAGCAGGGCTCTTCTTATGTTCTTATGTTCTTATGACAGTCAAATGTGAAGGGAGGACTTGTGCATCACTTCACTCCACCCCAGGTATTCTGACACTACATTTCATAGCACATATGCATTTTCCTACAATGACACTCAGTGATTTCCAGTGGGAATATAATGCTGCTTTAAGCTAATGGAAAGCATGATGCAGCTTTAAACCAATTCCAGATCCTAATATGCATCCCTCTTCCCCAACTTATGCTGCATAGAGATGTGCTTCCAAATGGGCAACATTACGTGACCTTCAGCCAGTGAAAACCTGTGCTGGCATGTTCAGTTGCTTCTTCTGTTTTTCCTCATTTCAAAATACCTACAAAGAATGACAGGTTAGCTAGAAATATCTGTAGCAAGAAAGAGGGGGCTTTTGTAGCTCTCTAGCTGTGGGCCCCTTGTTTAGGGCTGTCCAGCCGTGACCTCTTCAGACTTGTCCAAGAGCTCTGACCTCTGGGATCCAGTGAGAATTCCCCATCTGTCTATGAGCCCACTTGCCTTTGTTCAGTCCTAGCTTTATGTGGCTTTGCTTTCCCATGCCAAGCCCAGCACTGTTTGGATGCGACCATTTCCTTTGCCAGCTTGGTCTCCGTTCACTCCTTTATCAGGCTGAGTTTTGCTTGGACCTAGTGTGCTAAAACAGGCCCATCCCCAAGGAGCTGGCTCTGCCGCTGGTGAATAGCCGATGTAACCACGCATTGTTTCTTGACAGCTAGCAGGGCCTGGGTCCCTTTTATCATCCCTTTTCTTCCCTAGCCATCCTGTTTCCCAGACAATAGTTTTTACAAGCTGTTTCCCTCTGATTTGACTGCTGTTGGCTCACTCACCCGGTCCTTGCACCTTTCAGTGGTGCCGAAGCAAGGGAAGGAGGAGCCCCGCTAGCTGCTCTTGCTTCTCCCTCCTGAAAGATGGGCCGCCTGCCTGCCTGCCTGCCTGCTTCCCCATCTTCCTGAGCCTGCCTCTCCCTTGGGAAGGGGCTGCAGGGTTCCGCCAGCCACAGCTGTCACAATATGGTAAAGAGCCTCGGCTCCAGGGACCGAGGCCTCGTGCTTGGCTCCGAGGCTGCACTTGTTTGGGCTTGTTTGGGGAATGCCAACTTCATTGTGTGTTCTCTTGGCACGGCGACTGCCACCGCTTCTCTGGTGCCAGCTGTACAAAGTTCTATACTAGATCATATATCTTCCTGACAGTTGAATACCTGGGACTGGTGCTGCAGCTCCCGTCCTTGGCAAGAGGCGCTGGTGCGTCTTCACTCTTGCACGTCGAGCCCCATCAATAGATTCATGCGCGAGCCCTTGGCCAACGGGGCCTAAAAGTTCCATCATGCCTCTAGGGCAACGTCAACTTCAGAGCGCTACCCACAATGCCTTGAGGCTCCTCCATGAGCAAGTCGGCGTCAGAGAGGATATCGCAAACCTTTTCAAATGGTTCTTGGATCTGTTGCGAGCCGTTGTTAATTCCCTTTACCAAATTGTACACCCCTGCTGCTAACGGTGAAGACACACCTTTGAAGTGACTCTTATAACTTAGCAAGGGGAGAACAATTCTCCCTCTTCATCCTAGCACAGCTATTCTTTTTCAGTGGCAATGGGTGCTTCTCTTGTATCTTTTTTTTTCCTTTTGGTAATAAATTGTGAGCCCTCTGAGATATGGAGCCATCATCATCGTCGTGTTAATGTTTTGCTATGTTCTAACCTTTTGTTGTTCTTGATGGAAACCAGTATATAAATATGCTATATAAATGAATGAATGAATGAAACAGTGTACACTATTTATTTTGATATCCATTGTCACTTTCCATACTCTTTTAGCAGTTAGTTATGAACAGGCAAAATTCAAAAGGTCATAAGGACTAGAAATTTGCTTTTTATTTTTTAAAAAAAGAAAGCTGAGATCCCAGGGTATGATGTGAGGACACCTGATGCAGACACCTTGCTAAATCTAAACCATTCTCTGTGTGGTCAAGTGCTTGGTAAGGAGACTCCCTGGGCACCCCACAGGTGCAGTCCATGGATGCAGTCCCGCCTTCCACTATGAAAGAGAGGTGGTAGAGAAATGCAGCATCTCCCAATAGTGAGCTGTTTGTGATGCCATGTCTTGTTGATGTATTTTATCTCCATTTGCTCTCACGGTGTTTTCGATTAGCATTACAGTTGTTTCTGCTGAAATGTATATCCATTGGATATTTGGCAGATCACATTGTGTTATGGGATTGTTGGTGTCAATCTGTTCAGGAGTATTCTTTATAGATGTGACATGATAGAATGTCTGTTTCTTTACATCAGTGGTTGCGTGTCAGTCATTGCATTGTTCACTGTGGTTCTGGGTCCCTCTTTTCGGTGATCTTTTGGTTAGAGAGAGTGTCTGCCAACATTCATGAGGAATGCTCCTGTCACTGAATGCAAATGTGAAAGAGTAAGTTTGATTTCCCAAGTATTCCCACACAATTCCCACACCTCTCTCCAAAACAGCAGCATTACAGTGTGTTTCTCTCTCTCTCTCTCTCTCTCTCTCTCTCTCTCTGTCTTGCTTGTATATCTGTCTATCCATTTTCCTTCCTTCCTCTTCATCCACAAACATGCACACAAAGCTGATAGCATTGGATAAAAGTTTGCTATGAAAGGCATCTGGCAACCTCTCTGAGCCTGCAAAATGATATTAACATTTTATTATTCGAAGGTGAGCATTTTAAAACGGAATTTTAAATGTTACCCTGCTGTTTCGGAACACAAAAACCTTTAATTTTATGCAAATGAACAGCGAGGAGCTGAGCGCCTTAATGTAAACGAACACTTTCTTTGAACAAAGAGGTTGGAAGTGAACAAGAGAGAGAGAGAGAGAGAGAGAGGAAATATTCCCATAGATTCTTTAATTGCTGTCTGAAATTATGTAAATCCCAGCACTAGGCAGAATGCAATTATCCAGTGCCCCTCTCTACCTCCGTTGCTAATGTCTAACAAACTATCGGTAGGTGACATTTAGTGGAGGTAATGCAAATGAGAATTAATTTTTTTCCTGAGACAAAGGGCAGTGGAAAGATCACCTCCTTCATATACAGTAAAAGGAAACTGAAAAGTGTGTGTGTGTGTGTGTGTGTGTGTGTGTGTGTGTGTGTGTGTGTGTGTGTGTGTGTGTGTGTTTTGTGAGGGGGGGCATTTGCAGAAAAGAACTAGTAGCCTGGAATGAAATAGTGAAGATGGGAGAAGAAAGAACAGAGTGGGGTGAGAGGTGCACATTTGCTTTGGGAGGGGGGCTCTGCCAATTTTTTTTTATTTTTTATTTTTGCCTAAGCAGGAGAAAAACTCTGCTATTTTCTTCTTTTCAAAGTCACTGATATTTTGACAAGGGGAAAAAAAGAATCTGATGGAAACCCCCTACCACCCTTTCTGTGGGTATTGTCTAGGGAATGTTCGTAATTTATCACCTAGTTGTGTTGATAACTAGGCATAATTCTATTAAATATTCAGCGTGTGGCTTTTGCAAAGCAGTGAGCAGGAAAAGGGGTGTGTATATGGGTGGGGGGGCTGGGGTGCCGGGTATGTGTGTGAGTGGGTGAGCGAGAGAGAAATATATCCTGCAGCCAGAAGCTTCAGAGGAGATGGGAGTGTGGTTGAAGTTGGCTGGGGGCACTGTCACAGTGAAGGTGGATTTATGTGAAGCCCCTCCTCACCTCCAAATTGCTCACAGACCCTCATCGTCAGCACTCCACTCCCTGCAAACTTGCAGGTACCCCAGCCAGGCTGAGGATAACATTTGATTGGCGGGGAGGGAACAGGCAAATAAAATGTGTGCCCTGCCCTGCTGATAATAGGTGAGCTGGATGTCCCAGGCCGCAACCAAATGGGACATTTTACGCGCCCATCAAGCAAGACTGGGGCCAAGGGCAGAGTGTCCACAAGTGATGGCACAATATTTAGAGTGGGGGGGAAATTTGATGGGATTCTGATGACGACGACTTTGACAAAAACGTTGTCAAAGAAGCCATTTTCCATCATCGACCTTTTTGTGTTTGCCTTCGGGGTGGAATTCAAGGTGGTCCAGCCCTACCTTGTTATCTTTAATGGTGGGCCCAGCCAACCTAGGTGCTATTATCTTGGGATCCCCATATCTAATCTTTCACGTATTATGTTGAGTTGGCAGAAGGCAAGAGAAAGATTTAGTAAAATAAACCACCTGCCTTTATCGGTAGACCAGCCCTGCGATTTGTCCTGTTATTTTGTGCCCTACTCCTTCTCTCCCAGGGCCCTTTTGTTCATCACCCAGCAGTTTATTTTAAAAAGGGCATTCATTTTAATGAGACAAAGCCTTCTCCATCTAGGGAAAGTAACATGAAGATAATGATAAAGAGGGTCAAAACCCCGTAATGAAACAAGAATAAAGACCAAAACAAACCAAGAAACTGAAAGGTGCAATCAACTGCCTGTACCCCCAAATCCACAATTAATTTTGGACATTTTCCTACTTTACTCAGAATGAAAGAGGAGTAGAACATGCAAAGAGTGGCATATTCTAGAACAAGAAAGGAATGGAATGGGGGGGGGGTTGGTCTGCCCCCATAGTGGGCTCTCCATTGCTCAGGACTCGAATGCCTCATGCTTCATATAGCCAGTTCCATTTTCTCCCCTCCGTGTCTTTGGCTGGGAAAATGAAATGAGAAATAGCCCAAGCGGTTGGTAAATGATGTACATTGCCAGTGAGCGTCGAGAACCCATGCGCATTGTCTCGGAGCGGGATTGGGAAACATCACATGGAGACCATTTCAGAGAGTAATGGGTGAAGAGGAACCTATTTCTCTTCAGTCATGACAACAACTTTTTTCCTTGCTGCTCTTCTGCTTCCTTAGACTGAAGGCCGGCTGGGGGCTCCTGGAGGTGAAGCTGCCGGTTATCAAGGCTGAAAGCCTGTGGCCCTTCCTGCTTCAAGGTGTTCACAATGATCTCATTATGGTAACTACCTGGGAGAGTTGGCCTTTGTTCCCCCTTTCTTCTTCCCAATCTCTGTAAGCAAAGACACTACAGAAAGGGTTGGAATAAAGTCTCCTCTGATCACATGGGGTATGGCTGCAGTTCAGCTCTCGCCAGCCAGGAGATCACTGAGCTCATGTTAAAGCTACAATCCTATGCAAATTTACCTGGGAGTAAGTCTTACTGAACAGGCCAGCGGGTGGCGCAGTGGGTTAAACCGCTGAACCATGAGCTGTCGATCGAAAGGTTGGCAGTTCGAATCTGCAACGGGGTGAGCTCTCGTTGCTTGGCCAGCTCCTGCCAACCTAGCAGTTCCAAAACATGTTAATGCAAATAGATAAATAGGTACCGCTTGCGGGAAGGTAAACAGTGCTCCATGTTCCAGCTGCATGCTACGCGCTGCGGCAAGGAGAGTCATGCCGGCCACATGACCACGGAGGCGTCTTCGGACAACGCTGGCTCTTCGGCTTTGAAATGGGGATGAGCACCACACCCTAGAGTCGGACACGACTGGACTTAATTGTCCGGGGTCACCTTAAGTCTTACTGAACACAGTGGGACTTACTTCTAAGCAAACATGCAGAGGCTAGCACTATGATATACCTTTGATATTTACCTGAGATTTTTTTTTTAAATGCCATTTCTCAGTTTTTGGTTAAACTATTCCATGTTGCTCCCAAGAGTTTGGGATGAAATGAGCTAGTATAAGAAGTACAAGTAAGTGGAAGGAGAAGAAAATACTTTGTTGAAGAAATTTAAAAATGGTGGGGTTTTGGTTGTATTGTTTTAATGAAATGTCATCATCATGGGGGTGTCATAAGAACTTCAACATTTACCACTGCTTGTAATAGCATTTCTGGAAAGACAATGCTCTGGGGGTATAAGGTATCTCCTCCAGCCTTTCAGATTTCTCATGAACTTCCAAGAAATGGTTCCTTTCAGTCCTGATGCATTGCTGCCAACAAGGGCATCATTAATTCCACACTGGGTAACCAGCAAGAGTTGAGTTCCCTAAAGATGGCTTGCTCAATGACTTTGGCATGTTCATGGCTACATTACACGCATGCATCTTGCCCCAAACATCATCCGTGCATTCCGATAGCCCTTAGGAAGGAGTGCACCACAGGAGGAGGGGGGAAGAAGAGTGAGCATATCAGCCACGACCATAACAGATACAGGAAACGATGCATCACAGCAGTGAAAACATGCAGGTCACTGGTTGGGCTGTCCCAGTATTTCGGCATGCGCCTCAAGTCACGCAGGTCAATAGATATTTGTCAACGAGAGCCATAGCCGGGGCCCGAGGCTCAGCACTGATCATGCCACGGCCCCCTCTGAACTGACCCAGCCATTTAGCCTTTCCGAGAAATATTTCCAGAAAGGTCAGCAAATGGTTTGTGACAGGATGCGATCACATCCTCCTAACCTCGTGAGCTCCTGCTGCTTACCTCGGCTGGTTTTCCCGGCCGCCCAACTTCAGGAGAGTGGCAGGCTGGGGCAGCGAAGGGAGAGGGCCGGCTACCAGAAACAGCCTGTGCAGAAACCCAGTTGAGGAGCTGTTGTGCGCTGGAAGTGGAAAGAGAGAAAGGAAGGGGCTGTTGCTCGGTTGTAGCTCAGCTACTCGTTCTCTCTGCCTGGCACAGATACTTCCAAAGAAATATTTCCACTGTCCTTTCCTCCTCTGCTATGTAGCACTACCCTAAGCCGAATAATTTCAGGGGGAAGCAAAGGGGCAGCGGGAAAAGGCGTAGGGGACCATGGGGAATTGGGGGGTTATGGAGGGTGGGGCTAAGCAGACGAATCTGAACCCTGTTACATTCCTCACAATGTTGTTGGGCACATGGAGTATTATAAAACACAAGCCAGTTCCCCATTTTTTCCTAAAATAGCTCCACTGAGTTGAGTTCCAAATAGTTCTGAGGGAAGCTGGCCTGTTGCAATTTGGGACCCCTGCCCTCTAAAACCCCAAGCAATTGGGAGCATGCTGAATTTTTCAAGGGTGAGAGAAATGTGTTCTTCCTATGCTCAGAGACACACAGCGTAATCCTAACCAACTTCCCAGCACCGGTGCAGCCGCAATGCAGCCCGAGGTAATCCGAGGTAAGGGAACAAATGTTCCTTTCATGCCTCCATGACTGCCCCTGCACTGCAAAATGTAGTGTGCGCCCTGTTGGCATGGCTACACTGGTGCTGGAAAGTTGGTTAGGATTGCACGGACACTCATCCTTCCATTCCAAAAATAGACCATGTCCTTGAACATCAGTTCTGGAACCAAACCCAAGGGAGCTTTCCCAAGTACATGGCTCTGCTTTGAGAGTGGAGAGCTTGGATTGTCCTCTCTCACCCCATCTTTAGGCTGTGGGCCTTCCAGATAGAGACCTGATTTTTCACTTTATGAACACAGATGGTGCTATATTATCAGAGGCGTAACAAGGGTGGAGCGAAGGCAAGTAGTTCTGCAAGACTCCGTTACACTGGAGTCAGCGGCCCCTCCCCCTTGCTGTTGGAGCCATTCTGGCAGCAAAGGCAACACGCAGGACACTCCCCTGTTGCTGCTGGAATGGCTCCAACAGCAAGGGGGAGGGGGCGCTGACTCCAGTGTAACGGAGTCTTGCAGAACTACTTGCCTTCACTCCACCCTTGTTTCACCTCTGTATATTATTATAGCAACCATCTCTCAAAAGATTATCTTAAGGGAAGTCATTTGCATTTCATATCGTCTGAATTGGCCCTTCTGTACCCACATGAATCATGTGTACACCATACAGTCTCTACCCCCCCCCCACACACAAATTGGTGATTTTTTAAATCTATGTGGATTGTAGACTTTATTTATTCTATTAAAACATTATATTAGCCCTGTACTCATGCTGAAGGATTAGACATCCAATTGTATTACAAGCTAATAACGACTTTTTAAGGGAAATTATCCCGTTATGGAGGTCTAAGGCATTTGTAAGCTCTCAGGATCTAAAGGAAGTGTATTACTTGTCTTATTGAAAGACTTAAATTGGGTTAAAGGTCTGCAGAAACAGAAAGGGGGGAAGAGAAGATGCATTGTTTTTCCTTTGCAATGTTCAAACAGCTCACCGTTCGAGGCTGAACAAAAAAAGCAAAGAACAGAAGGAAGAAGAAGGAAGAAATCTAGTTGGGGCTGCTGAAAATCCAAACGGCTTCCCTAATTCAGAAGTTATCCTTACTGGGCTGTACCACTTGCAATGTAATCAGGGGGATTACATGGGGGAGGATTCAAAAACTCCCCACATGTGGGGGAACTAGCATGTCCAAGAATTGTAGCCTTGCTAAATTTCCAAATCACCAGAATTTTTTTTTAAAAAATGTGTGGAAGTATTCAAACATACAGGGCGCAATCCTGTGCATGTCTGGAATGGCGGAGCTAGCACTTTGCTGTTCCAATACTTTGCGAACGTGCCATAAAGCACGTTTGCGATGCCTCAGGAGTAAGGACTGGGCAAGCGCCGGACTCTGGCGCCGGACCGGGCAAGCAGCTGCCAGAGGAAGGTAAGCGCTCCCCCGGTGGCCGTGTGGGCAGTTCGGTGGGCAAGGGAGGGGGCCATTGGTCTAGCTGGCCCAGGAGGGGGAGGGTATGGTGCCCGCCGTATCCCCATCTCCGCCGGGTGGCTAGGCCGTTATACGGCCTCCTCAGACTTCCGCCAGATATTTAGCTGGCAGAAATCAGAGGAGGCCTATTGGTGCCAAGTAGACCTCAGGCCCGCCATTCAACGGGCAGCCTCGACTCAGGATCCGGCGGGTGGCCCTGGGCCACCGGCCGGATCCTTACACAGGATTGCGCTGCCCATCCCCTACTTGCAGCCTAAGAGTACCACGTGCTGTTTCTGCACATTTGAATTGGCCTGTAAGCATGAGGATCTGGAGCTGTAACAAAGATTCTAACTAAATGGGCTTATTTTGAAAACAAACAAACGAACGAACAAAAAACCCACTTCAGATTGAAATCCTGTGCACACTTACCTGAGAGTAAACCCCATTAAACACAGTGATTGACTTATGAGTAAATGTGCATTGGATTGTGCTTTTAGTTACTTTTAAGTGCCACTTATTTCAACAGAAGTGCACATTTAAATCAACAGGATGAGGGGCTCCACTTTCACCTGATCATGCCCTCAGTCTCACCGATGCATTTTCAGGAAAATGATGGCCAACGTCAATTTACCAAAAAGCAAAAGTTTGACCCCCTCTTTTTCAAAACCCTTTCAGATCTATTTGTATCTCCAATTCTAAATCTGGATTTGGAAATGGTTCTCTGAATTGTTGGAATGTCTTTAGAGTTAGGCTTACCAGATCTCCAACCGGGACAGAGTGCTAGACCTTTAGGAGAAGGAATGTGGGCAGGTGTAGCTTGTTAAGCCTTACAGCACAATCCTAGGCATGTCTACTCAGAAGCAAGCCCCACTGAACATAATGGGGCTTGCTGATGAGGCGATTAGATGCTCTCAGGCATATATTGATTGGGAGGTGCGTTCCCACTTATTAGCAGAGTTCCCTCCTCCACCCAGGCAGACTGCTTTGCTTAGCTAAATGAATACACACGAGGCATTGCTTTGTAGTTGTAAAAAGAAGAAGAGTTTACTCACAGTTCAGTTTGCATATATACATAGCATCTGACCATCAATCAGAGGTACATCCTAGACTTAAGATAGAACCCCCCTAGAGCTGGGGCTCCCTGCATGGGGTTAGGCTGCAAGATGGCCGCTGGGCTGCAGGAGCAGCGATGGCATCATCTTGCTCGGTGGGCATCAAGAGAAGAAGAGACTGAGTGAGGGGCAAGAAGGAGGAAATAAAGGTCAGGGGCCACACCCCTTCCTGGAACACAGAGGGATTAGAGTAGGAGGTCTTTACATGTGACCAGGCAGTACACCACACACCCCCAGTGTCCAGCAGCTAAACGCTGCCCATCCTCCAACACTTGCTTCTGAGTAGACATGCCTAGGATTGTGCTCTAAGGTTTAACAAGCTACACCTGCCCACATTCCTTTTCCTAAAGGTCTAGCAGTCTGTCCCAGTTGGAGATCTGGTAAGCCTATTTAGAGTTAGGAGAATGAACTCCCCCAAATTTGTTTCTTCGCCAGTGGCAGCAGCTCCTTTTCCTTCCTCAGGAATCACCACATTACTGCAGTGTAAGTTACAGGTACAAAATCAGCCAGCAAATGTTCACAGGTTCCAAGCCGTTCGTTATTGGCTCCTTTGCATGGGCTGATGACCTGATTAACTGATATTTAATTGATTGCCCTGCCAGCATAGGACTTTATCGTGTGCTGATTGTTTTGCAGACTATTACGAAAATGTTGGAGACACAATTAGTGCAAAATCCATAGGAATGTCAGCAAGAAACAAAAAGGAGCCAAAACCCTGTGCAGAGTCGACGAGAACGACAGGTCTGCTGCAGACCCAAAGAAGTACATGTTTGCACCTCAGATTCTGCACCAGGAAGGAAATGGTTGGGCAAATGAAACATCAGAAAGTCAAGTCCTGTCTGCCCGAGGACCCATGTGACCAAGCTGACACCTTGAACTGCCCCCCCCCATACCAGCAGCAATTATGGGAGAACCATAAGTCCGTAGTAGATCGCCTACATTGCATGCTGAAGTTGTGATCCCAGCAGTTTCCAGGCAGGGCTGGGAAAGATCTCAGTCTGAAACACCCTGGAGAGCCACTGCCAGCCTGTGTAGGTAGTACTGAGCAAGATGGACCAAAGGTCTGACTCAGTTGACGGCAGCTTTTCAACGATCCAATTGTGGTACGAGTTGACCCAAGAAACTCCTGCTGCCCCTGTATTGGAAATTCCCATCCAGAAATGGAGGGAGGGAGGGAGGGAGGGAGGCAGGCAGGCAGGCAGGCAGGCACGCACGCACACACACACACACACACACACACCAGTCATCACACACAGGCATTTGGGAGATGGTCCCATTGGGTGATGATGAGGAGAAGCTGCTGCCCACCACTGGCAAGGTTAGTGGGGGGTGGTCACACCTCTGCCCCACCACAGCCACAAACTCACTTAAAGGCCCTCAGGCAAGCCACAATTTTCTCGTCTCACCAGCTGAGCTCACCATTTTCAATAGCGGGATAATAACATTGGCCTAGCTGACAGTAAGCATTACCGAGATAATACATATGAAACACTTTGAATACTCAAAATACACTATATAAATGCTAAGGATCATTATGATGAGGCGTTTTAAAAGGCCGGGCAGCTATTGCAAGGCAGCGCCCAGGAGAAGGAGCGCTCCCGTTGTCTTCCCCATATTAGTCCAACGTCCACCTGAATCACGGACGGGGAAGACGCAGAGCCTCGAAACGGATGATTTCCCCCATCCGAAGTGACAGAGGGGCCGCGGCTGCTTCCCGTTCCAATTTTGCCTCCGCTTATGGAAATGCCTCGTTCTCCGACTACTCTCAAAGAAGAAGCCCAAGACCTGCTTTCCTTGAAAGCGAGGCCCAGACCTCAATTACATGAAAGCCACCAGGAACCAAGTGCCGTTCGGCGGATGGAATTACACACAGCTGTACCAATGCTACCCCCTTGTGACCAGAACATATGAATCCAATTGCGCTTCTCATGTGCTCTCTCTTGCAAAGAGGGGACAAATCACTGAAATGGCAAGTGCTTCACTCGGGGGAATCTGGAGATGCTTGGACAGACAGATGTATTCAAAGAGAAATGTCTGCTCGCAATTGTCAGGCCTCTCTCTCCATGCCAGCAGCAAATTTGTTCTGGATAACAGAATCTGCTGTTCCCCTTTTGAAATCTTCCTTCCTTCCAAATTGCAAATCTGCCCCAACCTTTCCTCCCTTCCATCCAATTTGCAAATCTGTCCCCAGGGGTGGAGCCATCAGGAGGTGGAGCCCACATTTTTGGGTCCCAAGGCAGAAGTTATGATTAAAAAAAAAAAAAAACTAGGGTGGGGAACCAGCCCTGCTCCTTGTTTTTCCAGCAGCTGACCCGAAAGAAAAAAAAAACAATAAGGAAATTAAGGCATTTTTTTTCTGGTTGGTTGGAAATCCTAATGGAGACACTCATCATTTATTTATTTATTTATTTATTTATGGAGACTACTACTGTAATTTTTGCATCTCTCCTCCGTTTCCATGGGGTTATGATAAGAAGCACCTTATCCCACCACATTAAACATGTGATTTCAGCCTCTCACTTAGCAACACCTGCTCACTTCTCTCTCCCTCCTCAAGTCTGGAATGTAAAACATATTACAAGGAAGCTGCTTTGCATTGTAAGATGACAGTGAATTCAAATGTAAACTTAGTACATTCTGCTCCAGGACAGAATTACCTGAGAAACTGGCATGGAGGAGTATTACCCAAACTCTGTTACACAAAGGGAGCTGCCTCTTCTGTTGCTGATTTCCTGGGATTTGTCAGACATGCCTGCTTCCTTTGGACTCCAGAAGGCCAATTCTGTGAGCCTCCATTCCTTTCTGGCACCTGTAACATTGATATGGCAGAGCAGTATCATGTAGGCTGGGAAATGTAGTTATCCACAGCAACTGAATAGGGAGGCCAGGCACTGTGGAAAGCTAAATGTCCAAGGACTCCTTGTGCCTGTGACACTGCTGAGCATATTTCACAATGAGCATATTTCACAATTGACAATGTTCCAGGTGCAAAATGCTCTGGGACACGTAGCTTCTGGAAATCTAATGTCCTAGTGTGTACTCAGGTGTCTTGGAAAACTACATGTCCCAGTGGTCCTTCCTTGCTGACCAGTCTCCTTAACATCTCAGTATAACAGCAGCTTTCCAAGCCAAAGAAGAACTTCCTGAAGGCATTGTGCTCAATTTGTAACATAGCTGAGCATCCTAGAGAGACTTGTCTTCCTAGCCCAGTAATAACAAACTTCAGATACATCACAGGAGGTCGTAGAGTCCAGGAAATGTTCAGCCCCCATAAATGCTGCCAATTATACCTGCTAGTCCTTAGAAAACCAGATCTACTCAGACTGACAGCGCAATCCTGTGTAACTCTTGCACCAGTGTAACAGTAGATCCACCGGTGTAAGTGCACTTATTGCCGTATGTCAATGAACACAGGATGGACACCAGCGTAACCCCTCTAGGATGCTGCGCATGCGCAGTTCAGATGTAGGACAGACACCAGCGCAACTCCACCAGTGTAGGGAGCATTCTGGAGGCGTTCGGACACCCCCGGAATGCCCCCTGCACCAGTGAAGTTGCGCTGGCGTCCGTCCTGCATCTGAACTGCGCGTGTACGGCGTCCAAGAGGGGTTATGCTGGTTTACGTTTTACGACCATCAGCATACAGCAAGTTACACTGGCATAAGTGCACTTACACAGGTGGATCTACTGTTACACCGGTGCAAGAGTTACACAGGATTGCGCTGTGAACCATATAATTGTTTGCTTATGGTGGTCACATTTTAATTTTTTTTCTTTCATTTTTATCCTGCCTTCCACCATTAGACCCCAGGAAAGGGACACAAATAAAGCACTTTGACAGGTATTCACAAGCAAAAGGCTCGGTGGAGTGTAAGTGCCTTTTGGTCATCATGGGGCAGCTCCCCGTCTGGGGCAAGAGGGAGGTCCCATCCAACTGATTTGTTTTCCCCACCCACCCCACTCCAGCAGAAGCATCCAGATTTGCACGCTCTCCACAAATCTGGAATTTTTCACTTTCTCCCCCCTTTCCCTCTTCCTCGCCTGGTTAAGTGATTGCAGTTATCAAGTGCTGACAAGTAACATTAAAATTTATTAGCCAGCATAAAGTTTTATTTAAGGGTGGCAAGAGATTTACTAGGTTTTGAGAGGCCTTGTGTAGGTTGGCGGTGTCACTGTTGGCAACTACGGTACTTGACACGACAGCTCTCCTCCAACACCACAAGATGGTTTGAGGAGCACAAGGGGAAGCAGGAGAGAGGGGACAGCACTTTTTGCAGAATGAAGGGGGAGAGGCCATAGGGCTGGGGAGAGGCCCTTGCACAGTGGGACACATGTGCTTTGCATGCAGAAAGTCCTGTCTTCAACCCTTGACAGCATCTCCAGATAAGGTAGGAAAGTCACCAGCCTGAAACCCTGGAGAGCTGCTGCCAGCCAGTGTTGTCAATACTGAGCTGGAGAAACCAAGGGTCTGACTCAGGCGGAGAGCGTTTTATGCTGACAGGCCAGCTTGGTGGTAGAAGAACACCTATTTGGAATGCAGGAGGTCCCAGGTTCAGTTCCTGGCATCCTGCATGTATCAGGGTCTATGGGAAGCTTCTCTGTCTTTCTTCCAAGGAGGTTCCATCTCATTCAGGACCTGGAAGGCAGATAAAGACAGACAACTCTTCTGGATTTTGTTAAACTTTTAAAAACAGGGCGATATCCAGCATCAAAGGAAGTTGTGCATCATCTTCAGCTCCTCCATGCAAAAAAGTGAGACCAGAATTAATATCTCTCTCTACTGTTAGGCAGTTTACTGAGCTCTTTGGCTCCTCTTATTAATATTTATGATATGGAGAGGAAATTGCATAAATCTTAATCGCTACATAATTAACCCTCTTTTTTTTTTTAAGCTTCAAGCTTCTTTTTGAGGGAACCATGCAAGTGATTCCTGGTTGACTAGCAAAGAAGAGACCAGAACATTTGGTCAAATTCAGGTAAGGAGATGGAAACTTGGACTTCCTGGTTCCTTCCTGGTGTTAAGTCGCAGAGGGTCCATGCGTGACTTTGCTTCCTTGAAATGCTCTGCATTCCTGTCTACACCGTTCTATTCCACCACATGTGGAAAAGCCAGCTGTCAACATTGTCACACTTTCTTGTGACCAAGGGACAGAATCAGGGGCAGGGTTGTGCCAAGACATGGATTTGCCAAGACAAACAAAGAGGTGTACTTTTTGTCTTCTGAACAATTGTTTCAATGAGCACATGCAGGTTGGATTGACGGATCAAACTCATAAGTAATCAATAAAGCTACAATCCTATGTCCACTTATGGGAGAAGGTGGTACAGCAGATGCTAGCTCACAGGGGTCATGTGACACAAGGGGCCAATAGGGTTCCACCAGGTCCTATAGGAGCTGCTGAGTCGCTTAGACTGAAAAACCAGTTCAGAGTCAGCAGCTGCTATAGGATCTGGAGGAACTCTATTGGCCCCTTGTGTCACATGACCCCTGTGAACTAGCATCTGCTGTTACCACCTTCTCCCATAAGCTGAACTGCTCAACTGGTTGAGCTGGTTCTCAGGCTGTCTGCTCCGGGTTTCTGGCTTGATTCTAGATCTTCAGCCCAGATGTGTGCAAAATGTCACCCTCTCCCTCTCATTTTGTTGTGCTTTATCTGCACCTCACGCCTGATCCCTAGTGCGATGGATGAGAAAAACGGTTAGCATGGGGCTGACATATCATTGATACAGCGATCATATACTGGAAACGGCTTGACCCTTCAAGGTTCTCATGTACCACAAGATTGACACTTTGCATTGACTTTACTTCAGGCTTATCAACAAATCTAAGCCAATTTTATTAAAGAGCATGCCAGAAAGAGACAACTTTATAGAAAGTGCTGCATGGAGAGAGAGAGAAAAAAAAAACAGTCTGGCTATCTTCTCTCCCCCTTGCTCTTTCTCACTCCCTTTTGATTGTGCTTGTGGAGAAATACCTAGGTTAAAGACTGAATGATTCAAACAGACTAAAAAACTTCTGCTTCCTTCATCAACTGCCCAAGATGGTCTCCCTGCCAAGGGTGTTGTGTCCCAATGAACCCTTTCCTGAAGACTCCTGTCAGCCAAGAGACCTTGAAAGAGGAGCCCTTAGACCAGGGGTGGCCAATCTTCCAACATTAGGGCCTCTGTGTTCTTAAGAGTTGTGTAGAAGACATTATCTTGGCAGCTGCAAGTGCTGATGGTGCTGCTAAAGCAGCTGCAGCTGCTGAAATGCCCTCACCTGTGCAGCCATTTAAAGGTCCAGGAGCATTCATGTTGAAAGGTTGGCCACCCCTGCCTTAGACTCTGCATCTCTAAGTCAGATTCCAGCAAGGGACTTGCCCTGTCCACACTGGGAAGCTTATGCAAGGCCAGGAAGGTTAATGGAGAGGAGTGCAAGGCTCTGAGCCAGAGGACTGTTCCTTTAAGATTCTTCACTCCCCAGGTCCAAGATGGCTTTGAAAGGGGATTGGACAAAATCATGGAGGAGGAGAAGTCTGTCAATGGATTAACCATGATAGCTAAATTGAACTTATATGTCCTATGGCCAAGCACCAAATGCTGGGGCTAATCGAAGAGTGAGGGCTGTTGCCTTCATATTCAGCTGGCAAACTTCCTGGGGGGATCTGGCTAACCACTGTGGGCAAAAGGATGATGTTGTAGATGGGCCCTTGGACTCATCTAGCAGGGGTCCTTCTTTCATCCTGTTGGCCTTAGATTCCAGTGCCACTCCAGATATAAAGTGCTGCTCTGTCCAGGGTCCTGATCTACTCATCCTGACTTCTCGCTCACACCATATACCCACCACTGATGTTTGCTTGCCCGCTAGTCAACGGAACATGAGAAAGAGCCAAAGGCCCTCTCAGTCCAGCATCCTGTGGTCCATCAGTTGTTTTTGGGTGGTCCGCAAGCAGGAGATGAAGGCAGACCCCCCCCTTCCCAATGTTGCTCTCATGCCACTGGTATTCAGACAGCTTATAGCCATTGGAAGACCCATCCATTGCTAGTTCCATCCATGAATTTGTCTAATCCTCTTGTAAAGCTACACAAGCTAGTGGCCATTGCCTCATCTTGTGGCAATAAATTCCTGAGATTAAGTGTGCACTTTGTGAAGTACTTCCTTTGGGCTCTCCCAAATCTCCTGCCAATCAGTTTCATTGGATGACCTTTTGTTTTTGTGTTGTGAGACAGTGAGAAAAACCTTCTCCTTATCCACTTTCTTCACACCATGCATCATTTTAGCAATCCTCCACCATGGCCTGTCCTACTGAGCCACCCTTTTTTCTAATCGGGCAGCGCAATCCTGTGTAAGGATCTGGCCTGCGGCCCATGGCCGCCCACCAGATCCTGAGCCCCAGCAGCCGTTCTGCTGCCGGACCGGAGGTCTACTCATGAAAGGGGATGCTCGTCCCCTTCCCCAAGTGTAAACCACAGCCGGCCTTATCGGCTTCCTCGGATTTCCTCCAGCTAAATAGCTGGCGGAAGTAGAGGAGACCGTATAATGGAGTAGCTGGCCCGGCAGGGACGGGAATATGGCCGATGCCATCCCCTGCTCCCTCCCAGGCTGGCTACAACAATGGCCCCTCTCCCTCGCCCACCAAAACGCCCCCACACCCACCGGATCCTTACCTACCTTCTCTGGCGGCCTCTCGTGTGTTTCAGCAACTGAGCAAGGGAGGCCGGTGTCTGCGCCGGCCTCCCTTGCTCCAGAGTAGTTGCAAAAGTGCTTTATGGCATGTTTGCGACTGCTTCCAGTGATGGAATGCTCGTTCCGTCACCAACACATTCCTCAAGATTGCGCTGTAAATCAAATAGCCCCCAAATTTTGTCGTCTTGCCTTACAATGAAGGTGCACCACCCTTCCACCAACAGATCTCTGAATCTACCTATTGCTGGACTGAAGTGACGTTCCAGTTCCTTACCACCACCACCAGCATCACCACTTGGGAGCAGTTCCTTTGTTTGGACCAAGAACTGGCACCCCTTTTCAACTCCGACTAAATTTCAAGGTGAATCTGGAGGTCCCTTCCCCCTTGAAACTTCTGAGGAGTTTTGCTGAAACAACTGACATTTTTCAAGTGGAGTCTGCAATCCAAAGGTGATGGGTGCTTCAAGTCCAGTGAGACATAATAAAGAAAACACTGGAAAAATAGGATTGGGGACACAATTTTCTCTTTTTTTGCTCATGCAAATGTTTTCAATATTATTTATATATTCAAAGCCACATATAAATAATATATACATGTATGCTAAGGTAATTGCCTCAACTTGATTATTTGTCCTAGTTTTTAATGTCTGGGCAAGAGAGATGCAGTTGAATATTAAAAAAAAAGTGTTATCTAGTGCGTGCTTTTCTCTAGGTTTGGATGTCAACTCCCTCGGGGGGAGGAATATAAAATTATGTTTGTACTTCCCAACAGAGTGTAGGTGAGTTTCTTTGGAGGGGGAAGAGATGGATGAGAGATGCTGTGAACAAAGAATTGTGGGAAAGAATGAGAGAGAGGGGAGAAAATGCTAAGAATCAAATTTAATTTTTTTTTAATCAGCTCTTAACACCTCTGTGAAATATCCTAGTTGAAGAAGGGACAATTTGAGGCCATTCAACAGCCCCCACCATCCATACCTCCAAGGCAGCAAGCCCACCCCTTTAAATCACGCAAGGGGCTCAAGCTCTGGGAGTCATGAATCCCAATTGCAGTTATGAAGACTCGGATTAGGGTTGTATTAATTTTGTACCATCAACTTCGTGCTGTCTGTGGGAGCTGTCCGTGGTCTAGGAACAACCTCATTGGTTCAGCTCTGTATGTTCACCTTCCTGTTCTATGTGATGGACAAACTTTCCTCATCTCGCTTCTGAATTGGGTCAGCAATTATGAGCCACACTGGAGAACCTTCGAAATAAAGATTTGTTTGAGAACTGTCTTGTAGTATTGGCTGCACCTTTTGAGGTTGCTTCATCATTTTCAACTATCCTTCAAAGCTAATGAAGAAGATATAAAAGGGTGCTTGCATAAGCCAAAATTGAAGTTGAACAGCTTCCATGCTTGGTCATACAAGCACAGGAATGGCGCAACTCCCTTGTTCTTGAAGCGCTGGAGTTCCTTGGAGCCTTCACCACCACCCTTTGGGTGTTGGCAGAGATAAAGGGGCCAAAAGGTGCTTTGTGACAGAAAGTTCAGATAGGAAGCTTTGCATGACGTTGGTATTCAGAAGTTAAAAGGTGAGATTTTTAAAGGAAAATACTTCTTTCTTAGAAAGGATGGATGCACTCTATCTACATGTCTTCTCTTCAAAGGAAGGGAGACAGAGCAGGAAGGAAGCAAAGCCTGGGAACCGCACCAAAGAGCACGTGCTACCCAAGGATAGAAAACATCTGGTCCCTCTACCACTATCTACCTAGCCTTCCTGCCCCCTGCTGGTACAGGTGCAATAGAACTGCATTGCTGCATACTCCAACATTTGGGTCACTGGTTTTGCTTTGTCTGAGCTGTGATTAGGATCCAGGTCTTAAACAAAAAAAAGAGACTTGCATTAAAAGCACATT
Organism: Plestiodon gilberti rubricaudatus; assembly: GCA_026170595.1. Lineage (NCBI taxonomy): Eukaryota > Metazoa > Chordata > Lepidosauria > Squamata > Scincidae > Plestiodon > Plestiodon gilberti. Next base: position 12,614,943 of record JANXHW010000008.1, on the reverse strand, counting down.
CTGCACACATGCAGAATCTCATTTTAGATTCCCAAGTTGTGGATGAAGCTCTCAGAAAATGCCGTTTGACTCATAATATAACTGGGCATTACAATCTGGGCACATTCGTGTTCCGAACCACGTAATTACGAGCACTGGCAACATCACCCGTTCCGTATCACGTGAAATAGCACACAAAACCCACACATCTGGGAAGCCACACAGAAAAGATCCCCACTTCTGTTATCAGTCATGTTTTTACCACCCACCTCCTTACCTTACCAAAACTTGACATCGCAATGAAAAAAGATTAGGAGTGTTGACAGGCCTGCAAAGGTGACAGCTACCAAGAATTATGGCGCAATCAGATTGTCAGAATGCCCATTAGGGGGCTAAAACACCTTCTTGTTCTCCAACACGAGACAAACTGATTTATTGCTTGGCGCAGTTCATGAACTCATCAGTGGTTTTGCATGGGGAAGAGAGATGGATTTTCTTTCTGGTGTTTGGCATGCCTTCAAAATGTCCTTCTGAATCTTATCGCTTCGACTCTGGAAACCTGCAACCTTTCCAGATGGATCAGGGGTGTGAAAATCATCTAATTAGATATCCCATAATTTCCCCCCCCCCAAAATGGACCTTTTTGGCCCAAATGCTTGATTTCTAGAATTAACTAATTAAGTATTAATAAAAAGACAAAATGTGTTTTTTTTAACACCCTGTCATTAAAAAAATATGTGTAAGTACACATATTTATACATATTTACCAGATGTATAATCCACTTTCCGGGGGCAGGGAGAGAGACTTGATCCTTTCTCCTGTGTTTCAGACCATATACAATGATTACCTAGAAATAATTAAATATTGTCAAATAATATTTCTGATTATGAGGTATCAAATGTAGAACTGCCTCTGCTAACTGGGCTTAAATGGCTCTCATATTTAGCAGGGGAGAACCACTGTCCACCCCAGCACAGTATTTTTTTTTTCCAGTGGCTGTATGTGGGTGTCTCCCTTGTATGTTTTTCTCCTACTGCAAGCCCCTTGGGGACAGGGAACCATCTTTTTACTTTTTGCTATATTGACTGCTTTGTGAGTTCTCTTGTGTTAAAAAGCATTATTATTATTATTATTATTATTATTATTATTATTATTATTATTATTATTATTATTATTATTATTAACAAACAACTCAGTGTCACCACAAGCTGGGGGAAAGTTGATTCCTTCCCCTGTGTTCCAAACCAGATACTGTACAATGACGACTCCGGAATGATGTTTCTGATCATGACAAATAAGAACAAACAAGTGCAGCAGGTGTTCTTCAAATGCATCGCTTGCTGCTAAACAAGTTCATCAAAAGTCCGGCCTTTTGCCACTTGCAACCAGGCTTGCTGCCTCCTACTGAAACTTGAAATGGGGTCCCTGAATGACACCGACCCACCTGTGGGCCAGCTGGGAACCAGTTTATACCATCTGGAAGATTGCAGATGGCTCCCACCATGGGGACAAAGCCCCTTCTTCACACAGAAAAAAGAGACAGTGATAAGCAAATTTGCCTTTGTTTAATCTGGAGATGGAGCACCATATTATTGGAGAAAACTGCGGAGAGTTCTCAATTGACTTGAAATGTTGGTGTCACAATATTCAAGGGGGTGGGGTGTGTCACTTAGCACCATGTGAGCTGCAGTTGGTTCCAAGACATGGATTAAAAATAGACTCTGGTTAAAAACCACTCTGTACATGGGCAGAGTCTCACTTTTCCCTCTGGGCTGTAGAAGTACTTTGAGGGAAACAGCATTCCATTCATAGAGTTTCCAAGCATTCTGAGTTAGCTAATGATAACATTTTGGCGACATCCCTAAAACTGCCCTTGCCTTCTCTTCGATATGCTATTTTTTCTATACGAGGAGAGCTTTTCTCATTCAAACTGGATCCCTCTCCCCCCACCCCCACACAGCTCAAAATGGTACAGTCTAGGCAAAGCTTTACCTCTTGATTATTCCAATTTTATACACTTGCAGGGGTAGCAGGCAGAGACATACACAGTCCAACGTGGCCTCCAATGAATGATTTGTATAAAACTTTCTTTCCTGGACAACAGTTGATTCTGATTTACCGGCAAGACCTCTTCGTTGTCACGTTCTCTCTTGGCTAATGTCTCGTGGCTGTAAAACCCAGTTGTGTAAACAAAAGGTCTCCTTTTGCCTCCAACCCATGACCCTGGTCTGTTTGTTTGGATGAAATCATCACACCCTATGCAATGGCACAAGAGGGTCACTCACAGCACCAGCTGGGAAGTCATGCCAAGGGACACGTCATTTTATGTTGGGTGCATAAATAATATGTCATTGCTGCTGAAGTAATGTTCCCTGACACACTTACACAGAGCAATAAACTTGCAGACCCAGGTGACACGATTGCCCCAGGAGACGGCCTTCAGAAGAAGGGAGCCTCCCCAACTGCCACTGACTGGCTGCTGGAACGATGTAGCAAGACGCCGGAGAAATCCCAACAGACTTTGCATCAGTGGTCCAAGCTTTCCAGGTGGTAGGCTTTCCTAGGCTCCACCCCCTTCCTGCTTCCTTGAATTCCACCTCTGGTAGTATACCAGAGGTGGAATTCAAGGATGGGGATGCAGCCTATAACACCAACCCTTGGAAGTGGTAAACTCCAGGAAAAGCTTCTGCACTTGGATGTGCCAACCTCTGCTCCTACCACTCTGCAATGTTCTCACTCACTCCCCTCTCCTCCACATTTCCTTCCCCCGCCGCTCCTTTTCAATCCAGGGAGCGGAAAGAGGAGGAGCAGTGGAGGCATACAGGTGGACAGAGATGAGCACCCCATACCTATCTGCTGCCTGAGGCGACAGCTTCAGTTGGTCTCATGGATGGGCCAGCTCTGGTCGTATATGTCTAAGAACATAGGCAGTTGGTAGTACACTCATTGAGTCTTGAATTGGTGAGGCAGGGGATGTCAGACTGGGAGTTCCCATGGTCACTGGCAGACAAAGAAAGGAACTGTGGGGAGAGGAGTCTGGAAGTCCCTCCTTGCACTCATTGGACCAGAGCAGGTCATGTGACATTTCTTGATGACTCCTCCCCAAGAGTCTGGTCTGAGCAATGATGACGCCTCTTCTAGCTAACTCCAGGTCTCCCTGGCTTTCCTCTACACCAGAGTAAGGTCTCGCATCCCACCGCTGCATCCATCTGATGAATGCCAAGAGAAATAATTGATGGCCTACCCTATTTGAAGGCCTTAGACAAATCAATTAAGATAGCTGCTAGTCTATTGATTCATACCCGGAGCTATAAAAATATCATTGATTACCTTGAGAAGTGCCAAGGTGTACACACACACACACACACACACACACACACAGATGGCCAACCTGTCTGCAAATTGATAATGCCACATTCTGGAAACTCCACCCAGGCAGGGCCATTCAGAGGAATTTTATTAGGGGGTACAAAGTTTCTTTGGGGCCACTTCTCTACATAAGAATTTGGCTCCTGGGCCCCCCATTTTTGTGATGGGTTGGCTACTGGGCTGGACCATTTTAGGCTCTGTGTGTGAGCACAAGTGTGTGGGGAGAGAGAGAGAGAAAGAGAGAGAGAGAGAGAGAGAGAGAGCTCTCCCCACATTCCATATTAGCATGCCAAGAATATTCTCAGCTAGCTGTGCTGAAATGGCTCTTAAAGGGCAATTACACACATTCATGGAACAGTATCGGGCTACATAATGGATCTAGGGAATTTCCAGGTTTAGAGATTATAATACACCCCCTGAAGACTAATGGCTGAAGGGCAAACAGCAAAGGAGGGCAGCTGCCCTCCTGCCTGGCCTCTGGGGCATCAGGTCAGCCACAGTGGGAAGCAAGATGCTGGACAAGATCCAGCTGGGATGTTGAACATTGTCTGATGATCCAATTAGCCATGGTAGCTAAATGGATCCTCCATGTGCCGAAGCAGTATACCCTTGGATATCAATTGCTGGGAGGCAACAACTGGAGAGGGTCCTTGCCTTCATGCCCTACCCTGGAGGCATGCTTGGCCCATTTTAATGTTAAATTCCTTTAAAGTATGAGCATCTCAGCTAGTAAAACTGTTAATGGACATAGTAGCCTGCCTGCTGCAAAGCATTACTGGTGAGGCTTTCCTGTAGGCTAGGACTGGTGTGTGTGTGTGTGTGTGTGTGTGTGTGTGATACCCTTGAGACTACAAAGCTGAGGTAGAGTGTTCCTGGCCTCAGGGCGAGGGTTCTCCATCATTTTATCAGATAGAAATTCAGATCAAGCAGCTTTGACATCCTGAAATGCTGGAGACCATGAATCGATAGCCAGGAGGACAGATCAATTCCCATGACAGCCTGGACCAGTATAATCACTTTCCCTTCACCCTGTCAAAGTCGCCTTGGATTTACTCCATCCTGTGTTGGGGCAAATGGGAGCATTTATTTTTTTTCTCCTTTTGTGCTTTCCTAAGTAGCTTGTGTTGCTAGACATTTCCTAGATATTCCAAAGCCAGTTGTTGCTAACCTTCTGTCCCAGTCCTGCAACATCTTGTCACACTCTTGTGTGACCAAGAAACTGTACCTGAGATTGGGGTATGCAGACGAAGGGGTGGAGCTATGCAATTACAAGTGAAAGCTTACTTCTCAATGGCTGGCATTGCCAGTTCAAGACTCAACCCCAGTGGTCTTTCTAGGTCCATCCATAAAATATGCCTCGCACACAGGGGTAGTAGAGCGGGGCATGCGTAGCAAGTGTGCAACACTGGAGAGCTTTCATGGTTAAAAATTGGGCAAATTGCAACAAGGGGAGAACTGAAGTCTTCTTCCCAGAGAACCCTTTGGGAAGGCTCTGTAGCTCAACTGGGTAGCCTGGATTTCACTGACAGGAGTTTTGCAACGGGGTGGATCCTGAGAGTTTGTCCCCTTGCAGACCGCTTACAGGGGCCACAAGAGTTGCTTTCCATGCTACAGACCTACACAGCCGCTCCCCTCAAAGTTGTTTACTATGTCATCTCGTTTTCCGTGTGCAGATAATTTTTCACCTATAGAGGAACATCCCACCATGCAATTCCCCCACCAGCAGCCTGACGTGGTACAGCCCAGACACACATGTCCCACCTCGCCAGGAATTCGGCCACTGCAGCACCTGTTTCCTTCCAGCTTTCTTCGGGAAGGAGGGGAAGAGCAGCAGAGCAATCTATTAAGTAATTTCTTCAACCTTTTGGTGACAAGGGCATTCTGACATCACCCAGCATATTGCAACGGGCTCTCTCGGTTATTTATCACCTTAAACGCTCTCCCTTTCTCGTCTTTGGCATCACTTGAGGTCAGACAGAGTTTGCTACTCCAAAAGGCTTGGTTTCAAATTCTGGGGAAGGAAAAACTATCAAGAGAAGAGAAAAGTGTGCAAGGAAGTGAGGGTCCAGGTTTAGAAGGAACTCCCAGAAGTTGGTCTGAGCCAAAAAGTTGTGCGTTGTGAATATTTGGCGTGAAACTGGGATGGCCTGTGTGACATCACTGTCTGTTCCATGGTGCCCCTCTCAGTGGCTGGTGGGGGCATTATTTTTTTTACCCAACGCCGCCTTGAAACCTCTCTTTCAATTACAATAAACACATCACAAGCAAAACATTGTCAACCATAAACCCTGATAAATGATTGAGCCAATAATTAACAAACCTACCAATTAAAATTTGCCTTCTGGGGTTAAAACTCACACCCCTGCACACACCTACAAAAGATAGTCAATGACTATTATCCACTGATGTAAAAGTCAAGTGTGTCGGTATAGATTGTATTAAATTGGTCCAAGCAAGCCAAGTTTTAGAGGACAGCCTAGTAGTTGGTAGTTCTGCATTGCAGAAACTGGGACAAAATGTCTCCTCGGAGAACTTTCCATTCCAAACTGGGGGCACTGGTAGCAGGCAGTTCGCTGGCAGTCGCTGCCTGCTGGCCCACACTGAAAGGAGTGAAAGGATGGTGTAGTGGTTCGGGAGTTGGACTTTGACCTGGAAGATCCAGGTTCAAATACCTGCTCAGCCATGAAGCTTCCTGGGTGACCTTGGGCCAGTCACTATCTCTCAGCCTCACCTACCTCACAGGGTTGTTGTGAGGACAGAAGGAGGAACTATGTACACCGCCCTGAGCTCCTTGGAGGAAGGGCGGTATAGAAATGTGGAAAATAAAATAAATAATAAAGTCTGCAGGCCACAGCAGAAGTAATTTTAAATGTCTTATGATGTAATTGCACCTGATGTAATTTTAAAACGGTTAAGTTTTTTTATCATTTATCAACAAAACAAACTCCTCTAGCCATGATATATTATTACTTAAAGGGAAATTTGGGGGAAAATATGGCAGCTGCCAGCCCGGGGTTACCAGGAGGAGTTGCTGCTGCTGAGACAAGTTCATCCCCCCAACTCACCAAAATGGCACCGAGTGGGGGGGATGTTTGGGACCAGTTCCAATTACCCCTCCCCCCATGTTCATGAGTCGTCAGCATGCAGTTAATGGCTGCTGTTGTCCAGGCCGCAAGCGATCCAGGCCATTTGAACCACATCCCTGGAGTGATTGTGATGAACAGGCCTATATCTTCTGGTTTAACTCCATTTTGATTTCTCAATTTTTTAGATTCTCTGCCTGCTTGCTGTAGTACATTGGAGATTGGCAGGTGTCCAGTGACCATGAGGTTGCAGTTTTGGTTTTGCCCTGCCTCGGGAGTCTTATCTGTATGGGAACTGAGTTAGTTAGTTGTTCCCTCATTATTCCAACCACCTGTGTTCAACATCACAAGACTCTTTCAGTTGGGAGGGGGATGAAGAGTTTGAATGTGTGTCATCCTTTGATTGGTCAACTGCCTTTGTCCATCCCCTGATCCCCAAAAGTGTATTTAAATTGTCTTTGGAGAATCCATTTTGGGAGCATCTCATTTTCACTTACTTGCCTGTGTGCTATGCTGTTTTGTGGAGTTGGCTTCCTGGGCTGAACTGCCCTGATGCCTCCCAGCCAAGCCTGGCTGGCTGGGCCCCTGCACAGCATCCCTGCCTGGGATGGCTGAAAACCTTATTCCATCTTTGGTGAGTTCTTTAGGGAAATGTTAAGCTTAGGAGTTTTCTCTTTTTTGTGTTCAGTCTGTTAATTTGTATGTAGTCTGTATGCCTTATGTATTTAGCAGTTTACTGCCTTAGTTATTCCTGTGTCTCTTCTATGCCTTTTGCATAGCCTAAATTAAATAAACAACTCTATTTTATACATTGTGTGTTCCTTGAACCAACCCAAGCTAAATTCAAAGTCTACGCTGGCCACACGCTACCCTGTTCTCTCTCACGTTGGGTCATTTGGACTGCCCTTGTTCAGGGAGTCACTTGACCCACGGTCCTGTACTCTGCAGCCCCCCCCCAGAAGCTGGGGTTTGGGGGGAGCTAGGAGGCCCCCAGCTGGTGGCAGTCTACTGTTGTCCCCCTTGTTTTGGGGGTGCCCCCCTCCTTGTCCAGGTAGGGGGGGAAAAAGGAGTAAGGGGGGAGTGGTGCACGCTGGTTTGCTGGCCTTGTTCTGTGCTGGACTCAGGGTGGCCGTAACCCCCCCTTCTCTACAGAGATCCCTCGTGTGTGTGTGTGTGTGTGTGTGTGTGTGTGTGTGTGTGTGTGCGCGCGCGCGACAAGGCTTCCCTGGGAGTGCCGGCAACCATGCGGTGGGATTTCCCCCCAGTTTTCCGCTCCCGATTAAATAATAGCATTAGGCTTGAAAGATTGGCTCGTGAGTAGCCAAATAGCTGCCCCCCATATTATCCGTTTGATTCTAAGTAGTTGTTGTTACATCTTATTTATCTGGAAAATAATTTTAAACAGCCATGAAAATAGCGGATTCCTCTCAGTTAAAACGATAGCAGGCGCCAGGGCCGTTGACGTATAGTAACATGATTCACTTGGACAGTTAGTGACTGCACATCCAATTCATTTCTTCTCTGGAGCACCAAGTTATTATCTGAAATGCACAAGGTGTCTGAGGGTAACATATGATCAGCCGGGGATGCTTTTGACGGCTTGAAGAGCAATCAATAAAAATTGTCTGCAGCAGTTTTGTAGACTATAGAAGTTGGTGGGGAAATGAAGTGATGGAGATTAACTAGTGGAAGTCGATGCCCCAGGTCCTTTGAACCCTGCTTTTTAATTAAAGATCCAAAGCCGCTTTGTACCAGAATGGGGATTCCACACTCACCCTCCCTCCAAGAAATTCTGTAGGAATGGATAATTTCCTTTCACAAAAGCACAGAACTGTGGATTTGGCTGAAACATTTGCTGCAGTTCCCAGAATCGGAGGGCCAGTTCACAGGTTATGGTGCTGAGGTGTTACATCCAAGATTTTTTATTATTATTATTATTATTAATTTATTAATCATCATCATCATCATCATTATTGCTGTTATTTTTTATTATTAATCATCATAAAATTTGCATACATGGCACTATACACATCACAAGACAACAATCTCTGCCCCACTGGGCTCACAATCAAAGCTCAAAACAAGGGAGACAACAGAGGAAGAGAGGGGAAAAGAAGCAGGGATAAACCGGGGTGCAGATGAGCTTATTTCATGTTCCCCGAATTAAGCTTTATGTGTACACCTAAAACAATGTAATGTGTGAATGTGATAGACTAGTGTTTGAAAACATACAAGTATACTCATCAGGTCCTTAGGATTGGATCCAACTCCCTACCCTTATTCACACATATCCTACCCCCTTCCTGGCCTCAGTTCAACACACATGCAATCTGTGGACAGTGTACTCATGATGGTTGATCTGTGCACACATACAGGTTCTTAACCATTATGTTCAATGTTTGAACAGTGATACACATGATCTATACATTTTGACGCTCCAGTGGTGCCTTTTCAAATGAGTGCATCTACATTCACTCACATGAAGGTGTGTATAGACAGACACCTGTATGGCATACAATATAGTGTATGTATGTGAATAGCTGCCACATGGTGTGCATGCCCAGAGTTAGTTGCCATGTAATGTGTGAAGTGGGAATAGACCCAAGATGCTTTACATGTGAAGCACTCTAATATACCCTTTATATTGATCAGAGATATTTTTAATTCAATTTTTCAGCTTTTATACATGTGTCGATTTAAACTATTGCAAGCTTAAATAGTGTTTGTTTGTTTGTTTGTTTGTTTGCTTGATTTCTTTTGTTGTGGTGGTGTTACTGTATTGTGTGTTTTTATAAGCCAATAAAGGTTGATTATTATTAAAGTACCTTATTGCAAGAAGCCACTCCAAGAGTCTGGGATGAAATGAGTGAGATTGTTCAATAAGTTTCAAACTAGGAATAAGGGTCAGGAAAAGAAACTCAAATGAAGACATTTAAGTTGATGTTGTGGTGTCTTACAGTCCAATCCTAATGGGGCCTTGCACTGCTGGAGCTACTATTCCGGCAGCGCAAGGACCTTTAAGGCCATTGTAAAAAGTGACATACCATTTCGCGCAACCAGGCCGCTGCCACCAGCAGCCCATCCACAATCCCCAGCGCTGGTAAGTCAACGCAGGGGGAGGGAGGTGTGCAGTTGGAATAGTGTGGAGAGGGGGTAGAATGGGGTGGAGATTGGGGCAGGGTGGGAGGAGGGCAGATTGAGGCTGGAAAGGGGGCGGTATCGGTGGCAGTGGTGCCGCAGATATCCTACCCCCTTCCTGGCCTCAGTCCACCTCCCCAGGTCCACTTGGACTTGCGCCTGCTATATAGCTGCCACAGGTTCAAGTAGACCAGGGGTTCTCACAACCAGTGGTCCTCGTACCACCAGTGGTACTTCAGCCAGCCCACTGGTGGTACTCGGACTGCCGGCCCGCTGGACCCCCACTCTGACGTGGCACATTCGGCACCGCATTTTTGCTCCTGAGAGGCTCCTGCCTTTGGCCGAGCCTCTCGGGAATGCTGAGAAAGGCCCTCCCTCCCACCCAGAGCCTCCTACCAGCATTTTCTGGCCTCCCAAAACCCTGGACTAACTGGCGATGATGTCATTGCCAGTCACTTCCGGTGGTGCGCAGCAGGAGGTGGTACTCGGCCAAAAAGGGGTTGAGAACCCCTGGAGTAGACCAAGTGGGGCAGCAAGGGCTTACCCTCAGGCAAGGGAACAAATGTTCCCTTACCCATAGGAGACCTCCCGGACTGCCCCCTCTGCAGGATGCAGCACATGCTCCGGTGGCGCAGCTGCATCATCGGGGGCGGATTTAGGTAGGACTGGGCTGTTAGTGACATATGGCTATGGGGATGTCAGAATGAGCTCTTGCATTTCAAAGTTACCTCTATGCCACTGTTGCTCAGTATTACTCACCGATCAGCTGCAGGATTTTTAGGCAGAGAAGGTCTCCCAAGGTTTGACACTGGCACCTGAGACCTCTTGCCTGCAAAGCATGTTCTATGGCCCAGCTACAGTCCCTTCATCATTCACTTATTCATTAGATTTGAGCCTCATTTCTCATACATTGGTCCGTCTAATTGTTTTTAATTGTAGCCTATATGACAGATGATCTACCTACCAAAACAAAAAGGCTGCTCGCTCCCTGGCCATCATGGACTGCCAACCCTTTGGTAATTCTTGCCACAGTTCCAGCCAAAATAGATGGCTTCCCAAACCTCTGGTGGGCTGTCATACATGGCTGGTGAGGCCTGCTTGACTTGGCAGGTCAGACGTTGGGCACACCAAATTGAGAGAATAGCATGTAGAACCAGCAAGCTGGCCCAAAATCTAAATCACATCCAATTTGAAACCATGTCCTAATTGCAGCAGCTGAACCAAACTAGCCAGCAAGGAAGGTCAGGGAGAAGCTGGGATTCGAACCCTGGTTGCTAGATTCAGCATAAAAAAAAAAAAAGAGTATATCTCCTCTGGCCCATCTGAGCTCTCTATGCATTTGTCCTGGTTGCCTAAGACCCACCCAGCCTCTCTCGCTGACATCCGACGTATTCCAATCAAGCATCCAACACTATCATCATGGGAGACAGGATCCTGGAGCAGACAGAGCATGGGACTGGCTGATTCCGTCTGACAATTCCCCATGTCCTAATGGAAAAAATCAAGTCGAATCACTGAAGTGGGGAAGATAGAATGCCGGGCTGGAGTTTGCACCTCACAAATCTCCCCGTACGTCCCTCACTTCGCGCACTTGTCTTTCCAGTGAATCGCCAAGTCCTGGAAGGAAGGCAGGGAACTGTTCAATGGAACATTAACCACACATTTCACATGCTTGCAATAATCCAACAGGCAGGCTTTCCCCCCTCCTCCTCCCCCCTCCTTTTATATTACAAACTATCCCAGTCACTTTAATAAGAAACATCTCAAAATAATAAAAATGGTTATTATTATTGTTATTATATCCCAAGCATCTGTCTCACAATTCCCTGTTAGTCCTGGTATCGTTCTTGTGGGAGTGCAAGTACGACACATTAACAGTAATTTAAAGTTGCGCTGTGCATTGATTATTTATACCTTTCCATAAAAATGGTGGAAAAAAACCCGGTTTTCTGCCCAATGCACAAGTCTTGATAAACTGCGTATGTTAAATCAAAATCTTCCGAATATGTGGGCTGAATCTCTAGGTGCATATTGCTGGGGAGAGTTTGTGTGTGTGTGTGCGCACATGAGTATGCGTCAGTGCGGGATCCATACATTGCCTGTAACTGCCTCGACGCAAACGCCTCTCTAAATCACGCCACACTATAAATAATATATAAGGGAGGGAAGAGCGCCTTTAATATTATTCTTGTGTCTTATTAAACTAATATTTCAAGAAACTTATGGTGTGGGATGCGTCCTTTGTGTGTGCATGCATGTGTTTCGTTGCCAGGTCACCATTAATGTAAAACAAAAGGAGAAGACGGGGTGGGGGTGGGGAATAGCCCAGCCCAAAGTAATAGTCGTAGCAATCATATTAATAAACAGTCCAAGACAAGGTTGCATCTGATATAACCAGAAACCTCATAAAAATGGAATGATTATTCTAATTGTTTAGGGATACCTTTTGGAGAGATGGGATAATTAAGTGGCACCATGGTTAAGGCCTCTGACTTCAATCTCTCCTCCCGCTTATTTACCCCCCCCCCCCCATGGCACATGAAAAGTATCAAAGGGATTGTTTCTGAAAAATGGCTTCATCCATTTTTTTTTGCATCATATCACAAGGAGAGCTTCTGTTTCCCCCCTGGGCCTGAAACGCCTCCCTCGATTCAGACACATATTCCTATACGGCCCCATCACGGGCTGATTTCATGAAGGCAGTGACTGGAGGGGGGAGGACAATCTGGTTTTGACACAATGCAAAGCAGAGTGCTCTTCTGATGCTGCATGGAACACTCCAAAAAGCAAGCCCGATGAATAGGCTGGCCATATCCAAAACAGGACAGGGTGTGTGTCTATACCTTTAACTAGGCTTACCAGATCTCCAACTGGGACAGACCTTTAGGAGAAGGACTGTGGGCAGGTGTAGCTTGTAAAACCTTAGAGCACAATCCTAGGCACGTCTACTCAGAAGCAAGTCCCATTGTGTTCAGGGAATTTAGGCAGGTGTAGCTTGTTGCACCCTTCCATGATAAGCTGCACCTGCCCAAATTCCAATGGTTAAAGGTATAGGCTCCCTGTCCCTTTTTGGATACGTAAAGGGACAGGGAGTCTGGATATGTAAAGGGACATAGTAGTCTACCTACTATGAAGCCCTTTGGGAAGGGCTGTGGCTCTGTGAATGCAGAAGGTCCCAACAAGTTCAACTCCTGCTGGCATGTCCAGTCCAGGGAGGGCAGGGATGGGACAGACTGGCCGAACCCCTGGAGAGCCATTGCCCATCAGTCAGGGTCAATAAGACTGGTCTCGTGGGGGCAACAATGGGGGCTGGTGGCCTGCGGCTTGGGTGCCAGTTCAGATGGGAGCATTGATATCTCAACCTCCTTGGGTAGGACGGGAGGAATGACCACTGGCTGTCCAGCAGCAGCAGCATTGTCCTGAGAGGTCGCAACAGGCTCCTGCTCAGCTTCTTCAGAGGACGTTTAGACACAGAGCCTCAGTTATTCGCAGTCTCAATATCTGCATCCCATTGCAGTGTCAACATATTTATTTAGTTGTACATGCATGGGGTGATCCTCACTGTTCAGCATCTACGTGCTAATTACTCTTGTTTGCACATTTGGTCTGCCTAACTGTGCAGGCCGACATCAGCAAGTTCCCAAAACGTATCCCACTTGCTATCCCAGGGGGATTCAGTATAAAAACAGGGATGGCTAAACATTGCAATGAAACGGTATTACGATATCCGGTAGACAAACTGTCCTATTGTACACAGTTGCCTCCATAGGGCTTTAGAGACACCTTTGTACAGAACTACAGAAGTGTGGTTACCAGGAAGTAAAAAGGGGTGGGGGTGGGGGATGAAATTCAGGTGTGTGAAATTCACTGGCAGCTGCAATGGACCCCTCAGTGGGCACCGTTTCTTCTCCCCACACGTCCCTCCTCCAAGTGACAATGCATCATCAAGTAGCGTTGTTTCAAGGGGGTTCTGGGGAAAAAACTGGTAGCTGCCACAACATGTCCCTGCTCTTCATCCAAGGTAGCTGAAGTCATATTCTGGAATCCTCCATATTTCCAGCGCTTCAAACTCTGCTATTCTCAGACTAGTGGATAATGCAAGAGAACGAAAGATGACAGTGTCCTCTTTCGGGGAATTCCTAGCATTTGAGGATCTCCTCTTGGGTACTGGGGTGAACTGGTGAAGAAAGGAAACCCATGAAACACCTGCCTTCATCAGGTGCTCTTCCTTTGGGGTCAGGAACCGGCTTGTCACCTGCATCCTCCCTCCACCACATCCTCTTGCCCCAAAGGCTTGTGAATTTCCATCACCAGAAATGACAAGCAAGAGCTGGGAGGAAGGGGGCAGGGATTAATTACACCAGTCCAAATCAGGGACAAATACGATGCATCAAAATTTACTGAGAATTAACATCCGAAACATCTGCAGGGGCAACGATGAGGAGACGACTGGCTGGCTTGATCACCAGGGGAGTTCCCCAACACATTAAGTCTTGGCTTGGAGACTCAGTGGCCTATCAGCGAAAGCTCCATCTTCAAAAAGTAACTCTTAGAGGAAGATATTTGAAGTTCTATTCTGTCAGGCCTGAAAGTTAGTCAAAAGCACGTACTGTTTATTTATGAACATTTGGGGGACAATGTCTAAAACTTTTCTATCTTCTGGAAAACTGGCTCTCTTTGCTCTCCATGACATAAGCAAATAACCAAATCTGATTGGCTATGTAGCATGCACTATCCCAGGGGTGGCCAACATTAGGCCAAAATTAGGGCCTCTGTGTTTTTAAGAGTTGTGTAGCAGACAGGATCTTGGCAGCTGCAAGTGCTGATGGTATAGCTAAAGCATCTGCACCTGCTGAAATGCCCTCACCTATACAACAATTAAAGGGCATTCATGTTGAAAGGTTGGCCACCCCTACACTATCATGTCAGAGAAGGTGTCAGGGATTAGTAGACTTACCAGATCTCCAACCGGGACAGAGTGCTAGACCTTTAGGAGAAGGAATGTGGGCAGGTGTAGCTTGTTGTCCTAGAGCACAATCCTAGGCATGTCTACTCAGAAGCAAGCCCCATTGTGTTCAGTGGGGCTTGCTTCTGAATAGACATGCCTAGGATTATGCTCTAAGGTTTAACAAGCTGCACCTGCCCACATTCCTTCTCCTAAAGGTCTAGCACTCTGTTCCGGTTGGAGATCTGGTAAGCCTAGGGATTAGCATTGTTGGGATTTTGCTGACAGTAACCCACTGGCTCTGTAGTGCCTTCCCCTTGCTATCACCTTCCCTAAATGCAGGCTTACCAGATCACCGACCGAGATGTTCCTTTTTGCCCTTAAGGGCGGTGGGGGGAGGGGCGATAGGCCCTCCCCCCACCGCCCTTAAGGGCAAAAAGGAACATCCCGGTCGGCGATCTGGTAAGCCTGCCTAAATGTGCAAAGAGTCACAAGATTGAGTTGGACCTTCTGCTCAGCTTGTCCTCTCCTTCTGGATGGTGGTATGGATTGGGCCCAGATGGAGGTGGAAGTGAATGACAGTCCTAAAGAGGCAGCTGCTGAAGTAATCTTGCCCAACAGTCTCTCAAAACCAGGAGCCAGAACTGTGGGACATCCCATTCACTGGGGGATCCCCAATTATCTGATGCCATAGGACTGTGCCAGATACCATTGCCCTCGCTCCCAATAAAGCTTACTTTGCCTTTGGCAACATTGTTTGCCCTCATTGAAGTCAGGATATATACAGATCTGAATGTCTCTGCAGTGCATACTGATCTCATTCACTAGGTGATCCCTAATTGGCTATGCCCGTTGACCAATTCAGGGAGCATTGCCTTCTCTCACAATCAGCTTAGTTTGCTTTCAGTGACAGTGTCATGGAGCAGTGATCTGCTCCATCAGATCACATCATGAACAAATCCTGGTCACTATGTGATCCCTGATAGGCTGGGATTGCCATGCGACTAATCCAGTAAGTAGCAACAGCAGCAGTTGTAATTGGAATGGGAAACTGCTGCTGAAGCAGAGAGAAGGAAGAACAGCAGCAAGCAAGATGGGAAAATCTTCTCAAATTGGGATAGGGAGTATTTCTGCACCCCAAAACCTAACACTCACAATGAACATTCAATGTGGTGCTAGCCATGTGCATTAAAAGCAAAGTCCACATCAACAAAGAAATAAACCACAAAGGCACATTGTCTGAGATTATTTATGAAACACATTTCTCTTCAAAATTAACACATTTTTTGTGCGCAGACACTAGAGGGTTATTTTTGGCTTCCACATAAAATAGATCTCCAGCAAAAGCCAAAGTGATTCAGTCTTTATAGCTTTGAAGTGATGAGAAAGAGGAGGACATGATTGAGGTTTTTAAAATAATAGCATGCAAGGAGGACAGCCAGCAATGGCTTCCCCTCTGTTTAGGCTTACCAGATCTCCAACCGGGACAGAGTGCTAGATCTTTAGGAGAAGGAATGTGGGCAGGTGTAGCTTGTTAAACCCTTAGAGCTCAATCCTAGGCATGTCTACTCAGAAGCAAGCCCCATTGTGTTCAGTGGGGCTTGCTTCTGAGTAGACATGCCTAGGATTGTGCTCTGAGGTTTAACAAGCTACACCTGTCCACATTCCTTCTCCTAAAGGTCTAGCACTCTGTCCCGGTTGGAGATCTGGTAAGCCTACCTCTGTTATAACACCAGACTTGGGGCAGTGCACATACCAAGGAAGAGTGGGTAGGGGGCCCTTAATGAAATCCATGAGCCCAATTTTGCAATAACATGGCCCCACTGTAGCCTTCTACAAGGAGTAACTAAGGGTGGGTGGGTGAAGATAATGGGGCTAGACCTGCTCTGGACTTCCTGTACTTTGAACACTAATTTAAGGTCACCCCTGAGAGTCCCTTGGACTGCTAGGAGATCAAATCAGTCAATCCTAAATGAAATCAACCCTGACTGTTCCCTGGAAGGACAGGTACTGAGGCTGAAGCTCAAATATTTTGGCCACCTAATGAGAAGAGAGGACTCTCTTGAGAAGACTCTGATGCTGGGAAAGACTGAAGGCAAAAGGAGAAGAGGAAGGCAAAGGATGAGATGGTTAGACAGCATCACCGATGCAACGAACATGAAAATGTGCAAACTCAGGAAGATAGTGGAGGACAGGAAGGCCTGGCGGGATGTGGTTCATGGGATCACGAAGGGTCGGACACGACTTAACAACTGAACAACAACTTCCTCACCCCCGAACATCATTAATATCTGGAGTTTGCTGCTGTAATATGAAGCAAGGGTCACTACTTTGTGGGACTTTAAAACAAGAGTAGACAAGGGTTGGAAGGAGAGGCCTAGCAATGGGTATTCGCTACAATAGGTTCTATCCAAGTTTTGATCTGTAGTGTAGAAGCCATTTCACAGGGACTTGGGAACTAGCAGTCCAGGTCACGCTAACATGCCAATTTTCTAAGAATTCATATTCATCTATTATTGTCCACCGCCTGAAATGTTAATGTGCATGCCAAGATATCACAGAATGTCAGAGGAAAGATTACAAGGCAAGTCATGGCCCCTTTAAGAGATCAATTCTCCATAAAGGGGTAGAGTTTAGCAGGGACTTCAAGGCCTGCACCACTGAATAGGGTCCACTCTGCCCCAGAGGCTGCCAGAATGGTCTGCTTGAGACTTCTCCATTGTCCTGCCTTGACTTGAACTTTGACCAACTCTAACCCTTGACTGTTGGCTTCAAGCCATCCCTACATACTGCCTCTAGTTGTCAACACCCATGCCACTGGGTAAGCAGGATACCATCCGTACTGGCAACCAAGACTGGCTCCAGGTCCATATTATTGTTAATATTTACATGCCGCTTTTCAATAAAAGTAGCTCACAATCACAATGCACTTTAAACAGCCAGCTGAATAAAATGGTTCCCTGTACCTCAAAGGCTCACAATCTAGAATAAGACACAAAGCAACAGTCACTGGAAAAGATGGCATGCTAGGGTCAGGGCAAAGAGAGACACTTATTCTCCCCCTGCTAATCATAAAAGGATACCAGGGGTAGCAGCTGCAGGCTAGGCAAGTTAAAGAGAGCAGCTGGAGGAAGCAAGACTAGAGCAGAAGTTCTAGGGCTGGCTCTCAGGAGAGCTTCGGAATGAGCTGTTGCAGAGGCGTCGCTCTGGTGGGGGCCCTACTGTAAGTTGCGCCCCGTCCTAGTCCCGTTTACAAGCCAGCAGGAGGCGGCCCCGCCCCCTCACTGTCGGAGCCATTCCGTGCGGAGAAAGCAGCAGGCAAGAGACTCCCTGCCCGTTGCTTTCTCCGCACGGGAATGGCTCCGACAGTGAGGGGGCGGGGCCGCCTCCTGCCGGCTTGTAAACGGGACTAGGACGGGGCGCAACTTACGGTAGGGCCCCCACCGGAGCGACGCCTCTGAGCTGTTGCACCAGCAAAAGGCTGCCCAAAAGGAACTGAGCTTCTTTTATAGGAGCCAAGAAGCCCCTCCCCTTCCTAGTGTCAGTCAGGCCCTGATCCAAAGCATGAGCTTGCTCACTCCTCCTCTTGAGCAAAGGAAGGTAGGAAGAAGAAATGCACTGACTGCACCATCTCTCCAAGACTGACAGCGCAATCCAGCATAAGGATCCAGCTGGCGGCCCAGGGCTGCCCGCCGGATCCTATCCCCATTCCGGGCCGGTCTACTCAGGGAAGGGCCCGATGGGCCTCCTCAGATTTCCGGCAGCTAAATAGCTGGCAGAAGTAAGAGGAGGCCGAGCCGGCCCAGCGGGGTATGGGGATATGGCGGACGCCATCCCCGCCCCCTCCCAGGCCAGCTCAGCCAATGGCCCCCTCCCTCACTACCTGGACTGTCCCCATGGCCGCCAGAGCTGAACTTACCTCTTCTGGCGGCTTCTGGGCGATCTGGTGCCAGAGTGAGAGCGTTTGCGACGGCTTCCGGCGATGGAACGCTTGTTCCATCGCCATTGAGTTCTGGTGGATTGCGCTGTGAGATGGAGAAACAATAAGGTGGAGCTGAGAAGCGAGGGAATTATGGTTCAGTGATGGGGCTGAGCCTGATCTCATGGAGATCCCTGAACTCTTCCTCACTTAACTAGTTCCCAGGATGCCTAAGGAAGAGGGACCCACTCTTCAGTCCGTTGGGAGTTGCCATGGCCCCAGCCTTGAAGGGGGGGAGGAACCGGTTGGACCGCAAACATCAACACCAACTGCCAAAGTGCAGGACCCAGGCCCTGGGCAATGAGGAGCCCTGGGAACCTGAATTCAGACTTCCAGGGACAGCCCCTTCTGAGTTGGGCTCACACATGGGGGTTGGACCCGGTCATTCCTGAACTTCTCACCCTCCATAGCCCACCCACTGATGCAGGGACTGTATCAGGCGAAAGGGAGTAGGCAGTAGAGGCTTCATCTCCAGGCCTGCAAGCTGCCCCTTTAAGGACTGCGCTGCAAAAGTGGAAGAGAGTCTGGGATGGGCGCTTGGGTCTTGGAGACACAGAAGAGCTCAGCTGGGGCTGGGACTTGGTCAGAACCACTTGGTCCCTTGGAGCTGCGGCTCTCCTGGCCACCACCTTCCTCCTCAGCGTGGTCCTGGGTGAGAACAGGGCAGGATGATAGTGTCGCCATGCCTTTAATGCGGGCATAAACTCTCATGACAGAAGCATCTAAGCTGGAGAGCGATCGCAGTGTGCACAGAATGTCAAAGATATTGTCTGGAAATCGGGCAAGATATATGCGCCATTAGAGAGGCTTAGCGACGTAACCCCCTTCCATTACTGACTCGGCCATTAGCCGATAAATACCTGAAATCACTCCATTAGACACTAATACTCGAACTTTTGTGAATTATTCAAGTGGGATGACCCAACAAACTGGGCAATATGGGGAGATAATTGTCAGCACCTGGCAGTTAAGTTCTGCCAGAGCAAGATAAGGGTGTAAAATGTTCCACGAAGGTCAATTATTCGATAATCTTAATTCTGTAGGGCCTTCTGGCTGTTAGCAAGAGAAAGCACCAATTAAAACTCTTCATCAATTAGATACTGGAAACTTTCTAGATCCTCCACTAAATCTATTCAAGTCCCCCCCCCCCCAGTTAAGCAGGGATAACGGGATTAACAATTTCAGCGCTGCCCTGCTATTTATAGGCTGGATAAAATGGGGATATGAATTATCAGTAGTCATTATCGTTAATAACAACGAATAATAATTATCAATACGCCTGCTAACCTATGTTATAGTGCCCTTGGTGGTGGAGCGTCTGCTGCCAGCAATTGGTCGAGATGCCCAAAGACACAGAGAGGCAAGACAGGCAGAAGTCTCCCTAGATATCAAGGGCTGAGCTTTGCACGTAGATAAGAGGGGCAAAGCAGACCAAGGAGATGAAGGAAGGAGGGGGTCAAAGGCCATGGAGAAGGAGGAGGCGGGGTCTAAGATGGCAGCATGCCCAAGAAAATATGGCAGGAGGAGTCTGGGAGGTCAAGGCAAACTGGGAAAGAGAATGGCTTGAGGAGATCTGTACATGGCCAGGAGCTGCAGAGCAACAGGGCTGCTTATGCATCCTTATGCCTGTAAAACACAGATCTGCATTCCACTCTTCTCTTTGGAGCCCCGATGCCAACTGCAGGCTCTGGCTGGAGCGCTCTTCCGAAGACAACGCACCCCGACAACGCCTTCTTGTGTCAAACGTCGCTTGCTCCTGTGATCGCTTCGAGTACCGAAGCCCTAGTTCTCTCCCCCCCACACACACACACCATTCCCCTCTCCCCACACTTTCTGCAACAGCATGGTGTTTGCTGTCTCCGGCAATGACATGAGAACAATACTTTATGTAAATACCGTCCGCGTGGAGATCCTCTTTATTAATGCAGACAGTTCTGAAGGGGGAGGCAAACAGCATTTGGCAGTGAGGGCCTTTTTAATGAGGGTGTCATTAAGGAATTCAGCCTGTGCTCCGCCGCACAATTCCCAGCGCTCCTCCTTTCCCTCTCCTGTCCACTAAAACATAAAAGCACTGCTTGTTTTTATAACCCCAGAAATCTGGACATCCTTTCCCCCTTTTTTATTCACCGGGTTCTTAACAGGAGGAGAGCCGCCGTCTGGAGCGCAAGGGCAATGGCTTGACCTTCTTCTTCGTCCCCCCAAAATCTGCAGCTGGCCCAATTATTTATGGTGTTCCAACACTGGGGTTTCTATAAATTCAGCTGTCTCCCTTCTCAGAAGCTGCTGTGCTGGGTTGAATCGATATGTGGAAATGTGCAAAATGCATCCTTAGAAATAAAGAATGGGTGGAGATCCAGAATCTGCTTTGTTTCTTGGTGTGATGGGTGGTTGTGGCCCAGGTGTTCAAATCACTTCTTCTCTTGACCTAATGCAACTGGAGACAAAAATACTGCTTGACCGCATGCGTTGAGGGCAACATCTGGTCAGATGAATGTACTTTCAGATGTGTAAATCACACGCACACATTAGAGGGCATTCCATAATGTAGGTGCCACCACTGAGAAGGCCCTGTGCCTTGCATAGCATCTTACCACATATCAGATGGTGGTGGGAAGGGAGAAGAAGCACAAAGTATGGCCTTTGGCTATGACCTGAATGAACAGACAGGTTGATATGAGAGAAGGTATCTCATATCCTGGTTGTGCAGTGAAAGGGATGACATCACAACCCCATGTAGCCCATCAAATTTGGCTCTGGGATGATGTTACTGAAGGCAACTGAAGTCAATCAATAGGGGACTGTGAATAGGTGTAAAATTAAAATAAAAAAGCGTCCAAAAGAAGAGGCATTTTCAAGAGTGCCAAAAACAACTGAACAATTGAGATGTTTTGATACAGCTCCAAACCCATTTGCAAATGTACAGGTTGAGCAGGTCGTCACACCCTCACATTCTGACTACCTTTGTTGAATCTGTTGAGAGATCTTGATCGATTCCCTTTGGGGTTTTTGGGAGTTTGAGTAAAGGCCCACTTGTCTTTCCCTTGCTTTGGCATGTCCACCTCCCTTTTTCCTCTCCCTACTTGGCTTCTCTTAAATTTCCTCTTCCCCTTATTAATGGCATTTCACTGCCGTTCCCAGCTGTGATGCCACTCAAACGCCAGCCATAATGAAATGCTTAGCCATGCAGGGAGAAGCCACTTATATCTGCGATCGAGTTTCCACCACTCCGATTTGCTCATGATTGCAACTTGGCCAGGCGTCGGTGCCTCTGACTTTTGTGGGTAACTGTGAACGAGGTCAGAACTTTTCCAAAGCAATGGTGGTTTTCCTTTCATAATGACCCAAAAGTGGAGCTTTCCCAGGAGGGCAATCAAACGGAAACGGATTTTCATTGATACCCTGAAATTGTCCCATTGGCCACTCCACAACCAAGTGTGAAACACTGGTTTGGTGATTTGAAGTTAGAGGTTTGCATGCAAATTTCGTTTGCCTAAAAATGTGACTGCATTCATGTTTGATTTGATTTGATTTTGGAACATTTTGCAATGCGGGAACTGACACCCCCAATGGCCAGATCTACGAAGGCTGTAATCCTATACACACTGTCCTGGGAATAAGCTCCATTGCCACCTGCCATCTCTCCTTGTATGTTCCTCATGGTTCATTATGTTGAAAACTTTGCATGTCAAACCTCTGTTATGCAGATTTGCAATATCAAGTGCAATATCAGGAAGGATTCTTTTCATTGGCATGCTCCCAGCTGGCCAACAGAATGGCGACCAAGCACAACCATCCAAAATTCTCCAAGGTTTTCTTTTGAAGTTTGAAGGATTCTTGCTGAGATACAATGTTTATGAGATACAATGAGATACAATGAGCATTCAGAGGGAAGGAAGAAGCACTGCCCTCACTCAGAACAGGCTTACCAGTCAGGTTTGGACTCCTCTTTAGGAATACACTTTAAAAGATTAACCTGTGAACAAGACAACTGTCTGGGGTCAGACTTACCTGACCCAGGGAGCAGCCTGCCCGGCGGGCACAGGGCTGAGTACAGGCCGAGAGAGACCAGAAATGCCTCAGCAGGACAGGGTGTGGACTGTCAACTCATGGAGGGGAACACGCCTAAACACGCTGGAGTGGCAGAGGAGCAGCAAAGCATGGCAAGTGTCTGCAGAATCTCATCTCTCAGAAGAGGCAGCTTAGGACCCAGTTGGTGACCAGGCTGAATGGGTGGAACCAGGAAGGGGGGAGGGACCAGCCAAGGTCAGGGGAATGTAAGGAGAGAGCCGCTCGTAAGAAGAGACAGGCTGAAGCCTAACAGGGAAGGAGGCTTTAGAATCCTGTAAGATGGAAGAGGAATAGGGTGCTGTTAAAAAACAAAAACAAAAAAAAACCCTGTCTCTGCTCTGAGGCTTGGGGGAGGAAAAAGAGGACACCATGGAGATAAGCCAGGTGGGTGTCATCCTATATAGGCTTCTGCCCCCATATGAATGGGGACCCCCAGGATGTCAGGCAGGAGCCTGACTCCCCTCCCCCTTTCTTGGTACCCTGACAACAACCATATATTTGGCAAGTTTATCACAAAGGGACAGTTGCTGAAGGACCTGAATTGGTTGCAATGCCCTGCCAAGCATGCCTTTGGGGTAAACTCAGGCTTGCTGTTGTGTAATATGCAAAAAGATCAAGATTCCTCTGAATATTGGGGTGGTTGCTGTAGAAACACCTGAAAAGAAAAATGACTGAGGTCCTATTACCTGAATGGCTGACAGGTTTGGGTAACAGCAGGGTTATTGCTACAATAGGGGTTTCCCACAGAGTGATATTAGACCCTTCTCTGAATGCTTGGTTCATGGCAATATGTCAATCAGTCATGTGATGATAATCACATCTTTCCTGAGCTAAAGCTAGTAGCTGCCCCATGTGGTGACCTGCTGGAACTACAAGAAGACTAAAAGGCTCTAAACTATCCCATCGTCCAGGATAGTAACTTGGCTCTTCTGGATAGGAAGGCCTGTAAAAGCTCCCTGCCTAAGCAACAAGGTATCCTTGCATCTGGTACTTATCCTGACTCCTGGTTTGAGTCAGATTTGCAGCTCCATTTTGGTTCCAGGTTTGATTGCTTTGCCCTTGTTAGCCCTTCCAGAGTGAGTGCAAAAGCATTGCCTCTTTCTGATTTGGCTTTACAATGTCATCACATAGGCAGCTTGGCATAATCAGGAAGCCTATTCATAGCAGGGTCTATACCAGTGGCGTCGACATGCCCCTGCGGGGGGGGGGGGGTGCCGTGGCTATGCCCCTGCAATGCGGCCCCGCCCCCACACATGATATCACGCGCGGCTGCAGAACACACACACCCACGCCGTTTTCAGCTCATTTCAGAGCCAAACGAGCACGAGGGAGGGAGGGCAGGCCCAATCGCAGCCGAAACAGCCGCGACCACGTAAGTGTTGGCTCGATCTCGCCCCTTCAGGGGTGCGCGCGTCACCCGCTTGCGTGCGCACGTCACCCGGTTGCTCGCGCATCACCCCCCGGCGGGCTGCCCTCCCCGCCGTGGGCCAGTGACGCGCCTGGTCTATACTTCGCACCCTCACTCCTATTTGGCTTTGTCATGTCATCATGCTGCCTGCATGATCCCTGATTGGTTGGGATTGCCTCAGGAAGAAGACCTTGGTACTGGGGGGGGGGCATATCTGCAGATCTGGTATTCACAGATTCACTTATCCACGGATCCAGGATCTGTGGGGCCCCTACACCCATTATTTATGCTGCTGTCGCTGGCACCAAGCAAGTGCAGATCTTCCTTAAACAAAACGCTATAAGCAGCCGCGTCTGAATGCTTATAGCAAGCAGCCTTGGTGCTAGAAAGGCTCTGAACGTTAACAGGAAGTCCTGTTAACATTCTGAGCCTCTCTAGCATTGAGGCTGCTTGCTATAAGCATTCAGACGCCGCTGCTTATAGCGTTTTGTTTAAGGAAGATCTGCACTTGCTTGGTGCCAGTGATTCCAGCATAAATAAGGTAATGGGCGCGGGCACTGGCATCACTTGAGGTGGGGTGGAACAGTAAGTTCTGCACTGTGCTAACCTCTGTTTACTCTTTGGCACGAGGCGGCCCCACCCCCTTGCCGTTGGAGCCATTCAGTGCGGCGAAGGCAATGTGCAGGGAGTCTACTGCATGTTGCCTTCACTGCACTGAATGGCTCCAACGGCAAGGGGGTGGGGCCGCCTCGTGCCAAAGAGTAAATAGAGGTTAGCACAGTGTGGAACTTACCGTTCCTCCCCACCTCGAGCGACGCCAGTGGGCGGGGGAGGCCGTGGGGGATAATGTTCCCCCCCTATCCACGTGTTCCCGGTATCCGTGCAGGGGGCCAGGAACCTTTCCTGCACAGATACTGGGGCCCTACTGTATTTTGTTTTAACTGCGCCAAAGTTGTAGATAGGAGGAGTTTGTGAACATGCAGAAAACGCAGCACGGACATGGAAGTGTTGATAGCACAGGAACGTTTTGATCTCCCAACCCTCTTTCACCCTGAAAAATGTCATGGGTGAAAATCTGGCACAGCTCCAGCACCTATTGCTATTTGTAATCTGTCTTTGTTCACTGGAATACAGCCTTTAAAGTCTGCCTCTGGTTTCAACTCTGTTTCCCAGCCCTGCTGTGGCACAAATTCATGTATGTGAACCTTTCCAAGCACCTTGAATGCTTTTGTAAGGTATCAACAGCTCCACCTTGTGGTGGAAGAACAATATACATTTCCAAACCAGGCAGTTTATTATTGGCTTTCCAACTGTGTTCTGAAGAATTCTTGTGGCCAACAGTTGTGTACCTATAGTGTGTGTGTGTGTGTGTGGGGGGGGTGTTTGCTGTGCCCCGGGTGCCACCCATGGTCTACTCAGGAGTAGAGGCCATGGCAGCAGCTTTTGCAGCCCCGGCAGCTTCTTTTGCTGCCACAATGACTGCGGAAGCCGGTTGGGTGGTTTTCAGAGTGGGAGAATGGTCCTCCTGCCCAATCTTGTTCCTGGAAGGCTCCAAATGGGTTAGGGTTAGGGAAAGGAGGGGGACCAGAAATTTTCTGGGATCTCACCTGGCCTTATGGAGAGTGAAAGATCAGGGGCGTCGCGACGACGCGCGACACCCCTGAGCGGGGGCGCGCGTCACCCTTAAGGGGAGGCTCCGCCCCCGCGCGTGATGTCACGCGCAGGAGCGGAGCGCCCTCCCCGCTCCGTTTTTGGCTCATTTTAGAGCCAAACGGGCCCAGGGGAGGGCGGGCGGGCCCACCTCCGCCGAAAAAATGTGAGTGAGGGGCATCGCGCGTCACCCCTATACGCGCGACGCCCCCCCGGCGGCCCGCCCCCCCCGCTTCCCCCCGTCGACGCTAGTGTGAAAGATGGTGACTGGGCCAGGTCTATCAGGTGCGTAGACCTGGTCACTGCATCGAGAAGCCTAATAGACCTGGGCTCCGAAGACTTTCTGGCTATTGCTTCCCTCCCCCCTTTTGCCCCCTCCCCCTTTGAGAAGGGACCCAAAAGAAACTTTGTACCCCCTGATAAAATTCTTCTCAGAGGCCCTGACGACAGATGCAAAAGAGTCATTCAGCTTCCCTGTGTTCTTTTACTCTTCCCTCTTACTCACTTATCTGACAGTTCAACAGCCTCCATGGCTGGTTTCCTGCTTTTGTTGTATTTAAAGTTTTTTATTGTTTGCCTTGCTGTTGTTAGTCATGCGCTCCTCATATTCTTTGTCTCTGTTATTGTCGGCTTGCATTTCTTTTGCCAGTGTTTGTGTTGGTCTCCCAAGCCTTCCACTTTCTGAGGGAAGCCTTCTTGCCTTTTATAGTGTTCTTCACCCAACTAGTGTGCTGTGCTGGTGTTGTTTTTGCCACTTAGTGGTAAACATTCTAAGTTGAGCTTTCTTATTGCTGTTTTCAACAACCTGCCTGTACTCTGGAGATATTTGACCCTCTTGACTGTCCCTTTCTACTTCCTCTTTAACTAGCCCCCCTCTTTTGAGGTCAGATATTCCCTCTTTAAAGTCCTCTCTCTGGTTCAAATCTTCCATTTTTTTCCTCTCACTGTTTCCAGCGAGTCCCATCCCTTTGCAATCTTTCACAAAGTCAGATCTTGCCAGAAAAACAAAAGTGAAACTGAAAGTACTTCCCATCTGCTGGGAAGTGATGCCTCTCTAGGAATCCAAACACTTTCTCTTTAACCCTTAGACTACCTTGGAAGCAAAGCATTTGCAGTATTTTCTGCCCACTGTAGCTGTGTTTATCTTGAGTTTCAAACTTTTGCAAACCTCTGAAATGCAACGACTATCCAGAAAGCTTCATACTTGTTATGGGTGGTTCCATATTGGCTATATTTCTAACAGCACAAGGGGGAAACTTTTGAAATTTATAGGAAGATGCTTGGGCATGAAACAACCCCCCCCCCATACCATACCAAACGATTCCTTTAATTTGCTTTGTCTCTAACTATTCACAGCCACAAAACAATTCAAAGTGCAGTGCTGGGAAAGAGAGAGTTACCTAGGCAACAAAGGGAAGTTCTGTCTCCCCCAGCAATGGGAGACCTTCGCACACTGTCAAAGGTGCATTTCTGAAGCATCTACAAAAGGAGGGAGGAAGCTTCCCAGCCCAACAAGAAGGCTGTGGTCTACAGAGATCTAGAACAAAGTGGCTTGTTTGCGAATGATTCAATTTGCATAGTGATGGAAATGTGTATTTGTGAGAATGGGGGCATTCCTTCCAAGTAAGAAGTGTCTAGGCCTGCTAATATCGAGGGCCACGCTCGACACGACATGATGAAGATTGCATGATTAAGGGACTGCATGTTTGTTTTTAATAGGTTTACCAGATCTCCAACCGGGACAGAGTGCTAGACCCTTAGGAGAAGGAATGTGGGCAGGTGTAGCTTGTTAAACCTTAGAGCACAATCCTAGCCTAGGATTGTGCTCTAAGGTTTAACAAGCTATACCTGCTCATGTTCCTTCTCTTAAAGGTCTAGCACTCTGTCCCGGTTGGAGATCTGGTAAGCCTATTTTTAAATCTGAATAGGAGCCATGCAGGTCCCTGATCCAGATTGAGGTGGTGGGGGCGGGGGGTGGGTGGAATTTTAGCTTTTGCTTTGACCATGATGATCAGATCAGGATTTCCTGCAGCTTCTCTTCACCTGAGGAGGGAAGCTCCTGTAGTCATCATCCATGGAAACCTCCCTCTTGGCCCAAGCTGCAGTTGTGTGGGTCCCAATCTGGATCAGGACCATGGCAGGAGATGAGACTTAAAAGTCTCTCTCCCCTGCTATAGTCCCAGCCTGCATGGCTGCAATTTACATGCTTAAAAAAAAAAGAGCCAAATATGCATGATCAGATAATGCCATCGATCTGAGCATCATCTCGTTTGGCCCTCTACAACAATAGTCTGAGAAAATATGAAAAAACGTGACAAAGAACAGCAGGAAGGCATGTTTTCTATCCCTAGTACTCTCTGTAGTTCTGAAATCCTTTGGAAGGTGTTAAACCGGAGCAAAGATGAAGGAAGGAGAGTTTGAGAGGTTGATTGCAATATTTTTGTTTCAAAGGTGCGGCTGATCCAAGAAGGCGTCGTTTTGCCAGCTCTGTTTCCCCCAGATCTAAGTAATGTTCTTTGAAACACCCATCCAAAAAGAGTGCTGGTTTTGAAAAACTGGTGAGCGCTCCCCCTGCCTCCCAGCCTGGGTTTCCAGAACATTGTCTTCTTAAGCTGCAAATGTCAACATGAGGATTCTACCCTAAATTAATCGGGATGCTTCATTGCAAAATTCCCCCTGCAGAATCCGTCTGATGAATACCTCCAGAGAACAACCCTCTATTCAAAGAACAGTGAAGAGAAGCTATGCTTCTCGCCCATTTTTTAATTTTTTATTTTATTTTATTTTTTTTGCTGAAGATAATTGCATCTTGTCAGGTACAACGGCCCCTGAAAAATATGAATTAATCTCAGATGCATAATGCCTCAAGAGTGGCATTTTTCTGAGACTTTGCAAAAATATATATAATAAAAAAAAATCCCTCCTTTCGATAACAGTGTTAATGGAAGCAAAGCATGGGATTGTGCCTTGCCAGAGGACTGGTGCCTAGGAAGACTTAATCATGAGATCCCTTTCCAAGTGACAATCATGCACAGAGATATTACCAAAACTTATGTTTCAGATGACCCTCCCATGCTGCTTTTCAACAAAGAAGTTCTCAAGGCGGCTGACACAGCAACAAGAATAAAAAGATGGTTCCCTGCCCCAAATGGCTTACAGTTTTAAAAAAATGCAACAACGACACCCACAAACAGTTGCTGGAAAGACACCATATGAAAGAAGGTGACCATGCATGTTGTAACATTATTGAACATTAAAACACTGTATGTTGTATGTGATTTCTGGTACTTATTGTGCTCCCCTGTTCAGATTGTTCCCCATAAACAGTGGGGGGGTCATCATTGCTTCACCCTCACTGGACTCCTGAGCAGTAGTTCCATCATGCATGGCTGGTGGTTGTGGAGCCCCCAAATAGTTGCATGTCGCATCCCCAACAACACAGCAGCTGATGAGCCTGGAGTGTGGTGCTTGTAAGCAAAGGCTGGGCAGGGAGAGCTGTCCAGCTTGGAGGGAAGATTAGCTCTGGAGCGGGGGGGGGGGGGAGGTCAAATTGCTGAAATGGGGGAGGAACTGTCCAGGTAGCCCAGGAAGGAGCTGGATAGAACAGGCATTGCACCAGTATCAGCCAGGTGACAGATGATGGTTTAAGGAGGTCTCCCAGCCTGGCATATCAGTGGAGGTTCTGATCCTGGCAGCACTTACAATAGGTGCTCAGGAGCAGTGGTTAGGGAAGGAAGACATTAGACTGCAGACTAACACTCCATCATCCAATGGTGGCTTCCATCCATCTTGACCACCATGTTTGATTCAGGAGGTGATTGTGGGTGTTCCTGAACCAAGGGGAGGGGGCCAAGGGGAATAGGTTCAAGTCCCTGGATTCGGATGGATCCAAGAATGTAGGACACTTTCTCCTACTGAATCCCTTCTCTCTTGGACTATCGAGCTCAGGTATTCTCAACACTGACTGGCAGTTGCTGTCTAGGGCTTCAGGCAGGAATTATTCCTCTGCCCCACCTGTAGAAGCCAGGGCTTGAACCTGGAAATGTCTACCTGCAAAGTATGGACTCCCAAGCTACAGTCCCTCCTTGAAGGGTAGGAGGTTGTCTTTTGTAGCAGCTATTCCAGAATCCCCTCTAGGGGGAGACAATTCCTCCTTCCCTCAACGTGGCCTGGAGTCTGTGAGGGGCTCCCTTTGGGAGGAGGTCCCATCCACCCCAGCTCCATAGACCTGCAGGTCCTGGCATCGTAGCAGTGTGAAATTTCCACTGACAAGCATAGCGTTGTCGTCGAAAAGGGCATAGTTGAAATCTTAGTCCTAGGAGACCTTTGCAGCTGCAAGGTGAGTGAGCACAGCCTTGTGGGTACCCCCTCTGCACTGCAGGGTGGATGGGGCTCGCACAGAGTGGTACTGCCAGGTTCCACAGCCTCCCTGACGACCCTTCTGAATGACAGCCAACAAGCAGCTCTCTGTACGGAAGAGGCACGGCAGAGCTTTGACAAACACTCACTGGGAAATAATAAAGTGGCAAACTAATTTTGCATCGGACACACTTACCAGAGCATAAAGAGCCTCTGAAAAGGAGACATCTTGTGCCATCTATCTTCCTTAAACACCCAAGCTGTGACAAAGTGGAAAGCAAAATTATGATGAATGATGGGACAGATTTCCGTCGGTACCTGGGTCCCTTTAACCTGGCGGAATGGGTGCTAATGAAAAACAGAACTTGTACTGGTGGGAGAGAAGGAGGGGGGAGAACACAAAGAGAGGGGGGCATCTTCTTGAAAAACATACACACACACACACACACACACACACACACACACACACACACACACACACACACACAAGTCTTGATTATAAATCGGTGCTTCGTTTTCATCAAAAGCGCATAATGAAGGCGCATCTCGTGACATAAATTAAAACCGGCAAGTGATGGGTCAGCATTGCGCCACGTTGCGTAAAGACAAATGGCCACCGATCCCTTGACAGTGGCTGTATCTCATTTACAGATTCCTCCTCTTTTTTTTGTATACATTTTCCGATTGCGCGGGGAACATGGCGAGGTTTCGTTCGTCAACATCGTCGGCGTCATTTATTTTACTGCCTCATTTGAATATGATGAATACAGGAGCCCTTTATTTGTTCACAACAACCAAATAATTGTAGATCCACCAGTTTTGCAGCAATTAATCACGGGACTTCTTTTCCCTCACCCCGCCCTCCTTCGCCAACAATCCACTATAAACATGACATTGAACAATAGAAAACATTAACCTTTGCTTTGCAGCTTCAGAAGGGGGAAAAAAATTACACAACTAAGAGCAAGGAGACACTCAGCCTGCTTCAGCCCCACAAGGTTACTGGTCCAGTTGCTTTCCAGCTGTGGTGAGCCAGATGTGTGCATGGAGCTAGCTCCATTGCTGCCCCACCCCCTCCCAAGGGCTCCAGTGTGTGTAACAATGGTTAAAGTCAAAAACAGAACACCCAAACCATAAGGCCCCAGTGCCTGGCATCTTGCCATGATGAAGATAGGGCTGAATGCAGGTGAGCAGGTGGAATTCCACCCCAGACATTTGCAGAAGGCAGCTTCCACTTCCTCCTTTTCCCGCAGCTTCTAGCTGAACTGGTGTGTGGGTGTGAGCACAAACTGTTCCCTGATTTTGTGCAAATGAAGGTCAGCAGGTTTTGAGAGCTGGAAGGGTGGGGAGGTGGCATGTGGGCCCCCATCCTCTGGAGAAACAAGGAACATGTGTGTGCAGTAGCCCTGTTTAAGAAGTTCAAAGCCGGCCATTAGCGGTTAGGAGAAAGGTCACAGCTCTGTGTCTTGCAGGTGTAAAGCCTCAGGTTCACATAGTCATCCCAAGGGGGGTATTGCGGGGGGGGGGGAGAGATTTACAGGAGTCTGCTGGCACCAATGCAGCCTTCCCCCCCCCCCCCCGCTTCTGCCCATTTGAAAGTTGACAAAACAGCCTTTCTAATGTCGCTGCCTGGGAGTGGAGGGTGCTTGGGCTCAGCCCTGTTTTCTTCTCAGAGAACAAAGTGTCTGCAGACCAAACACAGAGAGCAGGGGAGGAGTCGCATGTGTAGCACCTGTTTTGTATGCTCTCTTCCTTCCCCATGTGGAGATATTTGAAGATCTGCAAATCTTCAAGCAATAACCCTGTAAGTATCCTTAGCCTCAGTCTTCCCCATTGCAATATGGGGACAAGGAGTCATTTGCCTAACAGCACAATCCTATGCTGGGCTCTCTGGGGCTGGAAGTGTTGGAGCTGAGGACTGGCCCCTTAACTGGAACACCTGGGCCTGTGGAGCTATTGCTCAGCAATCTCTCTCTCTCCTCCCCTCAGGTGAGCTGCTAGAAAGAGCCACTGGCTTGCCAGAGGCTCGAGCCGAAGGGTGAGAGCCTAAGGGCTCTTTGCCCGTGGCTCTTCGCCAGTGGATCGAAGACCAGGCAGGCCAGAACACTGCTTCTCGCGACTGAGCCCATCCAAGCTGCTGTTATCCAGTGGGTCACCATTTGCCACCAACTGTCAGCCCTCTCCCTTCTCCATGCACACTGTTTGTTTGTGCACAGGACACCTTACGGAGATTGGAGTTACCATGTCAGCATCGAGAGAACGGTTGAGTGATTGATTTTTATATGTGGGTGAGGGTTATTGTGTAGGTTGAGTGTGTGGTTGTTAAGTGTTCGGGATTTCTGTGAATGGGTTAGGGGAGTACTTAACCTTGGTCTCAGTGAGAGGGAGGCCTAAGGGGGACGAGTGGGACCTCTGCCCCAGTGAGAGGGGGGCAAGGGGTGTGGGGTGCAGTGACCCAAGCCTCAGTGAGAGGGAGGCGGGGGGGTTTCTGGACAGGAGTGGTTGGGGTTTGGATGAAGTGTTAGATAGTGGGTTGTGGACTGACTGGGGAGGGTGGTAGTGACTGAGAGTGGTGTGGAGTGTGTGAGCTTGTTAGGTTGCGTGGTCTGGAAGTAGGCTCCACTGAAAGGCTATGTGTTTGTCACCTCAAGGGAGTCTAGGGGAGGGGCGGGCAGCCACCATTAGCAGAGTGACGGGTCACGGAAGATATGGCGGTGGGGGCTGGGCAGGCCATTTCAGGAGAACGAGGGTCAGTCACAGGCAGACTGTCCCCCTTTATGGCCCTTCTCCCATCCCTCTGACCCTTGGCGGTCTGGGCAACAGTCCCCTGAGTCTGAAACTGCTGCTCTTGAACGCCAGGTCAGTCAACAATAAAATCTGCCTAGTCCAGGATTTAATCCTGGATGAGGGGTAAGTCTGGTGTGTATTACGGAGACCTGGCTGGATGAGTCGGGAGGGGTAAGTCTCTCCCAGATGTGCCCGCCGGGTTTCCGGGTATTGCAGCAGCCACGACTACAGGGGCGGGGAGGTGGAGTTGCGATAGTCTATCGTGATACCATCCATCTCACTGGGTATCCTGTCCCGCGGTCCACTGGGTTTGAGTGCCTCCATGTCGTGCTGGAAGGGCAAGACAGAATAGGGATTCTGTTGGTGTACCACCCACCATGCTGCCCAACAGTCTCCCTGCCTGAGCTGACCGGGGTGATCTCGGCGGTGGCATTGGAGTGCCCTTGCCTATTGGTGTTGGGGGACTTTAATGTCCACGCTGAGGCCCCAAGGACAGCTGCAGCTCAGGACTTCATGGCCGGCATGGCAACCATGGGTTTCTCTCAGAGAATATCTGCCCCGACGCACAATGCGGGACACGCTGGACCTGGTGTTTACTGTGGGGCAGGTGGATGGTGATCTAGATGTGGAGGAAATTAACATCACTCCTTTGTCATGGACAGATCACTTCCTGGTGGGATTTAGGCTTGTCGCAGCTTGTCGCCTCCGCAGTGGTGGGGGACCTCATTCTATGGTCCGCCCCCGGAGGATGATGGATCCGGATGGATTCCTGAGGGCTCTGGGGGATTTTCCTGTTGCCAGAGTCGGCGACTCACCCAGCGCTCTGGTTGACCTCACCCAGCGCCCAGGGCTCTGGATCTGATCGCTCCTGAGCGTCCTCGACCAAGCCGCAGAGTCAGAGCGGCCCCTTGGTTTACTGAGGAGCTGCGGACGATGAAGCGGCAAGGTAGATGTCTAGAGCGACGGTGGCGGAAAACTTGTGCTGACTCCGACCGGGCACGGTCTAGAGCTCACTTCAGAGCCTATTCCGTGGCGGTGGCGGCAGCTAAGAAGGCTTTCTTTTCTGCTGGCATCGCGTCTGCGGAGAACCGTCCAGCTGAGCTTTTCCGTGTGGTCCAGGGCCTGCTCCATCTGCCCCCCCCCCCAGTAGATGGGGCGGAACACACGGTGGCTCGCTGTGATGAGTTTGCAAAGCACTTCGTGGACAAAGTCGATTGGATTCGGCATGACTTGGACGCCGCGTTAGCAGTATCTAATGATGTCCCTGAGGCACCTGTCTGTTCTCCTTCCTGGGATTCTTTTCAGCTTGTAGAACCTGAGGATGTGGACAGGATTCTTTGGAGTGTGAGACCGTCCACTTGCCCACTTGACCCTTGTCCGGCATGGCTGATTAGAGCTGCCTGGGCGGGGCTGGCT
The DNA here is from genome assembly GCA_026170595.1 of Plestiodon gilberti rubricaudatus. Classification (NCBI taxonomy): domain Eukaryota; kingdom Metazoa; phylum Chordata; class Lepidosauria; order Squamata; family Scincidae; genus Plestiodon; species Plestiodon gilberti. Next base: position 12,580,761 of record JANXHW010000008.1, on the reverse strand, counting down.
GAGTGGACGGGGAGGGTGGTAAATTCATCTCTGAGGGAGGGGGTGGTGCCGCTGTCTCTGAAGCAGGCGGTGGTGCGTCCCCTCCTGAAGAAACCCTCCCTGGATCCCACTATTTTGAACAACTTCTGGCCAGTCTCGAATATCCCGTTTCTGGGCAAGGTGATCGAGCGGGTAGTGGCGTCTCAGCTCCAGAGGGTCTTGGAGGAAGCTGACTATCTGGATCCATTCCAGTCTGGCTTCAGGCCGGGGTTCGGGACAGAGACGGCCTTGGTCGCCTTGGTGGATGACCTGCGCCGGGGACTGGACAGGGGGAGTGCGTCCCTGTTGGTCCTGCTGGACCTCGCGGCGGCTTTTGACACCATTGACCATGGTGTCTTCCTGGGTCGGTTGGCTGGGTTGGGGCTTGGAGGCACCGTTCTGAGGTGGTTCCGCTCCTTCCTGGCTGATAGATCCCAGAAGGTGGTGCTGGGGGATGCTTGTTCGGCACCCTTGCCCTTGAGGTGTGGGGTGCCACAAGGGTCAGTTCTATCCCCCATGCTGTTTAACATCTATATGAAGCTGCTGGGAGAGGTCATCCGGGGGTTTGGGGTAGGGTGTCATCAGTATGCGGATGACACCCAGCTCTTTCTCTCCTTTCCACCTGACTCCAAGGGGGCGGTCGATGTCCTGAATCGTTGTCTGGAGGCAGTTGGGAGCTGGATGGGAGCGAACAAGCTGAAATTAAATCCTGATAAGACAGAGGTTCTTCTGGTCCAGAAGTCTACGACTCAGGTACTGGATCATCGTCCTGCTCTGAATGGGGTTGTACTCCCTCTGAAGGAGCAGGTCTGCAGCTTGGGGGTTCTCCTGGATGCGCAGCTGCTCCTGGATTCCCAGGTAGCGGCTGTGGCCAGGGGGGCTTTTGCCCAGCTTCGGCTGGTGTGCCAGCTGCGACCGTACTTGGATCGTGCAGACCTGGCCACAGTGACTCATGCCCTAGTGACATCTAGACTAGATTACTGCAATGCGCTCTACGTGGGGCTGCCTTTGAAGACTGTTCGGAAACTGCAACTAGTGCAGAATGCGGCGGCCCGGGTGGTTGCCGGGGCTTGTCGGTTCGACTCAGTCGGACCGTTGCTTCGGCGGCTACACTGGCTACCGGTTCGTTTCCGGGCACAATTCAAAGTGCTAGTTTTGACTTTTAAAGCCCTTAACGGCTCGGGTCCAGGGTATTTGAGGGACCGCCTCCTTCCTTATAATCCGACCCGTACTCTGAGGTCATCAGGGGGGGCCCTGTTGACCGTGCCACCATTGGCGGAAGTGAGGGGGATGGCGGCGCGGAGTAGGGCCTTCTCGGCCATGGCGCCCCAATTGTGGAATTCCCTCCCCTTGGAATTAAGAATGACTCCCTCTTTAGAGGCCTTTCGGCGGGGCCTTAAGACGTTTTTATTCTGGACTGCTTTTAATGTCTGACGTGGTGGGCTGACCTTTTAACAAATGGTTTTAATATATGTAAATGCTGGTGACCCACTGGGGTTGTTTATTTTTAATCTTAAGTGTTTTAATTAATTATTTTAATGTGTTCAATTAATTGTTTTAATGTGTTTATTTGTATTTTAATATGTTGTAAGCCGCCTTGAGTGCCCTCGGGAGAAAGGCGGGCTACAAATTCCTAAAATAAAATAAATAAATAAATATGCATGTTTACTCAGAAGTAAGTCTCAAGTAAGCTTACTCCCAGGAAAATGTGTATAGGATTGCTGCCTAAGACGACCTGGTGAGTTGAAGATTCGAACTAGGAACGTCTCTTTGCCACCACGATGCCACTTGCAATGGGCATCTGAGGAGGTTACGTGATATCAACATGATATGACAAGTTGTACAGCCTTCTGGGCTGGCCAGGAGGGAGCGGGTTCATATGTCCCGATCAGCTGACCACATCCTGGTTTGGGGTCAGCTGGCAGTGCCCAGAATTTCAGCCTAGAGGGCACCCTTGTTGCATGTTTGGTTTGCCAAAAGACCAGGATGTGAAAGCACCAGAGATTGGCTGTTGGGTGTCTGAGTTGGAGTCCCCACCCCCAGTGCCTTACAGGAAATGGCTCAGGCACCCATATGGACTCTTTAGGGGCGATTTGGCTCAAGACCATGATGGGGAGGGAGCGGGGTTTATACCTTCCCCAGCCATGCTGCAGCCCTGATCCAAAGTGCCCCTTGGAACTGCTATTGTATGTTTTCCCTTCGTGGCTCTTAGCAGCTCCAGGTGGGCCATTTGCATCTGGAAATGAGTCCAGACAGAGACAGAAAGAGTTAGGTAGGGGTGACCGAGTTCCAAGCCGAAGACGGTGTGTACACCCAATGATATCAATGCCTGGAGACAATGGAAGAGAAAAATGTCACCCCAACACCTGCCCAGTTCCTCCTCCAGTTCCACTGGGTACCAACAGAAGGCAGCAGGGAGGAGGTTGCGTGAAAGTCCTAATCAGGACCACATCTAGGATTTTAAGTGTACGTATCCACTCATTCAGCCTTCAGGTAACAACCTGGCAGTTTCCAGCGGGCGAGAGGCTCCCTTCAACTTATATGTTTGAGGGCTATTCTTCAAAGCAGCAATCAACTGCGCCATTCTTGAGAGGAAGCCATTAAACTGGTAAATATAATATACAAATGTGTAGTGCAGGTACTCAACACATGATGCTGCCCTGCTGAGTCGGACCATTGGTCCATCTGACTCAGCATTGCCAGCACTGACTGGCAGTGGCTCTCTAGGGTTTCACACAGGGGTCTTTCCTAGTCCTGCCTGAAGATGCTGCCAGGGATTTAACCTGCTGCTGCGTACAGCCCATCCCTGCTGTATTCCCACAGAGACCACAAAGCCCTTTCTGCAGGGCAGTCCTGTTCCAGGGTACGTAGTGTGAAGTGGTTACCAAGGGACTAGTTTTTCTGAGCATCCTTAACACCCTTCGCGAGCAATGAGCACGGCACATCACTCCTCCCCTCCTTTCTTTCCGAGCGAGTGGTGGCAAAGGCGTGCTCCAGCTGCCGGCGCCTTGCTGCCCTTGTGCCGCTTGCCTGCCAGTTGTGCGCTCTGGATTGCAATGAACACCGCCATCTGCCGTGCCACGTGGACATCATAATCTTTTCTTAATTACATTAGCCGTGCAATCAGTTACTGCATTACAAGGCCGACGATGAGCTTTTAAATCTTGGTGGAAATCATAAATAATTGCAATAAGTGCCAGGCGCCAGATGTGAGTGCCAACTCTGCTCGCGCTAGATAAATAGTAACCTTACAATGTGGCGTTCCGCTGCTGTCCAGCCGCGCCTTCGCAAGGCTGCCCGGCCCGTGGTTTGTGTGACGGTGAAGTTTGAGGCTTCAAAAGGGAAAAGCAGACTGAAATGGATCTTGAAACAAAAGACACCCAATTGATGTGACCCTTAAAAACAAACTGAAATGCCAACCTGCCCCCCACCCCATCCCCCAAATACGTTGCAAGTTTGATAGCACTGGGCATAAAGCAACCGTCTGTGCAGGCTTCTTTGTTGTGCTGCGATTGTGTTGCCGTGCTTTCCTGATTACTGGGGATAGCGGAGTGGGCTGGAGGGCAGTGGCTGCGGGACCTGAAGCCACTTCTCACAATGGCCCCCAACCCCCCCCCCACAAATTAGCAATTAAGTTCGAATTGATAACTAAGCTAAGCAGCAACTAACCAATAGACCTCACTCTGTTAATCCAAGTCGGAGGCAGAGAACAAACCAGCACTCCCTTTGTCTTGCACGTGCTCCATTTGATTGAAGTCATTGTCTAAATGCCCCCCCCCCCATGGCTCCATTTGCAGGTGGCAACATTTGGAGGTCCCCTGCTGGTTCATGGGAGCTTATTGGTGGCGGTTAGGATCTGCTTCAGTCAGTGCTGGTGCGGGGTTGCTGGAGACCCTGGGGCAGCAGAGACCTGCACTGGGTCCCCCTCCCGCAAGGTGCTCTCACCCACCGCAATGACACTTAGGGTGCTATCACTGAGGGTGCAGAGATCAGCCTGTTTGGATGGGCCAGTGCCTGACCTGGCTAATTAGTGCTGTAATTTCCAACACCACCACTGTTGGCTCCTTGGCTCCTGCTACTTTTCTCCTTCCCAGAATATATACCTAGGCTTACCAGATCTCCAACCGAGACAGAGTACTAGACCTTTAGGAGAAGGAATGTTGGCAGGTGTCACTTGTTAAACCTTAGAGCACAATCCTAGGCATGTCTACTCAGAAGCAAGCCCCACTGAGTAGACATGCCTAGGATTGTGCTCTAAAGTTTAACAAGCTACACCTGCCCATATTCCTTCTCCTAAAGGTCTAGCACTCTGTCCCGGTAGGAGATCTGGTAATCCTATATATACCCCTCTTGAAATAAAGCTACATGGCTTAGCATTATTAACACAGCATTCTGGGTAAAAAATGGCAGTCTCAGCTGGCAGTTACACCAGGACCATCAGAGGAAACCAGAGGAAAAAGGAAGCTAACAATGCTTGTTTTTGCCCCATGACTGGAGAGGGCTCGTGGACTTCCCTGGAATGATAACTTCTGGCTGGCTGATCTCTGATAATTCCTTTCCAACTAGGACAGATCAGTGGATGGGAAAATCCTGGCCTGCTAGTTTCTTGATATCCTGACCTGAGTAGCTGCCTGAGGCCTCAGTTTTCTTTCTCTTTTTCAACAAATTTGCCTGGCTTCTGAGCATGGACACTGTGCAGCCAGGGTGGCTCTATGTTGTACTGTACTATCTGTTGGTAGAGCTCAGGCCGTGCCTCGAGCAGAGCCATTATTACCAGCTTCAAGAAATCTTTGCTGAGTCCTTGTGTGACAGTATGGATATTAATTAGACAAGGTAGTCGGTCAATTAAAACTGCATACATTTGCAGGTGAGTAAAAGAACCATGTTGAAAAAGAAAGCTCCCTTTCTTTCTTGGTGACACGTGTAGGTGCCACATCTTAGAAGAAGCATTCCCTCCTATGTGTGAGAGAAGGGGAGGTGCTTCTTCTAAGATGGCACCAGCCACCCATTGGACGATGATGCATCTGATGTGCCATCAGAGAAGAGGCATTCCTTCCTTATGCGACCCCAGCTGAGGCCTGCCACAGCCTAGGGCAGCCAAGGGGTCAAGTTCTAAAATTAGTAACCAAAGACCAGAGGCAGGCAGGCAGGAGATCAAGTTCTGAAGGCAGAAATGTTGGAGACCAGAGGGGGTGCTATATCTGGCAGAATCCTCCTATCCCAAACCAGGTTGCCCAGAATGTAGGCCTCAGTCTCAAGCGCTTAGCAGAACTGGATTGGTCTTCAAGTGTCAGCTGGCTGAGTGCTCAGTTTGGAGGACCAGAACTGTAGCCTAGGTGGCGCTCTTGAGTCACACAGCTCAGCATGCAAGGCTTGTCTAGCTTTGTGTGTGTGCGGATGCTGAGGTGGTGAGAAGACCATTCGAGAAATGTCATAAGAATATAAGAAGAGCCTTGCTGGATCAGGCCAAAGGCCCATCTAGTCCAGCTTCCTGTATCACACAGTGGCCCCACCAGATGCCTCAGGGAGCACACAGCCAACAAGATAACCTGTTTCCTGTTGTCACTCCCTTGCACCTGTGACCTAGCACAGAGAACCTACTTCCAAAGCCAGGAGGTTGCTTATGGCTTGTAACCTGTGATGGTCTTTTCTTCCATGAATCTATCCAAACCCCTTTTAAAGACATCTAGGCCGGTCGTGCCAAATGTCGCTAGTCGTGTCAAATGGCTTCTGCCCTGCCTTGAGATTCCTGCTGCCCTGAATGTCTCACCATCATGGAGGGAAGAGGAGGTGGAATGAACGGCATTTACCCAAGGAAGGCTTCAGCCAGTGCGATCCTTTGGAGAGCTCTGTCCCGGCTCACCGACTCAGCAAGGACAAATCTCCAGGTCAAGAGAGCCGCAAGTTCAGTTCAGCTGCGGCCTGTCAATAATACGAAGCCTCAAGCGCTAAGTAGAGTTCGCGGGAGACACGCCGGAGTCACGGCAGGCTTTGTTGGTTCAGCGAGCTGACACAAGCAGCGGGCAACCGAGGGCCAGCAGTTGCTCACTCACTGCCGGTTGCTTTCTGGAAAGAAAAAGAAGGAAAATCAAGGCACTGGAAGGACGAGTGTGGGCTGCTACGGTGCCTGGCGCCTCCCGTCACACGCGCGCCGCACAAGAACAAGGCTGTTTCTGGGTATGATACAAGGTGCTGGTTATCAGCGGTGTCATTGAGGGGGAGCCGAGCTCTGGGATTCCCCTTCTTTCTTTTCAAAGCCAGGGCACGGGAATGGAGGATGAGGCAGACAGCAGCGTCCTCTGCTGCCTGAGGCAACCATCTCAGTCTGCCTCATTTCAACCGGCCCTGGGCAACAGCATATCAGGCAAGCATCAGCTGCCCCACTGCAGGCCCTTCGCCGGAAACTGGCCGCAAATCAATTACTAATGGGTCCATCAGGAGAGAGAAGCGGCTGCCGCACGCTCCTAATATTTAAGGGGGGGGGGAAACAATTTATGTTGGGGAGAATATTTATGAGGGCCTCTTTCTGAACGCATCAAATTGGTTGTTTGTTTATGTGCCAATTTGCAGTTTATTTACATGCCAATTGAGCTGGTCTGGTGTTCAGCTGATGTATACGTGTCGAGTCGCAGAATGAGTCTGCGGCTCTTTGTTTTAGGATTATGGAAATTGCTGCCAGGTGAGACCAAACTTCCAAGGAGATTCAGGTGAGCATTGCGGTTGGGGACCTGAGGGAAGCCCCTTGGGCCATTCCAGATTGGAACTACGCTTAAGGATGTGCAATTATTAAAATATGGTATATTCTCCCACTGTGTACCCTGTCTCCATTTCCATCCCCTTCCTCTGTGATCTCACTTGACTAAATAGCTAAATTGTAAGCTCCTCAGGGCAGGGGGCACAATCAGGATAGGAACCCCAATGTGGGCTAAGTGCTGAAGTCCTGCTACCCCTGGGCCATTTTGTCCCCCAGTATTTCTGTATTTCTTTTCTCTCCTCTCTCTCTCACACACACACACACACACACACACACACACACACACACACACACACACACACACACACACACACACAAATCATGTTGTTTGTCCCTAAGCATCATTCTTGCAAATTTGAGCTGTAGCTCAGTGATCTTGCAAAAGGTGCCAACGTTTTTAACTGCTTCTGCTCTCCTGCTTTGAACAGCTTGATTGCTTATAACTGGTCACTGGGGGTTCTGGGGTAAGGTCCTGTGCTGGGTCTCTCCTGCTGCCCTGCCTACTGCAAGGGTACATTGGGGTTCAGGGGTTGGTCTGGCCAGGGTGGTCCTCTGATGGCCATGGTCCTCAGTCAGTGCCCAATTTGGCGAGCCTCAACATCACCCCTTCTTATACCCTGAAAAGCTTTGCCTGATTATTTCTGAAGACAAAGCAAGTATGAAAGACGCAAGAGCAGGCAAAGCTGCTTTTCTCTGGTCAATTGACAACCCTATTCTGATGCCAAGGTTGAGCCCAGGAATGTTGAGCCAACATCTAGTCATAGGAGCATAGGAAGCTGCCTACTGAGTCAGACCATTGGCCCATCTACGTACAGTATTGCCAGCACTGACTGGCAGTGACTCTTCAGGGTTTCAGCTCTGGGGTCTTCCCAATCCCTACCTGGAGATGCTGTTAGAGACTGAACCTGGGCCCTTTCTACATGCAAAGCATCTGCTCTGCCACTGCGCTACATCCTCTCTCCATCCTTTCCTGCGACTTTAACAGCTGTGGAACAGACTCACATTCAACAGGAGAAGCATTGCCCAGGCAATAAAAGAACGAGCTCTGCTTGTGGAATTTCTGTCCTGTGGCTGTTTACGGCCCTGCTAGGGGAAAGGAAATGTAGCAAAAACAGCAACCACCCTTGACACAAAATAATGCTTGTGCACATCAGAAACAAGGGAGCAGTTTGCAAATGTGTTGTACGGACAGCTGTTTCCATGTTGTAAGCAACATCGATGCTGTACGGTGAAAGAAAACAGCCCTCCTTCCAGGGTTATCGCAATGCCAGAAAAGCTTTGTGTGCTGCTACAAGAGGTTATGATCTAACGTTTCCCCTTTGGTGTCCTTGGGCTTCAGCCCGGGCGTAAGTGTTCCTTTTGGTCACAGTATGTTCTGCTCCGAAGGAGGCCAGGGGAAAAGTGTTAACACGTTGTTAATGGCCGAAAGCAATTATCAGCTTCAATCAAGACTTCACCTCCTATTTACTTGCACGCTGCATGGTCAGGCAAAAGGTCTCAGAGCAGGGAAGCTTTGGCCAAAACTTCTCCAAAGAGAACTTTCGACCAACGTCTGGGTTTCTTGTCGCAGTGAAACTGACTCTCCCCCTTTTGATGCAATTTCACAATGGTGAGGGTAGCAGTAACAGCAGGGCCTTTCCTGGCAGCTGCTATTTTTATTTCCCATAAATGGGAACCTCTGGGTGACACTGTCATCATGCGGTGGTGCCATCCTGAAGAGGGTGCTGGGAAAAGCAGATGGCTCCGTAACCCAGGGCGTCCAACAGTTCCTCTGTTATCCAACCACAAGGAACACAGCTAGGGCTCCCGCACTATCCAAAGTGGAGGCAGAGGATATCTTTCACTGCAAGCTCATGGAAAGCAGCTAGTCCCTATGAGGCAAGGGGGACCTCAGCTTGCTGCAGACCACACTCCCATCCCACCCCAAAAAACATATGTTTGCAATATGTGTAGTGATGCTTTCTGGCTACTAAGTAGCAATTAGACGCTTCCTCGGGAAGCAACAGCTCTCCCTCTGCTGCCAGATCTTATTGAAACGTGAGGTTTCTGAAAAGTATTATTACACTAAAGACCGTCTCAGTAACAGCATATCCGGGGGGAGCATTAAGACTCTAGAACGCACGCCAGTTTTTTCGGTTTGAGAAATCTTCTTGCATTTGTTAATGGGGCGTTGGGGGCATCTATTATGTATGGGGCATATATTTCTTACCTCCGCCAGGCAATATTATGTCTTAAAATGACTCTCTGCACTGAGAGAGAGAGAGAGAGAGAGAGAGAGAGAGAGAACATTGTGCTTCTGTTATTCCAATGCCACAGTAGCAAGGGAAGCTGCAACATCAGATTCTGAGATGGAGATGCAATTCAGAGAAATACACTTATAGAACATGGAATCATGAAACACACCACTTCTTGTATTATTTTAAATGCTTCCTTCTACTGAGTCAAGCCCTTGGTCCATGCAGCTCAGTACTGTCAGCACAGGCCAGTAGCATCTCCCCAGAGTTTCAGATGGGGGGGGGGGTCCTTGCAGCTCTACCTGGAGATGCTACCAGGGATTGACCCTGGCCAGGGTGTGTGTGTGGTGGTGTTTCTGCATGGAAGGCAGGTACTCTGTCTCTGTTTGAGAATGATTGGAATAGGCACCAGTATTTCATTTACCCATCCCCTTCATTGTAGGATGACCAAAAGATAGTGTTATGTACGGGTATTATTTGTGTCTACTTGAAGCTGTGCTTTGTACTTCTGACTAAATAAATATTTCTTTTTTTCAGAAAATGTGTTTCAACTAGCAACAGTCAACCCACACCATACCACGTAACCAACAATGGTTTGGAGCGCGGTCATTTGTCTTTGGCTGGCTCTTGCTGGCTGTTCATGTCTAGAGTTGTGAAACCAATTGGTTGCATTAGCGGTGTTCATTTTACAATGTAATGGACGATTGTTCAAGTTCTCCAGGGCCAGGACCACCCTTTTCTTCTGCTGCCCCCTTCAGTGTGGATTTTGCCCCCCCTCGCAGTGGGCACTATCACCAACATCCCTGCGAGGTAGACGACCAGGATTATATTTTTAATGTCATTTTGGAGTTTATTTGTCCTCTTCAAATTTCCCACACTATTTTTTTTTTTTGAGTCCCTCAGGGACAAGGCTACATACTACTCTGTAGAAAAAGAAAAAAACTCCTGCAAGACACCCTGGGCTCCTCCTGATGGGAAGGGGAAAGGTGGGATAGAAATAAAAGGTAAAGGTGACCCCTGACAATTAGGTAAGTCCAGTTGTGTCCAACTCTAGGGTGTGGTGCTCATCCCCATTTCACAGCCGAAGAGCCAGCGTTGTCCAAAGACGCCTCCGTGGTCATGTGGCCGGCATGACTCTCCTTGCCGCAGCGCGTAGCATGCAGCTGGAACTAAAATTAAATAATAAACACACAGGAGCTTGTGCACATGTGGCTGTACGGAAATAAAAATTAAACTGCCTACAGCCAAATGAAAATATTGCACATGAACAGCACTTTAAATATCAATTAAAACAGTTACACTCAATTAATATACGCTGCAGTTGAAAGCTTGGCTAGACAGGCCTGATGCCCAAAATATAATCATGATGGTGAATTTGATCTGGCTTTACCATGTGTGCATACTTGCGAGCAATGGCTCTATCACCTACGGCTGTTAACCGGGCAATAAATTGAACCTCCATGGACAGGAACACTATCCTCTGAGAGGTAACAATCCTGCAGTACCCTGCAAACTTGGCAAAAAAGACATCTTTTCAAGTAGTGGCTTCCTTCCATTTAGCAGAAGGAAGAGCAAGGGTCACTATTCATCCCAGCACAGCGTCCCTCCCAGTGGCTGTTTTTTGCAGGCTGTGAAAGCTTTTGCTGTTGTTGAAAAGCGATATGTAAATATTCCAATTGTAACACACACACACACACACACCTGCTCAGGAGTAAGCCACACAGAATTCATTATTAAAAATAAGCAAGCATGTAGGCTCACAACATACTAATAATAAGCCTGTGGAACTCCCTGCCACAAGGTGCGACAACAGCGGCGATCTGAAGTGTTTTTTTTTTAAATAAGACCCCTTCATGGAAGCCAAAAGGTAACTAAATAGGACCTCCATGATCAAATGCAGTCTACCTCCGAGTACCAAATCATGAAGGATAGTACGTCATCATCACCTTCATGCCCTACACGTGAGGCCGTTTGCCAGCAGTCTGGCAGTTGCAGTCCTATTCTTCGAGGTATGCTTACTCCCCGGTAAACGTGGAGCCACTGTAGCGGATTGCAGCCTTCAATCTGAGCCAGCACAGGCTAGACGCTCGGAAGGGAAGCCTCGCTGGACGCAGCAGGGCACTTTGCCGAGCCACTGTGCACAGGCTCCGCTAGTTCTCCCGCCCCCCAGGTGAGGCCCTGGAGCACTTCTCCTCAGAGGACGCTGGGCATTCGCCACGTGCGCCCTGGGTGCGGGAGACCTGAGCACCAGCGCCCCGGAAGCGTCGACCACGAGAATGGTGAGGCTTCCCTCTCCCAGCTTCGCATGGCCCAAGGCGCCGGGAAGGAGCCCCAGCTGCGCGCGCCCTGGGCGCAAACGGCGCGTCTCCAAGAGCCTCACGTGTGCGTGTCTTGCGCCCTGGGCGTCCAGGTCCGGCGGGCGCGGGCGGCTTTCTTCGGGGCCTGCTGGTTGAGGTGGGGAGGCGGCTGTGGCGCGAGCGGCAGTGCGGGCTCCGGGAGGCAGGGGGCTCTGTGCTTGCGCCGCGGCGGCAGGAGCAGCAAGAAGCAGCAGCGTCTCCTCGTCGGAGCGCCTCGGAGGCGGCGTCAGGCTCGAGTCGGCCGCCTTCCTCCGCCCTCGCTCATGGCCCCCGCCGCCGGCCTCGAGTCCTGACGGCTCCTTCGCTCGGTGCACCGGGCCGGGGCCTCGCTCTGGCGCGCCTGGTAAGGACTGCTGCCGCCGCCGCCACCGCCGCCGCCTCCTCCTGCGGGCCGCGAAAGGCCCCTTCTCCTCCCCACTCGCTGCCGCCTCTCCGCTTCTTCTCCTCTTCCTTCTCTCCTACTGCCTCCGCTCCGCTCCCCACCCTGCCGGGCAATGAAAAGCTGCTTCTGCCTGAAACGGGGGAACCGGGACCAGCCGCCGCCAGCGCCCCGGGCAACAGTTAAGTGTCTCCCCGGGTGCCTTTGGGGCCAGGCCTGGCTGCGCCCCCACCCCGGGCCCTGCGCCCTCTCTTTCCCCTGCTTCTCTGTCCTCCCCTTGGTCTTGGGGGGCCTCTGCATTGCTGCCTTCCCCCCATCTCTTCTGGCTTAGTGTCTCACCCCCCCATGGATTTTGTGTGTGGGGGAGTCTTCCTTAGCCCAGTGAACCTGATCCCCTCCTTTGGGCCTGGCTGAACGGGGAGGGGCTCAGTTCTAGAACACTGGGGTGTCGGGGAGGATGGGAGCCATGCCCAGCCCCTTCCTTTCATTGTGTGCACACAGCTTTCCCTTGTTGGTTCTGCCTCCTCTGGGAGTCCGGAACGGGCCTTGCTCAGTGTGATTTCCTGACAACAACAGACAGCCTTTGTCTTATCTCCTCCTCCCCCCCCCCCAATTCACCCCCAGTTCTATAACAAAAAATATATCTACCAATCACCAACAAAGATCTATTAAGACGTGCCAAAATCGACCACAGAAAGCAGCCGTGAGAGATTGATAAGTCTCTGCCTCCTGGCGATCTCGTCCCCCCCTGTGTGGGGACCGCAGTCAGCTGAGTCCGGATGCTGGTCCAGGAGTGTGCATTGTGCCTGACAGCAGGACTCCGACCCTCTTTCCGAGCCCTGCTGCCTGAAACCTTGTTACATGAGATGCCGGAGCTGAAATCCAGGATCTTCTAGGCGCAAAGGGTGTCCTCTGCCACTGAGCTGTGACTGTCAGTGACCCCTTGGTGGGAGAGCCTTTCTCTTGGAGCCCATCTCCTTAGTTACCGCTTTGGGTGGGATGCCTTCAGCACCACTTAAGCGTCAGTTGGCATGAGTCATTGTCTTCGTACATATGTGTCTCCCTTGTGCTGAGTCAGTCTGTGCTGACTTGGCGGATGCTCTCCAGGGTGACAGACGGGGTTCTTCCCCGTCCCCACCTGGAGGTGCTAGCTATCGAGCGGAGATCTTTTGCATGCCACTGAATTACAGTCCCCTCCCCTTCCAGTTTTGCAATGGGAGGATGTGTCCAAATTAGAAGCGGACAAACTGTACCCAGTTGGCATGCGCAGCGAGTGTGGTTTCAAAATGTAAAACAGGAGTATGTTTTGTTGTATTGCTGCAGATCTGTGGAACTCACTGCTGTCTGAAGGGGCGTGACCTGTTTCTGATGGTTATCTTTATAGCGTTTGGCTACAAGGATACAAAGAACACAATCCACACAGATGCTATGGAAGAGTGTTTCAGTTACTGGCTGGCTGCCAGTTGACGATTGCTTGGTTTGTTTTGTCTCTTGCTATCAGGTGGACGTAGAGAAATGGACAGTGTTTCCATTTGGGCTGAAACCACTGCCTGATTGTGAGCAGCGCTGCAGTGTTTGGTCAGTAAACCAGATAGAGAAATTGATTTCCCCCCCCCCTCAATTGATTTGAAAAAGTGCCACCCCATAATCAGGCAGCATAATTCTAAAAATTGCTGCTTATGTTTATAGAAGCACATTCCAAACCCACAACCATAAGATGTTGTCTGAGAAGAGTTATTATCCCTTTTCTCATGCATGGGGAGAATGCCTCTTCTCAGATGCTGCCTGCTGTAACACACACACATGTCATCATGGAGGGCTACCGAGTGACTGGTGCCATCTTGGAAGAGGCATTCCTCCATCTTTAAAAGAGGCCGGAATGCCTCTTCCAAGATATTCCTGCTGTGTCACGTGTGTGCATTGTCTAAAAACTAAGAAAGCATGCTGTTCTCCTGAAATCAATGGGGACGGTGTAAGTTGTGTCCTTTTGCGACTCCCATTCATTTCAGTGAGACTTGTACAAAAGAATTTGGCGCATTGTGCACTGTGTAGTTAGCCTCTCATCAGAGGTGCCAGAAGTGAGTGGAGAGTTATGGTCTTTGCTCCGATAATGTTTGTTATGAGCGTACCGTTTGTGTTAGAGTCATGCTTTACTTCATGACTCCATGATCATCAGAGGCTTTCCCCTTTGTGGTGGGTGATGAATCTGTAACCCAGGGCTGAGACAGCTTTCAAATGCTGCTGAAGAAAAGCCCATCCCCTCACGGCAAATTCTTTGTCTTGCCTCCCATGTCTACGTGTAGATCACCCCCTTTAACAATATAATCATTGCCTCATCAATGTCAAGGGCATTTGCAAGGTTCAAGTGGGCAAGTTCCCTGCCCCAAGGGGCTTACTGTCCATACTTTAACCAATGGTAGAAGACAGAGAAGGAAAATGATGCAAGGATGAAGTGGGAAAGAATATGAGTTAATGTCAGTTACACGCTTTGAGCCTGACCAGCCATTTTTCATTCTCTCATGTGGTTTTGATGTTTTCATGTGGCTTTTATGGTTGGTTGATTCCCATTCCACATGGGTGTTTTCATCCGTGGTTTGTTTTTCCATGCAGTCGGTGATGTTCCTTTCCCTTCCTCCCCCCCCCCCCCGCTTCAAAATTGTGATTTCAGTCCTTTCCACCTGCTTGCACATAACATTTGATGAGGAATTTCCCATGGTCATGGGTCATGCACACGTGTTTGGAAGTAAACCTGCACACCTCCATTGACACGGACGGAGGCATGGGTCCTGACTTGAAGTTTCCTATGGGCGAATGATACTTGAGTACATTTTCACATGGGAAACAACCAGGGGACAAATCCCAAGTGAGTAAATTCTCACACAAAGACAGAACATACTTTCTGGCTCTTAGGAGGTGAGTTCCAAGAGGGTTCCGGGAACTCCTAAGGGCTTCTGCCAAATACTTCATGGAAGAGATAGGTTTGAGGAAACATTGGAAGCAAGTTGGAGAGTTGGCCTCCTGCAAGCGTGTCTGAGCATGAGTCTGCCAATCCATGCATAAGGTGTGGAGATCTTATGGGGAGGTTGTGTTTAGCAGCAACCCTGGTAGCAGCTGTAATGGGCACATGGATTTGTAGCTCAGCATGGATTCTGCTCCTCAGCCACTGCGCATTTGGCACATCTCAGTTTTCCAGCTTTGACCATCATGTAGATAGTTATTGAGAACAGCTGGGCTTCGTTAGAGAATCTTGCAATCTACATCCTTGGAGGTTTTGTGTAGGAATGTTCCAGAAAGTTGCAGTGGGGGTGGGAGAAAGCCTGCTGTAATATTGGTTTGTATGTTTAACTGTTGTTGCTTTAGGGAAGCTTTGTCGGAGTTGGCGTTTCGAAGTTTCTGATTTGCCACATTCACTCTTGCTGCAAGAAATTTAAGAGGAGGGGTTAAAGCTTCCTTTTGTGCTGATTGGTGCATTTCCTGTTTGGCAATTCTGGAACAGGGCACAAAGGAAGGAAACGATCAGTTTTCTCTCCTCCTTGCCACCTGCAGCTTGGAGTGGAATTAATTGTGTCACTTGCCTTTGAGTGCTCGGTTAGTTGGGGACTTTCTGATTGTTCCACAATTTGAGACCCTCTCCTTCCACGCTACCTTGCCCCATAATTCTCATGTTGCCAACACAAAGCTGAAATGATGGAATCAAAGCTGATAATACGTGTCCATCTGACGCAGTGAAACTGACTGGTGGGAGATTTTGGACAGACAAAGGGGAGGTCACCTTTGCACCGCACATAATTAGCCTGTAGGATTCCCTGCCACCAGATTGCCAATGACCTGTGACTTGAAAAGGGGGCTGGACAAATTCATGAAGGACCAGCCTACCAGTGGCTACTAGTCAGGGTGGCTCTATGCTCCATCCAGGATCAGGAACAGTGCAGGGCAACAGTGGTGGGAGAGATACATGCCTTTGTTTCCTGCTTTTGGGCTCACCAAAGGCAGCTGGTGAGCCACTGTGGACATCAGGATGCTGGGTGAGATGAGGCCCCTTTGTTCTGATTCAGCAAAGGTTTTTGTATGTTCTCCCAAACGGGTCTCTTGGTGCTGGTTTCCATCCCGTTTTGTGCATTGTGCACACAAAACAGCTTGCAAATTTGGATTTCACCCAGTGCTTTAGAGCCTTCAACTGTCCTTTACAAAAACCTTGTATAGTAGGTAGGCCTGGCACTTTCTGCCTTTTGGGGGTATATGCCTTGCAGAAATATGTGGGTAATCTGCTGTCCAAACAACATGATTGCCTGGAGGGCAAAATCTAACTGTGAGTTGAAAAGTGGTAAAACAGTAACCTGGTGGGGGAGAGAGAGACCATGGACAGGTGCTTCCTAGGCCTACAAATTTTGTGACCTGTGGAAAGTTCAGCTCAATCTTTATCTAAGTCTCTGGCCGTATCCTGTCTGTCTGATTTGGACACACCCCATGTGATTAAAAAAAAAATAGACAACTAGCAGCCCAACAGGAAAGGTCTGTGTGTGTGTGTGTGTGTGTGGGGGGGGACACATTCCAAAGACTCTGCCACTCATAATCTTAGCATTTGTATTGTATTTTCTGAGCATGAAAGCACTTCATATGTTACATTGATGCTGTCCTTGCAGTAACTCTGCAAGCTGAGTAAGAATTATCCCCATATTGCGGCTAGGGAAGACTGAGGCTGAGAGGGAGTGACTTGCCTAAGGCCTCCCAGTGTGTTTGTGGTAGAGGTGAGATTCAAACCAGATAAGTCTCAATTTACTGCTCAGTTCCTTTGCTATAGCCTATACTAGTGTAGATCTCTGCAGCTTTTCTGTGTCTGATGTGATCTCAGGCATAATGCTAAGCCAGACCTTTAAGTAGGCTTACCAGATCTCCAACCGGGACAGAGTGCTAGACCTTTAGGAGAAGGAATGTTGGCTTGTTAAACCCTCTTAGAGCACAATCCTAGGCATGTCTACTCAGAAGCAAGCCCCATTGTGTTCAGTGGGGCTTGCTTCTGAGTAAACATGCCTAGGATTGTGTTCTAAGGCAGGGGTTCTCAACCTTTGGAGGCCCGGGTACCCCCTATCACAGTCAAATTTTCTGAAGTACCCCTGCTAATTAATTGGATTAATCAATCAATCAATTAGCTAATTAATCGTTAAATATAAAGTACTAAAACAATTTTAAATGTGAAAAAATGTCTTAATTCTGTGCGTGTGTTTGTGCGTGTGCGTGAGAGTCAGACAGGGGAGATTGCATTTAAGTTCTAATTAACCAGTAATTAACTACTGATTGATGCTGATAAGGGGCAGGCTCTGGCGTATCCCCTGCTGTTGGTCCGCGTACCCCTAGGGGTACCCGTACCACAGGTTGAGAACCCCTGCTCTAAGAGGGTTTAACAAGCTACACCTGCTCACATTCCTTCTCCTAAAGGTCTAGCACTATGTCCCGGTTGGAGATCTGGTAAGCCTACCTTTTAAGCAATCTGGTTTATGCATGGACACTTGTCATTACCCGATAAGACAACCGTCAAATGACTTGTGCATGCAGGTGAACCCGCAAGTGAATGCTTGCAGACCCAGCACTAGATCAGTGGCTTTTAGGTTGTGTTGCAAGATGCGCTCGATCTTCTTGGGCACTTATGATCTTATGAAAAGATCTGTAATGGCAGACAAGCCATCCTGGAAGATAGCTCCCCTGCTCTGCTTACCTGATCCTCTGCAACACAGAATAACAGAAGTGTGTCACCTTCTCTTGGGCAAGTCTCGTGAGCCCACTTGGGACATCAAACCCACGAGCCCACCTTGCCTGGTGTGTCCGTCCCATCACTTGGTGGCTGGAGCTTTGAAGTGATCAGGAAGTTCAGTCTAGGGTGTGTTTTTCTGCCATTCCTCATTCACACATGCTGTTTGCATGGTAGCCCTTGAGACTGAGGCATGGCAGCCCTGGAGCCTCTTCCATTAGCAGAACTAATTAAGCCCACTTGGGTGTCCGCCGCAGGTTGGTTCCCGAAGTTCCCCTTGACGCAGACCAAGTCAGCTCTGTGGATGCATATTGAGTTCCAAGACGCATGTGCTGGCAGAGGGGGCTTGTTTGTTGCCCTCTGTTACACCCCAAGAGGGTGGCTGCTTCGCCCCCATTGTGGAGGGTTTTTCTTGTTCCTTCACTCTTTCCCCCACCCCTTATCAATTGCCTTCACAAAACGGGTCTTGTGCGCACAGCCACAAAGTCTGAATTGATGTGGCTTTCCTGCCCGCCCCCTGCTGCTCGCACTGGGTCACATCCCCACAAGAAAGCTTTTGTGCTTACAGGCAGACAAAGGTTCTCCTTTTCCCACCCCCCTTCCGTCCAGAACCCACGGAGAAAACGTTTCTGGCAGCGGAGAGAAAGAAACGAACCTCTGTGTGCCAAAGTACACTCAGGAGCTCTTGATCCTGCTGGGAAACTGTGCCGTGTTCTGAAAGATGGCTGCGCTCTTGCTAGGCCTCTCCTGGCCCTAAATTCATGTTTGATTTGTCAAACGAGAGGTTCTGGGGTGCAGCTTGCCTAGAAATTTCACTGTCTGGTTTCTAGTCCAACTCCCAGATGAGTAGTAGCTGGTTGGGCTTACTCAGTGATGGAAATGCACTCTGTAGTTGCTCAGGCACACTCTCCCCTTGTTACTTCATGTCTTTAGAAAAGGAGACCTTGGTGTATAATGCCTAAGTGAAATTCTGCTTTGTCTTAATCAAAATAGAGGGGGGGCATATCCACGTTTCCGCTATATGTGGATCCGTTTATTATTTTTTACTGTGTAAACCGTTTTGTGAACTATTCCTGTTAATAAGTGGTGTATACATATTTACCATCATCTGCTTACCTCGCACCTGTTACCTTTTTTAATCTTTATAGAACTGACGCCACGCGCCTGCGTTTCTTGCTTAACCCAAAGCAGGCAAGCAGCCTGCATGCTAGAGAGGCTCTGTTAAACAGGAAGCCTCAGTTTTGCTTAAGCAAGAAATGCAGGGGCTTGGCGCCAGCTCTATAAAGAAAAAACAGGTAACGGGGGCGGGGAGGATAGCGTCCCCCCCCCCATCCGTGGGTTCCCAGTATCTGTGGGAGAGCCAAGAACTTATCCCCTGCGGATACCGGAGCCCTATTGTAGTGGCACCCTGTGTAGCAGTTTGATTGTTGTGAAGTGCTTTTGCTGTGGGCTGGGTGCGGGATTGTAAATGGGAATCACAGTTGGATCAGAGAGGGTGCTTAGAGGCTTAAGGCTGATTCACACTAGCCTTTTCCGGCACGCATGCCCTGCTCTAGCGTCTGTACGTGCGTCTAGCAGTTCTCTGAACGTTTGCCCGCCTTCTTGAAGAAAGCGCAGCTGTGTTTTGGTGAAGAGAAATGCGCTTCTCTGATTGGTGGGCTGCCTAGCACCGCGAGCATAAACGCTAGCTTAAACGCGAGCGCATCAAAAAGATAAACCGAAACCATCTCTCCTGGCTGTGTTGTAAGCTCATGCTGCGTCAGACGCAAGCATGAAAAACGCACGAAAAGACCAAACGTTAAGCCAAAACGCGCACGGAAAGGGCTAGTGTGAATCAGCCTTTAGGACCAGAATATGTGAAGGAGCACCTTCCTCCAAATAAATCTACCCATCTGAGGCTCAGCTGGCAGTGGTATGTGAGAGTGTCTTCTCGGTGGTGGCTCCTGCCCTCTGCACCTACCACCCACTTAATGTGTGCCTTGCCTCCTCCCTGTTGTTTTTTTGCTGGAGACCTGTTTCTTTCAGCAGGCTTTTCTTGGGCTCTCTTGATTTAGTTGTTGCCTCCTCTGGTTTTATTCCATTTTGCTGCTGTGTGTGTGTTTCAGTTGTATGATTTGTATTGATGGCTTCAACTTTTTGTTGTGAACTGCTGTGAATCCCCTGGTGGAAGAACATGTGGGATATAAGTTAAATAAACAAAAGAGTAAATAAAGTGCTGTGGGGTGGATGGGAACTGAGCTGGTAACAGCCCTACCCGAATCCAAGCCATAGTACACAACCAGTGGGAGAATTTTGCTTGTGGCCTCTTTGGATTGGCCCCTGTGAGAACAGGATGCTGGACTTGGCTTAGAGGCTTTTCTTAGGTTCTGCTTAGACATGACAGTCAGGAGTGGAGCCTCTATGTTCAGTGAGTCTACCTCTGAATATCAGTTGCAGGGGAGTAAATAGTGGCTTTCTGGAATCATCTAGCTGGTCAGCTGTCAGGGTTCTGAACTAGCTGGGCCACTCAGTCTGACAAGGATAGTTAAGATGGGAGCCTCCATGTATAGGAGCAGCCTATCTCTTAACTACCCAGTGCTGAGGATGCAGAGGAGGAGGGCTACTCTCTTCATGTGACCTTCTCAGAGGCATCTGGTTGGCCAGCATGGGAACCAGGTGGTGGGGCTTGATAGGCCCTATTTGGCCAGACCCAGGAAGTTCTTGTGATGTTCTCCAGCCCAGAGCCCCTGCCCGGTGTGCCACGCCAGCACATCGTGTAAAGCATGGGTGTGGCTTTTGCTTTTCCGCCAATGCTGTGCAAAATGATTGCGTTACACGCTGCTTTGGTTCTTGGAGCCGCTGCAGTAGCACTACCAGCCCTAAGCCCTTAGGACAAGGCGGATTAAACTGCAAGGAAATTACTCCTGATCTGCTACCTGAAGTGGCGTGCCAGGGAAAAAAAAAGGGCTTTATTGACCTCACCCTGCTTTCTATGCCCGATTTAATTATTCCTTCGGGATCCCGAACCCTTTGCACCCCCATGCGCCTGTGTTAATCTGTCCTGGAACTCCCTCCCCGTGCCTGGGGAGACTGTGAGTGTCCTAAGCGGCCTGCTTGCCAGCTTGCAGCCTGTTTGTCTTGTTCTTTGGAGCAGGAGTTGTTCAGGGAAGGTGTGATCCTGGTGTCCCGATTTGGCTGACACCTCTTGCTCGAGTGTGGAGCAGTGCGAGAGCCGATTTTGAGAGAGCAGAGGCGGTGTGTGTGAATGCGATGCCTGTTCTCTCCTCCTCGAGAGATGCAGCCGTGCGAAACGCAGGCCCCAGCTTGGAAGGCAGGAGAGACGGAGGCCAGTTTGCACTGGTGAGAGGAGCGGTTCTGTTCTCCCTGCTTACGTTGTCTTTCTAACCTCCTTGGGAATGGTAGCTTCTGCCTTGGGAATCTTCCCTCTGAAGAGCGGCTGCTGATTGTGGTCATGAACTTGGGGACGTAAGACGAGGATGTGGTAGCCAGAAGCCACCTGCAACAGCACCCCTGGGAGAAGGAGAAACCAGCTTCTTGCCCTCTTCACTGACTTGGGCTCCTGGACCCATTTTGGGGGGATTCTGTGTCACTTTGTCTGCCTCTCATGTGCTAGGCAAGACTCCAAGGAAAGACTTGCTGGTCACCTGGTTGGAGGGCCACCAAACCATGTGACCTGGCCTTCAGAGGACACCCTTGCTTGTAACTGGCGCTCCCATCCTGGTCTTCTGATTGGCTAGGCAGGTGGACTAAGGCCTCAACTCCAGTCCTCCTTGGGTGGCCTGCCAGCCCATTTTGTTCCTGATGCTTCAGCCACACCTCTTGCAGCTCCAGCCGGGCGTTCAGGGGGGACTGGGCTTCCATCTCTCAGTCAGCTTGGTTTGATGAAAGAGCCTCCACTTTCTGACCTCAACCACATTCTTTGAACACTTTAATGCTGTGCCGGGTTCTGCAGTTGAGTGAACAGGTGTAGCTATTATGTGCTGCTTTGCACTCAGAAGGTCCCAGGTTCAGTCCCTGGCAGCATCTCCTGATAGGCCTGGAAAAGAAGTAGTGAGCGACTGTCAGTCTGTGTAGATGATACTGAGCTGTACGGACCAATGGTCTGCCCTGATGGGAGGCGGTGTGAGTACAGGTGGGCCCCCATATCCGCTGGGGATATGTTCCAGGCCCCTCCGTGGATACTTGAAACCGTGGATAAGAGTGAACACCCCCTCCATGGTTTCCTGAGGGGCCCCCCACCCTGCCTCCCCTGCAGGCAGGCATGCTTGCCCCCCCCCAGCTCTTATTTTTCTTTCAGTAAGCTTTGTTTCTTCCTTAAAACAAACAGAGAAGCAGCTTCCACTGCAGGCAAGTAGAATGAGACTAAGTCCTAGAGAGGCTCTGCAAGGTTTCTGTTAACCTTGCAGAGCCTCTCTAGGACTTAGTCTCATTCTACTTGCCTGTAATAAGTATCCAGAGGCTGCTTCTCCTGTTTGTTTAAGGAAGAAACGAAGCTTACTGGGAAAAAAAGTAAAAGCCTGGGGGGGGGGTCCCCACGATCCGTGGATAACTGAAACCGTGGATAGCGAATCAGTGGATATGGGGGCCCACCTGTACAAGCTCTCCTCCTGCTGTTCTCTGACTTTCAAGACTTTACCAAGATAGTAACCTATTCTAAACAGATTTCACAAAGCACTGCTCATGTCTTCTTGAGCTATCCTGAGGGCTGGAAACCAGAAGTTTTTGAAAAACAAGCAGATTTTTCAAAGCAGATAGGGGGATATACGCAGGCTGGGCTGCATGAGTGTGTCTGCTTTGAAACGTTCTGTTTGTTTTTAGAGTTCAAGACAAACGTCGGACACGTCGTGGGAATCTAAGAACGTACCTATTCTGTTTGTTTTTCAAAAGCTTCTAGCAAGTTTCTAGTCCTTGGGATAGCCCGAGAAGACACGAGCATTCCTTGTTTGCCTATTTGAAACAGATTTCACCATCCTTCTCTCCACTGCTTCCTGATGGAGACCAGCCTGGGTTAAATGTTTGAGAAGTGATAACCTTTATCTGAACTCGATTGCAGCCATATCGGAAAAGGGAGTTGATGCAGCTTTATCGACGCAAACGCCACTTCGCTAGGTGTGCCCAGCTGCAATGTTTGTTCTGGCAGCCTCTTGCTATGCAGCGATACGCCCGCTGGTTTTTCCCCAGCTGACCTCGCCATCCCTCTCAATCCTCTCTGCTGTTTCAGGATCAGCCCACGATGCCTGAGGTTAGAGACCTTGCTGATGCGTTGCCAGATGTGTCGATGGACCCAATCACTGGAGTCGGGGTTGTCGCCTCGCGGAACCGGGCGCCCACGAGTTACGATGTCGTAAGTAGAAGGCATTACGGGCTGTGTCATGAATCTAAATAATGTTATTTTGAGTGTGCATCGTTCGTGCTGGTGGTGGGACGCCAGACAGGGAATTTGGGCCTGTGGACGCAGGGCCCTTTCTAAAGTAATGAATGCCAAATGCACAGGTCCTATCTTCCTGTTACGCTCGCCCTGCAGAAACGTATCTCCTCCTGATGATGTGACTTTGGCAGTGGAGAGCCACTGTCTGTCAGGGAGATGCTACCAGGCTGGGTGGAACAGCGGTCTGACTTGGGTAGGTGGCAGCTCTGCATGTGTTACATGATTTGTCTGTGGTCATAACTCGGGGATGCAGTGTGTGACTTGCATGAAGAACCTTCCAGGGTCCGTCTTTGGCATCTCCATGTTTTAAGAGGGTTCATAGCAGGTGAAGAGACCCTTTAGAAAGCCACTGCGAGTCAGAGGTGACGCTGTTGATGAACCCGTGATCGTACCTTGGTAGGAGGAAGAGCCAGATGTTCTGAGGGTTCATAGATCAGTGACAAAATACATGCGGAGCACCCCGGATTTGATCTGTAAGATCTCCAGTAACAGGGTTCGAGATGAGCTCTCTTGACTTCGAAGACCGGCTGCTGGTCTCTGTAGAGGCTTCTAGGTTGGGCGGACCACTGATTTTGATTCTGTATAAGGGCATAAGAAGTACTCTACGCCTGAGCCACAGCCCTAAGACAGCCTGTTAGTGTCAGTCTTTGGATTGGGGGAGGTCCATTCTGTGCAAAAGGAGGGTCTGGGAATTCGAACGCATCAGGCTGGAGATATGTAGCAAGAAGCAGATGGGGGAACCTGATCCTTCGTTGGTTGGGAGAAAACCTGTGTGTTGATGAGCCGCTGCCGAGTATGTGAAGGCTCTTGAGAGTTCAGCTGGCTCTCAGTTCCGTTGGAGAGAATTTGCTCCGTGCCTTGGAAGATGTCGAAGCAACGACCAAAACTTTCTAAACAGCAACTGTAGAGATTTAGCTGTAATCTGGATAACGCTAAATAATAGCCTCTCATCTACTCCACCCAGATTCCTGAAAATCTGCAAGTGGCGATCAGCCATGCAGTGGGGTGGAGTGGGGTGAATTCGGGCAGGTTGCTTTTAATTAATGGAGGCAGACAGTCTTGTAGTGCCTTAATTTAAGGCAAATCAACGCAAGCCGAATGCTTACTTTCCCCTGTGTGTGTGTTCTGCAATTCTATGCAACCGCAGAAGTTGGAACACAAACTTTCCATATCCTGGGAGTCTCCTCTGATTAAAAATAGAATCGGGTGGCTAGCCCTCATGGTTTCAAGGACTGAAAGTGCATAGGCAATGTTTGATGAAATTTCAGAAGCCAGAGGGCTGGGGGAAAAAGATTTCCCAGGGAGGGCATTCAGTGTGTCTTGATAATCACTGAGAGAGGCCAAAGTCAAATTATGCAAATGTTGTTCATTTGTGTAGTGCTTGCAGAATCCAGGTGATTTTTTTTCCCCCATGCTTAGGATTTGGGTGACCTTTGATGAGTCGCCATCCTGTTGCCAGATCTCATTGGGTCTATGATGATGTAAAGCCAAATCCGAGTGAGGGAGTGACACTTCTTGCCCAAGCTCTGGCAACCTGTGTGTAAAAATAACAAATGAAGTGACAGCCAACAGCACCAGGAAGTGCAGTTTCCATCACTGGGACCAGGAATAGCTGGTAATGCAAGAGTGGAGCTGGTGGGGAGGCAGATTTGTCAAAGTCTCCTGCTTACAAACAGAATCAGTTTGCTCAAGAATCTTTGTCTCGACCTGAGTTAAAATACTGTTGAGTTCAGCCAGGGAGAGCGAGGCAAAAGAAACTGGCAGCCGGCAAGACCACCTTGTTCAGACTGCAGAGCAGCTTTTATCCAGAAGCCTTTAAAGGGTTTCAGAAATGCCCCCTGGACTCCTGGCCTATTGGTGAGATGGTATCCCCAGTTCTGCTGGCTACTTCCATAGGCCTTAAGTTGCCTGGTGTGAAACTGGAGTTTTGCATAGACAGCCACAAATAAAACAGCCTGCCCCGTAGCCAGAGGGGGAGGGTGGGTTGGAGGAGCAGCCATCCGTCAGGAAAAAGGACCTTGTTTGTTCCTCCCCTTTCCCCATTGACTTGTCTGGCAAGTTTGCAGCACGCTGTTGCTCCCCAGATCTCGCGCAATTTTGATTTCTTACAATAATGTTTTGGAAACGAGACGGATGTTTCTTAGGATCCTGAGGCTAGTGCTGGTCCCGCCCTCATCCTGCAGCCTTCTTTGCCTTTGCTTGCTTTGCAAGAGCGTCGCATCGACTTGTTGGATCAGGCCAAAGAGCGACGTGTTAGAGTGCTTCTTGCGTATGACGCTACCTCCCAGAGCTAGGCCCATTGTCTAGCCTGTTCAGTATTGTCTGCACTGACCTGCAGCAGCTTTCCAGGGCCTTTCCCAGCCCCACCTGGAGATGCAGACTGTTGGAGCTCCTGCCTGCCCGTAATGTGTTCTGCCAGTGAGCCATGACCCCTGTTCCCACCCTCCTTCCACCCAGAGCACATGTGGTGAATTCCAAGTGTCCTCCTAGGATTCTGCCTGGTGAAAGGAGAGGGAAGAGAGTCCCTTTGCATGCAACTGAGCTTCAGCCTGGCACTCCGTCGCTCTTTGTGTCCAGCCCATATTGCAGCTGGGGAAGACTGAGGCCTCCAAGTGAGTTTGTGGCAGAGGTGAGATTTGAACCGAGGAAGTCCCAATGTTCAGTGCGGTCCCTTAGCTAGCCCTTTAAAAAGGGACTAGATGCATTTATGGAGGCAAAAGAGGTAACTGTCAGCCATGCAGTGTGACATTTGACCCTGAAAACGCAACCTTTGCCTGGTATGTGAAGGAGCCACTTAGGACTGGCGTTTGCTGCTTCGAGAGGCTCGTTCTTGGGGCTCACAGCACAAACTACTTCTCTCTCTCCCCCTTGCCATCCCCTGATCGTTGCCGGCTTTGAGTTGGTTGCAGTAAGTGCTTTATTTACCGTACCGAAGAGACAGCAGGTGTTGGGTAACTTTCATAAGCCAGCCTGCTCAATCTCCTTCAAGTAATTAAGGAGCGCTCATTTCAAACAAACAGGGAAAAATCTAGAGCTTTAGGACTTGACTTCCTCCGTTACTGGAGTGACACGGGGGGGCCTTTGAGATGCTTGTCATGCAAAGGCGGCACTGTCTTGGTATGGGAGGGGGAGCATCATTTTTATTGGAGCAGCTATGCTGGGGGGGGGAATGTTCAACCCCAAATTCAAAAGTAGAGAGAGATTTATTTATCCTTTGTATGTGCATACAGGATCTGAGCCAGTTTCTTTCCTTCTTGTTTTGCCTTTTGTGAGTGGCAAAATGGGGGCATTTGGGGGGAAGGGGGGGCTAGCAGCATGATGCTTCTTCTGCCATTTTTTCCCCTCCCCAGTAAGCTCCACACCATAGTGCAGCATCATTGCAAGAAACAGGTTGGCAAATGAAGGAAAGTTCTCCAGATGTTGGGCATAATGAGCCATTGACCTGATCCAGCAGGGTTTTTCTTATGTTCTCATGCCAGGTTTTCTCGGCCAGTGGTCGACCTTTGTTTGTACCAGTCTGATGGAACGATGGTGCTTGGAAGGACCTTGTAAGACGCTACAGTTGACTAGCTTGAAGTCACCAGGCATATAGCCCAGCTCACTCAGCGTCTCCTTTTCAGAATCTTAAAAGCCTTGGCCACTCCAAGCAATATCCTTTTCAACATCAACATTCCAGTTTGCAAGCTGAAATTCTTCAGATTATTTCCCATCTCTCCTTATCACCTCTCTATCTCTGTTGGAGCATTCCTGAGCTATCAAAACCCCGTGGAACCCTTCTGCCCGGGGCTTCTGGGCTAGGCTGGGCTACTTCTGTGGGAGGTCGAAACATTCCAAAACCAGATGTTTGATTGCAGGCTTGAGCCACATGGAAATATCATTGTGTCGCTGATGTGCATTCCTTGTATCGGCTTTGCAACGGTTGCCTGAGTAGCTTTAGCCATTGAGAAAAATCTCAGTAGAAACTTGGTCCATCCGTGTGACTTGTCTATTTTAATATTTTTATTTTGTCTATTTTGTCTTTTTTTAAAAAAAGAAATGATAATAAAAGAAGAGCTCTGAATTGGGATGTCTTCACTTTGAATCTCACCTCTGCCATGAGCTCACTTGATAGCCTTGGGCGAGCCATTCCCTCTTAACCTCAGTTTTTCCATCTACGATATGGGGATAAATTATAGGACTTAGGCGAGAACAACCTTAAGATAACAGATGTGAAGCTTTTGGGGTGCTGCGAAAGAGCTACAGAAGTATGACATGTTGTTAATTCGCGGCTCTGTGGGGCCCGATTTGAAATGTTGCATTTCGTCGTTCATTCAGGAACTTGGCTGTGCAAAGTCTTGGGTAGTTTTCCAAGCCTCCTCCCTGAAGGGAGCATCAACAACATATGCCAGAAATTAGATTAGGCTTCAGTCCTGACCTCCTTGCCTTGATCCAATAACACCACTGTTTTCCTAAGAGAATTTAATTTTTTTTTCCTAAAAAAAGAAGGAAAATGCAAACTGAGACTAAAACTGTCTAGACAGCCAGCTGCATATAGAGATAGCGAAGGTCGTGTCCATTCAAGACGGTGCCTGTGGCTGGTCGTGTAAGCCACTGGCCGTTTTCGTGCACGGGGATGGCCAATGCAAGCCTTTGTCTCGGAGCCCCAAGAAACCTGGCACTACCACTAAAAGGACCCGTTGAGGGCAGTATCTGCCAACCTGGAACTAGCCCTGGCCAACATAAATGTGACAGCAGTGCTTGCAGCTTCCCTTTCCTGTCCCTAAAATAAAGTGCAGACCAGCCTGTGTTTGCTCCCCTTTTAAAGGGAGGGGGCAATATTTCTGCCTCCTTATTGTGTTCCCCATTCTTCCGCATGCAAGAAAAAGCCCTTTGCATTCTCTCCCCCAACTCCTCCTAAGAAGCTGTGGCCGAAGTTATCAATTCCTCCGACAGAGCCTCTGCATCGGGGTCTCTTTAATCAATTGGCTCTCTGGCGACAGTATTTTTAGAATCGACCCCCTTGTATTTGATCCCTCCCTTCCCTTCGGCTTCCTCCGTTGGAGGAGAGACTTAATGAGGTGTCAAGAGAACCTTGAGCCAACATTAATTAGAGGTGGTGGGAAGGGGATGTGATACCTATATATTAGCTCAGCCATGGTTCACCTGTCCTCCTCTTCCCCTCTGCCCCATGTTTATTTTTCAGGTTGCCCAAACGGCAGATGGCTTGGATGCTGACCTCTGGAAGGATGGCCTGTTTAAATCCAAGGTCACGCGCTATTTGTGCTTCACGCGGAGCTTCTCCAAAGAAAACGTAAGTTGCTTTCTCCCCCCCCCCCCCACTCCCCGGACAGTCTTCTTCTAAAATCACACCTGAGTTGCAAGAAGGTGACCTGGCTGGAGATGCCTTCATTTCTCGGCTGATCTCCTGTTATGATTGTGACCGGCCTAAAAGAAGGGGAAGTGAGGGGGAAGCCCCACTTCTGCAAAACTTTGTTTTCTGGGTGTCTGCAACAAGTTCACTACTGGCCGTAGCTGAACAGACAATTGACTGTTTACAAGCCCAAGTTCAGATCTTTGCAGGAAGAGAAGTCTCTGCTGCAGATTCCATTGGGGGTGCTCATGGGATTGGCTGGTGCTGTTTCAGCCCAAGAGAAAAATTAGTGTTTGAGGTTTTCTTCAAGCAAAATCGCATTCTGTTTGTTAATCTCAAGGGCTGATACATTTTTTCCCCATGCTACAAGAAGAACAGTCCTCTCGTAGGCCTGCTGGCTGAACTGGGCCAATGTTGTGTAGCTGTTTGAGCATCAGATGTGACCCAGACATACCTGGATTCAAATCCTCACTTAGCCGTGAAGCTTATGTGACTGTTGAGCTTGGACTAGTCACTTATCCGCCTAGCCTGCCTCACAGGGTGGTTGTGAGAATAAAAGAAGGGGAAGGAGCCATATGCACTGCCCTGAGTTCCTTGGAGGCAGGTGGGGATACAAATGTGAAAAATCAAACAGGCTGGAAATCTAGATTCGTGTCTGTTCAAAATGTGGTGATCGTTGCAAATCTGCAAAATTCCCTCCCTGCATGTTTCTACAGAGGAGCACCAGTGTACACCTCTGCCAAAATGGGTGGATTCTGTACCGGGCTGAAATCCCCCCTCCCATTTTTGTACTGAGGTGGGGCTCACGGGGGATTGTCGAGGAGAGGGGGGCAACAGTTGGGTGAACATACTGGTGCTGCTGCTGGCCTCTTAATTTTTTTATCCACAAGCCCTCTCGCTGTGTGATGATGTCATGGAAAGGAGACTTTTGGTTAAACGGGGAGTAGCGCCGTCACAAAACGGGGATCAGTGGTAAAATTGTTGAGCCCAGGAGGCATGATTTGGGAGGCACAAATCCCCCCCACCAAATATTGTCAGTTCCAAATATTGTTCTGTATGGAAACTTCAGGGAACTCTCATATCCAGGCTCTGTGTTGGTGTATCTGTGTATGTGTGTTCTCTCTCCCACCCTTGGTTAATAAGGAACGACATTCGTCTGGATTCCAAATACAGTTTCTTGCTCCAGCTGGCAAGGCAGCTTTTCTTTTTCTTTTTCTTTTCTGTTTGTGCAACTTCTCTTGATTTTTGGACCTAGCAACCAATATGTTTAGAGTGAATTAGCCAAATGGATTGCATATTTCTCTTTCTGTCCAGATAAGGCTCTCTTCACATTTTGTTTTCTTAAGCTGTTACACACTGTTGCTATTTTAGAAAACTTAGGGCTATTTGCATGTCGCCAGTTTTACGGATAAGACATTTTCCATTTAAAATATTTTAAGGGCTTGGAGCGTTCCTAATCCTCCCCCAGAGACTAAATCCCAAAATACCTGGAAGACTTAACACCGGGGGGGGGGGGGGAGGGAATATAAGAACATAAGAGTCTTGCTGGATCAGGCCAAAGGCCCATCTAGTCCAGCTTCCTGTATCACACAGTGGCCCCACCAGATGCCTCAAGGAGCACACAAGACAACAAGATACCTGTATCCTGTTGCCACTCCCTTGCATCTGGCATTCAGAGAGAGCCTGCTTCTAAAACCAGGAGGTTGCTTATCCCCATCATGGCTTGTAAGCTGTGATGGATGTTTCTTCCATGTGTTGACCATCAGCTGGGCAGAAGAGCAGGGCCCTGGTGTACCCCTCGCCCAATTGCTAATATGCAACCCCCCCCCCTATTTTTCCACCTGTGGCAGGAGACATTAGAGGGCTGGTTTTGCCCTGCACTTAGTGTGGATGGCCTTGTTCCCGTGTGGATGACCTTAGTGTGGATGGCCTTGTTGGTAGGAACAGATAGTTACTGGTTCACCAGCTCTGGAATCGCCATACAGAGACCACTGTATGGGCAACAGTTGGGTGGAGCCTTCGCCTCTGTTGGGTTGTCCACAAATGTGGAGCTGGAGCAAAATAGTACAGGTGGGCCCCCATATCCGCTGGGGATATGTTCCAGGCCCCTCCGTGGATACTTGAAACCGTGGATAAAGGCGAACACCCCCTCCATGGTTTCCTGAGGGGCCCCCCACCCTGCCTCCCCTGCAGGCAGGCATGCTTGCCCCCTCAACTCTTATTTTTCTTTCAGTAAGCTTTGTTTCTTCCTTAAAACAAACAGAGAAGCAGCCTCCACTGCAGGCAAGTAGAATGAGACTAAGTCCTAGAGAGGCTCTGCAAGGTTTCTGTTAAGTTTCGTTCTACTTGCCTGTAATAAGCATCCAGAGGTTGCTTCTCCTGTTTCTTTAAGGAAGAAACAAAGCTTACTGGGAAAAAAGTAAAAGCCTGGGGGGGGGGGTCCCCACGATCCGTGGATAACTGAAACCGTGGATAGCGAATCAGTGGATATGGGGGCCCACCTGTACATTCTTGGCAAGTCCCCTTGGCTTTTCTTCCCCTCTCCCTGCAGAGCCATCTGGGCAATGTCTTGGTCGACATGAAGCTCATCGAAATCAAGGATACTTTGCCTGTCGGCTTCATTCCCATCCAGGAGACCATGGATACGCGTGAGTGACTTCTTCTCAGGCCTTGGCAATAGGCAGATTTTCTGGAATTGGTTAAGGGACAAATGTGGGGCTGTTGCGATTTCTAAATTAAAATGAAAGTTAAAATTTTAAATTTCATTTTATCAACAAGGCACCTAAAATTGTTGCAAAGAAATGACGTCAGCACTGCCCTCAAGGTGTAAGACTCAGGCTGCAATCCTGTAACACTTTCCTAGGAGTAGGTCACATTGCACTCAGTGGGACTTACTTCTGAGTAGGTATGCCTAGGATTGTGCTGCTGTTAATGCTTAGCATTTGTGTAGCAGTTTTTGAATGCCTGGAGAACTTCACATGTATCCTCGATGTTGTCCAATGTAGTAAAATGAGTACAGTAGTATTATCCCTATATTACAGATGGGGAAGACTGAGGCTGAGAGGGAGTGGTTTGCCAAGGCCACTTAATGAAAACTGATGGCAGAACCAGCGAAGTGTCTCTTAGACTCTGTGACATATCAACTCCGCAAACCAATGATAAAGACAACCCATTAGAGGGAGTGGAGGGAGGGAGAATCAGGATCTGGAGAGGCCGAGGTGGATATCTATTGGAACGCGCCACCAGAAGGGTCCATGTCTATCTGTCCTATCGAACATTTGAGTGCTGCTGGAGGCTGAGACAGGGGAGGGGGCAGGTGGTGGCTGGCCCAGGCAGGCGGATGCAGTAAGCCTTACTCTCTTTCCCCTGCAGTTCATTGGTTAATATTAGTATTAATAAATAATAATTATTATTAACAAATTAAGTTCAACCTCAGCTTTCATGGCCTTCATCCCACTTCATCAGGTGCAGGGTTGTAGCTTAAGCTGAAATTAATGAGTTGGCCTTGAAGGCGCCATAAGATTCCTTGGTTGTGTTTGCTGCTACAGAACAACACAGCTGCTACTCTCTGAAAACTATTATTCTAGAATAATAATAATAATAATAATAATATTGTGCTTTAGAGAAGCAAAGCCGAACATGATCAATAGAAGTTGGTTGCTTGTTCAGAGTGTGCCAGTTCTTGAAATACAGACTTTAAGGGTGGACCCTGGGGACAGAGCCTCCTAGGGTGGGGGCAGGTGGCAGAGTTCAGGGCAGGGAGTTGCAAGTATAGGGGCAGGACCCAGTGGAAAAGAGAAGAAAAAACTAGGATGGGGGGGAAGAATAGCCATGCCCCTTGTATTTAAGCCCCCCCCCCACACACACACACACATAAGCCAGACTAGTTTTTCTCCCTGGTCAGTTGGCAACCCTAGTCTCTGCCCCAAGAATCTTACAGTCTTTCATTGTTGACAATAGGAGAGAGAATATAAAGAGAGGAGGGAGTGGATAGTTGGCTAGTGAGAATTTAAATGAATCAGAAGAGTTGCTTTTTAGGCTGATGAGGGAGGTGACCCACGATTTAATTCATATGCTCTGTTCTTCTGCAGAAGAAACAGCTTTTCGAAAGAAGAGGCTCTGCATTAAGTTCATTCCGCGGGATTCGACGGAGGCTGCCATTTGTGATATCCGAATCCTGGGCCGGGGCAAGCAAGCCCCTCCTCAATATACGTTCATAGGGTAAGGGTCGGCCTCTTCCTTCCCTGAAATCGGGGATTTTAACTCTTTTTGACCGATTATTTTAAGCTAGTGGTCGCTGTCACATCTTGTGCAACGAACTCCCTAAGCTGACCCTGTGTGCAGGGTTGATTCTGAACAGCCCCAAGTTCCTGGCTGACTGTTTGTTTCTTTGTGTGCTGCAAAGGGAGCTGAACAGCATGGGAATCTGGTACCGCATGGGCAAGGTTCCACGGAATCACGAGTCATCTCAGCCCACGACGCCGTCTCCACAGGCTCCAGCTACGACACCAGCTGCTAACCTGCCACGGTGAGGCTTCCTGCTTGAATTCTCCCTTCCTCACAATGGTTTAGGCCAGGGCTGTGTGTGTGTGTGTGTGTGTGTGTGTGTGTGTGTGTGTTCCCAGTTTGAATCTTGCCTTACTCTCGGGCAAGCTGCTCCCCTGCAGTTTGGGGATAATATGTCCTGACCTTACAGGGTGAGGGTACAGATTATAACAAGATAATACAAGTGAAGATTCTAGCACAGTCAAAGTGCTCGACAAATGCTAAGGAGGTCCTCTCTTTTAAAGCATGGCGGCATCTGTTTCCACTGGGAAAGCCCAGTCTCAAACCTTTGCTGCCTCTGCCTGCCTGGGTTGACGAATCCAAGCAGGCTTGACCCTGTACGCAGAGGCAGCTTTCTTGTTTGCATTAGTTCATTCCTTTGTGTGAGGCAGCACACTCCCCTTGGCCAAGTTTCTCTCCTTGGTCAGTCGGCAGGAGCAGACTCCCGTTCTGCAGCACTGCTTTTGGGAGGGGGGGACTCTGCTGCTGGGGGGGTCTCCGCTGCCATCATTCAAACGCTTTCCTGGCAAATTGTCAGCATCAAGCAAAGATGTCACTTCGGGGGCTTTTGGAGAGAGAGAGTGAGAGTGTCAGCTGGCAACGTGTGTCAGCTGAGTGTGTGCGCGCGCGCTTTTTTTCTTTCCAGCAGTAATTGTACTTAACATCCACACAACGAGGAAAGTTATCAGCTGGTGACAGATACTTGGGAAAATGGCACGCACGTGGATTGCAAAAGATGTCATCTGTGTTTAATCTCCTGCTTGCCGAAACGGCAGCCCTCTGCGTGTGGGTGTCAGATAGTTTTCCTCCTCCGATCCTAGAATGCCGAGCAGGGAAGTGTTGAGAGAGCAGGGCTGTTGACAGGAAGGTGAATGGTTAGTTGGGAGATGCATGTGGACAAAAGGAGGGGATCCTCTACCTCGGGTTACACTTGGTTATGACGCCTTGGGCAGATGCTTTTGGAGCGATGGAGCCAGGGGCTCTTGGGCCGAGTGATCTTGATAATTGCTTAAAGGGGAGTTTCCTGACTTAGAAAGTGTGACCCCTGTGGGGCCAAGGCATTGGGATAGCTGCCAGTGTCCAGAATTGTAACCTAGGGTGCTTTGGTTCCCCAAATCCTAATTAACTTGGGGGGGGGGCAGTCACGGAGGCCTCGTCAAGGTAAAAGATCATTTATTCCCTTACCTCGGGGTTGCATCAGTGCTGGAAAGTTGGTTAGGATTGGGCTGTTGTTGTCTTGGCTTTTTGAAGCACCGTAGCAGTTCTCTTACACTGGCTGAGAGCAACGCATCCCTACCCACCCATCGCCTCGCACAAACGAGTTTCCTTCTTTCATGGAAGCAACACTTCCTCTCTGTTCAGTGACCCCAATCTTGTTCTTGTCATTTTAATCCTGGAGGGACAAATGTATTCTTTTTCTGCCTGTGCCGAAGGAAAAAAAATAATTGGCGTTAGCTAGTATTAATGAGTGTCCTCCTCTCTCCTCCCCCCCCCTCCACGCACGCATCATGGCATTAGAGAGTCTTCCAAAGTCCTAGTAATTACTGTTAATATTTTTCAGTGGCAACTTTTCAGAGCCACTGCTGAGGCAAGTGGCGCGTCGCCGGCTTGCTGAGAATACAAATCGGTGTTGCGTGCTTAGCGATTCCATCTCTGCGCTGTCGCCGGTCGGCGAGTGGAGTTGCGGAGATGTCACATGTCACCTGCGCGTTGGGAAAGTGTGTCAAAACACAACTTCAATTAATTTGCTGTAATTATGGCTCCAGAGAGGCTGTAACTGTATTGTTCCTCATTAAAAAAAGGGTGTCTTTTTTTAAATCCTTATATTGCCACCCCTCCCCTGCTCTTGTTGCTTAAAATGTACACAATCTAAGAAAAAGTTTTGAGTGGGGAGGCGGAGTAGCGTTTCCATTTTGAGGAAAGAGTAGTGAAGGGATGTTGAGTCTCGCCATAACACTCTCGGCTACTGTGGGACTCCATAAAGAGAGAGAAAAATGTGGTTCTAATTGTACAGTTAGTTAATTACAATTAATTAATTAATATTAGGTGGTATTGTTATTACTACCTAGAGCTTGCATAGTACTTTCAAGAGTTCAAACACTTCATGTGCATTATGTAGTTTCCTTACAGAGATGTTGTAAGGATAAGTCAGTACCATTATGCAGAGGAGGAAGACTGAGGCCTAAGGCCACTAAAGACCTCATGGCAGAGGCGAGATTCAAACCAGAGAAGTTCTGATTTCAGTTGTTTAGTTCCAGTTCTCTGTTGTTTAGTAATGTTCAATTTCTGTGTAATTCTGTTAATATTGCACCTGCTTTGTGTTGTATGTACAAAAAAGAAATCACTGTTACTGACCCCGTTACTCCCAAGGAGAAATACTTCATAAATAACTTTTTTTTTCTTTTGAAACTGATGGCATGTTCAAGGCAACCCTGCCAAGTTGCCATTTCTATGACTGGCTTTGGGGTACATATGTCCCCAATACTGGATTAGTAAAATTCAATTTTTGTTGAGGATTAATAAACTCATAATACATTTATATAGCGCTTTCTGAATGTGTAAAACACGTCATGTGAATTATCTTGCTGTTTTTACAACCCTGAAAAGGAAGTTTATACCATGATTGTTGAGAATATTTATATACTGCTTTTCAGCAAAAAAATGACAAAATAAATGCTAAAATTGTATCCCCATACTGCAGATAGGAAAGACTGAGGCCTCCTAGTGGCAGAGGCGAAATTCAAACTGGGGAAGTCCCAATCCATGGTTTGGTCTCTTAGCCGCTATGCTACCCTGATTCTGTAAGCTACTTTCAAACTGTCATAAAGGATTGCACATGCATGACCCTTATGGTTTTGCTTAGCGCCTCACCCCCGTATCAAAAGTAGTCTTGTGGTCTCTTTGAGCAGTTGTAGGTAAAGCCATACAGCAGCAGCTGGAACTGAGGCCACATCAGTGTTGAATTTTTCCAGCTCTGCCCCCCCTTCCCAATCCGTTGTGTGATAATTTGATGAAGAACAGCGCCCTAATTAAATATTCAAATCTAGCGCCCGCGTCAATATGGCTCCCCATTGCTTAGAATGATGATTAATTGTATTCAGAACTCCAGCGGCCGCCGTTAATCTCAACTCAACCATTGTTTCTTGATTGTTCCTGCATCCCACTTGCCATTCTCTCCCCCCACTCACTTTTGTTCGGGGTTTTTTGTGTGTGCGCGTGTATTGTGTATGTGTTTCGGAATTGAAACCAGTAATTGATTTGCCATATGCCACCAAGCTGCTCGTGTTTAACGATATGTGTTTAGGAACTTGGGATTTCTTTTTTTAAATAAATTTGACTGTTCTTGTTTTCTTGACTGATAGAAAAGTGTGTGTGTGTGTGTGTGTGTGTGTGCGTGAGAGAGAGAGAGAGAGAGAGAGTGTTCCACATATCTAATTTCCTGTCTGCAGTACAAAATGACAAGGTGCTTTACCTCTATAAAGAAAATGAATGTCTGCAATCAGCTAACAGGTATAATCTGCTTATATCCATCTTCAACAAACTTCTGTATTTACTTAAAAGCAGCTACCTCCAATGCTGTGACATCAGTAGGCCAAAATTGGAGCTGAATATAGGAAACTGCCTAACCAGTGTCAGACCCTCAGGCCATCTAGACCCGGTCCTGTTAACACTGACTGGCAGCAGCTCTTCAAGATTTCAGACAGTTGTACCCAGGGATGTCCGGGTATCGAACCTGCTTTCTTCTTCATGCAAAGAAGGGGTTGAACTAGGGCACTCCCCGCTGTTTTTAAAAGTGCAGTGCTGATTTTTTTTTAAATGCATTTATGTGCACGCATCCCTAATTGCAAACCAAACGACAATCACTCTTCTGGGATTTGTAAGACAAATTTATGGCTTTTGTTTAAATAAATAAATAAATAATCCCACCTGAGCACGGGAAGAGAGGTAGCCTGATGGATCCAACCAGGAAGGGCCTTCCAAATTTCAGTGCCACCACTGAAAAGTCCCTGTGCAACTTGCCATGAGGAAAAGCCACCCGCAGTTTTCTGTCTCCGACTTTGGGCTGATGGTCCCTTGTTTCTTTTCCTCCCTAGGCACATATCCCTGACGCTTCCGGCCAGCTTCCGAGGGAAAGGGCACGGCACCCGGCCCGACTTTGAATATCAACACTCCAATTTGTACGCCATATCAGGTAAGCTCAAGTCTGCATCTGCTACTGGAACCGCTTAGTTACGGCTTCTTGAAATCTGGGTCTGCCTGGCTATGCAAGGAGCGCCCAGACAGCCAGTTTGGGGCCTCTGTGATTTTTAGGGGTGCCCCAGAAGCAGCATGCAAACAGAGAGCTCTGGGATCTGTTCTGATTCTGGCTTGAGGCTCTTGGGCATGGTTCACGCACACATCGTAAAAAAATGTACAATATACCAGTCGGTCCAGCAGCACCTGAAATATTTTCCAGACCTACGATAAATAAAAGGGGACCTCCATGTATTGAGACAAGAGAGCATTGACTGCCAGCTGCTAAGATACGTAGGGAACCACTGTGATCCTTGTGCGTGTCAGATTCTGGTGGTGTCTGGCAGGACTGGATTAGACCGTCGGATCCAGAAATATCGTGTCTTGCAGTTTCCTTGACCTCACCAAGAGCAACTGAGATTTCTGGAGAAGAATGAAGACGGAGGCAAATTCCCCCCCCCCATTTTTCCTCCCCATTCTCAGGTAAAAAATGGGGGGGATAGCCTTTTTTTTTCTTTTCAAGAACAGTGAAATGGGGCTTAAAAGGTGAGCCTTGCCACTGATAGTAGCTGTCCTTGCCCTCCCAGCTGGCGGCCTGCCCTTTTCTTTTCTTGTGAATATTTATTCCTTTTTAATTTCCTAAATGCCTTTTATCTGAAGCCCCCCGCCCCCGCCCCACAGCAACATACAGATCAGTTTAAAAACATAAACAGAATGTAAAAACTCAGTGAAAGAGAGAGGCGGTATGAAAGCCTAGTGCACTTGCCAAGGGGGGAGGTCACGTAAAGCTGCCCCATCTCCTGCCCTTCCCAGGAGCATTTGGGGAACACGATGATGGGTCTTGGCTACCAAGAGGATGGCTGCTTCCATGAAAGTGTTTGGGGTCACACACGGGGGAGCCCTGGCACCTGGAACTAGGTCTGTCATTGCCCCCTGTGCAGTTTGTGTGCTGCACATCTTTTTTTCTCTCCCTCCCCCAAAACGCCCTGTGTATTACAGCTGCCACTATCACCACCTTCTGCTTCTTCCTCACGCCGCCACCTTTTCACTGGGGAGAGGAGTAGAGACTGGCTGCCTAGAATGGCCTCTCCTGTTCTCCCTCTTTCCTTTTCCTTTTCAGGGCAGTGCCTAGTGGCTTAATCATCCCATCCCTGCTGCGGCCAAGCTGCCTCTCTGCCAGTGTGTCACTGGAGACCAGTGGTCACACCAGGGCCCATTAGAGGGCTGGCTCTGGTGTAAAAGGTATGGTGGTTTTGCCCTCCTGACCCTATTTCTAAATTTGGATGCTAGACTCGGCCCAAAAACCTCAGCTTTGTTCCAAATGCCTGGTGAGGTAGCAGCAGGCAGCGAAAAAGGCCATTGGCTGGTGGTTTTCTCCTCCCTTTTCCTGTCCTTTTTTATTATTAATGGTGAATGGCACTTATAACAGGCGAACATGGCGTTAACTCATGTACCTTAATGAAAGGGCTGCTCAAACGGTAATCTTTTGCTAAAACTGCCATCGTAGGTTTCAAAATAGATGGAATAGAACAATAGCATAATTCATGTCGGTATTCGTTTTTCCTCGTTACTCGGGTGGTCTAATGGGTTTGCAAATGAAAAACGCGGAAATGTTGCCCTGGTGAAGATCCTGGCGTGGGGCGAGAGATGAGTGAAAGCAAGTTGTGAGTTCATTTCTTTGCAAAACCACAGCCCTGCAGGCAGTGTGGAAAAGCTTTTGGGGTTGAGGAGTTGATCAAGGGGGACCCAGCCCCGCTTTGGAATTTTTCCATCGGATGGGTCTGAAGATCCATCTGGAGCCATGTTTATTATTTATTGATGGTGCTTTACATGGAATAACAAGACAGATCCCTGCCCCAAGAGGCCTACAATCTAGATGCTGACACAAGGGAAACAGCAGAGGGAAGATAGGGAGTGGTGGAGGCAGGAGGTAAATGAGGGAAGGGCCTGCCATTGTTTGTTACGCATTCTTAAGATTAGTTACCGCGGAGAACGGGGTCTGTGGTGCGGTACCCAACGCTTCCTGGAAAATATGAGCTTTAAGAACAAATTTGAAGGAAGGAAGCAAGCAAGGACCCCTCCTGCAGGTTTTCCGGAGGCAGTTCCAAACATTTGGGGCAGCAAGGGAGAAAGGGCAGTGTCATTTGAGAGAGCAGGAGACCTGCAGGTGGCTGAGGGTGATGGACCTGGAAGAGCAAAGATCACGGGCAGGAGTGTGGCAGGCATGTTAATTTTCAAAAGTGAGTATCCCAGATGCTTTTACTCTCTCCAGCATCTGAAGTAGACTGCTCCTGGACTTGGAGGTTCCATTCCTAATTCTCATACCTTAAGAAGACATAGGCGCCCTGTTGGATCATGCCAAGGTCCATCTAGTTCCATATCCTGTTCCTGCAGTGCCAGCGCAAGGAGGGCTTAAGAGCAGTGTTCACCTTTGTGGGAAAAGGAGGGGTGTGGAGGGGGAGGTTCCTCAATAAACTCTGCCAGTCCTAGTTTTGCCCCCCCACCCCCACCAAATTTATCTTCTTTTACACCATGTTTCCCCTTCGCACTGTAGCCTTTTAAAAGCAATAGCTAAGAGATCCATTGCAAAAGGCAGGGGGCCATTGGACACAGTGGGTCTCCCGAGTAAACGTGCATCAGATCGCGCTGGAGGGGGCAGGCTCCTGGCCACCGCAGGTATTGGTGTGACTACCAAGGCCGTTTTAAATGTATGGGCAGAAAATCAAGGAGTGCTTGCCCTGCTATGATAGTGATACGTATTCCATTGGCCTGGTGGCTCAAGCCATTAGGGGTGAGGTTTGCTCTGACCTGCCTAGCCCCATCTTGGGTTCTGTTTCTCGAGAGCTAGTGACACATTGCATTCAATATATGTTCAGTGGGTTTCAATGTACACTAACAATTGACTTGTCACATAGTGACTCGTGTACAGCAGTACGTGCAATCTGTACTCTACATTTGGGGTCCAGTCCCCAAGT
The DNA here is from genome assembly GCA_026170595.1 of Plestiodon gilberti rubricaudatus. Lineage (NCBI taxonomy): Eukaryota > Metazoa > Chordata > Lepidosauria > Squamata > Scincidae > Plestiodon > Plestiodon gilberti. Next base: position 12,540,742 of record JANXHW010000008.1, on the reverse strand, counting down.
GTGCTTTGTAAATGAATGCATGCCCAGTCATTCTCACATCATAACACGCACATAGGCACAGAGCCTGGACCAGAGTACAATGTAGTGTGTTGATTGTATACTCATTGTTTGTTCCGCTAGCGATTTAAAAGCATTTACAACAGTTAAAGCAGAGAACAAACAGAACCATAAAACCAGGTGAACTAACCCTTCACCACAACACCCACTTGCCCACCAAAAGCAGATGAGTCTATTTTAGAGGTTTTCTAAAAGCCAAGACAGCAATGAACCCTCTGCAGAAGGGAGTTCCCCAGACTGGGGGCTACCACAGAAAAGGTCCTGTCCCACCAAGTCAGCAAGCCCACTCACTCCCTTGATTGCAATGATGAATGTGACAAAATGGAAGAGCGAGATGGAGTATTGGGAAGGGCCCATTGTTCAGAGGTAGAACACCTACTTTTGCATGCAGCTGCCAGTCAGTGTTGGCAACAGTAAGATAGATGGAACAAGGGCCTGACTCAGCATGCAGCAGGTTTCTGTTTTCCTAATTTGTTCTCTTTCTCTTCCCCGCCCTTACTGTGGCCTTTAAGGCTTAATTAAAGCTGTTGTTTAGACCACACATTTCAGACCTTTTTGCCAAGAGTTGTTTTGGCATAGCGAAACCGCAAGGACAAGCCGAGGGAGCGGCAGAGGGCAAGGAAGGGGAGCATCATAACAGGAACAACAGACAATAAAATACAGAGAAGCCACAGAATCCTGAATGAAGTAGAAGGTGGCGGGGGGGGGAGTTATTTATAATAATGGGACTCAAACAGAAGGGGGAATAAGTCACTTTAAGGGTGCATAAATTTTTACGACGAAGCATAAACAGCCGTCTCTCGCCTTGTCTCTCCCCGTCTGTCTCCACCAATAACGGGGGACGGCACCGAACATAAAGGAGGATATAATCAGGCAGAGGGAGGGAACGGATGGGAAGGACTGGAGGATTGATCGGGGGGGGGCACATTTGTGTATCCCGATGTATAAGGTTGGCGGCTGACAGGTGGCCCGGTTCTTCCACTGTATATAGCCATGTGGGGGCTGTCAGGCCCATGCAGGCAGTCTCGTTGCGATTGATGAATTGCCCGCTTCCTTGATTAAACCTTCCGTCATTTAAGAAACAATAAGCCTAGGCGTGGATGAGAGAGGGGGACACATCAAGACCGAGAGGGAGGAAGAGTCTGTCTTACTTTTTTTGCAGATGTTGGTACAGAATGTAACGTTTGTTACGAAAATGGATGTGGCATTTATAGTTTGCTGGGTTTTTTTGGGGGGGGGGAGATACGTGTTAACGACGTGGTAGCAAATCCGTTTTCACATACGAGGAAAAGTCTTGTGGTTTGTGGTCGGTTTTAATTGGTAGATTAATCAGCGAACGGTTTCGTTGGTCGATCAGGAGGCTGGGAACTGCAAGTTTCAATCTAAGTTTGAAATCTTCCCGTTTATCCTTGCCTCCATCCCCATTTCGTCCCGTTTCTCTCCCCCCCCCCCCGGCTTTGCAGTTTGCATCAAGTACCATGTGCCCTGATGGTAATGTGTACATAATGGATTTTTTTTCTTCAAATGTCTATACTACCCTTCGCCCATGGGTGCCAGGGCTGTGTATTGCAGTTGGAAATATGAAGGGAATGAGAGGGCTTTTCCTTCTTGCAGCGAGTGCATGTTTTTGTCGCTTGGGTGGTAAGAGATTATCCTTGCTTTAGCATCTCAGAAAAGGCCACTCTATAGTGAAGTTTGGGTAGTATGCAAATGTATTTAAATTTAGCCAGTTGGTGGCTGAGAAACAAATTGATTGGCTGACTGTTAATGTGTTGAATGTAAGGGGCAAGAAGCTGTGTGTGTTTTGCTTATGGTGCTCTGTGCAGCATCTTGTACATTGATGGCACAATAAAAATGACGGATAATGTTGATAGATGTGCACATTGCTTGAAAGAGCACCTTCACTTTTTGCTTGCCTGCCCTCAGTTATGTCATTGTTGTGTCTCTGTCTCAGGTACACTGATTGCGCGATAATAACAAGCACATGTTTCTCTCAGTTAAGAAAGTGCCCTCACTCTCAGTTGCTCTCACTTGCCTTTGGTGGTGTGATGTGCAGCCAAATTTGATTGGCTGTGTTGCATCGTGATGTAACTGTTCTGATTAATCCTGGAAGGTGAAAGGCCAGATCCAGCCCCAGGTAAGCACTCCTATAAGAACATAAGAACATAAGAAGAGCCCTGCTGGATCAGGCCAAAGGCCCATCTAGTCCAGCTTCCTGTGTCACACAGTGGCCCCACCAGATGCCTCAGGGAGCACAAGACAACAAGATACCCGTGTCCAGTCGCCACTCCCTTGCACCTGGCACAGAGAAAACCCACTTCTAAAAACCAGGAGGTTGCTTATGGCTTGTAACCTGTGATGGTCTTTTCCTCCATGAATTTGTCCAAACCCCTTTTAAACGCATCTAGGCCAGGTGCCATCACCTGGGTGATGGCTCCTATGTCCCAGTGGGTGAGATTTAGGTACTTGCTTCAAGGCTGTCATCCTACGCATGCACTCCTGGGAGTAAGCTCCATTTAACACCATGGGACTTGCTTTCAACTAAACTTGTATAGGATTGTGCAGTAACTCTCACATTGAAATAGTGGGATGTCGGTAGTTGTCTGCAATTGGCTGGATTGTGCCCTTTATTTTTATAAATAACAGTTTATAATTTACTGTATTGTCCTGATTATAAGACGCACCCTTAAAGTTTGGTGCTATTAAATCACTGGCATTAAATTGCAACAGCCTGATTATAAGACGCAGCCCTAGTTTAAAAACTTAAATTAGGAGAAAAAAGTGAGTTTTATACTCAGACCAATACGGTATTTTTAAAAATACAACAGTAATGGAACAACAAAAGTGAAAGTAACAAATTGCTGTGTGTGTGTGTGTGTGTGTGTATACATTTTTTAAAATAAACTTGAACAAAATGCTGAATCTGAATGCTTTCCACGCCATTGATTTTGATGGTACTTCCGTGTGTGCCGTTGGGCACGGGATGGCCTCTCTTTCTCCAAAATGTCAAATTAAGGAGTGCAAATATTCCGTCAAAAAGTTTTGTGCTAAATGGACGAGCTTTTTAATACCTTGGCAGCATTTGTGGCGAAGTTAATAAACAGCTTGTTTCAGGACAATATGTTAATGGTCCCCAAAGGGAGATGGATTCGTCTCGCTTCCAAAAATTTTTTTGGCTGGAAACAAAAGCCGCTTCAATTGCAAGATGTTGCTTCTCTCCACCGTCAAATGGATATAAAAAGCTCTCTGATCATTTTGGGGACACTTCAGGCGTTACAAGGTCTACACAGAAGCTATTGATTCATTTGTTGCAAAGATTTTCTGCAGCACTCAAAAATGTGTACCTTATTTTTCAACCCCTTTTCAGCAGTCATAACGTTCACTTACTCATTTCAGTTGTCCCCGCTTCCCCTCGGCGACATAGTCATCTAGCCCAGGGGTTCTCAACCTGTGGTACGCGTACACCCAGGGGTAGACGGACCACAGGCTGGGGGTGCGCGAGATACTGCCCGTTATCAGCTGCTGATCGCAGCAGCTGATGACGGGCAGCGTTAGCCCTTTTTCCAGGTTGCGCGTGAGTGCCATAACCCAGGAAAAACTGCTACAGCGCTCCCGATGTCCCCCGTAGCTCCCCCTACCTGGTCTCCTGGCTGCCACCATCTTGAATCTTGCGAAATCTCGCAAGATTCAAGATGGTGGCGGCTGGGAGACCAGATAGGGGGAGCTATGGGGGACATCGGGCTGTTTTTCCCGGGTTGCGGCGCGGGCAGGTCCGCCTGCCCGCACCGCAACCTGGGAAAAATACATTTTAAGGGAAGGTACTTGGGGGGTACTTGTGGAGGAAATGGGGGTACGCAGGGGTTTATGTCTGGGGGTACGCAGGGTGACAGGAGGCCCGCGTAGGGGGTATGAAGGGGACAGGAAGCCCGTGTAGCGGGTACGTGATTCTCCAAATGTTGAGAACCCCTGATCTTGACAAATCAGATTGGCTATGCCATGCCATTCTCTGTGTGATCCCTGATACCCTTATGCAGGATGGGTGGAAATGGCTGCTGTAAGCCAGGCAAACGGTGGTACTGAACAGGATTAGAAAGGCAAAAGTAGGGGAGTGCTCTCACGTGCGGTGAGGTCCAGGCCTGGGGAGGCACAGCCACAAGAATATGCTCTCTCCCCCACCCCCCGTCTCTCTCAGTGGATCTTACCTTTCTTGAAGCGCTCAGCGACATGCCCCCTGAGGTTGTTTGATAGCTGCTTCTCCTGCTGCTCTAAAGAACCAGTCCCTGCATGAAGGTTTCCTTTTCTCATGGCTTTTTTTAAAACAGAACTGAGGCAATTCTTCCTGCTGCCTCTCCAGAGCTTGATGATGCAGGCGCCCAGCTGGCAGCCATAATTGCAGCCTAACTGATAAGGCAGCTTTCCTGTATTTGTGTGCGCGCGTGCGCTGGAGAGGAAGAGAGCGGTGTGGAAAGGAAAGATATATTTTTTTACTTGTTGCCTCACCTGACTGCACGTCCTTGCGTAGAACCTCTTATGCATTGGAGCATAAGCTGAGCCTTAGTTTTGTGATTCAGCTGGTGTAGAATACTAGCTAAGAGCTGAGTTATGAATTGGGAAGCCCCCAGTTCAAATCTTGCCTCTGCTATGAATTCACCAGATGGCCTTAGGCAAGCCACTCCCTTTCTGCCTCAGTCTTCCCCATCTGCATTATAGACATGATGACAATATTTGCCTTAAAGGTAAGTATCGTAAGGATTACAACAAGACAATTGGAAAGAACTATACAATGCTGACTGTTTTTAAGCCACCTTTGCTCATCTTATTACGTTTCTTGTTCCCCTTCTCTTTTTTTCTCTCCCTCCCTTCCCGCTGGTTGAAACTTACATTGTAAGCTTGTTGGGGCAGGGATTCGTGTGTTTTTGAAGCGCTGCTGCGTGACATGCTCTGTACATTGATGATAAAAAGGTGACCCCTGACAATTAAGTCCAGTCGTGTCCGACTCTAGGGTGTTGCGCTCATCCCCATTTCAAAGCCGAAGAGCCAGCGTTGTCCGAAGACGCCTCCGTGGTCATGTGGCCGGCATGACTCTCCTTGCCGCAGCGCGTAGCATGCGGCTGGAACACGGAGCGCTGTTTACCTTCCCGCAAGCGGTACCTATTTATCTACTCACATTATCATGCTTTGGAACTGCTAGGTTGGCAGGAGCTGGCCATGCAACGAGAGCTCACCCCGCCGTCGCGGATTTGAACTGCCGACCTTTCGATCGACAGCTCAAAATAAACATAAGTGTTACTGGCATAGGAATGGAACTGAGGTACAGGACTGTTATCCTGAATCAAGGAGTTTTCAGAAACGCCAGCTGATGGACACATAGCTGGAGGGAAGGATGCTGCTGTGGAGGAATCCTTTGGGGTACAGAGCACAAGGATGAGAGGTTGAAAGTGGTCATGTCCAGATTATGGCTGTGGCCAGTGGTGGTTGTCTTCCCATTTTAGGCTCCTTGCATTGGTGGTTTGAGCTGGAGAAGCGAAAAGCTGACGTGCAGCAAATGGGAGGAGCCACATTTGATGATCCAATGAGGACAGGCTAGGCTTGTGTCCCAGGCCAGGCCAATCACACGTAGCGTGTGTCCCAGGCCGGGCCAATCAAGAGGCTCCAAGCTGCCATACAGTCACAAGGGCCCATGTTTCATTCATTCTCTGGTTTCCTTTTGTGCCTCCAAGATCTGAATGTCCACGGTCTGGGTTGCTCGCTCGACTAGGCTCGTGCACAAAAGTCGTCGTCCTCCCCTGTCTGTTCCAGCCCCGGTCTCCCATCTGCAGCAGCGATTTGGTGCCAAGTTTAGTACAGTCTTCTGCCAAACAGGACCCCGTCAACAGCACCTTCCTGGTTCACTGTGACCCTGCACTTCTTGTGCCCCTTGGGGAGTTGTTTCCTTTTTAAAGCAAAAGGAAAGGCAAGCAGAAAATTGAACATCTTGGCTGCCTCGACTGCAGAGAACATTAGGTCCCATAGATTAGACTTGCGATGGAACAGATCTGTCAGCTAGCTGAAAAGAAGCTCATTATTCCACAGATTTGTCTCACCATTGTCTACAAGACAATGAATGATGCCAGCCTGAGAGTCTTTGTTATCCAGCGAGTGGAGGCTGGCTTTTCTCCCCCTCCCTTTCCTTCCTGGCATGCCTGGTTTGTTTTACGGCATCAAAGACCCAGCGATCCACTGATAACGCAGCATTTTCCGTCCTGCGCAGGCCATTGGTGATGCTGCAGCCTTGCTCTCCAAGGCGCTCTCTGTTGTGCGGGAAGCACTGACTGCATGTGCGCTCTTTTTTGCTGCTCTTCCCTCACCACAAAAACGGGTGCGTGGGTGGATGCAAATCTCCGGACAGCAGTGTGGTTTGCCATAAACTCACTTGGGCAACAGAGAGTCATAAGAACATGAGAAGAGCGCTGCTGGATCAGGCCCAACTAGATCCACATCTGCCTCGGCTTGTTCTTTTTGTTCTCAGTGCATTTGCATCTTTACAGCAGCAAGTCCCCCATGTATTTCTGCAAGGCATCTGAGAAAGTGAAGGGCGTTCTTCAGCCCGACCTGACATCCCAGCCTTTGCGACCGTGGCCAAACGTCTCAAACTGCCCTGGTGGTTTTGTGAGAGACCTGGGTGGTGGGCAGGAGATTTCAGGATAGACCAGAGGAAAGACTTGCACGGATAGCTTATACTGTAGTTAGCTTTTGGCACTTGCTGCATGAGATGTAGAAGTGATAGCCGCTTGCTTTGAATGGCTTTGTAAGGAGAATAGACAATATAGACAAACTAAGAGAATAGCATCCTCTCCCCCCCCCCCCCAATTGACCAGCCAGAAACTTCCGGAATATCCGCGGGATCAAGGCATGGAGGCAAACAATATGCAGAGAGATGCTCCTTCCACTTTGCCATCATGACTAAACGGCCAATAACAGTTTTTTGTCCTGCATGAATTGATCCAACCCCCTTTTTCATATGGCGGGGAATTCTACAGGTTAATTGTCTATGCAAAGAAGTTCTTCCTTTTTGTCCTAAAATCTTCTGCTAGTCAGTTTCCTCCTCCTAGTCCGTTTCACTGGGTGAACCCTGGTTCTAACATGGGATCTTGCAATGAAACTGAGATATGCAACATTTATATAAGCTTTAGTGATCGAGTCACTTCACGTCAGTTGTCTCAATCCCTTGCATCAGTGCTTCCCAACCTTTTTAGCACCGAGACCCTCTTTTGTAGATTGACAATATGTCAGGACCCCCCTAAGACCTAGGGCCGGAAGTGATGTCATTAAGCAGGAAGGGTTGGCATTGTTTTTAACAAGTTACACTGTTTAATAAATCACACTTTTAAAAATAAATCACATATTTAAAGTTGTACTCATAAGCAGCCCCATGGGTGGGGGGAGTGAGCTAATATTAACAGAGATGCTAAAAGGCCAGCAGAAAGTAACACAAGGTGAGCAAACAAGCCCCAAGAGAGCATCAGACACTTCTTCCTCTGCAGTGGGGGGGGGGGGGGAAGTGAGCCGCCATCTTGGATGTGACCATCCAGCTGACATATTGCGACCCCCCAGAAACCGCTTCGTGGCCCCCTTGGGGGTCCTGACCTCCAGGTTGGGAACCATTGCCTTACATGAACCCTTGTAAGGTAGGTTCAGTATTACTATCTCCACACTGCAGGTGACTGGGACAGACTGAGGGGCAGTGGCTTATCCAGGGCTCCCTTGGGAGTTCGTGGCATAGACAAGATGTGAAGGTTAACAACTTAATCTCTTTGCCCTGCTGGCTCAGACCAAGTTCCACCTAGTCCAGCATCCTCCTTCCCACAGTGGCCAACCAAATGCCTCTAAGAAATGCACAAGCAGACATGGAGTTAGGTTGCGCTCTCTTGCTTTTTCATCCTAGCAACTGATGTTCAAAGATACACTGCTTCTGTATGTGGCAGTTCCACAGATCCATCATGACTGTGGTGGTGCACAAGCTCTTGCATGGGGCTGTGAATTTTTGGCCCTCAGTTTATGATCCCTGTTGCAAGTTGTACTATGTTTTAGCAATGATCATCCACTAAATCGTGGCAAATAGTCGGCCAACAATCTATTCGTCTTCTTTAGAGACGCCTGCAGCTATATTTCCGTGCATCTTATCTATCCTTTCTAGATTGCGACGTGTGATGCTTACCTGTACGCTGATGTTGTAATGCTTGTAATATGCCACTAGGTGTCACTGTCAAACCCACGTGTGCTGCTAAGAGTACTGTGGTTTTTTTTTTAGAGATAAATGAACATTGTCCATAACACTGGTCTACAAAAAACAAAATCTGGCCTGGTCTTTTGCAGATGTTTTAGACTAATTTCATGGTGCTGATTCCAAATCTGGCATCAGGTTTTGTCTATCACATCAGGATTTTGAGATATCAAATATTGCATTTGATAAAATCAATGAAAAATAGCAAATTTATAGTGGTCTACAAATTTTTTTCCCTGGCCTGGACTTTTGCAGCTGTTTTAGACTAATTTCAGGGTGCTGATTCCAAATCTGATCTCAGATTTGCTCTATCACATCTCGTTTTTATGCTATCGGCATACCACATTTTCATTGATTTTACCCCAAATTAACTCTTTGTCACTTATGATTGCAAGATTCTTGCATATCTCTCTCACACATGCACACACGCGCGCACGCACACACACACGTTAAATAAGACATTTTTCACATTTAAAATTGTGTTAGTACTTTTTTACTTAATGATTAATTACCTAATTAATTAATTGATTAATCCAATTAATTAGCAGTTAATTAGCAGGGGGTACTTCAGAAAATTGACTGTGATAAGGGTTTACCCGGTCAACACACTTTTTCTGGCATAAGGTATTCCAGTGGTTTTAAGGTAATTTTGGGGCGCTGATTCCAAATCTGGCATCAGGTTTGGCATCATGAAAATGGGGTATGCCGAAAGCATAAAAACAAGATGTGATAGAGCAAATCTGACATCAGATTTGGAATCAGCACCCTGAAATTACCGTATTTTTCGCTCCATAAGACGCACTTTTTTCCTCCAAAAAATAGGGGGGAAATAAGCGTGCGTCTTATGGAGCGAATGTTATGGGGGGGATTTTTTTTTTTTATTGACCTGGGCTTGTGGGGTCTTCGGGGAGGCCTGCGCGACCCTCTGCAGGCCTCTCCGATCTTCAGATCGGAGATAAAGGCTATTTTCGGCCATTTTCCGAAAACCGGAAATGGCCGAAAATAGCCTTTATCTCCGATCTGAAGATCGGAGAGGCCTGCAGAGGGTTGCGCAGGCCTCTGCAGGTCTCCAGATCGGAGATAAAGGCTATTTTCGGCCATTTCCGGTTTTCGGAAAATGGCCGAAAATAGCCTTTATCTCCGATCTGAAGATCGGAGAGGCCTGCAGAGGGTTGCGCAGGCCTCTGCAGGTCTCCAGATTGGAGATAAAGGCTATTTTCGGCCATTTCCGGTTTTCGGAAAATGGCCGAAAATAGCCTTTATCTCCAATCTGAAGATCGGAAGGTCTGTTTACCACTGTCTTATGCAAAACGGGTATGTCTGAGTAGGCAACACAATAACAGACAGCTCAGTTGTGAAAGTTGTGAAAGCTACTTGTAGTCAAGGACTGACAATGTGAAGAGAAAGTATTTGGGTAAGTGGAACGTCTAAAGTCTAAAGTAATATTTATTCTGCACCTTCCTGCCCCCCCTACCCTTTGCACATTATATGCAATGTATTTCAGCTGAATAACAGTAGAAGGTAAAATAGAAGAGAGGGAAGGACAAGCTGTTTTTATAAAATATTAAAAAAATTAAAAAATATTAAATTAAAAAATTTAAAAGTTAAAAATATTTTTACCCTATTTTTAGCTCCATAAAACACATGCGTCCTATGGTCCGCTGCGTCTTATGGAGCGAAAAATACGGTAGTCTAAAACAGCTGCAAAAGTCCAGGCCAGGAAAAAAATTTTTTGTAGACCACTGTAAATTTGCTGTTTTTCATTGATTTTATCAAATGCAATATTTGATATCTCAAAAACCTGATGTGATAGACAAAAACTGATGCCAGATTTGGAATCAGCACCCTGAAATTACCTTAAAACCATTGGAATACCTTATGCCAGAAAAAGTGTGTTGACCAGTGTAATACATTCCTTGTGAATGCAAACATTCCTTCCAAAATGCAAACAGTTTATAAAAAGTATGACCATAAATGGGTAGCAATTCTACTTGCTTAAAAATTTAACTGCCATTCCTTCAATATGCTTAACACCTTCGTGCCATAGACTGCCAAAGCACGTAATATTTAGAAGTACCAGTCATAGCAGGGCTTTTGTGTTTTTCCTTGTTTCGACCGATGGATTTGAACTTTTTCTACATCCGTGTGTGTGTGTGTGTGTGTGTGTGTGTGTGTGTGTGTGTGTTGACAAGACAAAACATGTCAAACTTTGAAAAAAGCGTCCTGGCCAGAAACATAATCGGAACACAAGGCCCACATTTCAGGATGGCAATTGGCTTAGAAAATGAAACCTCCAGCCAGCAGTTTGGTTGGTAACAGCTTTGTCTCAAACCGGGGCCTGTTGGAATATTTTGGCGTTGATTAATGAGCGTCGGTGGTAGTTCTGAATAGCAAAAAATTGTCCTTTCTCCTTCGCTTTGGAAAGGGGGAGCAGCTCAAGCCTCCAATTCTCTCTCTTGTGCTCTCTCTGTAATTTTCCCCCCACGTTGCCAAAAGTGTCAGGTGCTCCCTGCCACGATGCTGTGTATTGCTGTTCTGCGCATTTTTTTTAAAGGATCCTGTATCTTTTATCTGCCGGTGATGAGGATAGACATTTTAATCAAGGCTTAGTCATATTTTTCCCCAAAAAAACTATTGTTTTGATTCCTTCACCCTCCCCCCATTTCAAAGATAATTAAATAGCTCACTAAGCACAGTGTGTCGTCTTTATTAAAACAGGTAGTTTTGAGGAGGAGAAGAGAGATGCCATTGTTTTAAAATCGCTGCATGAGTATTGCTTTCAGCTTAGTCTTGGAACATAGTTTCTGGTTGTGTTTTGCAATGATCTGCTGATGCTCGGGGGGGGGGGTGTGAGCACATCAGCGCACTTCAAAAGGCTGCCCTGGCGCCTATGCCTTTGAGGATGGGGCTGAGGCATAGATTGTCTTAAGCCAATAAGAGCCAGGCCTCACCTGGGCCAAGTGCCTGATTGCGTGGGTGAGCATCAGGACAGGCAGAAGGGCATAGTTGGGACCAGGCTGGAGTGTAGTAAGTAGACAGTAGCGGCTGAGCAAGGCATTTGCTCTATCTAGTGACGTATCAAGTAGCGTATCAAGTGATGGTGTAGTGGTTTGGGAGTCGGACGTAGACCTGTAAGATCCAGGTTCAAATCCCTGCTCAGCCACAAAGCTTCCTGGGTGACCTTGGGCCAGTCACTATCTCTCAGCCCCACCTACCTCACAGGGTTGTTGTGAGGACAAAAAGGAGGGGAGGAAATATGCACACCACTCTGAGCTCCTTGGAGGAAGGGTGGTATAAAAATGTGAAAAATAAAATATGTTCAGCCTGAGGAACCAAGCCGGAGTAGCTGTCCTATGGGGCCAGCCAGGCTTCTAATAATTCGTCGTGGCCTGGACTAAAGAGCTGCACTACCAATTGTGGCCATTTATATGGGTGGTGCTGCAGTGCAGCAGAGAGAGGCCAACAGCTCTATGGCTGGAAACTGCCATGGTGGTACAGAGAGTTAAGGCTCCTGAACCTTACTGCCTAAGTCCCAAATTTGAGGTCCCCAGCACCTTGCACCCATCAACCATCCTATCTTGTTTCTGTTTGGAGCTGAGTGGGATTCTTACGAGGAGGAAAGGAGCTCCCTTTGGAGCCTGAGAACCCAAAAAGTCTCATCATCCCCATTGTTGTGGGGGAAGATGCAGTAATTTCGCAGTGCAGTTAGAGTCAACTCTGAGCAAGCAGTGGGTCCAAGCACTTGCATCCCTCCCCCCTGCCCCAATTCATTGCACGGTTAATTAGGCATGTTCGTGTATCATGTACTGGTCGTGGGAAAAGTGCCTGCCTTATCGGAAATCTAGAGCTTATTTGTTTGCCTGCACGTGTCCCGTCATTTTAATTTTTTTTAATGTGAAGTTGCTGTGCCATTTGGATATTTAAACAGTTATTAACGGAATGACAATTAACAGATTGCCGAGACAGATTTCCTTTGGCTGGGAGGGGGGAAGAACACCCTCCCCGAAAACAGAGTACAGTTTGCAAAAGTATCGCGGCTCAGTACTGACAATGAATTTTGATTTCCCGGAACTGATATTAGACTCCTTATTAAACTATGTACATCTGCTTTTAATTTAGTCCAAATAATTGGAAAATGCAATGAAGCTTTCCAATTAAAGCGGGGGCTTTATGCTGTTTAATAATACCCCCATAATATTATAGCTTATGAAGTGACAGGTGAGTTGGGTGAATGAATAAAACATAAACGCGGCAATAAGGGGACAGGGAAACGGGAGGCTGTTGCAGGGGATTTTAAATGCTCAATGTAATTTGCATATATTAATCTCTCCTTTTCAGCCTTATCAAGCATTCTTCAGTATTTGAAGTTAAAATAGCGTTGACAGGCGGGAGTACGCTGAGTTTTTTTCTGAGGATTTATTACTTCTGTAATGTCTGATCTTTAATAAGCAGATATGACTGATCCTCATAGTTCTATAGAAAGCGTTTAATTGTTCCAGATGGCGTGTACTGATTATGCAAAATTACTTTTCACACAATTTTTTTTTGCTTTCTTTCTTTCTACGCTTGTATATGATGTGCGTGTTGGAGTTGGGAGTGAAATTAAAAGGGTTTTATAGACGCTTTATCGCTCTGTTTTATGGTGTGTTAAAACACACACACGCGCACAAGTTGAATTTAATGTACTACATTACATTGGCCAGTGCCGTTGCAATGTTACAGGGGGGGGCTGCTCTTTTTTTTTTCTCTTCCCTCCTCCCTTTTCTAGTTCTTCATTTGGAGATTTGATGGAGAATAATAATATTGCACTTTGGCTGTTGTTCATTGCAGTGTCACTAATACTGGGTGGGGGGAAGGGAGCGGTTCTGGTGAGAAAAGGAAATGGTTGTTAATGAAAAATGCATAATGCATAATTTGTGCATTCCGATTAAAATGAAAAGGAAAAACACGCCACGGAATTCTTCCGTTTTTTTGAAGAGTAGATCTGGGCAGAACAAATTAAATAACCCTGTCACTACAGGTTTCTCCTAATCAAGAGAGATTCTCTTTTAATGACTAGTGTGGCAAAATGTTTTTTTAATTTTTTATTTGTTTTGCGGATTAAGAGAAGCGGCCATCTCGCCAGCAGAGGCTGTGTCCGCTTGACAGGTGTCATGGGTCCTATATTCCAGTGGTTCCCCCCTTTTTTGTAATTGAAAATGATTTGCTAGAGAGTGTTGGGCGTAGTTCAGTCTATTGAAGAGCTTTTTCGGGCAGGGCAAGCATCTGTGCGCACCTATGCAGTTGCACGTGGGTAAAGGAAGCCATACTTGACTGTCTCCGATTATTATTAACCCTATAGTCTTTCCTAACCTTACCTAGAGACTGAATCTGGGACCCTCTGAATGCAAAGCAGGGGCTCCCTCTGATGGGCTATGACCCCCCCCCAATTAATAAGAAGTTTCTAAATCCTGACTAAGTTGGGAGATCATGTCCCTGAAAGGCCCTGTTAGTGATCGCTGAGCAGCAAAGGGATAGTTTTTCCCAGCTCTATTTTGAGATGCTAGGGATTTGCCGTGGCATATCCTGGTAGGACTGGGAAATATCCTTCTCTCTCTGAAATCTGGAGAGCCACTGCCACGTCTGTGTAAACACCGCTGATTCAGATGGACCAGTTCAGTAGAAGACAGCTTTATAAGTTAAACCAGGACTTTGAATTCTGCCTTGGGAAATTGGGAAGCCAGTTCAGCTATTACAAAACTACCAGCATGTTCTGATTGGCACAGGTCTGTGATGCTACGTTCTGGACCAATTGACATTTGTCAGCAGACCTTCAAAGGCAGCCCCATGTACAACATGTTGCAGTACTGTAGTCAGGAGGCTGTTATGGTACAGTTAACTTCTTCCACTTTCACCATGTACAAAGTTGCCCATCACTGAGACGCTTCAGAAGCTCAGAATTCATGCTTTTATCCTTGCTGCTTGGTACAGTCAGGATTTTTTTCCCCCTTTTGAAGAAAGTTGTCAAATTCTGCTTAATTTTCTTGTTACTTTTATAATTTGTCACATGGATTTGCAGGAGAAAAGAGCTTTTTTTCTTTGAGTATGTGTGACAGTTTTGATGCCATCTCCCTCTGCCATGCTTTGTGTGAATTGCATCAGCGTGGATATTTTATATTATGGGACTTTCTCCCCCCCCCCCCCCCCCCGGCCATTTTCTGTACTATAACAAACTCCCTGGTGTTTGGTCTCTTTGTATGTCTGGCAGTTTTCTTGAAGAGGCACATCAGGGCTGCTTCAGGTGTTTCAGGTGCTGGGCTTGTACTCACTCCTGATCAGGTATCCACAAATCCACCGGCCGACTTGTTGCAGATCTTGTTTCCTCTGCCACTTTGTCAGAAGATGAGCGATAGAGCAGAGTGTTTTGTGTTGTTCCCAGGCTCCCAGTGTTTTGTGTTGATTTTTAAATCATCTCTGCTACACATGAGAGAATGCCCCACGTCTCTCCGATAAGCCCTCTGCATGTGCCAAAGGATTTGGGAGAAAAGAGGGGTTGATTGCAACCACAGATAACAGCTGGCTACTAAGCCAAACCAACATTTTTTGGACCCCTGCTTCCAATGTAATGTGTGAGCCAGAGACTTGTAGATGTCGTTGTGATACTCTTCCACTTCTTTTAAACATCCAGATTGGACCCCAGCATTTACTATTTTGAACAAGAGAGGAAAAGGGACAGAACATTCTTATGAACTAACCGTGCTTTGCAAGGAAGGCTTCTGTGACAGTATTCCTAGTGCACACACAGAGAACTGTGTACAGAAGGAAAAGAACCATTCTTGCCAATTAGACAATGCTTGTGCAAGAGCTTGCACCAGAATGCACGCAATTGGCAGCGTGGAAGATTAATCAAATAAAGTTTGCATTGTTTCATCTGCAGAGGTCCAATTTTTATAGGTGGGGACTGGAAAAACACAAGGGCATACCGTCATCAAAAAGAGTATTTTTTGCTTCTGATGTGTTACTTAATAGAGACTGAAGACTGAAGACCAAAGTATTACAGCTACAGGAGCTGTGATTTATGAAATCCTCTTTTTTTGAAAAACGTGTATTCAGCTAACAACACAAAAGATGCTCAAGAAAAAACAAGACTGTCTTGTTAGATACTAAGAGAACACAAGTACGCACTTCCAGCCAAAGAACATGAACAAATATTAGTCAAGTACAGCTTTCCAAAAAGATTGAAGGCTGAAGAAAAGACGCTACTGTTCATGTATGTAAGAAAGAGTTGATATATTGCGTAGGAAGAGTTCAGCTTAACCTCACTCTTTGAAAGGCAGATCTGGTGTGCGAATGTCTCTGACATTACTGCGTGTAGGACTCCCATCGGAAATGTACTCAGTCCTTGGTTCTCTTGCGTGAGCAGAATCTTGAAAGCTGCTATAGCACATCCCTCTTTGCACTGTGCAGTCTTGTGCAAGCTGTTGCACAAGGGTTTGTGGAACAGCTCCCGGCTCTTGGATCCAACCCACTCAGTTCTTGGTCACGTGAAATTTGATCTAAACAGAATACATATTTGGCTGGAAGGCGTTGATCATTTCAAAAGCTCTGCACCCGGTTAACAAGCCAATTCAAGTTAAAGCCAGTTCAAAATAAGAAGTTGCATTGGAAAATACTGTTAAATTGTAGTGCATTGTGGGCGACGGAGAAATTCTTTTGTCCATTATCGAAATGCCTATAGGCCTAATAATATAAATCAGGAATGATTAGAAAAATATTTGTTCTAATGAAGTAATCATTTGGTAGTAATGCATTTCATGAGTGTCGCTTTTGGGTGTGATAACTGGATGGACGTGCAATGGATTTTCCCATTTTCATCTTCAAAACGCGGTCTAATGTTTCATTAAGAGTCGCATATAATGTATCTTAAGTACAGTCATTAAATATAGTTTAAGGAGATTTATGCTTCAATATTGCTTAAAGATGGTTTAATAGGGCCCATTTACTTAGATGATATTAATGAGATCTTACCACTAGTTTAAGAACCTTAATGTGTATGCAAGAGTTCTGTGATTCTACAAAACAACTTGCAAGCGGAAAAGCAGTGGGAAGAAGCTCCAGGGAAGTTGTTGGATCCGGGCCCTCAAATTCAGTGGGTTGTATCCTAAGACTGTTCGTTGTGATGAAGCACCATTGAAATCATTAAAGTATGTTAGTTATTTCAGTGGGACTTGGTCACGAGTACCTTTCTTGTTCCTATATTGCCGTAGAGTTGAGTTGATCTGTTGATTTGTGGGCAGAGGCGTCGCTCCGGTAGGGGCGGGGCTGTAAGTTTTGCTCGGTCGGAGTCCCGTTTACTGAACGAGCAGGAGGCGGCCCCGCCCCCTCACTGTCGAGCCATTCCCCTGCGGAGAAAGCAGCAGGCAAGAGACCCTGCCTGCTGCGTTCTCCGCAGGGGACTGGCTCCGACAGTGAGGGGGCGGGGCTGCCTCCTGCTCGTTCGGTAAACGGGACTCCGACCGAGCAAAACTTACAGCCCCGCCCCTACCGGAGCGACGCCTCTGTTTGTGGGTTGGGTCAACTTACCTCCTGATGCATCCTCTTGGCATGTGCCATCTTGTGGAATACACCAGTGCTCATGGTACTTTCTGTTTTCCATGAATGTTTCTGGCAACATTGAAAACTATGTATATGCAACGCACGCACAACATTTGGGGGAGGGGGTGAGCTGAGGTTTACTTTTTGAAAGTGTTTTACTTTGGTTGGAGCTTTGCCCTCACTCTGAATTGACTTGATTTAGCATGAGTGATGCTGCCTAGTCATATCCGACGGGCTATGTAGTGTGATGACATAATCACATCCACTATGTAATCCCTGGTTGGTTGGTATCGCCTGGGTGACTGATCCATGAAGTGAGGCTCTCGTTCTCGGTTGACTGCCCACCTTCTGTGGCTAGATAGTGTTGTGGTATTTAGCAGGTGTGATTCCTATTGGCTGGGAGTGCTTTTTTTCCAGGCAGTCAAAGCTGCTCGGAAAGGTGGGCTAAAAGTATATTTTTTAAAAAAGAATAGAAGGAAACAGTGGCGGCAGCACAGCATTAGATGTGGGAAACAATGGCAGCAAACAGGTTATTAAGTAGGAGATTGTTCTCACAATTAAGGTTTTCCTTATGAAATCGTCATTGCCAGCCACAAGCTCCAGTATTATGGAGAAGATGAAAATGGTATTACTAAAACCCTTGTATGTCATATACCATACCATATTATTCCCCTAAATCAGTCGTTCCAAAATTGGGAGGCGCGACCCCCAGGGGGGCCGTGGAAACAGTGCAATGCCAATTGGCAGAGGCACGGCCAATGGTCACCAATGGTCAAGGGAGCCGCAGGTCGAAAAAGTTTGGGAACACTGCCCTAAATGCTCACACACCCAAATCTTCAACCCTTCATGCTGAAGGTGCCCAGACTCGTAATCATTTTGTCTGCCTTATTTTACTAACTTTTTGAGCTCTGTGATAATCCTTTTTGATGTGGGAAGACTAGCTCTGTACAGAATGTTATAAATCGTAATGTACTGTAGATTTATACCTGTGGTTTTATTTTTTTATCCTAGCATAGAACTGGGCATTTTCTAAGGAAAAGCTGGCATTTTTACAAGGGGCCGTTATGATTGATCATGTTTTGCCACATGCACAGTTGCCAGCGCATAGGCGCAAACATGTCATTGTCTTCTTCTTCTTCTTCTTTTGCTCTTTCTCAGCAAAGGTCTTTCCTCATAAGTGGCTACTTATCTGTCCTCTTAAAAAAATATCCTGACTTCACAGAGGCTTCAAATTACTCAGTGGTTGGAGATAATAGCAAATTTCTTCTTTTCATAATTGGACAGCCCTTCCCTGTGGGCTTGTGTTTAAGCTGTGCATTTGGGGGAGAGGGGGTGGTGGTGGAGCCCCCCCCTCCTGTAACTAGCTAATAAGGGCTGTGTTGTCACCGGGAGAGGAATGGTTTGCTGATGAGAATAATTAATGACAAATGGTGGGGTGGAACTTGTGGATTGGTTTAGCGGATGATGAATGCATTGTGGCCCAAGTTGGTACCTGCCAAGAGGGCCTTACCTGCCTGGCTGCCCTTCTGTTCCTGCACAGGTAGCCCTCATTAGTCACCAGGCATGGGTGCCAGCTTTTGAATTCACCATCATTTCCAGCACAAAGGCAAAGAACTCAATAACACAAGCACATTTCCTTTCTCAAATTCCTTTTGAGCATTGTCCGATTACTGCTATTATATCGCCGATAAATTGCTTTTGAGTTCTCTCTCCCCACATCTCTGCTATCAGTCTGATTCTAGCTGGGCTGAGAGCCTGTAGGGCAGTGGTTCCCAAACATTTTTGACCGGCAGCTCTCTTGACCTACTGGGCCATTGGCCACGGCTCCCCATTAGGGCTACAATCCTATACATCAGTGGTTCTCAAACTGTGGGTCGTGACCCACCATTGAGAAATTTAAGGGGCGGGGACAGCATGTTGGCGGCGATCCAGGAGACCGCTGCCATTGCAAAAGTGTCTGAAACCGCCATTTTTGCACTTACCAGGGCTGGGGGGGGGGCTTCGGGGAGGCCTGCACGACCCTCTGCAGGCCTCCCCAATCTTCGGATCACTGAAAAACGGCAATTTTCGTGCGCTTCCGGTTTTCGCGAAAACTGGAAATGTCCAAAAGTCACTGGTTTTCGGCGATCCGAAGGTCGCCCCCAAGCCCCGGTAAGTGCAAAAAAGGCAGTTTCGGCGGTGGTGATCCCCAGGATCGCCGTTGCTGCTGGCCCCACCCCCGCAAATACTTGGAATTATGCACTCAGAGAAGTGCTGCTATACATTGGGGTGGCGGGTTTTTCATGAGGATTCCACAGCTCCCCTGGCTGGTTTCCGCAGCTCCCTAAAGAGCCACGGCTCAGAGTTTGGAAGCCAATGGGTGAGGTCTGGGGGAATCTACCCAGGCTTGGAGGCAGTCAGTAGTATTGGCTGCAGTTAGGAGCAGACAAAGAAGAGGACTATAGGACCTTGGAGAGCTCCAGGGATAGCAGGGAGTTGAGCCATTAGCCTGAGACTGTATATCTCTGAGCAGGACCTTGTGACCACTAGAGCTCTGCCCCCATCATGACAGGCAGCCATTGAGTACCCTTTCCTCCTTTGTGAATTTGTTCAATCTCCTTTTAAAGCCATATAAGCCATTGGCCGTCACTACATCAAGTGGCAGTGAGTTTCACAGACTAATGAGGATGTTTTTTTTCCTTTTCTGTCCTGACTTTCAAGTTAGCCAGTTTCATTCGATGGCTTCTGATTCTGACGTTGAGAGAGGGAGAAAAATTCTTTCCAGGTACTCTGCACCAGCCATAATCTTATAAGCCTTGTTCATGTTTAGCGTTGATTAATCATACCTAATTTTTATTTTAAAAGATGAGTGAAAATGGATTTACCTGTTCACCTTTGTAACGAGGAAGAATATCCAGGAGGGTCCCTTGTGACAATGGTGGTTCTTCAAGTTTGTGCTTTTTCTTTTTAAAAAAAATCTTTTACTAATAAGGGTGAAAATCCTTAATTTTGCATTAGCAAAAGAGGGCTAATAATTATATAGTTAATTGGCATCTGGAAGTGAGGATGATCTTAATTACAAAGCGCCATTTCCCTAATAGCTACAAGGCTTGGGCATTTGATCTGTATGGAGATTGGTGGCTATTATTATGTAATTAGCAATTACATTAATGGGTGCATCATATTTTGACAGGATTTGCATATGCAAATAAAACATACCTTGTCGAGAATCCGCTGCTGTCCTTCTGTTCTCTTCTGTTCTCGGCAGTCTCCGTAACGAGAGCCCTTCACGTGCGGCTTAACCCGTTCCCCTTTTGAGAAAATGATATGACTGCCTACAAATGTCCCTTGTGCAGCAGGGAGGTTAGAGCACCTCTGACGTTTGGGCTTGTTGAATGAATGAATGAATCCAAACGCATTTCACGAAATGAAGGTGGGTGGTGGGTGCCTGCAGCGACTGTGGGGCTCCGCGTTGTGGCAGGTGATCCTTGACCACGCTGCTGTGGGGATCACGTGGCACTGGCCCACCTGGCCCAGCTCCTCTGGAAATGGAGATGGCTGGATTGCACCAATGGGCAAGATCTGGTTGCGCAATTACCCAGCCCTTAAAAAGAGGCCTGGCTTCTGTGGGGCAAGCAGCCCAGTTGGCAGCTATGTTGACGGTCCAAGGCATGGCTTGGAAAAGTGGTCCTTGCCCAATTTGAATAAATAAGAAAGCTTGAACTAGTCACCTGCCCGTCACAGGGCATTCGGACCACATGGGAAGACTTCTGGGGGGGGGGGAGCTCTTGCCCCGCTGGAGAGCCAGTATGGTGCAGATAAGGAAATGCTGCTCCTGCCCAGGCAGACACCGAGTCTGCCACTGACTGGCAGCAGCGCTCCAGGGTTTCAGCTTAGGGGTCTTTCCCAGCCCAACCTGGAGATGCTGCCAGGGATTGATCTCGGCTCCTCCCGCGTATGCAGCTGGTGTGCTGCCGCAGAGCTGCGCTACCTCCTTAAGGCTGATCCACACTACACAAGCTCAGGCGCGCAGGCCTCTGCCTCCGCGTGCAGAGCTGGTCGGAAGGAGTGTCTTCCCACCTGTTGTCCCTCCTGTTGTCCCACCTTCTTAGAAAGCGCAGCGGTGATTGGTTAAGCACAAATGCGGTCCGATACACGAGAGAAGAGAGAGAGGGGCAGGAAGGAGAGAAAACTAACATAACAATTTGAGCCAGGAATAGAATTCATCTTGCTAACTTTTGTGAGAAGGAGAAATGGATCCATGAGAAGTTGGAGACTCGAGTGAGTTCCGATTGATTGACAGCCCCTTCCATCCCGCCCTCTCATCCGATTGGTTGGCTGCAGTAGCTCCGCGAAGCAGCCCCCTCCAAAGATGGGTTTTCAGCTTTATGTACGCGCCGGAAATTGGGAGATCGCAGCTGCTCCGCTTGCTTCCACAATGGTGACACAGAGCTCCACACATCTCCGTAATGTGCCGGGATTCGTGTAGTGTGGGTCAGCCTTTACCGAGAGCAGCGACTCCTATGGGCTGGCTTTGCGCATGACGTCCAAAGGGATTGTGCATGCACTTTGCATCAAACAGCAGCATTATTTTTGTTTAAGTGGTTGGGCTTCTCCCGCTGCCAAAAGTGGTGGTACGTCAGGGTGACGGGGAGCAAATAAGGGATGAACATAATTTCCTCCCCCCTGATGGGTAGTTTAAAGAATGACTGGCATGGCGTGTGGTGTGCTTGGGGCCTGGTCGACTCCGGCTAACCCTTTCCAAGCAGAATGCAGAGGCAGCCTCTGTTGGTACGGCAACAGATGGCAAGCCCAACCGCCAAAGTAAACCGCAATATGTCTCTGCCACACCAGCAGTCCATTTGTCATGTCACGGCACTCTGTTGGGTTAGAGTGTTAACTTGTTTTATTCCCTGTCTTTGCTTTGCAAGGAAAAAAAACATGCACACATTCAGCAGGGTCTTGTAGCAGCTTTAAAGACTAGACCAGGGGTTCTCAACTAGTGGTACTAGTACCACCAGTGGTACTTCGGCCGACTGCTGGTGGTACTCGGACCGCCGGAACCCTGCTCTGATACAGCGCTTTCGGTAGCATGTTTTGCTCCTGAGAGGCGAGCCTCTCAGGAATGCCGAGAAGGGCCCTCCCGCCCGCCCAGAGTCTCCTACCTGTGTTTTCTGGCCTCAGAAAACCTGGAAGTAACTGGCAATGTCATTGCCGGTCAGTTCCGGTGGTACGTAGCAGAAGAGTGGCGCCGGAGGTGATACTTGGCTGAGAAGGGTTGGGAACCCCTGAACTAGACAATTTAATACAGCATAAAGTTTGGTGGAGTATGGTCCACATACTAATAATCGCAATTTAGCATTTGTATTCTGAGTGTGAAAGTGCTTTGTGTGTATTACCTTGATGTAATCCTTCCAAGGACCCTGTAAGGTACAGTACGTCAGTGTTATCCCCATATTGCAGATGGGGAAGTCTGAGGCTGAGAGGGAGTAGGTTGCCTGAGGCCGCCTACTGAGAGTTCACAGCAAAGGTCAGATTTGAACGGGGGGGGGGGGAAGAGTCCTGATTAGCAGCACAGCCGCTTAGCTCAACAGGACACCAGCCTCATCAGATGCATGCTCTTGTATGAATGCTGGGTTCGCCTAGTGGCGAAGAGAGCAGGGCCTCGGATGCAGCTCTTCGCCAAAGGGCATGTTTGGATAAGAGAGGGAGGGAAGAGCCCAGCCAGACTTCCTCTTTCCTCCCCTCCCACAAGTCCAGTGCAGCCATGACACAAGCCCCTGGAAGGGAGAGGGGGAGGGAACTGCCCAGCCACTTCCAAGCCTCTCTTGTAAGCATGAAGGCGAACAAGCTAAGGGTTGGCGCACACATTTGCACAGGTGCATGGGCCCCAAACGTGCTGGTGCCACAAGGGACCCTGGCACCCCCCCCTCCCCACTCATTTCTTTAATTTTTATAATTGAAAGATATAAATTACTGTAAACTTAGTGGTTGACTTCTTCTGAAGTTTGGTCATTAGTGTGATATTTTAGTTGTTAGTTGAAATCAAATGACATTTAACTATCGGGGGGGGGGAGAGAGGAAAAAAATGGCATGTTGTGGCCCCTTGGGCCCCTGACTCCCCTCTCCTTCCTGTCTCTCCACAACAGTGTCCTGTTCACACTTAATTGTGGTGTGTGTGTGCAAGCGTGGCCTCCCTCCTAGCGTCCAGGCAACTCTTCCGGGCGCCTCGTATGACAATCCTGCATTTTTCATTTCACCGACGTTCCCATTAATAAAGCGATGATCCCGAAGCTGCTTTGCTGAGTCTGTTCTTTAGGCTTCCATCACTCACGGCGAGATAATTTCACACCGAATCGTTTTTAAATTAAATGCCGATAAGGATGCGCGAGGGCTGTTGTGGCATGTGCTGGTTCGTGGGAGTCTATCAAGCCATTAATGTGTCATGACAAACCGCTTGACGGCAACGAGCGTAATTAATTATTTGCATAAATAATGGCTTGGACCTGGCTTTGAGGGCCTCGTCTGTTTTTGAGTTCTGGACGGAGGGTGAATCCTGAATCACTTGTAGAAAAGGGTGAAGCTCAGTTCTCTTGCGCCCCAATCCTGGCTCTGACATGTGGACAGATCTTTGAGTCACGAAAGAGGGAATACTCAGTGTGCATTTCAAATGCACAAGACATTCTGAACCATTGGACACATGATAGTTCCCTTTGTGCATGCAGTGTTGTCGTTGAAACATGTCACCTCTGGCCACTACCACATCCATTTGCCTGAAATGGTGCAGTCTAGGAAAATCTATCCCACTTCTACTGCTTTGCATAAATAGAGTCTCCATTCTGTATTTTCAGTGGGACTCCCCCATGTCCAAGTCTTGCTGGATTTACCCCTGGCTGTCATTGTAGGGCTAGACTATAAGGGCTTTCATGTTGGGGAATGAGACTCTCGAATCACTGGGACTGGAGTCTTAAGGGGAATCCCGGCAGGTTTGGGAACAAGGAGCTAGGTATAAGAGCCAGCTGAAAGGGTTGGTGCTGATCCGGAAACCTGTATAGCTCTGGGGTGAGTGGGGTCATCCTGAAGCCTAGGAGATTATTGCACTGGGTGAGGCTTGTGATAAAGGAACAGCTAAGCACAATTCAGCACACCCCCCCCCCCCATGACATCCAATCCACCCCACCCCATTTTGGTAACTTTGCAGGGGAGTTGCAAAACAGACCAAAAATTTTCGCCCATCCAGAGTGAGGACACAGCCAAGTCTGATTTGTTTTCTGATGATATCACATAGCCAATTATGAGCAAGGACAATCCTGCCTTCCTTTATTCTGATGTGGCTTTGTGACATCATCACACTGCCAAATCTGCTTGGCAGCCTAATGCTGCAATCTCATTGTAGTTAACACGTGTGCTCCTTTATTGATTAGGACAGTCTCAGTAAGATGGCTCTGGTGTTTTTTTTTTTTCTTTCTTTAACAGTGCCAAACCTGCAAATCAATGCAGATGGAATGTGAAAAAGCAATGCAAAGCTGGATACTCATGCAACTTTTCATCCCCCTGCAAATTTCCCTTGGCAAACAGCACAGCCTTCGTTCTAGCTTCAGCAGCAGCACCTGACAGCTATATCTGAAATACTCATTTCTTTTAAACATAGAGCTTTCCTTGAGCTTGTCACGCTCTTTGTCCCAGAAGGCTCTTGATTAGCAGCAATTCGGAGGAGCCATCTGATCTTTCAATGAGTCAAAAGGAACAATTGCATGCATTTTCATAATCACCATGAAACGCTGTCTATTTTTTATTTTAGTTTTTTTTTTCTATTTGGAGATAATAACAGCAATTATTAGTTAGAATTCCTCCTGTTTCGGGTCCCATTGTTTGTTTTTTCTTAGGAGGGAGCAAGTGCTTATTATTTGGGGAGGGGATGTTTTTCTTTTGCATCTCAAATTCTTTGCCCTCTCAAAACTCATTATTTTTAGCCGATGCAGCCTATGGGAATTCATCAGCGTGGTTAAATTTAGGATTGAGTCGGTAGCGTTTTTCTAAAAATGTAGCTATTTGGAGAGAGATGAATCGCCGGCTTGACAACAGGGGCTGAAGCCAGGGATCTGGTGCACAGGGAAGACGACCAAGCTCATTATGGCCCGTAGCATACCGCTGTGCGGGGAAAGCGATAGTGTGCCTTCGGATCTATTTTTTAAAACGTTATTTATGTATTCTTAGCCCACCTCCTGCCTCCAAAGCTTCAGGCTGCTGAGGAGGACAATACCAAAGCATGAAAAATGCTTTTGAAGGAATGGCGTCACTACGATGGTGATGGTATTCCTTGCGCCAACGCTTTGCGTGAGGAACGGTCGGCAAGCTGTATTAGGCGAGCCTGTTCTATGTGTGGTTGCCTGTGTCGTAAGGACCTGTGTGGTTTCCTGTTGTGTTTGCTGCTGCCTGAGGCTTTCTGGGTGCTTTGGAGTTTCTCAGCCTGGAACTGGGAATGTTCGCTCAGTGAGTGGTTGCCCCATATGGTGCAAGCTGCAGTCTGGAACATCTGTTTGAGTTCTCGGGTTCTGAACTGGCTCCACCACCACCACCACCCCTGGCTGCCCTTGGAGTCCTCTTAAACAGGAAGCCCTGTCCCGGCTTCCTGTTTGGACCAGGGCTTTGCCTGGACAAGAGTTTCTCCTGGCTCCATCCCGACCACCACCTGCGACTTGGCCCTGTGCATGTTGCAACACAAAACCCACTGTGGGTGGACTGCACCGCATCTCGCCATCGTGTTTATATCTCAGCCAGAAACAAAGATAGCTGGACCAGGAGCGCCAAGGGAATAGTGGCAGTGGGCCTCAGCCCTGATATGCATCCCCCCAGGCCCTGGGGGGAGGACATGGCCAGGATTTAATGGCAGAGTGCGATTAGATGGCGCAACTGGGATTGCTTCCCAGTTGAGCTGGGAGGCAAACGGGCAGTCAGGCAGAGGCTGCTAGGCTGAAAGCAACTCCATCTTTCCGTGAGCAATGGGTTGCTCAGCCTGAAAAACCAAACCAGATTTATAGGTCTAAATGGGAACCCTGTTGGCCTGCTGTGTCACCTGATCCCTACTTTGCTGGTAGCTGCAGTACCACCGTTTGGCCACCTGCAGTGGAGGCGCTGCAGAGAGTAAGCCAGCAGTGCCCTCCTCCAGCAAGTCGCCCTGATTGATGCACCAGAGTCTTGCCATCCAAGTCTCCAATTTGAGACATCTGGTCCCTTACTTAAGGGTCAGAAAATGGTACTGGGAGAGAGGACCCAACATGCCTCCTGTATTGCTGGGGGGCAGCAGAAGGATTGTTCCCCATAATTGCCTGTGTGAAACACGATATTACAAAAGTCTCTCAAAAGTCACCATTGTACCTCCGTCCTCCGCCGCTGATTTTCCTATCTTCCCCCCCCACCCCGCCCTCCGATGCTCCCCCAAGCATTGATTGCACAAACAGTCTCTCAGTGACAAACCTGATGCGGCTGAGTCCTGTAACTGTGTGTTCCCTTCTCTTTGTGGCATCCTGGCATTAATAACAGACTACATTGTGCGCCCTGCCACTTCGAAGCACAATCGTTCCGATAAAGGGCAGTCACTTAATTACAGGCCTGCTTAATTACAGCTCTGTGGAAGCTCGTTTGCTTGGGAGAGCCCCCTTTTCCATCGCCAAGCCATTGCAACGCTCGCCGTTTTTCCTTCCGCTGTGTGCATCTCCTTGCTTTGCGTTGGCGTTCATGACATTTATAGCCCGCCCTTCATCCAAGAAGTTCAGGACTTCCTCCTACCCCTTTATCCTCACGATAGCCCTGCAAGGTAGGTCAGGGCAAGAGTGACTTGACTGGCCCAAAGTGATCCACTGAGCTTCATAGCCAAGCTTGTGGTTTGGAAGTTGGGTTGGGTTGTTGGGTGCTGCTCTGTTTATGCAAAACTTTCCCTACTAATTTTTATTGTTTTTAATCCAATTTAGCTCTGATTTAAATGATTTGTTTGTTTTTTTAAAAATTCTTAAAACTTTGCTGTTAAATTTTTGAAAGAAAATCTCAGATTTTACCAATGGTGGCTTTGTGTGTCAAAAGTTGTATTCCACTCAAACCTAAGCACTGTGTGGTGTGTGCGTTCACGCGCATTCCCATTTTGACGACAAATTAATAAAATACCAGTTTTTTAAAAAGAGGTTGGCACACATCACCCGTGCTAAGTAAATAGAAGGTCATCCAGATTGAGCTGCCGACTAGGAAGGTTGAAGGAGACTGCTCTGTTCTACAGAATAGTTTTGCCCCTGGTGTCCTCTGATTTTTCTTGGCATCTGTTTCCAGTGAGGAATTTGAATGTATTTTTTTTTAAATAGCTTTGTCTGATATTTTCACCTAACCTCAGCTTGACATGGGAGACCCATTTACACTTTGTCTGTCTCTCATGCAGACAGGTTTCCTCTCTGCTTTCATAATGTTTGACTTTTTTTTTTTTTTAGAAACGGGCTTTTCCCGTCTTGAGTGTCTGTGTCAACGTTCTCTCTGTCTTTTGCTTTCAGCAATGGAAGGCGTGCCTTTTATGATCTCTGAGAAGTTTGCCTGTGCTTCGGAAGGGGTGAGTTTCTCTTTCATTGCCTCTGACTTGTATTCCTTAACTGCAGTTGATAGCGGTCGTCCTCTTCATAGGAGCCTCCTGCTCATAAGAACATAAGAAGAGCCCTGCTGGATCAGGCCAAAGGCCCATCTAGTCCAGCTTCCTGTATCTCACAGTGGCCCCACCAGATGCCTCAGGGAGCACAAGACAACAAGATACCTGTGTCCAGTCGCCACTCCCTTGCACCTGGCACAGAGAAAACCTACTCCTACAACCAGGAGGTTGCTTTTCCCCATCATGGCTCGTAAGCTGTGATGGACTTTTCCTCCATAAATCTGTCCAATCCCCTTTTAAAGGCATCCAGGCCAGGTGCCATCACCACATCCTGTGGCAAAGAGTTCCACAGTTGAATTACACGCTGGGTAAAGAAATATTTTCTTTTGTCTGTTTTTAATACTCCCTCCACTCAACTTGAGTGGATGTCCTCTAGTTCTAGTGTTGTGTGAGAGGGAAAAGAACTTCTCTCTCTCCACTTTCTCCATCCCATGCATAATTTTATACGTCTCAATCATGTCCCCTGGACCAGGCGTGCCCAAGGTTCCCTGTTTCAAAGAGAACACAATTGGAGACAGGTCTACCTCCAAAAGAGGGTCAGGATGGGGTGATGGCCGCCAACTTGGCTGTCTCTGGAAAGAGGCTGATGGGTCTTGTGGTAGGTGTTGGCCAACAGCTAAGTTGCACCTCCACAGAGGTGGTGTACCAACAAATACTGGATGAAGACGCACTTCAAGAACACACTCCAAGATCTGATGGAAGACGGATCTAATACGGGGTATGAGTCATGATGGCTGCATGCAATCTCCAGGTTTGGTTCTAAATACCAATTTCAGGGAAGCTACAGAGTCTCTGAACATGGAAGTTGCATCTAGTCTTCAGTAGAAGCATCTAGTTAGAACGGACATAAGAAAATATTTCTTTACCCAGCGTGTAATTCATCTGTGGAACTCCTTGCCACAGGATGTGGTGATGGCACCTGGCCTAGATGCCTTTAAAGGGGGTTTGGACAGATTCATGGAGGAAAAGACCATCGCAGGTTACAAGCCATAAGCAACCTCCTGGCTTTGGAAGTAGGTTTTCTCTGCCAGGTGCAGGGGAGTGACAGCAGGAAACAGGTTATCTTGTTGGCTGTGTGCTACCTGAGGCATCTGGTGGGGTCACTGTGAGATACAGGAAGCTGGACTAGATGGGCCTTTGGCCTGATCCAGCAGGGCTCTTCTTATGTTCTTATGACTGCTAGCCGTGGCTAGATCTCTCTCTTCCTCCAAGAATTGGTCCAGTCCATTTTTAGTGAGGACATGGAAAGAGCCAGATCACAGGGCCTTCAACTTCAGCATTCTCTTCTAAGGCCAACCAGATGCCTTCAGGAACATGTGAAGGGTGTTGGTCTCCATCAACTGATACTCAGTGTCACACTTCTGTGAAAACAGAGAGCTTGTTGGCCTTGAAGGCAAATAGCCGATGATGGCCCTCTTCTCTGCTTCCTTGTGTGAGGCTTATTCTGAAATTCAGAGCTGGGGCCAACTTCCACAGAGAGAGGCCCAATTCTCCCAAATGTCACAACTTGCACCCTCATGTGATGCCCTCCATGTAGAAAATGAGCATGTTGGAGGTAATGGGTTCTAGCCTCACCTTTTTCCTGACATGCTAGTTGGCTAGCTCTCCACGTACATTCTGAAGGGGTGAAGCCCAGAAGTGTGAATTGTATGTTCAAAATATGTCTAGCTGTCTTTCAGCCCCGCTGAAGTGGCCATCAGCGCGACTCGTGACCTTTTCATAAAGCGGTGTTAAAACCAGTCAATGAAAGGTCCTATCTGCCCGCTTAAGAGCAGGCGGTGTAGGGCCAGCTTGGCTTCACAGGGGAGGGAAGTCCCTAATTGGGGAACCACCATTGAAAAGGACCTGTTCTGCATCTCCACCAGGGGGCACGGCTAGCGGGACACGATCCTGCTTCCCCTGAACACATTTGCCAAACCCGGGAGGGGTGTTACATGAAAATGGCTGTCGTGTTGCAGCCGTGTGGCGTTCTTGGAAACAGCTTAATTTTCCGCCGGCCACCCATCATGCAGACTCCAGCCAGCCATGGCCCCACCTGCGACTCGTCCTCAAAGCCCTATTTCTGGAAGCTGCTTAAATCTTGAAAAATGCGAGCCATTCTACACATGGAGCGCAAAGTAACTGTAGTTGACCCAACTCTGCTCGGTTGCCGTGGTGACGCTGGCCGGCTTCCAGCTGCCGGGAGCGCCAGGCCTCGCTCGCCCTGTTTGCCAATTCCACTCGAGGAAGTTGAGAGGTCGTTACGTCCTAATGAGGCAGCAGATGGACCCTCTGCTGGAGGCCAGGCAGCAGCAAGGCAGCCTTAAGAAAAACCTCTTCCATCTTCCCCGCTTCTCCCTCTGGCATGAGGATGTCGGTGGTGCCAAATTGTCTTTTGTGCGGTGCAGCTTTGCCAAAAGGCTGGTGTATCTTGGGACGACGGTGGCACACGATGGCTGTGTCCCGCCAAGAGTTGGGCCCTGTGAAGAAGGGGCCTCGGAGGCGTCCCGTGTCCCGCCAAGGGCGCTCCTTTCGCCGCTAAGACCTGCCGTTACCCTCCCGGCTTCCCTCGATTGCCTTCTCTCCAGGAGAATACTAGAGCTGTGTCTTTGGGCTGTGCTTGTTCCTGGTCCCCTTGGCGTTGCCAGGCAGTCGGCATTCCACAGCTTCTCAGCCAGATGCCAGCGGAGATTAAGCCCCTACTAATCCTCCCCTCAGATTCTTTAGACGCTGTTGCTGACACACAGTTCGGACGGGTTGACGCAGCCATGCCAGGCCTACTTCCCCGCTAGAGCTGTGTGCTTGGCAGCTTTTTGATGGGGCGGGGACATCCGCACGTCCGCTCGTCAAGCAGAGAAGCTGTCGTGGCCCCGCCCACTGCAGAATGGGCTGGCGAGGAAGAGAGGCGGTTCCAGTGCTGGGCAGCTCTTACAATGAAGAAATCCTTACTCATGTCTAGCCTCAATCAGCTTCCCTGTAGTCCCAACCCATTGGTTCTAGTCCTGCCCTTAGAAGCCACAGATCAAGTCCTCCCCTTTTTCTGTGGAACAGCCCTTCAGATACTTGAAGATGGCCATCCTATCTCCTCTCCAAGCTAAACATAGCTCTTTTCACTATTCCTTGTGGGACTTGGTTTCCAGACCCCTCATCACCTTAGCTGCCCTCCTTTGAACCTGCTCCCGCTAATCAGTATCCTCCTTAAAAATGTTCTTAAATGCACTCGATTTCTACCTGCCTTTGTGACTGTGTACATGCGTAGAATTCTGGGCTGCCTTTTGACCCCAATTGGTCGTCCAGGTGACCCAAAAGTACCCTACAAGAAGAGTCTTGTGCTTTGCAGCCAAAGATCTCTGGCTTAGTCCCTGGCATGTCCCTTTCATAAAGAATCTTGGGTAATGGCCCTGGGAAAGACCTGCCAGGGATTTAGGGAGCAGCTACAGGTAGGGGAAGGCAAGTCCCTGGCCTAGAGGAACCGGGGACTGACTCGTTGCAAAGCAGTTTTCAGGCATCCAGACGGCATGATGATGAAAAGAACAAGCTGCCAAACGGTTGGTGCTGCTTATTTTAAGCAGCAAAAAGAGAGCAGCACCCGGGTGCTCCATCTGTTGAGCGAGTGGTGCCGCACAGAGGAGCAGAGGTGATTCCAAATTGGGTGGTGCCTTGATCTGTACGCTGGAATGGGGAGCCCGAGAAGCTTCTTTCCGTGGAGTCCGGCTCTCGGTCCATCTCTCTCAGTAGTGCTTGCACTGACTGGCAGCGGCTGTCCAGCTCTCCTTCCCTGTCCTAACTTCTAGAGGTTGAACCCAGGGCTTTGGGCATGCTAAGCACCTGCTCTCCCGCTGAGCCAAGACCCCTTCCTCTAATATACATGATTAAACCTATAGCAGGTGGTGATGTGCGGCTGCTCTTTTGATTGTGGATGTCACATATCCACTCTGGCTGATAAGTATCCTGATTAGGGAAAAGCAGCGAGAAGAGATCTCTGCCCCAGTGGCTGCTCTTTTGGAATGTGTCATGATCTGGTGGCCTGAGTATCCAGACCTTTTTGCAGGGGAGGCTCTGTGTGTAGAAAACGAGAGCATCTTTTGGCCGGGCTTACCCTGTGGTTTGACTTGGATGTCTGTGGTGCTCCCTTGCAGATGCAGCCGGTCGACCTCTTGGGCATCACCATTAAATCCTTGGCAGAGATAGAAAAGGAGGTAGGTGCTTTCTAAGTTGTTGCCATTCAGTGCTCCGGCTTCAGTGTGCGCTTTGTGGCTGGAAAGGGCTTTCTTCCCTGTGTGTATTTTTGCACTAAAATGTACTTGAAATTCTGCTGAAGAATGTAGGAGCAGCCCTGCTGGATCAGGCATTCTACAATGGCAATTAAATCATGGCCATGTTGTGTTCTTTTTCTTAATTTGCGCCATGTATTCTGCATTATTTAATAATAATAATAATAATAATAATAATAATCCAATGACCAAGAAAGGTGGTATATAAATACTGGTATTATTATTATCTTGCTTTGACTTGAGCCACGCAGGGTGGTAGCAGGTCCTGCCCTCTTGCTGCTAAAAATTCTCCTGTGCGAATCCTCTGGCTGCTGAGGTCTCACTTGACGCTGCCTGCCTGTGTTGAAGGATGGGCTCCTGCAGTCAGAAAGTGCAGACAGTCCTGGGTAGCTCCGTAGGCTCCTTCCCAGCCCCAGGCTGAGCAGTTCTCAGTCCACCATAGGACGCTGCCTCCTACAGGCTCACATCTGTCTCTGCTGATGATACCAACCCAGGCCGGCAGCATCTCTCCAACATTTCCACCAGGGGTCTTTCCCAGCCCTATCCAGAGCTGCTGCCAGGGGTTGAACCCGGGACCTTCTGCATGCAAAGTCAGAGCCTTGCACTGAACTCCAAAACTTCCAGGCCCTGATCCCACCTTGGAGGGATCCCACCTTGGAGGGATCCCTTCTTTGAAGGGAATCTTCAGCCAATTCCCTTGCCGCTGATCCACTTAGGCCAGACCCGGGCGGTTCTCGTTAGCACCGCGAACGTTTAATATTAGTCACTCTCACCGTTGACAAGGGAGGTGTTTGGCTGCACTAATTTCCGGCGCCAGTTTCTTTGTGAAGCGGCAGCGAAGGAGCTGTCAGTGGGGGAAGAACTTGCCTTAATTTTATGCAGAGATCTGGGGTGGAGTTGTCCTTCCCCCCCCCACCTCCCTTGCGTCTCCTTTTTCATCTCCAGCCCTCCAGAGCACAGTCACATGGAATGGTCTTTAAATGAACATATTTGCTAACTGGCAGGAATTCAGGTTGGGGCAGTTGAGGCTTTTTTTTGTAAGTGTTAGTTCCAGCGATTAGCTGGGAGTTACGGTTATTTTTTTTTCCTCCTCCCTCTGCCTCTCCCGCCCCCCCCCCCCCCGATCCCAAATGACTGGAGAAATTCATCTTGATTATAATTGCTCTTACCCACGCATATCTAATTTGTGTCTTTTTAAGTGTTAATTAGTAAACAGTTTGAGCTGACATCTTTATGTGTTTGCATGTTTGAAAAATAGACTGTATTGCTTATTTAGCTGCGGGCACTTGCAGCTCGCCGCAACATCACGACATTGACATAAAATTAATGAAGACGTGGGTGCCAGTTGTTTTTTTTCTTGGAGAGCTCTCTCCTCGACGAAGCTCTCCTTCATGCCACTTAATTTTATTTTATCTTTTAAAAAAAGAGTGGGAGAGGCACACCCCATGAGTGGTTGTATTCATGGTACAACCACTCGGCTAAGCGGGAGTTGCTTGCAACAGTTGCAATGAAATGGCAGCATCTGTTTCCTCAGTACCTAGGCAGCAAACAACCTTGCACCTGGGATAATGCCTTGATGTCTTCTCTTTCTGTGGCTGCCTCCTAACTTTCTGTACCTGGTATCTCTCACAAATACCGGAAGGTGTGTTCTTGTGTGTATTTGCGGGTTTTCTTGTGGTCACACAGTGCCATCTAGTGGTGGTGTCTCTTTTTGCAACCAGATGAAAAGATGGTGGCGCATATAAGCTCCTCACACAATGAAATCTGCTCTGCCTATGGTTTGGAATGCGTTGCCTTGTCTGTTCCTCACCATAACCATAGACTGTGCCAGGAGGGGTAAGCACTCTCCAGACAAATAGTAGCCCCCTATGACCTCCCCAGTCCTGGGCCCCTTTGCTGGCTAGAAGGACAGGCACTTTTCACATGCTCAGGAGGCTTTTCTTCATTAGCATCAACTAGTATATATAAAAATCATCAATAACTGTATTAATTAAAAAAAGGTTTTAAAAGAATGCCTTGCAGTTGAGATTTAAGATAAGCCCCAACGGCTTTGTTGGATAGAAAAAAAGTGAATTTTGTTGGACGGAAAAGTGAATTTTGTGGAGTGGTTTGCAGGAAGTGAAATATGAAAGGGACAGTTATCTAGTGCCCCCCCAAGCAGTTTTACCAGATGATACTTTTTTCTTTTAAACTTTGACTCGCCATTTCACTCATATGGAGACAGAGAAAATTAGTAACGTTTATTTGGAGACTTTGCAGAAGATGTGCTTGGCTTGGCCAGTATACTTGGGAATGGCAGACTAGAGGACAGGGTCCCGCTTCTAGGGAGTTCAGTATGGGATCCTGCTGAAAAGAGAGCAAGGTGGCTTGGTCTTTGGGATTCTCCTCCCAGGCCAAGGAAAACCCTCTTGCAAGTGTGGAGACTGGCTTTCCAGCCAACTTGGCTCCTTTCGCCCACGGGCAGGGAGGGAGGTAAATGGTGTGACTCTAATCGGAATTGGGCCACTTGCTCCAAGTTCCTCCACTTCAGACGCTAGCTGGGTGCCCAGTACGTTTGGCTTCTGCAGCGCAGGCTCTTTCCAAGGATCCCAGCAAGAGATCAGAGCAGCTCCAAGATGCCCTGTGTGGACAGGTAGCAGGTTATTGTTTTTTTTCCTGGTGATTCCAGAAAAGATAAAATATGGGGATGGGGCAAACACAGAAGGGCAAAAGCGCATTTCAGAAGGGAGCCTTGTACTTCAAGAAGTAGTAATTGAATATAGCATTTGTAAAGCAGTTCGCAGGTATTACTTGTGACAGGTATTACTACACTCCTGTCAACAATTTTTATAAGGTGAGATTATTATTCCCATAATATATATGGGGAAGACTGAGGCGGAGAGGGAGTGACTTGCCCAAGGCCACCTTGTGAGTCGGTGGCAGAGGCAAGATTTAAAGCTGCTGCTTGACCCAGAATAATGACTCTCACCGAGATACACCGAGATGCTTTCCAGAGCAGTGAGAACCAAAGAGTCAGGTCTTTGCCCCAGGCAGCTTACAATAGGTGAGAGTGACAACAGAGGGGGAAGGACAAGGGATGAAACGGGGGAGAACAGCTACACAGACCTTTCGTGTAAATGCCAGAGTTAAGACATTTCAGGCAGCAGGGGATTGGTCTGAAAGAGTAGGGGGGCACTGTGGAGGCATTCTGGGGTGGTGGTGGTGGTTCCAGGCGTAAGGGGAGGAAGGGTGTGGAGTCATGTTTAAGGGAACTGGTGATCCGTAGGAGCCCATTCCAGGGAGGAAGGACTCCAAGGAGGAATTGAACTTTGAGGGAGTTGGAGATCTTGTGTGTGTGTGGGGGGGGGGGGGGGTCCAGGCATAAAGGCAGTGAGCCATTGGAGCCACAGGAGGGAGCTGCAGCTCTCATGACACTTTGGAGGAAACCCAGTGGTCTCATCCCAAACCCAGTGAAGGGTGGTGAGTAATTTGTTCAGTACATTTTTAACCTCCCTCCAAGAGAAATTTGCATCGTTGTCCACGCTTCCCTCCCACCACCTAGTTCATCCTTGCAACATCCCTGCCAGGTAGCGGTAGGCTAGGCTGGCACATGGTGACTGGCCTGTGGCCGAGCTTCGTGGCTGAGCAGGGCCTTGACCTGAGGGCGCCCTAGGCCTGTTCCAACACACTCCACTGCTGCAAGGAACTGCAACCACAATTAATCCACGGTCTGTGTACAGATGTTGCACCCTCCAGCTTGACTAATGGCAATGGGCCTTTAAGGCTCTTGGCACAACGCAGGTTCAAACCTTTCCTTCCTTGTGTATCTGCATACACAGCAGGTCACCGGGGGGGGGGGAGGGGGTGTATAATAGGAAATCATAACTGAGATATTGGAGCACCTATAGCTTCGTAGGGGTAGAGGTGGGGTACTTCATAAGTGGTATTTTTCTCAGCTCCAACCTCCGTGCTCAGAACAGGCTCCTGTCTCTCGGTTGTAGCATTTCCAGAGTCTGAGGTTTTGGTTGAGAGAGAGATGTTCGCCCAGGCAGTTCTACTGAGCAAGTCAGTGCGGATAGTTCTGGAATTGCAGAGCTTGGGGTGGCATACTTGGTTCTTCCCCCTTATCCTCACAACAACCTTGTGAGATAGGCTTTAGTTGAGAGAGAGAGAGTGTAGATGACCAGCTTGTGGTTACCAAGCAAGCTTTGTGGTTAGGTGGAGACTTGCAACTCTGGTCTCTCTGCTCAGAGTTCAGCACCCTAACCGCTAGGTCACACTGCCTCTTCCCTCTCAAGTGGGAACAGTGTTGCCAGAGAGATACAGTGACTAGTGTTGGCTGTTAAGACCTGGGTTCAGATCCTCATGGAAACACAGAGCTCCTTAGAGAATCTGTCCCTATCTCTCTACTAATCTCTCTCCGTCTGGTTATGAGGATAAAATGGGCAGATGCTGTCCTGAGTTTCTTGGAGGAAGCGCAGGAGAGAAGTGGATTGATAAAATTGGACATGGTGTCCTTCTCAAAAGTCATTAGCATCAGAGGTGACCTTGAAGGTCATCTAGTCCAGCCCCCTGCCCAGTGCAGGTGACTGCTACAGCATCCCTGCCAGGTTGGCTGGCCATCCTCTGCTTAACAGCCTCCAATGAGGGATAGCCCACGGTTGCATGAGGCAGACCAGGCTGTTCTTACACCTTCAGAAATCCTTCCTCATGTCTAGCCTAAATCTGCATCCCTGGAGTTTCAACCCATTGGTCTAGTCCTGCCCTCCGGAGCCAGGGCATGACGTCTGCAAGGGGGCTGCAAAGCAAAAGGGACAGCAGTAGCCGAGTCCCCGTGATTGGAAGGATCAAGTGTCTTGTCTCCAATTACCAAATGGCAGGGGCAAGCAGCCAGTTGTGGGGTGGTGGTGGTGGTGAACAAATGGGCGTCCCTGTCTTGCCCTGCTGTTGGGCTTCCCAGGACTGAACATGGTGAACCTAAGTGGCACCTGCATGTACAAAGGCAGCATACCCCCAAGTAGCATGCTTGAGATAAACAGGTGCTGCTTGCGCGATTCCTGGAGGCATTTGATGGGAAACAGGACACTGGACTAAATGGGCCTTTGGTCTCATCCAGCAGAGCTCTTGTATTCTAATCTGAGCCTAGGTAAAGATATTTGGTCTGCTTTACAAGGTTGCAGTAAGGATTACTGGCTGCTTTGAAGACTCAAAGGCTTCTAAATGGAATGCAGTTCATTCTTTAAGTGTACCACTGAGGTTATGCCACAAGGTGGCAGCATTGCCACGTGCACATCCCAAGGCCCCCTTGTTGAGATCTGATAGTTAAGTGATGACTCCATACAGGGAACTTTTCTCCCAGTTTAATCCGGACTGGCAAGAGTCAAAGCATTTGGGGGACCGCAGTTGGGTCTAAATCTTCTTTCCAACCCCACCGAGCCACCCCTTCGGTGTGTTTGTCTTAAAATGGTATCACTTGTGCTTGTTTCAATTCCATCAGAGTGCATGTTGCTTTCCAGGACACAGATCTCTGCCTTGAGGAGCATACAGATTTAAGATTCTGCCATGGAGGGGTGCAGAGTATCGAGAAGAGAGTAGAGTTACGTGAGCCAGTCCTGAAAAACCGCCACGTTGCATTTAGATGAAGGGGTGGATGGCAGTTAGGTATTTACTTCTACAGGACAAAGCAACAGGGAGGATTATGGGATGCCATTCCAAAGGGAGGCTAAATTTGCAAACTGCAGAGAGATCTCTCAAGAAACCAGAACACTGATGAGGGAGGAAAGTGGAGAATTCTAAATGCCTGTGAAGAGCCTTAAGTAGCAGTGGAAGCTGTGTCTGAAAATGCCTCCATTCAAAAATGTTTGTAGGCCTCCTTGGAGATCCAAGTGGTGGAAAGTCAGGGTCGAAATCGGTCTCGCGCTTCTGCACTGCTCCCTTAGCTGCCTTAGCCATGAAGAATCCCGCTTGCTTTTATTGGCGTGGTCCAATTGCCAATTCCATTGTCGTGCTGGAGCGTGACGGGAGAGATGTTATCTATTAGGGATGGACCATTGCTCGCTTTAGTACAGCCCCCGCTTTGCATGTAGACGGTCCCAGGTTCAGTCCTCCGCATCTCCAGGTAAGGCTGGGAAAGGCCGCTCTCTGTCTGAAGCTCTGGGAGACGCTGCCAGCCCGTGCAGACTAAGGTGGTTCACGGGCCTGACTCAAGTCGACAAGGCAGAGGGACCCATTTCTGGCTCTCTACCCAATACATCATTTCGACCTGGAGCTGAATCCCTGAGACAGGATTCCTGTTCCTGAGCTGTTCCTTTTGTCGACGGCACAATGCCACAATCTTTCACAAATCCCGTTCATGTCTTTCTCTCTCTGTGTTCTGTTTTGTTCCCTGCAGTACGATTACAGCTTCCGGACGGAGCAGAGTGCCGCAGCCAGACTTCCCCCAAGCCCCACTAGATGTCAGCAGTTGCCACAGTCCTGAGCTCCCTCAGCTCTTTGGAGGCATCGATGTGATGCGCATGTACTACTGAGAGGGGAAAGGACCCCCTCCCCTCCACGCAACCTTTTCCCCCATCTCCCCTTGCCCCTATCAAGCAGTGTTACTGGAACCCTTTCTAGCGAAAACAGACATTTTTTCCTAATTATTTGTCACTCTTTGTACAATGTAACTGGATTGGGGAATTTTTTTGTTTGTTTTATCTGTTTAGGTTTTGATTGGCCGGTGTTGACCATTTTCATCCGCCGCCCAGACACGCCAACTCCCTTTGGGATTGCTTCACATCATCACTGAGTTAACATAGATCTTGATGGATGTGCTTCTCCGTCTCCTTTAAATTTTCTCCCTAGTAACCGGTTCTGCCGACCAGCCTCTTGCAACCCAACGAAAGGCATCTTGGTTCAGGAAAAGATAAGAATCGCACACTGTCCACGAAGAAGCAGGCCCCAAAGCTGTGGCTTTGGTTTGGAGGCAAAAAGGCAACCCACTACAGACTTGAAGCCACGCGGGTAAATGTGGCCGTTCACCGTGATAATCTGCCCTAGACTTGCATCTGTATCGCCATACAGCTGTAGGAGGTTTCCTCCAGATTGTAAGGAGACGGACTATCAGATACTGACTTGGCCAGTGTTTTTTCATATCCTGCAGTTATTTTGTTGCGCGCCGGCTTATAAAAGAGAAAAATCCAACCCTTTGCCTTCTCCGTGATCAAAACTTTGCTACAGATCTTTTGTGGTTGGAATACGCTCAATACCTTTTGCAGCCTGGACTCCAAGCCTGGAAGTGCACTCGGTCCGATACATTTTGAGGGGCACCTGGCTCCCCTATCAGTAACTCGGTTCCCAAGACATTTGTATGATCTCCTCGTATTTCAGCAGAGGGAAGCAATGCTTACCTAGAAGCATGGGAGACGTTCCCTGGTGCTCTCTCAGAACATCGTAGCAACCCTACGAAGATACCCACTGTCTTTCCTCCACCCCAAAAATACTTGAATGCCACCACTAACAAACCAGCCAACAGAGAACGTGCCAGTAGTTTTGGCTGGATCCTCAGTCTTTCTCCCCCACAGGCTGCTCAACGTGAG
Organism: Plestiodon gilberti rubricaudatus; assembly: GCA_026170595.1. NCBI lineage: Eukaryota > Metazoa > Chordata > Lepidosauria > Squamata > Scincidae > Plestiodon > Plestiodon gilberti. The sequence continues at coordinate 12,501,376 of JANXHW010000008.1, read as the reverse complement.
AGTGTTAACCATGTGTGCCTCCTGAAGTCTTCACAGAAGGACCTCGGACTTCGATCCTCGACAGGACTGGGAACTTTCTCCCAGTCCCAAAACACTCTCGCTTCAGTTTCCAGCATGCTCCTCAATGGGTGTCTCCAGCCTTTCTGCTTGAGCCCCAGATGCACGCGTCGGTGAAATCTGTTCCTAAAATTAAGTTATTTTCGACGTCTGTCTTGCGCTGTTTCACAACCCCCCCCCCGAACAAACGCTACATTATGATGGCTAAAATGGACAGTGTTTTCCTCTGTAGGACAATTGAAAAGGTTCAAACGTGGAACATGTAAATACTGATTGCCTAACCCTATTAAAATGCAGATGTCCATTGTGAGTGGTGGGGCTCCTGTGCTCCGTGTTCTTCCATCGTTTTCCTGAAGGTTAACTCTGTCTTTAGTTCTGATGCCTTTTTGAGTTCAGAATGATGCCCTGTAGGGAAGAAAGGCCAGTGTTCTGGGAAGACCACATTTCCCTCCTGGGCCCCCCCTGGTATTTCACTCGTGGTGTCTCCGCATTACAGGTCAGAAGCCAGATGGATGTTTGTCTGTTGTGCATTCCAACTCCTACAATCCCAGCCTCTGGAAATCACAGTCTCTGGTTGTCACCTCTCTGACTTGAGGAGTGGCCTTGTAGATACAGTCTGCACACCTGGTTCTGTAAAGAGCCGTTTGGGGGTGTCCCAGGGGAAGATGCTCCTTCCTATTTTCATGCTCCAGTTAACTTCTGAAAGGCATGGAAAGTGTAGAAAGGGGCATTTGTGCAACCTTCAGAATTGGTGGGATGGGAGTCCTCAAGCGAGGACATTTGTCACAGGCCTGTTCAAAAGGCTTCGTGTCTCCGTGTCTCTTTTGTGGTTGAGGAAGGAGGCGTGTCCTCCAGAATGTGATCCGCCATAGTTCCATGGTTGGTTTTGAAGGGCACCTTCCTGTGGGGGCTTCCCTGCCAGGCTCTCTGTCTACTGCTCTCTGTCTACTGCAGGTTCAGATGCATCAGCATAGTGGCCAAATTCAGATCACCCTCTGGCTTAGACCATCGTCTGAATGCGGCCAGCTGCTCTTTTCTAGAATGCCTTGGTTGGTTTCTTTGCTGTCGGCCTGCCAGGCTGCTAACTTTTTTGTCTTTGGAGTGTAAGGCTAGCCTGTTTAGGTGTACCAGTTTCTTAAATCTGGGTTTTAGTTTTTAAGCGAGGGGCAAGACTCTACCATTCCTCACTGTTCCCATGTCTTCCTCGAATTCTCTCTAGCCTGAATTGGTCAACGTGCAGGACTGAAGCTTGTTCCTAGATCAGTTGCCTTTCTCATCATGCAGTCATGGTTCCTAGCAACATTTCCTTTTTTCACCTGGTATTGAAGCATCCTCTTACCTGTAGAGAGATCTCCCTTCCAGTTTCCAGAAACCCATAGTCCTGTTCTGAAAATTTGGATTGATTATGAGTTTAGAGGAATGTGGCTTCTTAGTCCCAATTTTTGCCTTTCTCAACTTTGTGCAAGGGGGTGCAGCCATATTCCAGAAAGACAGTGTGTTCCATCAACTATTACGACAGTGGAAGTTGGTCCCAGAATTTCAAACGTACTATCTCCACTCCTCGGAGATGAAAAACCAGTGTTATCATACATCTAAATAAATCCAGGGAATCTTTTGACCTCCAAATGCCAGTATGGCTGAACTCCCATGGCCACTGTTGTTTCCCTGGTAGGTTGGTTGCAACCTTCCGTGATGTGGTCTTCATAGAAAGGGCTCCACCAGGATCACGGTGAAGATTAATGCAGGAGTCAACCATTAGTTGGTGGTTGGCAGTCCAAGACGTGTTGTGAACCAGTTCGCTTGGCCAAATTACTGTACGGGTTCTACCATATAGTGACTGGGAAAGATGATTGCAGGATGAATGTAAAGCAGTCATTTGACATCCCCCCCCCCCAAAAAAAAATACCCATATAAACTGCAAGTTTGACAAGCAGTGGGTTTCAAGCCTCTTTTGCAAACTCCACTGTTTCCACATAGAGGAGGTTTCCATATCACAGCAGTAAAATCTGTCTGCAACCTAACTTGCACAAACGGATGAGGAGGCGTCCCTGGGTAAGATCTGATTTTCCACTAATGATCCAGGTTGGCTCTGTGGTATTTTCCTTTAAAATGTGGGGTGTTTTGTTCTGGTGCCAGACATTGGAAGGTGGCTTCTGACTGATGCCCTGTGAAACACATTGGTAAAAACAACCGTTGGATCACAAAAGTGCTGTTGTGTGCAGTGGGGAAACGTTGGTTGTGTTGTGTGTTTAGTGTGCGCGTGTGTTGTATGTGTGGGGGGTGTTTCTTATGACAGATGCTAGGCGTTTTCCTTGTGTGGGGATGTTGAAAATGGATTAACGTGCTCACTAATCCTGTTAATATTCTTTTTGTATTTATTTTAGACGGCCTTCCTTGTGTTTTGCAAAGGGAAGTTTTGTGTGTTGAGAATTTAGTCTGTACTCTTAATATAATTTTGTTTAAATAAAAGTTGGTTTTAACCTGTTCTCTTTTCTTGCAAAGGTTCTCAAATTGTCCTTCTTGCTGTACTTTAAACTGGGCTGGGTGGGAGAGGGGGTGCGCCACTGGTCTCCAAATAATATAACAAATTGGGATGGTGGTCAGTAGTGTTGATGTCTTTAAAAGGGGGATTGGACCAGTTCACCAAATAGCTATTAGCCCTGTCCACATGGCTATGTTCAGAAGCAGTTTCACTCTGAATACCAGTTGCAGGAACGAGCTATTGCCTTGATCTCCTGCTTGTGGACTTCCTCAAGGCATGTTATTGGCCATTGTGGAGGAGAGGGTGCTGGACCTTTGGCCTGATCCAGAAGGGGTCATTCTAATGTTCTTATGGAATGCATTTAAACATTCAAACGGAAACATTGTGTGTTCAAGTACATCCCTCAAACCAAAAATTCCCTGCACAATGGAAAGCTAATACCTCAAGGAAAAGCATTCTAGCCTAGCTTAACATGAGAAGAGCCTTGCTAGATCAGGCCAAGTTCTAGTTCAGCTTCCTGTATCTCACAGTAGCCTCAACAGATGCCTCAGGGAGCACGCAAGACACCAAGAAACCTGTATCCTGTTGCCACTCCCTTGAATCTGGCATTCAGGGATTGAACTTGGGGCCTTTTGCGTGCAAGGCAGGTGCTCTGCCTACTGAGCTACAGCCCCCTTCCCAAGGTAAAAGAGGCTCTAAGAATGACTGAAAACCGGAAGAGGAGGCCTGGAATAACCTGCGGGGGGAGCAGGTCCCCCTAGCCCCCCTCTCCCCCCCCCCCACAGCTATGGCCTTGCTTTGGTGTAAAGGCCTGTCTTTGATTTTGTTCTGAAGCTCACCAGGCCCATTGATGCGTTGAGTAGAATAACAGCCATTAAAACAGCCGAGTGGGAAAATCTCTCCCAGAGCCAATTCTTGTTGATTCAATTTTCTTGGCCGCCGCCTTCTCATTTCCCCGGTCGCTTCTTCCTCGCGTCACATCGCAACCTGGCAGCACAAGCAAGGATTTTCATCATTTGCCCGGCCCACCCAGGCAGCCCCTCTCCGTTCTGGCATTTCCTCCTTGGAACTGGGCAGACGGGGGCCTCCTCCTGTCTCTGTGTGGTTTTGTGCTTTTTTTAAAAAAAAAGAAGAAAAGAGAAAACAATGCGCTAATCAGTTCAAGGATCCCCAAGACAAATATTATTAATTCGGATTCAACTGGAACAAAACAAGGGTTTAATAATGGCCTGCGGAATCCAAACTGGCTTTAATGTGGTGTGGGGACCGTGGTGGCCTGTTTTGGAGCTTTGGCTGGTGCCGAATGCAGGGGAGGGGCTCTAGCACGGTGAGGGAGGGTGTCTGGGAACCCGATCAGAATGCGCATCTCCAGGAAGAGTTGGGAAAGACCCAGAGAACTCCAGTCCGCGTACACCAACACTGAGCTAGGTGAAGCACGGAGCTGACTCGGGGAGGGCAGCATCCTCTGTTCCTGTCTACTTGTTGCTATATTGGGGTCTCAGTATTTCACTATTGATTTAGGTTAACAAAAAGTGCAAATGTTTTAGGTGTGTGTGTGTGTGTGTGTGTGTGTGTGTGTGTGTGTGTGTGTGTGTGTGTGTGTGTGTGTGTGTGTGTGTGTGTGTGTGTTGGATCGAAAACTTTCATGGCCAGCAGTAATCTTATGCGATTTGGGATATACAGGTAAAGATGCCATGTTAGGTAAAGCCACACAAACGATTAAAAACAATATCTAACACTGTACGCAGTCCTTGGGATTGTTCTACCGTTCTACCAATCCTTGGGATTGTTCCTAGAAAATGTTCCGAGATTAAGGAACGAAACGACGGACTTTGGCAATTTGCAGCCCTGATTTTTTCCTGTCCGCAGCTACTATCTTGTGGGAACTGCGTACAGTGTTAGATATTGTTTTTAATCGTTTGTGTGGCTTTACCTAACATGGCATCTTTACCTGTATATCCCAAATCACATAAGAATACAGGTGGGCCCCCATATCCGCTGGGGATATGTTCCAGGCCCCTCCGTGGATACTTGAAACCGTGGATAAGAGCGAACACCCCCTCCATGGTTTCCTGAGGGCCTCCCCCCACCCTGCCTCCCCTGCAGGCAGGCATGCTTGCCCACCCCAGCTCTTATTTTTCTTTCAGCAAGCTTTGTTTCTTCCTTAAAACAAACAGAGAAGCAGCCTCCATTGCAGGCAAGTAGAACGAGACTAAGTCCTAGAGAGGCTCTGCAAGGTTTCTGTTAACCTTGCAGAGCCTCTCTAATACTTAGTCTCGTTCTACTTGCCTGTAATAATACTTCTGTATTATTACTGTAATACTTCTGTAATACTGTAATACTTCTCCTGTTTCTTTAAGGAAGAAATGAAGCTTACTGGGAAAAAAGTAAAAGCCTGGGGGGGGGGTCCCCACGATCCGTGGATAACTGAAACCGTGGATAGCGAATCAGTGGATATGGGGGCCCACGTGTGTGTGTGTGTGTATATATATATATATTACACACACACACACCACAAATAACGTTTGATATGTGTTGATAACGTTTGATATGTGTTCAGTTTGCCTTTGAGCCCGAATTATGACCCTTGGGAATCCGGCATTTGATGCATCATGTTGGGTCTAAGTTCTGAATTGGTGGCCTGTTGGCTTCGACAAGGGGTAGCCAGTAAATCCTTCTGTGGAGGTGGAAGATCATTGTGGTGTCTTATTACCTTGTGAGTTTATCTGCCTGTAAATGTCTCACCTCTTTAGAGCAACGATGTTGCCTATCAGGCTTAGAATTCTGTACCAGAATTCTCATGCGTCTGTTCCGGGGGGGCTGGGTGCGCATAGCATTCATGTGGGGTCCACTATGGAGTGCAAGGCCTAGCTTCTTAATGAGCTAGAATTTCCCCTCTGTTTTCAATAGTTCTGGCCCACCTGGGATGAGATTAGTTCCTTTGGACAGAAGAGGAACATGTGTACATGTTCTATCAACCAACAGTGTAATGGATCTCTGGGGAGCTAGAAATCTGGTCTGGTTCTCCCCCCCCCCTCAGCTAAAGAGAGGAATGTATCCGGCACATCTTTCTGAAATGAAGAGAACTTCTCCTCATCCCGGCTAACTTCAACTTGTCAGAATTTGACCTAACTTGGCCGGGTGAGTGAGTTTGCCTGTGTTTCCTCTCCCACCTTTTCCCCGTCTCCCTAAGAGTCTCCTGCTTCTCTTTCTTTGAGTGGTCTTCAAATTAAATGAGATTAATTCCCGTGTTTTTGACATTTGGTGTTTTCATAACCTCTCCCACATGAACACCGGTCCTCCCTGAGGTGTTTGTGCGTATGAGCGTGCGTAGGGGGAGCTTTGCCGTTCGAATTGCTATGGGACCCATTGCCAGCGCCTGATTGAATATCAAGGTTCTGGGGAGGGGAGACACGGCATATGGGCACGGAGGTGCCGGGGGAAAGTTAAGCAGAATTAACCTGTCCTCTTGTCTGGAATGGGAATCTCCCTCCGCCTCCTGTCTGGACGCAGCTAAATGAACTGTCTGCGTGAGTTCACAAGTGACGCTGAAGGTGGAGCGACATGTTATTGGAGGCCTGGGGCTTCTAACAAGCACACGGTGAGCTCTTGTCCTGTAATGTGGAGTAAAATGTAGCCCCTGTCCTCGCACCGTATATTTGCCAATTTCTGTAGCCCCTTTTGGCCAGCCCCCTCCGAGACAGTTCACAGCTTAAAACTGTGACTCGCAGTCAAACAAGGAAAATGCCAAAGGAAAAAGGGATGGGAAGGGAAGGAGAAAATAGGAAATGCCGGTTGGGGCTTTTAGGCAACATTTGCATCCGCTGCTGCAGCCCGTTCCCCGCTGCCTTCTAGGACGCCTTCCTGCTCGCCTTTGGGCAGCAACAGGTTGTCCTCATCTGGGAATTTAAAAATAGTCCTGGGGAAGAATAAGATTGCTTGTTTCTGCTGCTCATCCTCCACGCTGAGCCAGCAGGTGTCATAAGAACATAAGAAGAGCCTTGCTGGATCAGGCGAAAGACCCATCTAGTCCAGCTTCCTGTATCTCACAGTGGCCCCATCAGATGCCTCAGGGAGCACACAAGACAACAAGATACCTGTATCCTGTCGCCACTCCCTTGCACCTGGCATACAGAGAAAACCTACTTCTAAAGCCAGGAGGTTGCTTATGGCTTGTAACCTCTGTTGGACCTTTCCTCCATGAATCTATCCAAACCCCTTTTAAAGGCATCTAGGCCAGGTGCCATCACCACATCCTGTGGCAAGGAGTTCCACAGATGAATTACACGCTGGGTAAAGAAATATTTTCTTTTGTCCGTTCTAACTCTCCCTCCACTCAATTTTAGTGCATGTCCCCTGGTTCTGGTGTTGTGCGAGAGGGAGAAGAATTTCCCTCTATCCGCTCTCTCCATCCCATGCATAATTTTATACACCCCAGTCCATGTCCCTGTGGGCCCTAGCTCACCAGGAGGCCATGGCAGGAGCAACAGCAGCAGATAGATACTTGCCCCACCAAATGTCTTTGGACTTCCTCAGTCTCCTGCCATCTGCTCTGTGCCTCCTCTCTCTTTGCTCAGCCTGGACGGAGATATTGTATCAGTGGGCTGGAAGGGGGGAGGGGGGAGTTGCAGCTCCGGACAAGTGGAAGACACTGGTTCAGACAGTCATCACGTCAGGGTGATGTGAATCATCCTGCAATGAGATTGCCACTGTTGCGAATAGTTTGCATGGTGCAGCTCTTGTGTTTCACCTTTTGGATGTCCGCCTGGATTCATGATTATTAAATGCATAGGGGGTTCTTGCCCCCGTAGCATTTGTCCTCTTTGGAATCTCTTCCCATGGGACAAAGGCCATATTATCGCCAGCACTGCGTAAGGTAGTGGCAGAGTGAAGACATTCTAGGCTCAAACTTCTCAATGGTTCTCCTTTTGAAGGACTGGTGCCCTTTCACTGCCAGAGCAACTGTATGCAAAAGGCTTTCCCCAGCAACAAAGTGTATCGTGGGATATCTTCCAAGGAATGAGAAAATGAAAGCCTTAGAATGACTTCATCAGCCTAACTGCTCACACAAAAGCTATGCATTGTTAGATTGAAGAATTTGTGGCAACTGTCAATCTCAATTACCATATTGCTCCTGTATTCATAGTAGGTGTAACGTTTTAGACTGGGTCTCTATTGATGGTTATAAGCCATAAGCACCTAAAGTCGGCCTCCATCTTGAGAGGCAGCATATCTCTGCATAGCGGATGCTCAGAGCCAATGACAGGAGATGACTCTCTCCTTTTCTGTCCCACTTCTTAATTCCCAGAAGCTTTTGGCTAACTGTTGGCAACAAAATGGCTGGCTTAATGGGTCTTTTGGACTACTAGATCATTCCAGAGCAGTTCTGAGCTCTGCCTTCTCTCTCATTGGCTAAATATGTGCTGAAAAAAATACAGAAATAAGAACCAACCAGTCAGATATAAGTTTCCATGATGACGCAGTGACCACATCTGTTTGGCGCACACGCGCCAGGAGGATGACTTGGCGGTTTCCTCCACGGAAGTTGTTTTATCCCATTCTGAAGAAACTGCTGCCACTTCTCCTCTCCCACTGTCTTACACCACCATGAAAAAACCTGGCACCCTCCCCTAACTTCTGCAATGACGATGACAGAACCCCTTAAGCTCTGTCCCAGATCTTGAGGAGATAAAGGTGGTCACAGTTTGATCCATTTTGTGCTGGGGCATTCTCTTTTGAAGACGCCTTTCACATGTTTTCACTTTTCGGCTCGCTTTGTTGGAAGATGTAAGAACTTACGGCGACCGCAGAAAAATCAACATTTCGCAACTTTGGGTTTGGATAAGACAAGAGAGTTTTCCAAATGCCTCCAATAACCCTTTTCAGGAGCAGAGAGAGAGAAAGTCCTTTCCAAATGGGATCTTACAAATTAGACCATGTCCCGAAAATATTCGTTTAGTTGGACAGTTCCCCCTCAGCCCACCTCCCAAGGAAAGATCCATTTATTTTTTGGTAGAAACGCAAGATAATTAGCTGTCTTGTCAACACAAAGAACCTTTTCTTGATTACGGCAAAATTCATCTGCTTTTAATATTTATCAAGAGTTCACCCAAGCCATTAATTCTCCTGCTTGTGAATAAAACCAGCTGGTCGTTCCTTTCCATTTGATGTGTTTTCAGGAGATTATTTTTTTTTTTATGTTCATTTTTTCACAACTGTGGGCATGGATTTTTTGGTGAAAGAGTCACACTTGGAGGCTCATAAAGGGGGAGGAAACACTGGTCTGAGCGGGAAACAGAGTGCATTGTTACCTAAGTAATTTCTCACCTTGCGCTGGGAAGCGGATCGGTGCCAATTTTAACACATTAAGTGACAGAATTCCACATGCCGCTGTAATGCACCGCATGACATGTTACAAGGGAAAACGTGGTATGTTTTGAAGTCTCGGGCCCCTTGGGAAGTGGCACGCCGCAGTCAGCGTAATCCGTCTTGACACTTGAATTACAATATGGAGGGTTTTGTTTTTCATATTCTGATGGGTGTCTTCAGAGGAAGCAAAAGCGGTTCAAGAGCTCCTCTTGAAAGCAAGGCAGCGGTTAATAAAATATCCAAGGTGTCGAGGAGGGAGGGGAAAAAAAATAATCAAATCAGGGTGTAATCCTCCAGAGAAAATATGCTTGTCTTTAAAAACAAGAAAGAAAAGAATTTGCCGAAATGCTGGCAAGAGAGAATGATCTGGCCAGTGTTGAAATGGAGCCTGTTAAAGCTTTGGCATAATTTGACCAAAACTGGGCAGGGGGGTGGGTGGCTCGCTATGCCAAATGGGATTCCATTGGCAGCTGGATTTGGGGTGTGTGTGTGTACGCGCACGCACAAATCTTACATTTATAGACCAGCTCTTCATTTGGACTTTTCTTGCATTAGGTCAGCCACCAAGAACCTGGCAAGAAGCTAACACGAGCTGATTTGGGGAGGAGTGTGAACTGAATTGTGGGTGTGTTGCCCATGGAACAAGCCTCTTGACTGTTAGCACCATGGTGGTAATGCTGAGAAATCCCCTCTCTGCTTCTTCTACTCCTAGTTGTCTCCTTTTTTTACATTCCGTCTCTTCTCCACTCCTTTCTGTAAGCCCCATCTTTCTGCCAACTCCCTTCCCTCTCACATCTGTGATGTGTGGCCCCCTTGACGTTTGCTCCCCTTTAATCTTCCAGGCTTCTGTGACATCATATCACTCCAGCCAATTGATAACAAGGGGTGGGGCTGGCCAGCGGATGGTACCCACACTCTGTTGGGACTTGGGCCGTTCTTTGAGAGCTAGTCATGGATTTGTGTTGGGGTTAGAATGGGGAGGCACAGGCTCATCCTCCACCTCACAAGATCGTTGTGAAATATTAGAGGGAGCGAAAACTGAGCTCCTCGGAGGAGGAATTTCAGGATAAAGGAGTTTTTGTGGCATTCTTTTTGTGGACTCTGTGAAGCCCCATGGGGAAGAGGGTGCAAATCTCCATGAGTTGGATCCAAAGATAAGTTTCTCTTCCCAGAAAGAGTTCTTCCCATCACCGTGGACTCTTCCTGTGCATGATCCACCAGAGGGGCACACATCCTTCTGTGAATGGAAAGATGTCCTTGGATCCAACCCTACATTTCATGCTTTAATTTGACATTTTGTTCACCTCCTCTGCATCAAGAACCCCAAGCTGGCTTTCGTATGTACATCTCAGTTGGCTGCGACTGTAGCAATGGCGCCCCTGTGTCAGCCCTCTGAGCTGGTGAAGGTCTAGGGCAGTGGTTCCCAAACTTTTTCAATCTGCGGCTCCCTTGACCATTGGCGACCATTGGCTGCGACTCCCCATTACATTGTGTTGATGCCTGCCAATTGGCATTGCACTGTATTCCAAGAGGATTCCGTGGCACTCCACAGCTCCGCTGGCTGGTATCTGCGGCTCCCCTGGGAGTCATGCCTCCCAGTTTGGGAAACACTGGTCTAGGGAGAAAAGCAGAACTTGTCTCAATGATGTACAAAGTTGATCAAGCCCAATGAACTCTCTGTTTTGTGTCCAAGAGGGCCAAGAGTAAAATCAAGGTTGGTGTGGAAATTGACTTATTAATTGGAGGTGAATTCGGGTCAGTCAGCTTTCTTTGGAGGGAGGAGGATTGCTGAGGATCTGTAGGAAGTCAAACCATTTCCAAATTGCTGTTTGGCCATCTCCCTGTCAAGGCAGGAAGGGATGTCCCAGGGGCCCTGTTTGTCAGGAAATGGTTGTTCTTAAAATGTGTGCTCGGCGGCTGTGCGGTTTTTCAGTAGTGACCTCTGTCAGAACTGGTGCACCACCAGTTGAGTGTGAGTAGTCCTACAGCTGAAACAAACACAAGGACAGCAGGAAGAGAAGTTGACGTTGAGGGATGAGTTGTAGCTCAGTAGCAGAATACTCATCTTGGAGGCAAGAGGTGTTGGAAGTGGGCAACTTCCGTCTGCTGGACACTGGGGGGGGGGGGATGTATTGTGTGATTACCTAAGTGAGTCTCTTGTCTTTGACCCCTCTTTGTCTTAAGGAAGGGGCGTGACCCATTTTCCTTCTCCTTCACCTTCTCACTAATCTCTTCTGACTACTGACCAGGGAAGACGTGGCAAGCTGCCTCCAGCAGCCCAGCGCCATCTTCCACCATGCCTTCACTAAGAGAGCCCTAGCTTTAGGAGGGTTCTGTCCTTTAAGTTTAGTATATCCTCTGATCGTAATCAGATGCTGTACATATGCATGAAACCGTGAGTAAACTTCTTTTTGCAACTTCAATCAACTATGCCTAGTGTGTTTTATCTAGCCAAGTAAGCTAAGCAAGTCTGCCACGTGGGTGGAGAGTAACAGTGGAGGAGAGGGGAACGGAGCGATGAATAGCTACCCCTCCCCCTATTCCTACAAGAGATCTCCCCCCCCCAGTTCAATCCTCTGAGCCTCCACAGACCGTTCGGGAGCCTCCACAGACCGTTCGGAATCCTCCACTCTGACTGGAGATGATATGGAGTCAGGTGGACCTGTTGTCTGGGGGTGGGTGGGTGGGAGTCAGCTTCATATCTTCACAAGTTTCTCATAGACACCTGAATTTATTTCTTAACTAGGAAGATAAGATTGTAAGAAATGTCTTGTGGGGTCAGAATGGAGTCCAACTCGTCCAACATCCTGTGTCCATTTGTGGCCAACCAGATACTCCCCCAAAACTCACAAGTAGGGCATGAAGACAGCAACCCTCCTCTGTTGTTTGCCCCAGTATCACCTACTTGGAGATATACTTTCCCAGACCCTGGATGTTCCATTTAGTTGGCCCTATGAACTGGCAGAGTCCAAATTTCATTTAATTAGTGGAGGTCTTCAAGCAGAGCCTCAACAGTGATCTGAGAGGGATGCTCTAGATCTGGATTTTCTGCAATGAGCAGGGGGTTGGACTAGATGTCCTTCAAGACCCCTCCAACTCTAGTTCTAAGGTAGAGGTTAATATTACTGAACCATTGCCGTGGGCCTCGGGGGTCCTCAGTAGGTCCAGCTGTGGATCTCTAAGATCGCCTCTGTGGACCCATAGCCTTTGTGCGGTGGCAGCAGAGCTAGTTGTAGTAGGGGGCTGCCGTGGGGCAGTTTGCCAAGGCCCCCAAACCTTAGAACTAACTCTGTATGAAGTGGTTAGAATTGTGTGTTTAATTGTTGCTGGGTGCTTTGGGGACCTGATGGTCAAATAGCAAGATGTCATCAATCCATCGGTTTGGCTCCTCAACCTCCCCAGTCTGCATAAGCGTTCCTGTTTGTTGCAATAAAGGAAACACATGAGACTTGGCGCATAATGTGTGCCGCTCTTGCAGCGGATATTGCTCATGCCTTAAAACTCCTTCTATGAAATGTATTGAGAAGCCACATCAATAACTGTGACGTATGCATGTGCTTCAGAGCTCCACATTTTTTTTGGGGGGGGGGAACGCGAGCAGAATGTCTTGAACTGTCACGAGCCTCCCCGATCCTTAGGGGGATAGTCCGAAGTATGTATTTAAATAGCTAAGTCCATGGCCACGATTTGAGGTTTCACTTGGCAGTCCAACATCTCACCAACACTTCCAGCGTAGCCCTGGGATTACTCCTCTGTATAATCCAGAGGCTGATTTATTTGAGCATGGACGTATTTACAAGAAGTTCATAAGTAGCGGTTGCTATAAATATGTCTCTGCTATGCGCTCTTTCTTGCTTATGCGCCAGCAAGGAAGGAAACATGCCGGGACAAATTGACCCTGAAATAAATGGAATGTATCTAACATTCAACATTTAAATGATGGGGTCTCTGGGTACTTGTAATTAGGTTGCTTTCTTGTGTCACTGTAAAACTGTGGTCTTAGATGAGGGGGGGAGGGGGGGAAATGTTGAGTATGAACTGAAGCTCAAGACTCCGTTGCTTGTATGTTCACTCTATGGGAATATTCGTGGCCTAGTTTTTGTCATGTTTTTTGAGCCTTCTGTGTCATTTCAACAACCTTGTAAGGTAAAGTGAGGATTATTCTTCCCATGCTGCAGATGGCGGCTTGCCCAAGGCCACTGAATGAATTGGTGGCAGAGGTGAGATTCAAACTGGGGTAGTGTAGTCTGAATTTACAGCTCAGCCTACCAGTTCCGCTATGACAGCTCAGGTGAAGTGCCAGCCAAGGAAATCGGTGTGTATTGAGGCTGAAACAAATTCACTTCCATAAAATGCTCATTGGGTTGGTTTCTTGGGAGTGTTGCTGTCTTAATGCTCTCTGTGGTTTACATATAAAGAAAATTAGACTAAATCCCATGGGAATGAATGGGATTGCCTTGGAAACCTATGCATGTTTCCTCAGAAGTGTGTGCTCCCAAGCAGGGCCCATGAGAGGGGGGTAAAGGGGGTAAATTGTACCCGGGCTCAGGGTCAAAAAGGGGGCATAGGAGCCAAAGGAGGGGACCCAGAAATGTCCGAGGATCTCAGCTGGCTTCATGGAGAGTGAAAGACAGAGGCTGGGCCAACCGGGAAGGCAGGTCTACCAGGTGGGAAGACCGGGGTGCCCTATCAGGAAGCCTGGTAGACCTGGGCTCTGGAGACTTTTCTGGCCATTGCTGCCCTCTCCCTGCCCCATTTTGCCTCTTCCCCCTTTGAGAAGGGGCCCAAAAGAAATTTTGTATCCCCTGATAAAATTCCTCTCGGAGGCCCTGCTCCAAGGTAAGTGTTTTAGAGGATTAAAGGTAAGTTAGTTGCAACTGGTTTGCCTTGTTGATCTGGATGGTGCTTGCTTAGTCACGAGTCACGACTAATTTCCTGTGGATACCACCCAACTCAAATATTTGTTGTGGAGATTTATCACTGTCACTTTTGTTGTTGTTTGCTCTCTCTCTCTCTCTCTCTCTCTCCCCCCCCCCATTTATATAGTGTTTTCCATGTGTGCTGCACTTTACAAAAAATTAGAGGGCAAGTCCCTGCCCCCCCCCAAGGGGCTTACAGTCTAGATTGGATACATGGGGAGAAAACAGAGGAAAGAAAGGGGATGGAGGCAGGGGCAAATGGGGGGGAGCAATTGTTTAAGGTATGCATACATTTAATTACAGCAAGGTATGGGAACTAAGATTTCATGGGAAAAGGGGGAGAGATGTAAAGAAAATAGAGTCCCCCACGTAATGGTGTTACATGATAAAGCATCATTCCAAGAAGGGATTCTTGGTGTGGAGGGGAGACTGGCTGCCAAACTCCCAAGTTTAAGGCTAAATGTTCTTCTAATTCAGCCTCAGCTGGACTGTCCCAAGCCGAAGCGGCCAATTTCGAGTACCATGAACGGGCATCCCGTTGAGTCGTCTTCCTCTGCTTGCCCATGCAGCTGAGACGCTGGCATGTTCTTCCCCAACCTTCATTTCCCTCCTCTTCCTCCTGTGGTCTTCCTTGTGCCTAACTTTGATTGTAAGCCCCTCAGGACAGAGCCCTGCCCTCTCCTCTGTATCAAGTTCCGGTGTACATGGATGGTGCTGAATAATTGCGTGACAAAGGGCAATTATTTAGTATGGCTGTTTTTTAGAATGAATGAAGCCCAAATTGAATGGGCCCATTCTGGGGGCTTCGGGGGGGGGGGGAGAATGGTGACTTCCAGGAGCAGCTGCAGTGTTGGTAGGCTGCTTCTGCATTTTCTCCCTCTCTCCCCGAAAATCCCCAAAACTCACAAAATCAGTTTTGCAGCCTCCAAATGGGGCATTGAAATGGGGAGGGGGACATTTTAGCTGTACAGCAATTACTCCAGACAGCGGTCTGCTTAAGTGGCCTTTGTTAACCTTAGGCCTTGAATTCAGACCATCCAAAATGTATTCCGGAGGATTTAAGTAGGGAATTGACGTATTCCCTTGCGTAATCCGCCAGCCTGAATTCCCATCTTGTCAACCCCCACCCCCTTTGCGGGTGTAAAAGCATTTAAAGAATCTGAAAGCGATACTTGGGCCAGGCCTGTTTTAAAAGTCAAGGAGCCATCCTGGGAAAGTGGAATTTTGTGATTAAGAAGGAGAAGGGGAAAAAAAAGCTCGGAGAGCTCGATTCTATTGATTGGAGTTTGGGAGGGTCAAAACACCAAGAGGAAGTGAGGACAATTTTAGCCAAATTAGAAGCAGGTTACAGTGCGGGCCTTGGGGTCGACGGTACCTGGGTATTAATCCATTAAAGTAATCAAAGGAGCTTAGCTAAGCATCGGATGGGCGCAATATACATGTCACGGGACAAGCCGTAAAACTTCCTGGAGAAGGTGATTTCAAAGCCATCTTGGCCCAGCTTGGCAAATTGCAGATTTAATTATTTTGTCAGTCCTTCTTTTCCCCTCTAATCTTTTGGTCAAATACCTTGAGACATATGCAGCCGGTTAAGATAATGAGGCTACTATGGAAGGAGGTGTGACTTGATTTTTTCGAGAGAGGTATCGTCCTCTTGTCCATTTTGTTCTTTCCCCCGTCTTTCTTTCCTGACATGTGCTACACCCCCAAAACCTTCCGGGGTAGCGTTGAGCTTTCTTGTCTATAAAGATCAAAGGTTGCCAGCCTCTTTCAAGATGTCTGCAGAATTTGTTTCCTAATTATCTCATCTCGCCTTATTTGTGCACTTGGACGATCGTGGTTAGCTCTTTGATTGTTGGGATGAGACTGCTTTCATCCACAATGGCCACAGGGCTGCCGGCCACCATCCCTCTCTCTCCCTCCCTACTTAGAGATTGTCCAGATTCCTCCACAATGCAAAGCCATGATATGGATCCATGTTGGTCATTAGAAAACACACCCAAAAGCCAAAGTCTAGTTATACCTTTATTTTGTTGTTGTTGTTCAGTCGTTAAGTCATGTCCGACCCTTCGTGATCCCATGAACCATATCCCGCCAGGCCTTCCTGCCCTCCACTATCTTCCTGAGCGCTCATTTTCATGTTCGTTGCATCGGTGATGCTGTCTAACCATCTCATCCTTTGCCTTCCCCTTCTCCTTTTGCCTTCAATTTTTCCCAGCATCAGAGTCTTCTCCAGAGACTCCTTTCTTCGCATTAGGTGGTCAAAATATTTGAGTTTCAGCCTCAGTACCTGTCCTTCCAAGGAACAGTCAGGGTTGATTTCATTTAGGATTGACTGATTTGATCTCCTATGCCCGACCAAAAAGGATACAAAATCTTAAGCAAGCTTCTGGGTTCTTCAGAACTCTTCATCAGAGAGAGAAACTGAGACTGGCTCTTATTTTCGTCCCTGGACTTTCTCTTACTGAAAAAGACCACTGCAAAAAGAATGAAAAGTGGACAGTGAATGTTCCAAAGGGGATAAGTACAAAATGTGTTTTTCTAGAGCTGGAACCCCAGTTCTGATGGCTAGAGGTGTTTGAAAATTATTTATTTTACTCAGAAGTAAGCCCATTGTGTTCATTAAGACTCTCATATTCAACAAAAACAAACACCTCTACTGATGGCCCTTGGAACAGCATTCAAGCCCTCAGGACAATTTTCACACACCAGCGTGGCCCACGGGCTCAAAAGCTTTGCCATTAAAAAGTTTTGAGTATGGCATGCGGAAGGGTTTCCGCAAAGGTTCACACCAGTGCAGAACCCTCACATTCTTCCACAAAGATGAAAATGGCCCTTTCACAAAGCAGATGGTGGTTTCTGCTAGCAGAGGCACCTTTGGATCCACGTCCCTATAAAACCATATCAACATTAGTTAGGTGAATCTCCTGACACGTGTGTTTTAAGCAGCTTTTTGAAGTTGCTTTTGACCTGTGTATGTTTGATATTCTCTCTCTCTTTCTGCAAAGTATAATTACACACATCCCCATGTATAAAATATTTGCAGAAATACCTAGCACATTTCTTTTATGTTTAATTTATTTTAAGTGCATCTAAATTTTTATTCATTTTGATTTATTAAAACCTTCGTATCCTGCTTTTCCCTTCCCAACAGGAAGGCCTGCAAGGTGACTAACAACCCACATTAAAATCAAAAGCAATGACGATGACAATTGAGCAAAAACGACACAACTAAAATCAAACAATGCAATGACTGAGAAGCTGTAAAACAGCAAAATAGCAGTTGGCAGAGAGAGCAGACAAACTGCAGTCAACCCCCCCCAAAAAAAATAAACAACAAAAAAACAAACTAACCCCCCTCAAAAAGATTAAACAAGTGTTGAAATGCTGGCAGTGAAGAGGGGAGCTGTTCTGTAGGGGAGGGGAGTTCTACATGCTTCATTCTAGTATAATCTACATGTATTATCACATTTGTGACCAAAAGTTTAGTTCTTCATTTTCTGGGCTACTGGGAAGTCCAAACAAAAACAATGACACATTTGTTCTGGAAGCAGAGGCTAGAGGACATCTACAGAGTCTAATACAAAAGGGGAACCCAGAAATGTAATAAGTGTGATTTGTGGAGTGGAGTGGATGGACTCTAGTGTAACTGGCACCCTCTAAAGGTGAGGGCTTCACACAGTTACAGCACCCACGAGCACTGGCCTTGATACCCAGAGCCCAAAGAGACACATGGGTGTGGAATAACTCCATCTCTTACAATATTTACATATGCTTTCCCTTTTCTCTCTGAATGAAAGTGTGGGCAAATTCATTTATGGTAGCTTGCTTAAAATGTAGTCACACACCATCAGGGATCCAACAAAATGGCTCCGTGGTTCCAGTGCTGGCCTTAGGAACTCTGGGGGCCCAATTGGAAACAATTGTTTGCGGGGGGGCCCAGGTTCACAGCCAAGGTCTGTAGAATCTTAGAGATACGATAGACTTTATATCTCTATGTTAGAACGGAAGTGTACGCTTAAAAAGTGCATGTGTGTGCATGGACCAAATGGGCTTAAGCACATTTTAATATAAAAGTCTAGATTACCGTAGTGTGGGGCCTCCTTAGGCGAGGGGCCCAATGGGGAGCAATTGTTCAATTGGCTTAAAGGTGTTGGGACACCTTGCTCAGCTGAATGGAGAACGCCCCATATTTGGGGAGCCCCATAAAATCTGACCAGATTGAGGTCAAGGTGCTGGGTTGACCATCTCACGGCGATGAATTCCTCCACATCGTTTCATTTCTCCCCACTTCCCTGGCAAGCCTCTACACCTTCATTAGTATCATTTACAAGGAGAAATACTTGGTGCAAACCACTCCTTCGGCTGCAGTTGCAGGGATTTGGAAAACTTGCCATTTGGACCGGCTTTGGCGTTCCATGAGGTGATGCTTGATTTGGATTTCAGTAGAGCGTTCCATAAAACTTTTTGGGGAATTACAAATTGGCTCTGGATTTTATTTTATTTTGGTTTCTTTGCCTGGGTTTGTCCTTCCCACCTAGGAAGTTATAAGAGCTACAGGATCACTCAAGAAAGCAGGCTGTAAACTTTACAGCTGTAGAAAGATGTGTGATTTAGCATTGCCCCAAATCTATTAAAAACCAAGAGCTCGGGGACCTGACTGTTTCAACAATGTGTTGCATTAACTTTTTAAAAAAGTTTCCTTTCTCACCATGCTTTGATCTGCTGCTCTGAATCCTCCTGTACGTCACCTAATTATATTTGCATTTGTGTCTCAAGTGGGTGGGAGGGAGGAGTTGGCTAATGGATTACATCAAGGTTTTTCCAAGGAATATATGGAACACAAGCTTTAGTAAAAACAATGCAATGCTTAGCAGACTAGGCGAGACAAACACTTATTAAACAAGCCTTAACATGCATTTAATGAGGACTAGCAGCTCCAAATGTCACTGTACAACATTAAGCTTCAATCCAAGGAGCTCATTTAGCATGCAAAGCTTTATATAAAAGAACTGAGGCTTATATTTTGGGGGCAGTTTGTATAGCAAGGAAAGGAGGTTGGTATAGGAAAAAGGGGTTTATAAACAGTGCATGCATGAATTGGTACCTAGTTCTTCATTTTTGCAAAAACCACTTTTTCAGCCCAATCCTGTGTAAGATACAGCAGCCGGCCTAAAGGGCCGGCCGCCGTAGCCTATGCAGGTTCCGGGCTGCCCTGGGGCAGCCCTGGTGCACCTCGAGGGAAGGGGACAATAGTCCCCTTCCCTGGGTGTAAGTGGCGGGAGGCAATGGGCCTCCTCGAATATACGCGAGCTCCGGAACTCGTGTACATTAGCACCGGCCGTGCAAGGCCGTGCCGGGCCTGGAGAGGGCTTGGGATATGACGTATCTCGCTGCCAATATCCCCACCCTCTCCAAGCCCGGGTTGGCCAATGGCTGCCTCACCGCCCGGTCCGCCCTCCCCCCACCCTTGCCCCAGCCGATGTAGGACATACCTGCTCTGGTGGGCACAAGGCCGGGCAGGAACCCAGGTAAGGTCCACTGGCTACTGCGCCAGCGGTCCTTATTTGCCAGATGCTGTAAGCACACTTTACGGTGCATTTCCAACACCCTGCGCCGGGGGAGCGTGCACTCCCCCAGCGCTCCATTTACACTGGATTACGCCATTATTCAGTTGTGTACATCTATTTTTTTTTTTTGCCCTGACGGATGTTTTTGTGGGTCTTAGAAAATGCAGAGCCACTCTGCTCCAAATGGGCGTATGCAACCCAATTCTGTGTGCGTTTACTCAGGAAGTAAGTTGCACTGAGTTCAATGGGATCACCTCCCAAATAAATGTGCTCTTTGGATTAGCCCCATTTCCTTCCAAGGAACTGAATTCCAAGCCAATGTCCTTTTCTAACAGCAGCAGCCCTAGAATTGTTAAAAACTACGATGGGGCGCTGAGAAAATAATTTAGTATGGTTGAAAAATTTCCCCAAAGAGCCATGATTGCTCCTTGGCTGGTAAATAGTTCGCTGTAATCTTGAGAGGTATTTACTTACTAACCTTTAGAAATTGTGGTGTTGCTTTCTTCCCCCTCTTTTGGAAGTTGTGTGACCAACTAACAATGAGAGACTTGAATAAATCCTGTGATTGTACAAAACAGTGTCTTCCTTTTAGCTAGCAACTTCAATCGAGAATGGGTAACATCAAAGGGCACAGAATATAGGTCTGGAATATGTGAGTTGTGAATCATTGTGTTAAAGCTATAAACTGATTTTTTTTTTTACTTAATATTGCTGGGGTCAAACTGTACATAATGCTAAACGTGTCTTTGAATTTCTCTCTCAAGGAGGCTTGATCGGAACTGTAGCACCCTTCCCCCCCCCCACAGCATTTGTTCAACAAAAGCTAACCCTCCCTTGAAGCTATTTGCCCCCAGAGGAAAGATGCTAGGGGAAGCAAATCACAATTTTCCCCCACGAGCAAGTAGCAGCTGGGGGTGACTTTGTCAAGTTGGCAATGATGAGGGGGAAGGATTAAATCCACCGATCTCCCTGTGCAATAGTTCCGATTCAGATTAGGACCCAGTTATGATTTTAAAATTAAAAATATGGAAAAAGGAATGCTCCATTCAACAAAAGTTTATATGTTTGTGTATATATGAGCACATACAAGTCATATGGAAGTTACTTTAAAACATATGAGAGTCTTAAAGTATATAAATAAGCAGTGCCCCTCATTTGGTTCTTAGTGTGTGTTCCTAAATTGAAATTTAACTAGGGTATGGTGCTTTGTATTGACATGTGCTTTGGACCGGAGGATGGGATTGAATATTAGTCTAGATCTGAAATCTTGGGAAATGTTACGAATTGGATAAATCAATGCCTTGCTTTCATTTTGATATTTACTAAAAAGGTGTACCATACTTGTACGCCCTGGTTAAAATCTGATGTACAGCCAGAAATAGAGTTAATGTCAAGGTTCTTCTGTCCCCAAAACACCCAAACTTGGATCATAGCCCTTTTCTGTTTTTTCTTTGTAAAAAGTACGCCGCCGCCACCCCCCCCCCCCAAAAAAAAAGATGAAGCTACACTGACACACCTAGCATCATATGGGGACAAGAGAGATCAAACATTTACAATAAATAATGAATTGTGGGAAGAATACTGGGATCTGTTCCTCACCATGGAGAACAAATTACGGCCGAATTAAAATCTGTCTGTTTTTTCTGCATTAACTTTCTTTCCCTGGCGGTTCTTGGGAATGAAACAATTAGCTAATTCTTTGGAGGTATTTCCCTGTAGGAAGGAATGTATGTTGCTTTCCTGTATTGCAGAGGGAACTTTTCCATCTTTTGGCGTCATTGATAGAAGCCACCGAGAACTGCAAAACCCACTGGAATGACTCAGCTTCACGGCAAGAGAATTTAATATATGACAATATAATGCACAACCCGACTTCTGAAATGCAGACCCTTCTCCCCACCCTTGAGAAGGGGAGGAGACATGGGCTTGATGTAAGAACTTATGTATTTATTCTTTTGTATTATTCCATCCGCAGACATGGCACTTGACACAGAATGAAAAATAGACCCTGTGCCAAAGACTCGCAACCAAGAGCCTGTTCTTTGTGCTTTTAAAATACTTTAGTTTGCATTTGAGCGGGGGGGTTTTGAACGAAAGCTATCATGGCCAGCCACAATTTACAGAGAAATAGGAATTACGAGTATTGAAGCCATGTAAGAACAAAGTCCAGCCGAGATAAAAACAACAATCGATCCTGTCAGCAATCTCCGAATTTCTTCAACAATGCAGATTTGTTTGAGTGTTTGTTTCCATTTTTTCTAAAGATATTTTCATAACCTAATCTAGTCACTTCTTAGTTATCCCTGCCAATATATCTAAATCTTCACACAGCTCTGACAAGTGGGGAAAGCAACGGGTTGGATCCAAAGATCTCCTTCTAACCATGGAAGATGTCGTCTGTAGAATGAAACTTCAATAAATGGAAGGACTCTTTCCATAAATGGTAGTACAGCATATCACTATATACTCTAGTATATCTATTCTTTGGAGCAGAACCAATAATAATAATAATAATAATAATAATAATAATACATGCAGTCCAATTACTGAAAGCAAATTCCTGGGATGACCATATGCTCAGAGGCGCCCTGTTTTTGAATTCTAAATTCATGCCTCCTCCAGCACAGCTGCTGTTTTGCACCTGGCTCTGGTTGGAAAAAAATGTCCATGCCAAAGGACCCCAGCAGGTTCAAGGCCTGGCAGCATCTCCGGTTGGGTAGAGTTGGAAAAGAACCTTGTCTAGAACCCTGGAAAGATGCAGCCAGTCTGTGCAGTCATTACTCAGCTTAGACACATCAAGCATCTGACTCGCTATGAGACAGCTTTCTATGTTCCCTCCCCTGCCCGGGGGAGCTAGTAAAAACCTTTACTTTGGCCTTGCAAGTCTGCCCAACCTTCCAGGAGAGGATAAGACTGAAGGCATAAAAGAAGCCATAGCAATGTAGCAAGTGATAAGTAAAGCACACACCATTTTTCATTTGGAGCTCTGACCCCTCCAGACATCACCTCAAATCCAGAGGTTTTTTTGTTGTTTAAGATTACTTTCACCCATGTTCCTATGGCATGATGATTTAACATAAGTTGAAGCAAAGCTTGACTTCAAACAGAAAAATGGAATCTTGGCTGAATATTAAAGCTGCGTGAACTGTTTGTTTTTACTTCTGTCATGGAAGATGCTGAAGCCTGGACTTTGGGAAAAGTCCAGGTTCTTTACAACAATGCCATCAATGCAGGGAGCAGCCCACTGTATTTACATTGCATTCATTTGGAATTTTTAAAGAGTGTTTTAATGTTTCTAGTCCTCATGGCTAAAACACAAAACAAATACAAACTGAAATCTAGAACTTTTTTTAAAATCAAAAACATATTGCATACAGGTTTCTCTGTGTGGCTATTATACTATTATAAGCTATAAATATAATAAGTTTCTTGGTTAAATTCCTGTCCTTTAATTCTCTTTCCAAAGGACTGGAGCTTTGATTTAAAGCTGTGAATAAACCTTGGTGAACGAATAAGCAATACAAAGTAAGTTCAACTCTTTTTTTTTTTAATAGACGACTTAGGTTGGTATAGTCATATGAGGGCTTTTGAGCTTAACAGAACTCTGTGTCATGAACTCTGTGTCATAACATTTCAGGTTTATACAGAGCAGCTAAATTGGAAGCAACTGACAGACACAGACACAGACACAGACACAGACACAGACACAGACACAGACACAGACACAGACACAGACACAGACACAGACACAGACACAGACACAGACACAGACACAGAGAGAGAGAGAGAGAGAGAGAGAGAGAGAGAGAGAGAGCTGCCAATGCCCTATTTACAAACCTTGAAAAACATAAATCTCTTGTCCCACCACAGCAACTGCTGTTTACTCTGGTATGAGCTGTGAGTCTGGAAGGTCAAGATTCAAATTGTGCCTCTGCCATGAACTCCCCCACTGCTCTTATGCAAGCGTCTCAGCCTTACATCTGCAAAATGGGACTAATATAACCATACATCCATACGGGATGTTGTACGACTTGCTGATATAACATACACATAGTACTTGGAAGGTTTAAAACACCTTTCTTTAAATACCACTTTTTCTGAGCTACAAAGGAACAATGGGCAGCAAGAATTTGATTCACTCAGCCCCAATTAATTGACACACACACACACACACACACACACACGGATGGATATATATATATATTCATCTCCACCATACGTTGGTTTTGAAAGTAGGGAAGGGATGGAGGGGGATCTCCCTGTTTCCACGTCACCCTCTTTCCTTTGATTTTCATTCCAATCTTTTCTGCCAAAAAAAATATTAATAAGCACTCCCAGATTCTTTTTCATAACCAGGGGAGGGGACACACAGCATATTCATCTACGTATATTTTTTCCAAAGTATCTTCACACATTTCCTAGGCAAACAGCTGGTGCGATTGTACGTTGCAAAAGCACACATTTCAATATGTGTCCATTCTGCACACACATGGAATGTGTAGATTTCTCCATATTTTATAAAAATCCAATCCACTGGGGAGTGGGAGGGCACCAGAAGCATGTATCCCAGTGCAAATTTTGGCCAGAGAAGGATTCGAGAACATCCCCGTTCGTGGGTGAACTTGCAGAACGAAATTTGAGGACTTACCTTGTGGTGCTCAGGTGAAAAAGGCATGTGGATGCTTCCCATCTCAAACCGATAAGAGCCCGCCAGAGGTCATGGCTCACTCAACCTCTCCACAGACAGGTGCACAAACATTCCCTGTTCGAAGGTGCTACCTGCTATTTACTGACCGGCTCCATGCAATTTTGCAAAACACCTGCATGCTATTAAAAGGGGGGGGGTCAAAAGCAACCGAAGCCCCTGTTACATGTGTGAGGCCCTGAGGAAATTAATGGTTCCTCCCAAGGGATCCATAATTTCTTAAGATGTTTACTACAGATGAAGAGGTCCCGGGGTAGGGCATTAACAAGTTGTAAAGTGATAAAAGGAAGGGTATCATTTCAGGCCAGTGACATGGAGAGGAAGAAGCCCCTCGCATCTGCTCCCGTCCCTCCAACCTAATGAATTTGCTTTAACCATTTATTAAGTGGCTTGGTGGGCTCAACCTGACATTACTTGGAGGTTCCCCCCCCCTCCAAATGAGAAAAAGCCCACTTAATGAACATATGGCATCGGATCTGCCAGCAGAAATAACTACCACTCATAATTGAAAAGGAATAAGTAGACCTGTGTGACAACAAAAATCCTCATTTTACAAAAAAAAGCTGATTTTGCCCCCCTCGCTTCCTCCTGCTTCCAAATTGGGGGTTGAGGGGAAATACGAATTGTAGCTTTGGGTGCAGTCTTATAGCCCGTGTAAGATTCTTTCAGTTGAATGACATTGCGGTTGACGTTCCTGTTGCATTGTTTTAAATGACAGATTTTGAAGGAAGGATTTAAGTGCTTCGTTTCCCCCCCCCTTTTTTTTTTTGCTCCAACGCCATATTAACCGTGGTTGTCTGCACTCCATTATTGGAGATGAAAGCAGCAAAATCCCGGCATTCAGCCGAAGAATGTTGCCTTCTAATTGAATTATATGAAGCTAGTTAAAGGCCTCCTTTAGAAAACTCATATTCACTTTCAAGATGACTTCGTCCGAGACTTAATGGGCTAGTTAAACAGCCTAGTTGGAGAGGGGATCGCAGGTGGGCTGTGTTAATAACTTTATTTAAGACGCTTTTTCCCCCCTTTGAGGCGCACAAGTCATCCATTAATTCATTCATTAGAGGTAATGGTTGAAGTTCTGCTTTTCTCCTAATGACACTGTCCAGACTCTAAACTTGCCCACCTAATTTACTCCAGCTGCCGTCCCAGTAACAGGTTTTGGGTTTTTTTGTTCTCCGAGGGCCAACGTGTCACTATGATTAGTTTGGGGGGTCAGGATTGGTTCGGCCCCCTTGGTCTCCCTGCTATGCATTTGTGATCCAGGGTCCCGGAGCCTCTAAGTCCGACATCTGCTCCTACTTTCTCATGTGAGGAGAAACGTCCAACTTTGGACAAAATGGAGTCATGGCGTCTGAGCTGCGGCTGAAATCTGAATCCAGCCATTTATTTATTTATTTATTTATTTATTTATTTATTTATTTATTTTATTTACAATATTTCTATCCCGCCTTTCTCCCCGTAGGGACCCAAGGCGGCCCAAGGCCATGCGTTCTGTCGTGTTGGTACAAACCCAAAGATGTTCACAAATTAATGGGTCTTTGCAGGGACAAAACCGTGTTTGATGGCTTTTCATCGGAGTCCAAAATGTACTGAAGAATCTGAAGTGGTACCCTTAGCATTGGCAGGGGAAAAATTTGAAACTGGATTACCCACAACCCTCCCACCTTCCAAAGCTCCTTGCGTCCTGGCTCCAAGCAAGTTAATGTGTGTCTGTTAAATGACCAATTCCCAAAGTGCTAGTGAACATCGCAAATGATAAAAAGACTAAGGAGGTGGATGGTCAACTCCTGAAACATGCCGAGTTTGTTATGGTAGGTGACCTTCACAGCTTAGTTAACAGCAGGTGCACCTCTCTTGAGATGTGCAGGTGTATTTTCCCAAGCACTTTGCTTGGGAAGTTGGGACTGTTTTGATCCTCACTTAAAAGGATGACTGTGTTTTTTTCAATATGCATTTTTTTAAAAATGTCCTGATTCACTTCCCATAACGGTAGGAATCGGCAGAGCTACAATCAGGAAGCTTTGGATCTGTGCTCTGCTGCCTCCTTGTGGCGAGCTGCTCCCAGGACTGTACATTGGATGGTTCTCTGTGCAATGATGTCTTCCCGGGCTGCAGAATGACTCCGCCCACCCAGGCAGTCTATTCGTTGATGTGGTAGGACCATAGAAGCCTCCCGATCAAACTTTGTTTCTACCTGAGATCTCAGTAAGCATCGACTACCCTAAATATGCTAGAAACCTGTTTATTTTGGAAAGAAATCTAAGAGCAAGCTACATCTTACATTAAGTCCATCATGAAGAGACAGGATTAAAGCAGGAAGTGGCAAAAAGTGTTTTTTGTTGGTCAAAACAAAAAGAAGCCTCATAATGGGGTTTGATCTGGATTAGGACCATAGTGCGGGGGGGGGGGAGGGTGACACCTTCCCCATGCCTCATTTTCCTATATGATAGCATATGCTTGGCCCTGAAAATATTGCTCTTAGTCAAACTCCAGCTCTGGAAGCAAGGCCAAGAGTGGTGTGCTAATTGTAGAATGGGGACAGAGGAAAAAAGCAATCGAGGACATTCAGGTCAGATATTTGCAATTGGCTTTTTAAAAATAGCCATTGTGTTGAGGGGGGGGCTCTAAAGTCATGCTGTTTTGTTTGGAGGGACTGATGCTACTTTACAGAATAGCACTGTCTGTAGGCACTTGCCTGCTCCCCTTTGGCTCAGATTAATAAATATCACCAAAACGCTAGAAATCTCCAGGGTGTTCTCATCCAATGGAAAGCTTTGTGGTGTCATGGTTAGAGTGTCAGACTAGGGCTTTGGAGACCTGGGTTCAAATCCCCTTTCAGCCATGATAATGTTTGGGTGATCTTCAGCAAGTCACTATCACTTAGCCTAACCTACCTCACAGGTAGGTTATTGAGCGGATAAGCTGGGGAAGGGGGAGGACAGAACCAAGTACGCTGCCCTGAGCTCTTTGGAGGAAGCGTGGGATATATATGCAATTAATAAGCTTTCAGTTCTTGGTGTATGCTCAGTATAGAGCATAAATGTAGTCAGCCCCAAGTTCAATTCCTGGTGTCTCCAAGCTGCAAAAGACCTGGAGAATTGCTGCCAACCAGTGCAGTGTGTTTTGGGCTCGACGGAGCAGTGATGTGTCTTGGTATCTGTCATGATGGCTAAATAGAACCTCCATGTTCAGAGGAAGTCTACCTCTGAATACTGGTTGCAGAGAGCCAATCAGAGTAGGGCTGCACTGCATGTGGACTTCTGAGAATTATCTGATTGGCCACTGTGGGAGGCTCCTTTGTTCAATGCCAAACAGTAGCTCCTACCCCACCGTGACCGGATTCCTTAATTCAGAACAGTTTATTCTTGACTTGAGGTTAACCCCACCCATTTCCGTGTTGCTTTTATGCAAAGTCCTGGATGCGAATTCCTCTATGGCCTTGGTTCACTTACATAATTTCTGTCTGGAACTATTCCTGCTATCATCTCCCTCTCTCTCTCTCTCTCTCTCTCACTCTAAGAAGTCTTCAAAGACAGATGGTTAGCCCGGAGGCTGCCCTTTTCCCCTCAGTTGGGCAGGCCCAGGAATATTGATGGGGATGTGCACAGACATCTATTGTCCCTGGAGGGTTCAAAATACTTTTTGTGGAGATGAAAGGAGATTGTGTGTGTGTGTGTGTGTGTGTGTGTGTGTGTGTGTGTGTGTGTGTGTGTGTGTGTGTGTGTGTGTGTGTAGACGCACACGCGCATGCACGCTTCAACTTCAGGAGGGCAAACGGAGGGGGGAAATCGCCTTGCATTCGTCTCTCTCCGCCACAGGCTCCTTGGCTCTGTTTCGAAGAATGCATACTGGGGGAGGGGGAGAGGATGTCTCTAACTTTGTTGTAGGCCAAACAAAAGCAGAAACAGCATGTGGGATACTGAACATCATACTTGCACACCATGCCTCTCCTGTCACCTCTCCTCCAATATTGTCCTACAACAGGAGGAAGTCGAGGCCAATTGGGGGCCTGTCTGTCCCCAACTCAGAGTTGATCCAAACCTGAACCCGAACCCAGAAACGGGAGGGTTTTTTCCTGATCTGGGAAGGGCTGTTCTGTTGTACTTCACTGATAGAGTCCCAGCTTTGAGTGAAGGAGGCTACAGATTTAGTACAAGCTCCCGGTAGAGTTATACCATTTACGTCTGATGCAGGAAGCCGGCAGAGGCTCCAGGCAGAGACGGTGGTGAGTGAAAAGTGCTTGCAATCTCAGGTCCCAAAACGATAGTTCTGTATCTTGGTGCTGGTAAGAAGGGCGTTTTCTTGACATTTCAAGGGCATGACAACCTTTAATGCCCTCTTGAACTTCTTTTCCCCCATGGTTTAAATTTCAAATGTGGAGTACGTGTATGTAAAGCTCTTTAAGCCAGTTCAGTATGCACAGCTAGGACAGAGCCTGATTGGATTCTAAAAAGAAGACGAGCACGCACTCAAGTGGGGAAAATCTGGTCATTTTAATAGACTATCTGCCAAGCATAGTCTTACGTAACAGAATGGTTTCCAATCTAGAATCAAAATACCGTATATGAAGTTCAGACTGCTGCAATGCACTCTACCTGGAGCTGCCCTTGAAGACTGTCTGAAAACTGCAGCTGGTCCAAAATGCAGCAGTCAAGGTGCTTTCAGGGGCCTGTTGGTCATAACACATAACACCCCTGTGCTGTGAATTGCATCAGGTTTCCGTGTGTTTACAGGCATAATTCAAAGTGCTGTTTTTTTTACTTATAAAGCCCCATGTGGCTTGGGGCCTGAGCACCTAAAAGATCTTCTTCTCCCATATCAGCCTGCCCATGCTCTGTTTGTCATTAGGTTTCTGTCAGCGCAATCCTATCCAACTTACACCACTGGTGTCACCAGCGGTGCAGCGGGAACGGGAGGCCCCAGAACAGAAAGGGGATTCAAATCCCCTCCGAAGGGGGGTTCAATAACAGAATCCAATCAGGCTCTGTCCTAGCTGTGCATACTGAACTGGCTTAAAGAGCTTTTAAGCATACACACACTTTTTGGGTGGTGGTGGTGATATCACTCAATACTACACCACTCTGTGACATCACCAGGCCCCACCTCCTGAATTTCAGGTTGGGGAATTCCTCCCTCCAGCCTGGCAAGCCTACTGGAGTGGATTTGGGCAGATCCACCCATTGTGAATTCTGTTGCACTTCCAGCAGCTTGTGACTTCCCATCGCACACTGGTGGCAGTTGTGAACCAGACAGTTGTGATGTGTGAAAAGTTCCTTTTTTTTCTAAATGGGAAACACATGGCAGGGACTGATCAAGGAAGACTGGCTGGCAGATGAGGTCTCCTTTAAAAAAAATTAAAAAGAGGAAACGTCAAACAAGCTGGAAAGATAACATTTCAAAGCAAGCCTTAAATGAATAACAGGTTCAGCCACTAGAAAGATCTGTAGATCGGCAGGAGTTTTTGTCCAGTAGTGTGAAAAGAAGATCGGATCAGCATTAACAACATCATGATGAATTTATTTTCAGGAAAAACAAGTCTGCTGTTCCTCATGTTTTCCACTGAACCTTCTACTAGAGTCAGCAAAAAAAAGGTTAATATTTATTTTAAAATGTCTAAGTTATTGTGACACTATATAAATAAAATGTCTTGATATTGGGAACATTTTTGGTCTAAGTTTGCAAATTCCCAGGGATGTGTCTCAAGTCTCTGACTCCAAGTCTTGAGTCATGTCTCAAGTCTCTGGGCTCAAGTCTCAAGTCAAATCCCAAGTCTTTGCCCCCAAGTCTTTAGTTGCGAGTTGCAAGTCCCTATCTATTTAATGGGGAAAACAGGTTTAAACCTGAATAAAATTGGACTTGTCGTAAAAGGCTCCAAGTCTCGAGTTGAGTCTTTCGAGTCTTTTACAATCGCCGAGTCACGTCATTGACACGGCTCGAATCAGAGTCAATAGACTCAAGTCTACCTCACTGCAAAGTCCTGTCCATAGGTATGAAGAACCAGAGTCACAAGTAGAGGAGGAGGAGGAGGAACAATTTGACTTGGCAACAGCAAGGTGTCTTGGGGCCCAGTCCTATCCAGCTTTCCAGTGCCATTGCAGCCGTGCCAATGGGGTGTGCACTGCATCCTGCAGTGGGGTGGGGCAGTTACGGAGACCACCTCAAGGTAAGGGAACGTTTGTTTCCTTACTTCAGGACTGCATTGCAGCTGCATCGGCCCTGTAAAGTTGGATAGGATTGGGCCCTTACTGTCTTAGTTGGAACAGAAGCTGATCGTGAGCCAGCAGTGTGATGTGGCTTCAAAAAGGTGAATGCAATACTGGGCTGCATTAGGAGAGGCATAGAATCCAGGCCATGAGAAGTAATATTTCTGTACTGTTCTAATTAGATCTCACTTGGAATACAGCATCCAGTTCCGGGCACCATGTTTAAAGAGGGCCATTGATAGGCTGAAGCAGGTTCAGAGGAGGGTCTGGAAATGGTCCTATGCGGAATGGTGAAAGGGGCTTGGTATGTTTCGCCTGGAGAAGAGAAGGCTAGCAGCAGATATGAGAGAGTATCTGGAGGGCTTTCGTGTGGAAGAAGGGGAGGATGCTCTCTGTGGCTCCTGAGGGCAGGACTAGAACCAGCGGGTTGAAACTACGGTGCAGTAGATTTAGGCTGGACAGAAGGAAGAATTTCCTAATTGTAAGAGCTGTCCAAGGCCAGCAGGTGGCGCAGCGGGTTAAACCGCTGAACCATAAGCTGTCGATCGAAAGGTCGACAGTTCGATTCCCGCAATGGGGTGAGCACTCGTTGCTTGGCCAGCTCCTGCCAACCTAGCAGTTCCAAAGCATGTCAATGCGAGTAGATAAATAGGTACCGCTTGCGGGAAGGTAAACAGCGCTCCGTGTTCCAGCCGCATGCTACGCGCTGCGGCAAGGAGAGTCACGCCGGCCACATGACCACGGAGGCGTCTTCGGACAACGCTGGCTCTTCGGCTTTGAAATGGGGATGAGCACCACACCCTAGAGTCGGACACGACTGGACTTAATTGTCAGGGGTGACCTTTACCTTAAGAGCTGTCCAGCACTGGAGCAGTCTGCCTTGCACAGTTGTGGACTGACTCTTACTGGAGGTTTTCAAGCAGAGGCTGGATGGTGGTGATCATAGATACATATACAGTGTGCAGCAGGGAGGAACAAACATACAATGACGAGAATCCCAAGCATCCCGTTTTGAGAGCAACCTTATCAAATGTATACCAACCCAGGTGTTCCTTGCCAATACCTGCTACCTGGGCGCTCAGATCATCTAGGAGGCCGCTGGGTCTGTGAATCTTCCTGAATTGCATTCCTGAAGTGTGATAATAGCTGGGCTCTCATTGTCATGGTGTGTGTGCATGTTTGTTTCTCACAACTGCATGTTGTGTATTTAAGTGTGGCCCCCACTGACGGGCATTCGTCATTACACAACAGGACCAGCCCAACCATGAGGCCATCTGCTGTGATTGCCTCGGATGGTGGGTTCATGGGGGGGGGGGGAGAGGCAGCTTCTGTCAGTCTCCCTGCCTCTACTGCTGCTGCTCCCCCCCCCCCCCCGGATTAGAAAAGGAAGAGGTGGGTGGCACAGAAGAGGCAGACTGGTGGTCTAGAGCAGAGGTGGCCAACCTTCCACCATGAGGGCCCCCGTGTCCTTAAGAGTTGTGTAGAAGACAATCTTGGCAGCTGCAAGTGCTGATGGTGCTACTAAAGCAGCTGCACCTGCTGAAATGCCCTCACCCACTGGCATCGCTGTAGGGGGGGGGTGGAGTTCTAAGTTCCACCGCGGCTCCGACCCTCTGTTACACCGGGGCATGAAGTGGCCCCGCCCCCTCACCTTCGGAACCATTCAAGGCGGTGAAAGCAGCGCTTTCACCGCCTTGAATGGTTCCAAAGGCGAGGGGGCGGGGCCGCTTCATGCTCCGGTGTAACAGAGGGTCGGAGCCTTGGCGGAACTTAGAACTCCACCCCCCCTACAGCAATGCCAGTGCCCTCACCTATGCAACCATGAAAGGTCCAGGAGCATTTGTGTTGAAAGGTTGGCCACCCCTGTCCTAGTGTGTTGGATATGATTCTAGCCTACTACTCTCACTTCCTGTGCTGCCCTTTCCCTTCCTTTTCCAATCCAGAAATTGGTGAGGAGGAGCAGAGACTGGTGCAGTCGACTAAAGAGGGCCTGCATTTGGCATGCAGTGTCATGCATCTGGACATCTCAGGCCAGTCCATTCTCTGTGCGATGATTTTAACTGAATCTATGTTTCTTTCCCCCTCACATTTTGTGCCCCACTTCAGGTGCCAAAATAAGGAATTATTTAGCGGCAGTAGCAGCCGCTACTGCCTTCCAATCCACTGGCACGTCGAGAAAACTGACTCGCGCAGAAGCACAGGGATGGGTAGCCCTTCCTCTTTCACCTTCTCGACGAAAGCCTTTCTCGGGGGTAAGAGCAGGTCGTTCAGAGAGGGAAAATGAGCTTCGCCCATCAGACGCTTGGGAAATGCTGAGCTGTGCAGCACGAAAGCAAAAGCGAGCGCTGGGGAAAAGGCAGATTATCAGGGGGTCAAGTGCTTTGCCTGAACTTTGTCCTTTTCCCAAGCAAAAGAAAATATTATTTCACCCTTTAAATAAGAGAAGGGGAAAAGTCAAGAGCAATGTTAATCCAAACGCGAAACGAAAACAAACAGCAGTGTGGAATATTGATTGAGAAGCCAGAGTTGGACGTCTGTAGTCCTACAAGCCAGGTCAAATCCTGGAGAAGGGGGATTGCACAGCGCTTGATCCAGAGGAGGAGAAGGGGGCATTGCAGGGGTTCAACCCTTCCACTGTCTTCAGAGGGTGAATTCTGGCCTGGGAGCGGAGATGGGTTTTCTGGGAAAATCTCATACAATGCAGATCTGGTTGCAAAAAAGCAAATGGAGTTCTCTTCCCCCCCCCTCCCTGCAAATGTTCTCCAATATTGATCTCTCTATCTCAGTGTTTCTCAAACTGTGGGTTGGGACCCACTTGGTGAGTCACGACCTGATTTCTGGTGGGTCCCAGGTGATGGAAAGATCAGATAAGTAATTGCCACAAGCCCTGAGGCTACTCAAAAATCAGATAGCTGCTAATTGCCCTGCAAAGAGCTGACCTCCTGCAGTTTGCAAGATAGCTGCTAATTACCCTGCAAACAGCTACAGTTTGCAAGGAGCTGAGCTCCTGCAGTTTGCCAGCTTGTGTAAATATAGGGAGATAAATGTTTGAGCGTCTCGTAAAGCTAGGTGGGTCCCAATAGAGTGTCATTTTAAAAAGTGGGTCCCAGTGCTAAATAGTTTGAGAACCACTGCTCTTATCTATAGACCCCTTTTGCAAACTATTTTTCTTCACGGTAGCGTCGGGCAGTGTACACGAAGTCCTTCTATTTCACAACAGCCATATACGGCTGTATACAGCCGTACACAGCATTGGGCAGTGTACACGAAGTGTACTTCTATTTCTCATCGCACAACAGCCGTATAAGGTAGATTTACGTTTGGGGAGGCGACTGCTCCAAGGTCACCTGTGGAGCGTCAGGGCTCAGCAGGATTTGAACTTGTGCCTCCCCAAGCGTCCCATTGTAGATGCTGTTGGATTCAGGAGGGAGGATCTTCTGCAGGCCAGTCTTTGGGGCTGGGCTTCAGGGAAAGTGGTGGTTTCCCCTCCTGATGAGAAAAGAGGAACAGCTCAGTGGCAAAGCCTTTGCTTAGTATACAGAAAGTCCTGGGTTCAGTCCTAGCAGCACCCTCAGGGAGGGCAGAGAAAAATTCCTGCCCGGAGCCTTGCAGAGCCTCTGCCAGTTGGTGTCTACAAGGCAGAGCTAGATAGATTGGAGCAATGGTCTGACTTGATGGAAAGGAAACCTGCAGGGATGGGGATGTCTGTGGAGAAAGGACAGTCTGTGGGAACGAGGGCCTGGAGATGACGACACCCCACATCCTTGGTTGCTGCTGCGGGTGCATTGATCGAACGCACAAGGCCCTCGGAACAATTAAACACATGATTAAGAATCGCAGCTACCGTTCAGCCTCCAATAATTCCCACCTAAAGTAAACATAAGTCCCTGCGTTAATGTGGTACGGGCGTGCAAATATGAATAATTTAAGCAACAGAGCAAAGAAGGGGGAAAAAGAAGAGGCCATTACGATGAATATTTGAAGGAGAGTAAATCACTAGCAATTCACGAGCCCTATTCCCATGTCGACTCGTAACAGCCTGGTATTTGGGGAGGGGGTTCCTACGGGAGCAATAAATGTCATTGGATCTGCCTTTTTTTAAAAGAAAAAAATAAACACCATCTTAAGTGGCAGCGATTCATGTGGATCCCCCAAGAGGCGTATTGGGCTGTTTACCATATCTCTTCAAGGGAAAGCGAGCAAGTGTGTTCTTGTGGAGCCGTACAGGATCAATTTCAGAGAATGGGGTCAGCTAACTAGGAAAAAATTGGAGGCCTGGTTGATCCTGGTGCTTCAAGCCTAACAGGGACGTTGTCGAGTTGGTGTGAAAAAACTTGGTGTGGCTGTTTCTTCTTGCTTTCAGTTCTGGGGTCAGAAAAGCAGGAACAAAAAAAAAACTTATCTCCCCCCCAACCCCTTTTGAACCAGAACATTCTTGGTCAGCGGTGGGGAAAAGTAGTCTGGGATCCGTTGGTAAGTCTCTGAGCAACACACAGTAGATTGGCAAGGGGCTCAAACTCACCAGTTGTTTAACCCCCTTCTAAATTAGGGTACTGAAATAAAGAAAACTTGTGGGGAAGACTAGGAGTACTGAATGGTCCTGGATTCTCAGTATCTATCTGTCTGTCCCTGCCTGGCTTCTTGGTAGCTCTGTTTTGCACCCTGCTCTGGTTGGAGGACTGGGGAGGATTCTAGTCAAACACTAGAATTCAATGGTATTTACTCGTAGGTCAGCTAGCATGTGGAAGTTTGGGGCCTCAGCTCTCGCGTGTTTGGAAAATGTTGCCATAGGTGTTGGTCAATAACTTTAGCAACTGGTTGTAGCTCAGTGGTAGAGCCTATTTTGCCTTCAGAGAGTCTCAATTTCAATTTCTGACAGCATCTCCAAGTAGGACTGGGAAAGACACCCCCCCCCCAAAAAAAAAAAAAACCATGGAGAGATGCTGCCAGTCAGTGCTGGCAATTCTCAGCTAGATTGTACATAGGAAGCTACCTCCTTCTGAGACAATCTCAGCTCTTAGGTGACCCAGTTCAATGGGATTTGTGCAGGAGAATCTCTCAGTGGATTGTGCCCTGAATGGTCTTCCTTGGTATACTTCTCCTCTTTGTCTATTTCCTTTTTGTTTCCCTAAATTGTAAGCTCTTCAGGGCAGGGACCTGTCCTCCCTCACTCTGTTGAAAATGCCATGTACGTTGATGGTGCTATATAATAATAAATTGCACACAAACACACACGTTCATAAACCTGCATTTGAAGAATGAAAAAAAACCCCTCATCTTAACTATATCAAGAACAAAACATCTTCAGCGGGAGTAAAAGTCATAAAACAGTGGAATGTTTAAAATGTAATTAAAACTTTAAAATGACTTTGTAAGTCTTGTTAAAATGCAAACAAGTGCAAATAAAATACTTTAAAAGTCTCTTTCAAAATGCAATAAAAACAATTTAAAACACTGCATGACGTTTCATTCATGAGCCATGAGTATCATCAGATGCATACAAACCCTATATGCAGGCAAAAAGTTATTGAAAGCACACAAGTAGCTTCCCTGCATTTAAAGAGGTTTCGGCGCACATTTTGCAGTGAAGCTCATTAACACCCGAACTAGGACATGGTACATTTGATCACTAGTAACTTGATCCTAAATTCCCCTTATTACTGCCCCTAGTGGTGGTTCTGGTTTTTGCAGTCTTATTTACCGTATTTCTTCTATTCTAAGACGCACCTTTTTCCCGAGATAAGCATCTCTAAAAATGGGGTGTGTCTTAGAATCGATGGCCTCCTTTTTTGTGGGTTTTTTCTCTGCTTTTTACCTCGCCATTCGACCCCTCTGTTCAGCGGCGCTCTCCCATGGCTGCTAGCCCGATCTGCTCTCTTCCTGAACTTGAGAGCTCGCCCCAGCCCCAGCATGCCCCCTGCTGCAGCTGATGAATCGGAGAAGATCACACTCGTCAGCGAGGACTGGCAGGGCGTGCTGGGGACAGTTCCTCTGCTTGAAGTGTCTGCTCCGCGCTCCTATTGACGATTAAAGCCTGCATGCCTTTCCTGCAAAGATGATAAAAGCCTGCAATGCCTTTCCAATCGTCAGCTGGAATGCGAGGCAGGCGCTTCAGCGACGAACTCTCCCTAGGACTAGGAACCTCTTCCTAAAGGGGGAGGGATGCTACTTCTGCTGCCACCACCGCTCCAACCGACTTGCGCCCAGCCTGGAAAGCACCCTGGCTCTCCACCCTGCGAGTGTGCGTGCCCCCAGTCCCCCCTCCGCCTACCACCAGCTGCTGCCAGCTCTCGCCAGCCTTTGCAGCCTCCAGTCCTTAGTACTTGTCAGCAAAGGCGTGCAGGGCGTACTGGGGAGAGTTGTCTGCCTGCCCCGCACCCCAGCTGACGAATGAAGGCGCTTGCCAAGTGGATGTGCCAATGAGGATCCAAGTTTACCGTGCCACTTTCGCCCCTCTGCTCAGCGGTGCTGCGGCTGACTCTGCTCGAGCGTGAGGATCATCAGCTGCAGCGCCACTGAGCAGAGGGGGCAAAATGGCATGGTAAAAATCAAATCGGCGAAATGGAACGGCAGGCAAGTTGGGGAAAGAGCAGACAAATTGAAGGAAGGAATCGATGCAATCGATGGTTTGTTTGTTTTTCTGCTGGTGTTCCTGAAATTAAGATGCGCCTTAGAATAGATGGCGCCTTAGACTCGAAGAAATACGGTAATGCTGGAGTCCAAATTCTATTTATTGCTGATAATTCCTGTTTATGATCAAGGACCTGATTACCATGTTTAAAAATTTCTATGGCTTCCAAATTAAGCCTAGCTTTATAATTTGACTCATGGCACAATCTTTCCGTGGCTCCAAAGTCAATACAATGCCCAGTATCGCCCATATGTTCTGCCAGGGCAGATTGTTCTATATGTCCCAGCCTAAAAGCTCCTTGATGTTCCTTCACCCTGGTGGAAATAAAACATTTGGTGGTTCCTATGTAAACTTGTCCACAACTACATGGAACCCGATACACTCCTGGTGTGGACAGTGGTGGTCTTGGGTCCTTGGGATTTCTCAACCATTTTCGTGTAGGTTTAAAAATTGTCCTGATGTTACGTTGGCGCATTACTCTCCCAATTTTATCCGTAGTTCCTTCTATAAACGGAAGACATACAGATGTTCTTTGTTCATCCTCATCTTGCTTTGCATTGATTTTCCCCTGCAGTTTCTGGAAGTTAATTTGGAAGCCATAGAAATTTTTAAACATGGTAAACGGGTCCTTGATCATAAATGGGAATTATCAGCAATAAATAGAATTTGGACTCCAGCATTAAATAAGACTGCAAAAACCAGAACCACCACTAGGGGCAGTAATAAGAGGGATTTAGGGTCAAGTCACTAGCGGTGAAATGCACCATGTCCTAGTTCCAGTGTTAATGAGCTTCACTGCAAAATGCGCGCCCAAACCTCTTTAAATACAGGCAAGCTACTTGTGTGCTTTCAACATCTTTTTGCCTGCATAATAGGCTTTGTATGCATCTGATGATATTCATGGCTCATGAATGAAACGTCATGCAGTGTTTTAGATTGTTTTTATTGCATTTTGAAAGAGACAAAGTATTTTATTTGCACTTGTTTGCATTTTAACAAGACTTACAAAGTCATTTTAAAGTTTCAATTACATTTTAAACGTTCCGTTGTTTTATGACTTTTACTCCCGCTGAAGATGTTTCGTTCTTGGTATATTATTGCCGATCAAAACAGTTTTCGCTCTATCTCATCTTAACTCATTCCAATTTTCTGTCCCAGCTCCTCCTGTGTGTTTTTGTTCTACTGCCACCTGCTGAATTTTGCAGGGCTTGTTTCTGACTTGAAAGGAAATTGAACTGCTGCGGGAAAATGAAATGAAAGTAATGCTTTCCAAAACAATGCAATTTATTTCATATTTGCAGCTACTGTACTTTTTATGGGGGGGAGGGGGGTTTGCAGCAAAAGTTACTTTAATTAAAAGTAACATTTAAAGTCATTTATGATGAAACATAATAAAGCAACTCGCCAGACCTGTAAAATGGAGGGGCTGGTTGGAGTATGACCGAGTCTGTTCTTAGCCAAGTTGGTGTCCTGAACTGGAAGTCTTGACAATGTCTGCTCTGGCCCATTGCTTGAAGAAGACTTCCGTAGCTGGTCATGCCCCCCTGTTTGGCCAGATTCAGGTGGCGACACATCAGTGAAATACCCCACCTAACTTCTGGTTTGTCATTCAAGGCCTACTGCGTCCTTGAGGCTGTCAAGATCCGTCCTTGCCTACTCCAGGCTCCTGGTATCAGGAAGTTGTCTGATAACCACTAGGAACTCCCACCATCATATGTGACACTCCCTCTATCACACCTGAATATAATAATAATAATAATAATAATAATAATAATAATAATAATAAATATACAGTATTTATATACCGCCTTTCTTGGTCATTGAATTTCTCCTCTGACTTTAATCCAAGGCGGTGTACATGGGCAGGTTTTCCTAACCCCCCTAATGGGTTTTTTTTTTAACATATAAATGTCCAATGTTTTGTGAACCACTACATTCCAGATGGTATCCTTTTGCAGTCTGTCTTCTCCACTGGTCATCGCCTCCCACACTTGACCAACGCAGCTGGCAGCTCTTATCTCTCCTCACAGAGGCTTTCACAGTTTTTTTGTCAGCGGCGTGTCTCGAATTGGCCATTCACCGATCTTCGGGCTTGCAAGGCGGCAGCTCTACCGACTGAGCCAGACCCTTCTGCCCCTCTGAATATGATCTCAACGTTGGTGCTGAGCTGATCCCTTTTTTGACCAATCACCATTTTTGGCTCTAGTCTGCCCTCCATTGAGTCCTTTGCTTCCCCCTCCTCCACCACTGTCGATGTATAGGGGCAGAGTCTTTTCTTTCTTTTTGTTTCAAATATATATATATCCCACCTCTCCCTTCCCAAATATGGAATGCTCAAAGTAGCTAACTAAAATCAAATCTAACACAATAACATATATAGTGACAGCCTTCCCACCCACCTCCTTGATGCTCTTGTTTGTTTGTTTGTTTGTTTGTTTAAAAAAGTGATGCACTCAATATCTCCCTGCAAATGTAGGCTTCTCGGGAAGGCCAAGTTTCATGAATGTAGTCATTCAGATGATCGTGCTTGAAATATTTCTTTTCCCGAGGATTAAAACAGGGAAGGACATTGACCTTTGATTGAAAGAGCAATGGGATAAAGCAGCCTTTCCTCTCCTATTTAATTGACTCCAATACCACGCTAAAATACACAAACAATTGCGAACCGGTTTGCTGCTCGGGGTCCTGGCTGGCTTAGGGCCGCAGTTTGAAGACTGAAAGCCTTGTAATTAATCCAACATGCCAATCAATCCCTGTGAGCGGAGCTCCCTTCGTTAATATGTGTGTTTTTCAATGTTAAGCTGCACTATAAACATTTTTTAACAGTTCACATCTGTCTTTCATAGAAAGATTGTAATTCATATTTCAGATGCCTTTTTTGTCATTTTCTCCTGAGGTGGTTATATTTCAGAAAGACACGTTCCAGCTGGGAGATGGACAAGATTTTTTGCTTTCTGCTGTATTCACAGCAAATGATGCTCAGTTTAAAACAGGGCACCGGAGTTGGAAGGATTTCTCCCTAAGATTGCTTGCCGGGAAGAGAGACAGAGAGGAAAAAGTCAGAGCACGGGAGAAAGATAGCAAAGACCCAGATTCAAATTCCCCCCCCACACACACACACACTGTAAAACTCTTGCCATTGAGCCAGTCTCTCTCTCTCTCTCTCTCTCTCTCTCTCTCTCTCTCTCTCTCTTCCCCCCCCCCTCTCAGAGCTAGAATGCCTCACAGGGTAGATGTGAGGATTCCATAGAGAGAGAACCTTATATGAGCCCCTTGGAGGAAAGCTGGGATAAAATAGCTAACAGAAATAATAAATATACACCATTAACATAGGATATGTTGGTACCGCTAATACCATTTAAAGGCAGGACCCATATTGTAGGATGGGGTTCAAGCAGGTATAAATAGGACTGCTGGGCTCTGATCCAAAAAGATTTACGGTTGTGGAATGATTTCATTCTGCTGTGCCCAAATACCAGAGCAGGTAACAGCATCCAGAATCAGTCCTGCAAACTGGGCGAAGAAGCCCCTTTTCTGGTTCTGATTTACCAGGGGAGAGCAACATTCATCCCAGCAGTGTGTGCTTTTCAGCAGCTCTTGCTGGTGTTCCCCCCCCCCCCTTGGTCTCTCATTTTTTTAAATAGTCCCCTGCCCCAAAGAGTTTACAATCTTTTCATTCCTTTTGCTATAAAACCACCTTGAGAACTTTGTTTGTTGAACAACAGTATATAAATATTACCAATCTGTTGTTGTTGTAAAAGATTATTATAATAATCTGTTCCAGACACAAAAAGGGAGGCTCTCTTGACATGCTCTTAGGCACCTGGCACAATGAGGGAACAACGATGTGTCTCTGCCCTCTCACCACAACAGAGGCACATGTGAGGCGAGAGCCTTGTGCTCCTCAGGGCAGCCCCCAGCCCTCGCACGATTAAGGCTGCTTTGGGGCAAACAAAGAAAGGCCTCGAATGGCCCTGGAATGGCGGTGGCCATACTAGGCCACGGTAATATGCTCAGAGGTCTCCAGTGTTAGAAGTAGGAGTCCATAACTGGGGGCTGCAACCAAAAAGGCTCAGTTCCAAGCAGGACACAAAGGTGATACCTCTTCCTCATAGTTACCTCCTCCAGCGGAGTCTAACTGTGCAGTGTTTAGGCTGCACAGGCAGTCGATTCAGGACAGAAAAAAGGCATGACTTCTTCAAAGGATGCATCATGGAGTCTGCTGGCACAAGATGTGAAGATCACCAGTGGCTTAGGTGACTAAAGCTGCAATCCTATACACACTTACCAGGGAGTAGGCCCTATTGAACAGAGTGGGACTTACTTCTGAGTAGACATGCACAGGATTGTGCTGTAAGAGGATGAGACAGATTCCTGGGGAAGGAAAGGTCAATCAACCACAGCTGGCCGTGATCGCTGGAGCAAGCCTTTAGAGTTGGAGACTCTAATGCGCCCGTGAGTACCAGTCGCTGGAGGAGGTAACTATGAGGAAGAGGTATCACCTTTGTGTCCTGCTTGGAACTGAGCCTTTTTGGTTGCAGCCCCCAGTTATGGAACCTGGAGGGTGTTGATTCTCCCTTTTCTCCTCCACGTCTGTTTGACTTGTCATTGTTAGTTCTTTGAACCATGCTATTTAACTGTTGCACTCAGTTTCATATGTGGTATGTTAATTACACAGGCCTGCAAATGTGAGGGTCAAAAAAAAAAATTATGGTGCTCTTATATGAATTTGGGGCGCTGATTTCAAAAATGTCATCGGTTTTGCCCTATCACATCTAGTTTTGGGGGTGCGGCTTTACCACCTCATATTGAGAGTCAAGCAGCTTCCTCGTGAGGAAGCCATGACGTCTGATTCCTCATGAGGAATGGTTGATTCACATTATGAGGTGGCAATACTGTACCCCCCAAAACTAGACGTGATAGGGCAAAACCGATGCCATTTTTTGAATCGGCGCCCTGTATATACCCAAGAATAGGTCTCACTTTTAAGAAAGCAAAATGTGTGCAAGCCTGTGTGTATGTGATTCATATATGTTAATTCATATCCTATGCCAGTGGTACTCAAAGTGGTGGGTTGCGCTAGAATCGGATGCTGTCCCCCTGCCATCTTAAGGGCGGGCAGTGGAACAGCATGGCTGCAGCGGTGGTAATCCCAGGGATCGCCGCCACCACAAAAAAAGTTTTAAATTGCACGTTTTACACTTACCGGGGGTCCTGGAGCGTTCCAGAGGTTGCGGGGAGCCTGCGGACCCCTCCGTGGGCCTCCCCGAGCTTTAGATCACCATGGAGCAAAAAACAAATGGTTGTAATCACCACTCCGCAGCGAACTAAAGCTTGTGGTGGCCCATGGAGGGGTTCGCAGACCTCTCTGCACCCTCCAGAATGCTCCAGGACCTCTGTTAAGTGTAAAACGTGCATTTTTAAACATTTTTGTGGTGGCGGCAGCGATCCTCACCCCTGCAAACACTTAAAGTTCTCCCCGTCTTGCGAGGAGAACTTTGAGAAACAGTGCTATATGTGATATGCTAATTAATATGTGAGATGTTAATGATTTCGTCCGTTTGTGTGTGTTTTAAGCCATCTTAGGGGTCCCTCTGAGGTGCCAAAAGGTGGGAGATATGTTTCTAAATAAACCATCCAGTGATGTCGTCATGTCTCAACATCTTGGACTGAAGGTAGACCTGAGTCAACATGTTGGGGCATAAAGTGGATCGCCTACTTTGCACCTTTGTCCAGAGGTGTTAAAATAAGAGTGGAGCCACGCTAATGAGAGCGGAGGAGCAGCTATCTCATCCATCAGTGTCAACAGAAAAGCCAAAGGTGAAACCATTTATCGTTTCTGATAACCTCCCTGCCCCTGGGAGATGGGATTTCTTTGAAGAAGACACCTTTTCTTGAAACACTGACTTCTAAGCAGGCAGGGCCTCTGTTCTGGCTCATAAATTCAAAACTGCCTGACAGTGGTGAGATTGATTCAGCTTTGGAAGCACAGATGATGAATCTAGAAAAGACAGAGAGGTGGGGAGAGCTGGAGAGTTTTGTAGTGTGGATGCTGCGAGGAATGGAAGAGAATTAGTGGAGATGTACAGCACTCAGGACAGCTGTGTCGGTTTCAAACAGTGCCCCCCCCCCAAAAAAAAACAACCACCACAAATTGTCTCCAAGATGAAGACCTGTAAATGTTCCTAGGGACGCAGGTGCCAGTTGTTGGTTTTCCAAGCTCCAGCTTTTATGATATAGGCAGCAGGCACTTGAACAGGGCTGTGTGCTACTGAGTCGTGTTTTTCCTGCTGTTTTGTGGTGGTGTTTTGTTTTAATGCACCCAAGTTAGCAGTCCTTAAAGCGGCAAAGATGTGATGGAAAGCAGCTGGGCAACCCAGAGTGGACTCTCAGAAGACAGAGGGACAGT
Source organism: Plestiodon gilberti rubricaudatus (assembly GCA_026170595.1). Classification (NCBI taxonomy): domain Eukaryota; kingdom Metazoa; phylum Chordata; class Lepidosauria; order Squamata; family Scincidae; genus Plestiodon; species Plestiodon gilberti. Next base: position 12,458,028 of record JANXHW010000008.1, on the reverse strand, counting down.
TCTTGAATAAGGTGTCCTTACATCAGAGGGTAGGCTTGGTTGCCCTGTACAGTCACTAAGAAGGAATGGCTTGCTTGCCTCACCTAGAGACTTGATGGCAGAAGTGAGATTTGAGCTGGAGAAGTGTTGATTCATAGCTTGGTTTCTGAGGTTCTTCCCTGCCTTTAATTGTCTCAACAACCTTGAGAGAGGGAGCTAGATGAATAATGTTCTGTTCCCAAAGATCCATCTATGTCCAAAAGAATGCCAGATGTTAGGAATAAGAAATGGAAATGTCCGATTCTTCCATGCCCTTGTGAGCTCCCAGAGGTCTCTGGCTGGCCACTGCTGAGAACATAATGCTCATCCAGATACCCTTTTGGTCTGTTCCAGCAAGATAATGTGTATGTTCTTATGAGACAGGGATATATTACCTCTGCCTTGAGCCTATAGCCTGCAATAGAAGGCCAAAGAATGGATAGGATCAAGTGTGAATCAATGTCATGAGTCAGTGAGTTCCACTGGTACTGCTAAGCATCCAGAACCAGGATGTGGCAGAGGTGCAGCAGAAGTCAGAACTCAGCACCCGCTGTGGAGTTTCAGCTTTTAAAACTCTGGATGCCTCTATAGAGAACTGAATTGGGGTAGCTGGAAAGGAAAACTGTGATGTGACATGATTTAGGGTGATGGGGGAGTGCTGGCTTTCTTCCTACACCCCTCCCCAATATGTTTGATCCCAAGTCTGGACATATGAACCTACGATTATGTCTGCTGGATCAGCCCAAGATCCATCATGTCCATCCCGTCTCCCACATCTGCCAGACAGATGCTTTCAGGAAGCCACAAGCACAGCGCGAAAGCAGCAGTCCCCCCCCATCTCCAGCATCTTATACTCGGAGATACACTGCACCCAGCCATGGAGGCTTAATTTAGCTAATGTAGTGAATAAGACTTGATGGATCTCTGTGAATTTGCCTCGTTTGTAAAATCAAACGACCTAAGTGGCCAATGGCCATCTCATTTTGTGGCAGTGAAATTAGGAAGGAGGTGGAAAGGGCTAGGAAGGGGGGAAAGGAGACTGGCACAGCTGGATCTGGAAGGCAGAAATTGAGGCTTAAGAGAAAGAGTTGGCATGCCAAATAGAGACCTCGGAAGAGAGTGGAACCCGTGGAAGGTTTAAAAGTCACCAGGCCATTTTTCACCAGGGGCCAAACCCTTGACGCCTCCCCCCATAAAGTGCACGGCTGCAACCCTTTACGCCCCCACGGTGTGGCTGCAAAGTTTTTTGGGGGTGCAACACCCTGCAACAATGTCCTTTTCCCCCCCTCCCCACCCTGCAACAAAGTCCTTCCCCCCCCCCTCCATGTTGCTTCTATGCAAACAAATTACCTTAACTGCAGATAACCTGCAATTCTCATTTCCATCCAGAGGGGGCACCATAGGCTTGACAGCATGCATGTTTCCATCCAGGAGGCATCCATTTTGAATGGGCGGGACTCTCTAGGACTCTCTGTCCGTCTCATTGGTGAGACCAGTGAGGTGAGGGAGGGGGGACACCAGAGGAGAGCCACTGTGAGATGGAGGGTCCATCTAGTTCCCTTTACCTGGTCTAGAATGTCTCCAGGGACATTTTAGACCAAGTAAAAGGGAACTAGATGGACCCTCCGTCTCAAAGAAAGGGAATGTATTTGGATTGAAAGGGTTGGCACCAAAATTTTTGAAACCACACAATTCAAAGTGAATTTTACAGTTCATCCCGAGGAGAAACGTCTAAGAATGTTCATGGGAAGGATGGCTTCCTATGAGACAAGTGATTTTTTTTTCAGGAAGGGGTTCTGCACCTCCCAAGGGTCATGGGAAGATGGAGAGTTGGCACCCCCTTGGGATGTAAAAGGGTATTAAGGACAAAGTGGGGGGGGGGAATCTGGGTAGGTTAGAAGACTGGTTGACAAAACACAGACGTAGTGGTGAAGCGAGACAAGAAAGAATTCTGGAGTGAGGAAGAAACAGTACAAATAGTAGATTTCTCTCAGTGAATGTTCATAAGAAAAGAGGAATGAATGGGAAGGCAGGAAGAAAGGACAAAAAATGAATGAAGTGAACTATGGTTTATATAAGGAATGTATGAATCAATAACTAATCTGGACATATCCTCTATTTTCTATTTCTTTCCTAAAATCTGTGTATTTTTTACTTGGGGAACAAAACAGAGGAAAAAGATGAAAATAGGAAACTAAAGAAGAGAGACAGGAAAATTAAGGAGGAAAAAGGGAAGGGGGAAACCAGAAAAGAAATAAGAATGAAAATGAAAGTACAGTATATGAAAGAGACTGAAAGAGAAGAAGAAAACAGATAAAGAGGACAACATGGTTTCCAAGTCCTCCCACCTTCTGCAGTAGAATTCCTATGCCTACTTAAACGGAGGAAACTTTGAAACCCTTCGAAAAGGTATCTGTAGCCTGCAGGGACTCAGGGTGGGCCTCAAGGTAGATTCCCAACAGATCCCCAGCCAGGCAGGCCTCTTACTTCCACCTAAGTCACAACACCAGCCTAACCCCCCCCCTTCTAGACACACTTTCTGCATTAAGGGGAGCAGAGCCCATTTATTTCCCATTATAGCCCACCACCCCATTCCAGGGGCGCTTCTAGGAACCGGTGAGTCGGTTCCTTTCTCGTGGCGTCTGCAAAGTCGAGGCCTCTCCTCCCTGATTGATTTGGGGCTCCCAAGAGCTAGGCACGAGAAGAGGGACTCGGCCTTCCCCTTCTGCCCTCATGGGGGGACAAACCGTGAGAAACCCCAGCGCCGTCGCCTTCCAGCAGTGTCCTCAGCAGCACGTCTTTCCCTCGGGCCAGACGGGCGTCTCTCCACGGATTTTGGAGGGGTAGGGTGGGGCGCGAACGCTGCCAAGAAAGAAACCAGAGAAGGGGCGAGAGGTTTCAATTCGATTTCGCACCAATACCGCTAGTAGTTGAGGGGGAGGAAAGCCACGCGATACAAACTTCAAAGGATGAAGAGAGGGCGGGGAGATTGTTTTTGTTCTCAAGCCAACATTTCCTGCAAAGGAGGATGATAATGAAGACGATAATAAAAGGAATTAATTAATGGTGGTACAAATGATGCATTAGAAATATTCTCTGCTCTTATAATTACGATAATAACAGGAAAGATGCAGGGGGGGAGGGCTGTGCAAAAATATTCACTAATATTGCTAATAATCACAGTGACCTGGAAGGAGCACTTTCATTTTCACCCTCTTTGTCAGCCGGGAATGGGAACTGCCCGCCTCCCCCTTGGCGTGCGTCTTTGCCCCCCTGGCCAAGTCCATCTCCACCCCACCCCAATGTCTGTGAGGCGGCCAAACCGGGCCCTTCCAGGCTTTCCCGGCAAATGGACCGGCGCGCTGATGATAGGCAACGTTTCCAGGGGGGGGGGGAGGATTCGGTTCCCACGTCGAAATCCAGGAGATTTCAGACGGCTTCAATTCGGCTGGGGGAAGGCAGATTATTATAACTATTAGTATAACATTCGTAGTATTGGTAATATTCGAGGTAATAACGTCAGTTCCATATCATACTATTGTTAGTAATAGTATCGTATTAATAATATGAAGTGTCTATCGTCAACAGCGCGCGGCTGTTGGGTGGCGACACTCTGTTGGGACGAAGTACCGTTGAACTCCGAGCGGCTTATTTCTGCGTAAAAGTGCGAGATTATTCGTAGCAGGCGTAAAATAATTACTAGATGATAATATTACAGTGACACTATTATTACTATATGAGAATATTACGCTTAATAGTATTACATTAATATTAGTAACCTCGTAGTGCCACTAGTATTACTATATAATATTTTTATGCATAATATTATATTAATGAAATTAGTGGCACAGTCTGTAAGCAGCGCTTTGGGGGCTCCAGTCCTAGGCTCGGTTGGGAACGAAGCCCCACTGCATTCCGGGGTGTGTGTTGCTTCTGCAGAAATGTGCCGGATCGGGTCCGTGACTTCAGTCGAGTTGCATGTGTATTGACGGCGCGCAACGGTGAAAGAAAGGCAGGCAGGCGGCAGACCATGCATTTGAGGCGTTACCTCATAATAAATAGTTTCGAAATGAAAAAATATTATGTCCATCAATAACTCCAATTTTAATCATTGTCATAAATGCCATAAACATGCCCGGGAGGGAATCTATGTTACAGCTGACTGATAACGTTCTGCTAGGCTGCCGTCCGAAAGCCTCTTACTCGGAAATCAAGGCCCCCTTTTCCGAGCAAGCCTACGGATTGCTCGCCTCTAGAGCCTCGGTATCGTTTCCCTGCAGCCTTTTCCGTCGTCCATGATCCGCTGTCTGGCGCAGTTTCTTTGGAATGGGCGATCTTCGCAGCGAAGACGCGTAAAAGGCGCCGGGCTTGGACTGGAGGAGCTTTGCTGTCTCGTCCCCCCCCCTCCCCGCTTTTCTCGCCCGAGGGAGCCCAGCAATATCGAGCGTCAGTAATACCCCAGAAATACAACAATTCGCGAGCAGGTTCGCATCAATGACGAGGCCACCGATTTTTCTCCTCCCTTGGCCTGTTTGGGAGTCTCACAAAAATACAGTCGCCTCAATTTGGCACTGGGAATTTATTCCGGCGTTAAATAGATTCCGGATTCGAGCCTGCCGGGGGTCACAGAAGCCACGAGCTAAGAACCACCCCCTGTCCCCGGTCTATCTCCTCGCGAGTCCTATTCTTATCATCCTTTAATATTACCGATAATGATTCATTATTAGCAATAATCGCCGCAGCAATTAGGGGGCAAACGGCGTTCACAACGCTTCGGCGGAATTCCCTGGAGGACTCTTCCCAAGTCTTCCTTTCCCCCCAGGAAACATTGTTGTTGTTCAGTCGTTAAGTCGTGTCCGACCCTTCGTGATCCCATGAACCATATCCCGCCAGGCCTTCCTATCCTCCACTATCTTCCTGAGTTCGCTCATTTTCATGTTCGTTGCATCGGTGATGCTGTCTAACCATCTCATCCTTGGCCTTCCCCTTCTCCTTTTGCCTTCAGTCTTTCCCAGCATCAGAGTCTTCTCCAGAGAGTCCTCTCTTCGCATTAGGTGGCCAAAATATTTGAGTTTCAGCCTTAGTACCTGTCCTTCCAGGGAACAGTCAGGGTTGACTTCATTTAGGATTGACTGATTTGATCTCCTAGCAGTCCAAGGGACTCTCAGGAGTCTTCTCCAGCACCACAGTTCAAAAGCATCTATTCTTTGGCGCTCAGCCTTCCTTATGGTCCAGCTCTCGCAACCATACATTGCTACTGGGAACACCATCGCCCTGACTATACGAACTTTTGTTGGTATGGTGATATCTTTGCTTTTTATTATGCTATCTAAATTTGCCATAGCTTTCCTTCCAAGGAGTAAGCGTCTTTTAATTTCATGGCTGCTGTCTCCGTCTGCAGTGATCTTGGAACCCAAAAAAGTAAAATCTGTTACTGCTTCCATTTCTGCCCCTTCTATTTGCCAGGAATTGATGGGACCAGATGCCATGATCTTAGTTTTATTAATGTTGAGTTTCAAGCCAACTTTTGCACTCTCCTCTTTCACTCTCATCAAGAGGCTCTTTAGTTCTTCTTCACTTTCTGCCATTAGAGTGGTATCGTCTGCATATCTGAGGTTGTTGATGTTTCTACATTAAGAACTCTTAAAAGCCCCCCAGCGCCTCGAGATCTATGAGCTTCCTCGGGAAGTTGGAACTCCCTTACGACCAAATGCAAACTCTTCTTTTTTTTTACCCCTTCCCATTTGAAGTCTCTCTCTCTCTCTCTCTCTCTCTCTCTCTCTCGCTCTCTCTCTCTCTCTCACACACACACACACACACACACACACACACACATCCTAAGAGGAACTGCTTGATTTACAGCGCAATCCTGTGTAACCTTGCACCGGTGTAACAGTAGATGCACCAGTGCAAGTGCACTTAAGGCAGTGTAATTGCACTTACACCGGTGCATCTGCTGTTACACCGGTGCAAGGTTACACAGGATTGCGCTGTTAGAAGACTATGGAGACAGAAGGAATTTCTATTGTAAATTCTGAAAGTGATCGCCTTTAGACAGAGCCCCTCTCCAGAAATTAGGGGAACGTTTGAACTTCCCGGCCCCATCGCCGGGCCCGCTGAAACCAAAAGAGCGGCGCTGGCCCTGAAGAAGCCCATGAAACCGTCTCCTGGAGTCCTAAACTTGAGGTTAAAAGTCATAGGTTGGAATGAACCTGACAAGTTCCTCTGCAGCCGACTGAGGCCCTAAGAAGCGCCTGATCCAGCCGAGCAAATCCCGTCCCTTGCAACTGGGAGTGTGGAGCTGGTGTGCGAAAGTCTCACTGAAACCAAGGGGGGGGGGGCTTGGAAAAAATGCTTGATTTGGCAGGATCGGACTTCCGAGGGAGTATAAACAGCCCTGGACGGTAAAGTTAAATTTCAGCCCGTGAAAGGGACACTCAGATCAGATCAAAGGGATGACGCGTGTTTGTTTTTAACACATTTCTGCAAATGTAAAAGGACAGTCTTTTCTCGAGCCACGACGAACGTTGTTGAATTACGACCAAGAGTCTTGAACTTAGGCACCATCCAAATAAACTTTTATATCCACTGATCCCAACTGAATTAGAGTTCAGCCCAGCCTTGGCTTCCTTCAGCAGATAGTACGGGGACTTACTCCAGTCCGAAGAAACAAGTGCTTCACTTTGGAACCGGGACAACAACCGGGGTATAAATCACTAAATCCATGAATAAAACGTGGCCTTTTGTATTAATAATAAATATTTGTATTTATATGTACGCACATCGTTGTGGCAAGCAAGTTGCAGGCAAAGAATATGCACAGAGAAAGATAATAGGCAAAATGAATACGTACTTTTGGGCAACTGGATCCAGCAGCCCACAAACAAATCAATATCTCTCAAGCACTCCGTTCTGGAGAATCGTTCCCCCCTTCCCCAAGTATACATGTCTTCTTATACATCGACCACGAATGCACGGGCAGGCAGTGACGTTCTGTGCGCAGTCTGTAAGAGCGAGAAGCTCTTTCCCGGAAAGGGACCGCCGCGTGGCGCATAATTCCTGTGCCAAATTCTGGCATGGATGACAGCTGCGCATTGACGATGCACGTCAACTGTATTGATTGCGGTGGAGAGAAAAGAAAACAATCTTTTCTAGGAAATACTGGGGGGGGGGGTGCGGTAGCCGCTCCACAGCTACTTTGTTTGAAAGTAAATCCCACCGATTTCAATGGTGGTTCGTCCCAAAGAAGCGCGCTGAGGAGGGAGAGCGATTTCCGCCGATACGAAGTAAGATCCAACCGGATGGGAACGTCGTAAGTCCCATTCGCTGCAATGGACTGTGTTTACAGAGGCATTCTTAGACATGTTTACTCTTCAGTGGGCCTCGCTTGATTCTCCCTTACTGAAATAATGTGATTTTTTTTTTAAAAAAAAGTGTTTCTTGTTAATATTGAAATAGGTAGGTGAAAAAGGAGCTGCACCTTTCGCTTGTGCGAAGCATCCCGCAAGCCGATGGCCAGAGAGGAGAGAAGGAATAATTATCGTGAAAGAAGATGGAAAGGTGACCTTGGGCGCCAACTTGACCGAAACCCTAACGCAACCCTATTCATGATGTCTCAGGTCTAATAAGTCCCACTGTCTCCAATGAGGCTTTCTTCCAAGTAAGCGCGCGTGACGTGGCAGTCTTCGCCTGTCGTCCTAAACGCGCTCATAGAGCAGGAATGAATCCTCTTGACGGTGGGAGGAGTAAAGGGGTTCAGTCAGGGTGGCGCATTAGAACAGTCCAGTGGCTTACGGATTGGGGCCCCCCAGGATCCTAATTCTCTGAGGAGAGGATCTCTGGTTCTTTCTGGGGATTCCCCCCCCCCCCAAGAAAGAGATCTTTAAGGTAACCAGCTCCTCCTGGTATGTTGGAGAAATGCGTAAAAACGCACGCTCGTCGCACCTGCTGTGGAAGCCACCTTGCCCTTGACCGCAGCGAGGGAGGGAGGGAGGGAGGGTGAGTGTATGTGTGTCGTTACTAAGTAATTTATTATGCTCCAGCCGAGGCGTGGAGGAGAGGTACGGTGCTTGCTTGGAAGGCCCCTCTATAAATTTCCCACTGGCCGCTGCGCAAAGCTGGCCAAATAGGGCGGGGGGGATTAAAAAAAAAAAAAAAGCCCAGAAAGGGCCCTTTGAACACTAGGAAACCAAATTAAAAGTCAAAGGAGAGCGGAGGAGAGCCTGGCCTGAGAGGGGGAGGGTTCCCGCCACGATCTCAGACTTGCTTCTCCATCCCAAGAACACTTCCTGGAAGTACCCCAACCCCATTGAATTAAGTTTCTTGTCTCTCTAAAGTCGGGCACCTCCACCTTGGGCGAGGTTCCTTAGGGACCCACTAGGTTCAATGGGATTATTTTCCCATGGTACCGCAAAGAAATGATTGTGTTAAGAAAAAAAAAACCGTAGCGTGATGATATCTTGATTCGGATTAATGCCATGCAATCGGGAGCTCGACAGAGCTCGTATTCGGGTTGGGTTGTTAAGTAAAACCCAAGGGGGGGGGGCGGAAGGAGAATCCTGACATGATGTTGAAATCATCCTCCCAAAGTCTACTGTTTGCAAGCGTCTTAAGATGGAGAGCCAAAGATGTTAGTCGGAGATAAATGGACTTGTAACTTTTCCTTTTTGTTCACAGGGTTGCAGTTTAAGGCTCAACAAACATGAAGAAGATTAAGCTACATGAATGCAGTGCGCCTCCCACTGAAGTCAAAGCCATATGGTAACATTCATTTTCATTTAATGAAGCTGGCCAGAGTGGGCTGTACGGGGTGGGGTGGGGTGGGAAAAATCCCTCTCAGGAAAATCCCACCACCACCATATGAATGTTCAGTTTTCATTCTTCGAAAGTAAGTTTCTAGTCCTTTGACATTGTGACGATATATTTATTTAAACACACACGATTCTGTCCAATGGTTCACGAAGAAGGCTTGCAATGAAATGAAGAGTATTTTTGAGCCGCCTGTGTTTCCATCCTAGCTGTTTTGTAATGCTTGCGTCTCCCGTCTCCTCACCCCCTTGTGTTCCCGTGACTGAGCAAGAAACAGGCAATGGAGATCGCCTGGAACACGTGCCAAGCGAAATGTTCAAGAGAGGAAAAGAGATTTGAAAGGAGGGAAACAGCAGATTTTGAGTGGTGATGACAGAGTATTTCTCTGGGATGAAAAAAGCCTGGAGTCCAAAAGTCAAAGTATCCTAGAACTTGTGCCGCGTGTCCGGTTTTTGGTACTTGTTAGAGCTGTGGAGAAGTTTGTTTGGCTATTGGAGTTAAGCAAGACTAGTGAAGCGCAGCAGGTGCCCGGATGGGACACGGCTGGGGAACCCGGTGCATGGCGGCTCAGTGGGCTATCAGGACCCTGGACACTGCCAGCCTCTTGTCTGTGGATCCAAGTTCAGAGACCTGACACAGCCCTCGACCTAGAAAATAAAACCCAGAACTACAAGGATTCGAATGGATAGTTCCGCCTTCCTTTAATTCGAATCGTTCGCCTTAATTGTCTTGTGGACCACACCCCAGCCCTCTCCCCTCCCCCCGTCTCCAGAAGACGTTCTAGATGTAGTCACCAAAAAGAATGAGGCGGAAAAGAAAACGAGTCTTAACCCGGCTGCAACTCATCGTGTATGGATCGCGTAGCTAGGCTTGCATTCCTTAAGTGAAACCAACTGGATTGAAACCGAACTGGGGTTGATTTATTCCCCCCCCCCAAAAAATAGATTAGGCCTAACAGATGTCCATACCATGTCCAGACTATGCTCCGCGCTGGGCATTCGGTCGCTCTGATTTGCGCAAAAAGAAACCACTGCCCGGCCCCATCGCATTTCCTGGGCTTGGAAGTGGAGTTGTAGGGCGGACTGGTTTGATCGCAGAGACTGGACTCCTGCAAGCCGAGAGGGATGGATTCGCTTTGACGGTCTTTCAACGTCTTCACTGCGCTCAGGAGTGTTCTGGATGCCTGCCGCGCGCAAAGCAATCTCTTTCTCTGGATGGAAATGAACCGTGGAGACGAATTTGGCTCCTTTACTAATTTGAGGGCAAATGAAATTCAGGTCAAGAGAGAAGTCAGGAAGGGGAAAACCGCGACCGCGAGTGGCCTCAGGAGCGCAACACGACAGGCGGAAAATGGGGCTGTAGTGATGGATGCTATGTTAGCGCTAAACGCACTCCCGAGTTAAAGCAAAGGAATAATACAGTATTCCCTTATTCCGCCGCGGCCGGATACACGATAAAAGAGTTAATCTTGGGTGCTAATGACGGGGATCGTAGGCCTTATGTAGAGGAAATCCTCTGTGGGTTTTACAAATAGCAGCAAGGAGTAAAAAAAATGGCGGAGGGGGGGGGAACACACGTCCCGCCAGTGGGACCTGAGAAATATTGCGAGACAGCCAAACTTAACCCACAGAGTCGACCTTAGTTGGTCCCGAAAGGTGAGTCTTGGACAAACCGAGCTCCCAACCCGACCCACACCGGGCGCAAACTTCGGCGAAGGAAATGCAAAGGATTTGGGCAGGATTTGGCCAGCTGACAGCTGTCGGCTGAAGGGAAAAGCTGTGGTTTCCCCAAACTAAGGAGCCAGGAGGAATCGCCCCTCTTTGGCGATTAGCGGCTCTAGCGAGGAGAAAGTGTTGCTGATGGCCTAGCGAGCGGTGCGGGAAAGGAGAAGGGCGGCTGCGCCCGGGGCGCAGGGGTCTCCAAAGGCGCACCATCGAGAGCGCAGGGAATGCTGTGCACGGAGGGCTGCAGCACTTGGGCTGCCCAGCTGCTTCAGTTTCTATGGTTCCTCCGCCCTCTCGGGAGCCCGCCCGGACCCCCTCACACACACTCCCCCCTCCCCCCCTCTCCGTCGGGCCTGGCGGCGTACATGTCAGAGTTCACGGATCTGGCTAGTTGCCTTTAACTTCCAGCTGTAAAAAGACGGATATTAAAGCCGTCTAATGGATCCCGCGCGAAGAAGGCTCGCATTTCCACGTTGAAAGAGAGAGAGCGAGGGAGGGAGGGAGAAATTGCGTCTGGGATGAAAAGCAAGCCATTAAAAGGTGCGGGGTGCGGGGCGGGGAGGCATCAAAGCGAACTGGGGAAAAGTGCCCCCGCGCCAGCACCACCACCCCGCCAGCCCTGCACCTGGCATTGGAGAAGAGAGAGTGAGGTGGTCGGTCGGAGTAGGAGAGAACCATGCGGCGGGCGGAGGCTCTTCCTGCCAGTTTATGGAAGAGAAGGGGGGGGGGGGGCTGAAGAGTGTTAAGGGATAGCAAGGCTAGGAGACGGGAGGAGGTGTGGGTAATGAACGTGTGGGGGCAAAAGGGGGTGTTACCCCAAGTTAAATATAAACTGCTTTTTAACATACAATGGCATGTACCCCTCCTGTAAGAATAGGAGAACTGACTTGCTGGATGAGTCCATCCATCCAACCAACCTTAGGTTTTCAAGAGTGGCCAACCAGAGGCCTCTGTGCAGCTCAGAAGCTGGGCGTGATGGTGAAGACCATCTCTTGCTGTCTGTCCCTAGCATCTGGTATTCAGAGATATACAGTCTCTGAACATGGAGGTTCCATTGAATTAGCATGGCTAAGAGGGAGCAATAGATGCCATTCTCCCGGAATGTGTCTAGGTTTTTCAAGATCCTTCTAAGGGAGTGCTCACCACCCTATCTTGTGGAAATGAGTTCCACAAGCACAGTGTGAAAAAGCACTTTCCAACTTCCAGCAGTCCATGGTGGCTGCAACAAGCCACATGCTGCAATCAGAATATGGATCAACAATTTGCAGTGCATACTCTAAAATATTATTATTATTATTATTATTATTATTATTATTATGTATTAACCAAACAAGGCAACAAAGCGATTTATGCAGCAAAATATGAGGATATTGTTCCCAAAGGGACCCACAATCTGAAAAAGGGACATCAGAAAACAGCCACTGGACAAGATTTCAGGGATGAATAGGGACAGTTGCTCTCCCCTGCTAAATTTGAGAGAGCGGTTCTCAGAACCATCATTTTATAAGATGCTTCTGAGTCCAGTGAACAGGGAAAAGGATCCTTTCTTTGCTTTGATGGGGTTTTTCTTGTAGATGCTGTTGATTGATTGATCAATCAATCAATCAATCAACTAAAGGGTGCAATCCAAATCCAATACACACTTTCTAGGCAGTAAATCCCATTGAAATCAGTTTTTTATGAAGGATATTTAATCCGCTTCCCCTCTTTACACCCACGGCAGACTGCTTGCTAGCTTACTTGGCTAGATAAAACACACGAGGCACAGGCAGATTGAAGTTGCAAAAAGAAAAAACAGTTTACTTACAGTTTCATGTTCATGTACAGCTTCTGATTAAGATCAGAGGATACACTAAACTTAAGAGGACAGACCCCCTCTACAACCGGGGCTCTCTGCGTGGGAGCATGCGGTAAGATGGCCGCTGGGCTCCAGAGGAGCTTGGCATCATCTCACCTAGTCTGGCATCAGGATAGAAGTAAGTGAGTGAGAAGGGAGAAGAAGCAGGAAACTGGGTCTAGGGCCACGCCCCTTCCTTAAGACAATGAGGGGTCAAAGACAAGAGGTTTACTCAGGTAATCACACGATACATCCCCTCCCCCAGTGTCCAGTAGACAGAATTTGCCCATTTTCCCAACACTTTATTGGTTATCAATAACCATCATCTGATCTTTTTGTATTTCTACACTGATTGAGTACATCAGTGTAGACTTACCTCCAATCAATCAGTGCTGACTTACCTCCAATCAAACATGTATAGGACTGAATCCTAAAACTCATGGGACTGATTGACTGACTGAGATTTCTTTGATGAGCTTGTGGCCTATATTACAGTAGATAGAAAATTTATCTCTCTCTCTCTCTCTCTCCCCTCCCCAATTCATACAGATAACTAGTGAAAGCTGAACCGCCACCCCATTCATCAGTGCTAGATCACCAGCACTTTTTGGGAAATGCTCACCTTCAAAAGCAGACTGGTAAGAGAACATCACCTGCCAAGCCAACAATATGTTGGCCAAACAGCAATAGACCTTTGCCTCAGACCCAGGTCAGAGTTTCTTTGTTCTGATTGTTCTGAGCGTGCTGGAAAACTCTTAATTTGGACACCACTCCTTTCTGACTTGGAAGTATGTCCTATGGAGAAACGACTGTCTCATCTAAGGAGATTAGCGGGGAGGGAGAGAACTTCTGGACCTGCCGATTTGGGAACGTAATGTCCCAATGGTGTAAATCTGGAAGATGAAAGTGAATTGTGTTACATTGCTCAACACAGAGCCAGCCCACTGGGCCATTTAAGTCCATGTTTTCAACACAGATTGGCAGTAGCTCACCAGCCAGGGTTTCAGAAAGAAAATGTTTCCTCTCTCCTACTTGGAGATGCATCTGGGATCTGCTACCTGAACAGCAGGTGTGCTACAACTGAGCCACTCTGTGTGTGTGTGTGTGTGTGTGTGTGTGTGTGTGTGTGAGAGAGAGAGAGAGAGAGAGAGAGAGAGAGAGAGAGAGAGAGATTCTCTTGCATGTGCTGGGAATTCTACCAACTATCCAAGCAGATAGGAAAGAGGAGGGGGTTATGTTTGTTCCCTCAACCTTCATTATTGGACTTCCCCTCTGTCCCTCTCCCCAGCTTTCCTTTCTAGAGCAGATGGAATTTCCTCACATTTTCCTTTTCAGCAATATTGTCATGAGTTTTCCCACTGGTTCATCACATTCCTTTAGCTGTTTGCTCCCTCAAAAAACTCTAGGACTGCACTCCTCAATTTACTAGAGAGTCCTAGAGTCGGACACACCTGGACTCAATTGTCAGGGGTCACCTTTGTTGGAGGATGGGCAGCATTTAGCTGCTGGACACTGGGGGTGTGGTGTAATGCCTGGTCACATGTAAAGACCTCCTACTCTAATCCCTCTGTGTTCCAGGAAGGGGTGTGGCCCCTGACCTTTATTTCCTCCTTCTTGCCCCTCACTCAGTCTCTTCTTCTCTTGATGCCCACCGAGCAAGATGATGCCATCGCTGCTCCTGCAGCCCAGCGGCCATCTTGCAGCCTAACCCCATGCAGGGAGCCCCAGCTCTAGGGGGGTTCTATCTTAAGTCTAGGATGTACCTCTGATTGATGGTCAGACGCTATGTATATATGCAAACTGAACTGTGAGTAAACTCTTCTTCTTTTTACAACTACAAAGCAATGCCTCGTGTGTATTCATTTAGCTAAGCAAAGCAATCTGCCTGGGTGGAGGAGGGAACTCTGCTAATAAGTGGGAACGCACCTCCCAATATATGCCTGAGAGCATCTAATCACCCCATCAGGTTATGGAGCCCAGAATACACAAATGCTGCACATAAAGGATTAACTCTGAAGAGAGAGAGAGAGAGAGAGAGTTTTTGTTTTTCCCCCACCCATTGTAAGGCAAAGACTTGCTTAAAGCTAACACGATGGCAACAGGAAGGCTAAGGACAGGAGATCTAGCCGTGACCACACTGAACCCTAAATCGTTTCAGAGTTGGAAACGAATTATTGAAGGTGAACTGAAAGTAAATAGAGTTTTCTATGTTTTGTGCGAAAATCGTCCAGCAGACGGTAGCCCATCCAAGGCGATCCAGGACTGGATACAGGATGATGACACTGCTCAATATTTAATATATAGAACTCTGACTGAAGAGAGCAGACCATATGTGGACAATGCAGCTACTGCAGCAGAAATAAAGAAACTTTAAATGAAAAATATGCAAAGACGGGTGTTAATGACCAATGCAGCTTAATTGTTGAATTTTGTGCGCATAAATTGCTCAGAAAGCAAGATTATGAATCTCACTGCAGTAAACTGACTCAGATTTTTAATGCGCTCGCATTGACGGGTTTGATTTTTAGTCCTGAACAACAAACAGCTTTTTTGCTAGGTTGCTTAGACAGTTCCGTGTTTTCTGCGTTCAAAAGTGCAATGCAAGCAAGAGAGAATAAAATTTATTCCCAGATACTGGGTGAACTCAGAAATGAATGTGATATATATGTTCCAAAGCAGCATTCTGAATCAAACTATAGAATGCAGGCAGCAGCCCCAGACAAGAGGAAGCTTATCTGCTTCTCTTGTGGATTCCCTGGACACCCGGCTAGGGACTGTGAGACATCAAAGAGGGAAAAATTCACACCTACTCCAACTGACTCCAGGAACCCCACTGAGAGAACAGGAGGGGATTATAGAAAGAAAGGGAGGGGTGGAAACCCACAGCGTCCACAGCATTCTCCAGGAACCAGCCAGAATAACAAGAGACAGTGCAACTTTTATCTTAGAGAGCAACAACACAGAGCTCTTAGTCTGGACCAGTCCCAAAAACGGAACCAGAAACGCTGGTTGGTGGACTCTGGATGCTCTCATCACACCATGGGAAAATTGGAATTTTTCCAAGAATTAGACTCAACCTATTCTGGTGAAATTTCTGTAGCAGATGGAAGAAAAATTAAAATACAAGGGAAAGGGAAAGGAGAAATTTTATGCACTACAGGTGATCACATGTATGAGATCACAGTGAATAATGTGACTTTCGCCCAAGACATGGATCAAAATATGCTCAGCGTATCCGCTTTAAACAGGCAAGGATTGACTGTGACTTTTGAAGGGGGGAAACGTGATATTTTGAAAAATTGTGAATTAATAGCTCAGGCATCTGAGCAGGATAGAGTTTTTGTTCTAGACACAGCAGAACCAGAACAACCTGAGAGCCGTGCGATGTCTGCCCAGCAGCCATGTGGGAAGCAGTGCACTCACCTGTGGCACCGAAGGTATGGCCATAGAGACATCAAAGCAATAATGGACCTGCAGAGGAAAGACCTGGCAGAAGATTCACAGGTAATACACTGTAGCAACCATCCAGACAGGTGCGTGACTTGCGTGAAAGCTAAAGGGACAAGACCTGTTTTTCCACTGAGAAACGCACAAGCCAAGTGCTAGAACTAATTCACACAGATTTATGTGGCCCGATTCAGACGGCCTCCATTGGCCAGAACAGGTATATTTTGTCTTTTATTGATGACCATTCAAAGTACACTGTGATTTATCTAATCAAGGACAAAAGTGAAACTTTTGACATGCTTCAGAAGTACGTGGCAGCTGTCAGAAACCGGTTTGGAAGGAATCCTCAGGAACTGCGCAGTGGTAACGGGGGTGAGTACCTGTCGCACCAGACACGAACATACCTTGAGGAACAAGGCATAACTCACACCACAACAGTTCCTTACACACCACAACAGAATGGGGTAGCAGAAAGGAAAAATAGAAGTCTTTTGGAGATGACTAGATCAATGCTAGCAGATGCAGAACTTCCCAATAAATTTTGGGGCGATGCTGTAGTCACAGCAAACTATCTGCAGAACAGACTACCCACAAAAGGTGCAGATAAAACACCACATGAGCTATGGCATGGCAAAGCACCTAGCACCAAGCATCTCAGAGTTTTTGGGTGCAAGGTTTACGCTTATGTGCCACAAGAGAAGAGATCCAAACTCGATCTCAGAGCCCAAGAAGGGATCTTCATTGGGTATGCACCAGGATCCACTGGGTATAGAGTAATGGATCTAGAAACTGGACAGGTGTCAGTTCGTCATGGGCTCTACATTGAAGAGCATACAAAGACTGACAAGCACCAGGCTTTCATAGAGGGATCACCAGTGGGAGATGATGAATTAACATATGTACCAGCTTACTACCCAGAGGTCAGTATGCCAGCAGAAGGGGATACAGCCGGGCAAGAAGAGCTGGAGGAGCCAGACGTCGCTGAAGCAGACCAGGTTCCAATAGCAGCACCAGAACCCAGACAGTCATCCCATGAGAACAGAGGCGTACCACCTGCACAGCTGGGAATAACCTACCTCGCAAGGTCGTTGTTGCAGCGTGAACCAGAATCATGGGAAGAGATTGAAAGAATGCCCGCGGAAGAAGCAAGTAAGTGGAGAGAGACAGCACAACAGGAAATTGACGCACTACGTGGAAACAAAACATGGACACTGACCACATTGCCACCTGGTAAGAAACCAATTGGGTGCGTGTTTAAAATAAAGCAGGATGCAGAAGGGGGAATTGACTGCTACAAAGCAAAGCTAGTGGCTAAAGGATTCTCACAGAAATATGGGGAAGACTATGATGAGACATTCGCCCCTGTAGTAACGCACACTACTGTGAGACTGCTCCTAACTGTGGCAGCTTCTAAACAAATGAAAGTCAAACATCTTGACGTAAAAACTGCCTTTTTATATGGAGAGATATCAGAACAGATTTTTATGAAACAACCACAAGGTTTTATAGACAGCAGAAATCCAAATCTCGTGTGTAGGCTTCAAAAAAGGACTTTATGGACTTAAACAAGCCGCTAGGGCCTGGAACGAGAAGCTACACAAGATGCTCACACAACAGGGCTTTAAACAAAGTGAAGCAGATCAGTGTCTGTACACAAAATGCAGAGATGGTGAATGGATTTATAGTCTGATTTATGTTGATGATTTGATTGTCTGTTATAATAATGACAGAGACTACCAAGAAGTAGTCAAACACCTCAGCAAACAGGTTCAACTGAAGGAGCTCGGAGATGCCAAATTTTATTTGGGCATACAGATTGAGAAGGATCGGGATGGAGGATATCTTCTCAGCCAGAGAACTAAGACTTTGGATCTAATAGAGTCACTTGGACTACAGAATGCAAATCCAGTGGCCACACCTATGGTGACAGACTACTTCAAGCAAAGTGGAAAAGGTGAACCGCTACCTCCTGACAACAGGTATAGAGAAGTTATAGGAAGACTCCTATATCTTTCAACTACATGTAGACCCGATATAACAACTGCTGTCGGTATTCTAAGTAGAAGAACCAGCTCTCCCATGGAAGGAGAATGGGTTGCAGTCCTAAGACTGGTTAAATACCTAAAGGGGACAGCAGATTACAAATTAAGACTGCCAGCTTGCAATAATCCAAGGCTGGTTTGCTACACAGATTCTGATTGGGCCGAAGACCCCTCAGATCGCATATCAACAAGTGGACACTTATTTATGTTTGGTGATGCGGCAATTGGTTGGGCAAGTAGAAAACAAACCACTGTCACACTATCCACCACAGAAGCTGAATACATATCAGCATCTGAAGCATGCAGAGAGACAATATGGCTCTGTTCCTTATTGCAGGACATGGGAATAGACGAACAAAGGCCCATACAGGTTAAGGAAGACAACCAAGGCTGTATAACATTGATACAGTCAGAGGGCCACAATGCGCGTACGAAGCACATAGACACTAGATACCATTTTGTGCGCAAAATGTATAAGGAAAATCTTATTAGGGTGGACTACTGTCCAACACAGGACATGTTGGCAGACGTGTTAACCAAGCCTTTGCCAAGGGACCGATTCCAGAGTCTGCGAGCAGAGATGGGCGTCGTAGACTGCAGCACCTCAAACGCTGAGAAGGGGTGTTGGAGGATGGGCAGCATTTAGCTGCTGGACACTGGGGGTGTGGTGTACTGCCTGGTCACATGTAAAGACCTCCTACTCTAATCCCTCTGTGTTCCAGGAAGGGGTGTGGCCCCTGACCTTTATTTCCTCCTCCTTGCCCCTCACTCAGTCTCTTGTTCTCTTGATGCCCACCGAGCAAGATAATGCCATCGCTGCTCCTGCAGCCCAGCGGCCATCTTGCAGCCTAACCCCATGCAGGGAGCCCCAGCTCTAGGGGGGTTCTATCTTAAGTCTAGGATGTACCTCTGATTGATGGTCAGACGCTATGTATATATGCAAACTGAACTGTGAGTAAACTCTTCTTCTTTTTACAACTACAAAGCATTACCTTTACCTTAAATCCCATTGAACTCAGTGGGACTATGTTCCGCAGATACAAGTTTAAGATTAAAACTGAGGGACAAAACCAACAAGCCAACAAACCCTCCCCTCACCACCTTCAAAGCTGGTGTTGATTTGTTTTGAAGATTTTTCTCTTTGTATAATTCTTTGTTTTTCTAGGTTACACAATGTCACGTCCCCCAGTAGTCCACAGCTCAAATACAGTAGAAATGTTTTGAAATATTTCATTTCTCCAAATGTTCTACATATCACCTTAAAAATATTGATCAAGGCCTATACTAAATTATAATATTGATCAAGGTGAAAGGAACAAATTTTGGGTTCTTAGCAACATAGAACCCCCCCCCCCATTACCCACAAGATTGGACAGCAAGAGGGGAAGTATAGTAGTATGAATACCGCTGGTAGGATTGCATGGCAGGCAGCTTTCCCCCTATGTTTCCGCACACTTTCAAGCAAATCATAATCATAAGGACTAGCAACTTGTTCTCTTTTGTGTAGAACAAATGCAAGCTAAGCTATTCAGGGAACTGCATTCTGTTCAAAGATTTATAAACGGGATTAAAAGCCATGTATCTCCAGGAGAAAAATTATTAATATTTTAAAAACAAGTTGCAAGTTGAACTGCATTCTCTTTCCGTTCTCATATTATGTGCTCTTCCTGCGTTTCCATGGAATGATGGGGCAAACCTAGCCCAAAAAACAAGAGCTGCAGCTTAAGGCATCAACTGCACCTGTCAGATTTCTGCCTTCCATGACTCTGTTTCAAGCACAGGAGGTCTGCACTGAGTAAAGATGGTACAGCACCCATCAGAGAATATTTTTTCCTCCCTGCCCAAAGACATCTTCCAGATGTATGTCTGGATATCTCCAAGATGTCAGGGAGACAGAGGTCTTTCCTAGCCCTGTTACCCAAAATATTTTTCATCAATTGAATCTGGGGGTTTTCACAGTCACTGAGTCATGGAGCCTCCCCAATTGTTTTGATGGACAAACACTTCTGGGTCCCATGCCTAGAACACATGGGATAGGTGAAGGAGAGGGTCTTCCATATCAACAATTCTGTTGGGTTCTATTTGAGTTTTGTTCCCCCTTACACCCAGGCAGACTGCTATACTTAGCTAAATAAACACACACGAGGCATAGGCTGAGTGAAGTTGCAAAAGAAAAATAGTTTACTCACGGTTCAGTTCATACAGCATCTAGTTAAGACCAGAGGTTACTCTAACTTAGGATGGAGCGCCCCTTCAGCTGGCGCTCCCTGCATGAGGTGTGCTGCAAGATGGCCGCTGGGCAGCAGAGCCCAAGCATGGCACATTTTACCTCGTTGGCAGTCAGAAGAAGAAGAGAGCTAAGAAGGATAGGAGAAGGAGGAAAGAGAGTCAGGGGCCACGCCCCTTCCTTGGAACACAGAGAGGTCAAGGCAAAAGGTCTTTCAGGTGACCAGATGACACACTGCCCCCCAGTGTCCAGCAGATGAATACTGCCCATCTCCAACACCCCTTCTCAGCGTTGGATGCTTGAGTCTGCGATGCCCGTCTCTGCTCGCAGACTCTGGAATCAGTCTCTTGGTAAACGTTTCTTCATAGTTCATACGTACTTTTGTGAAAAAAGCTTTGGCAACTAGTCTCGCTCTGTGGCGTTCTAGTCCCCCTTCTATTTCCTGTTGTGCAGCATCTTTCAACTTGCTTCGTCTGTGGGCATACCTCTCAGTTCTTCCCATGACTCCGGCTTCGGCTGCAACAACGACTTTGCGAGGTAGGTCACTCCAAGTTGTTTAGATGGTATGCCTCTGTTCTCTCTGGACGAACGTCCGGGTTGCTGATCTGGAACCTGGTCTGCATTATTGGCGATGTCTGGCTCCTCCAGTGACTCAGTTTCCCCAGCTGTGTCCCCTTCTGCTGGTGTACTGACTTCTGGATAGTAAGCTGGCACATATATTAACTCATCTGCTACTGGTGAATTCTCTGTGAAGGTCTGGTGCTTGTCAGTCTGTTTATGCTCTTTAAACTAGAGCCTATGACGAACTGACACATGTCCAGTCTTTAAATCCATTATTCTATACCCAGTGGATCCTCGTGGATAGCCAATAAAGATCCCTTCTTGGGCTCTAAGGTCTAGTTTGGACTTCTTTTCTCGTGGCACATAAGTATAAACTCTGCACCCAAAGACTCTCAGATGTTTTGTGCTTGTTGCTTTCCCATGCCACAGTTCATATGGGGTTTTGCTTGCACCTTTGGTGGGTAATCTATTTTGCAGATAGTTAGCTGTAACTACTGCATCACCCCAAAATTTATTAGGTAGTTCTGCATCTGCAAGCATTGATCTTGTCATCTCTAAAAGACTTCTATTTTTCCTTTCTGCTATCCCATTTTGTTGTGGAGTATATGGTACTGTTAGTCTGTGTGCTATTCCTTGCTCTTCACGGTATGTTTGTGTCTGGTGTGACAAGTACTCACCACCATTGTCACTCTGCAGCTCCTGAGGTTTCCTTCCAAACCTGTTGCTCACAGCTGCCACGTATTTCTTGAGCATGTCAAAAGTCTCACTTCTTTCCTTGAGTAGGTAAATCATAGTATACTTTGAATAATCATCAATAAAAGTCAATATGTATTTATTCTGCCCGATGGAGGGCGTTTGGATTGGGCCACACAGGTCAGTGTGAACAAGTTCTAGCACTCTGCTTGTGCATTTCTCAGTTCTCTCTGGAAAAGAAGGTCTTTTGCCTTTTGGCTTTTACACAAGTTACGCACCTGTCTGGATGATTGCTACAGTGTGTTACCTGTGGACCTTCTGACAGGTTTCTGTTCTGCAGATCGAGTATGGCGTTGATGTCCTGGTGTCCGTGCCTTCTATGCCACAAGTCAGCGCATTCTCTGGTGCAACGTTGCTGTGCAGACATCACTTGCTCATGTTGCTCTGGCGTATCTAAAACAAAAACTCCTTCCTGCACACCTCATGCAGGGAGCGCCAGCTGAAGGGGCGCTCCATCCTAAGTTAGAGTAACCTCTGGTCTTAACCAGATGCTGTATGAACTGAACCGTGAGTAAACTATTTTTCTTTTGCAACTTCACTCAGCCTATGCCTCGTGTGTGTTTATTTAGCTAAGTATAGCAGTCTGCCTGGGTGTAAGGGGGAACAAAACTCAAATAGAACCCAACAGAATTGTTGATATGGAAGACCCTCTCCTTCACCTATCCCATGTGTTCTAGGCATGGGATGGACCCAGAAGTGTTTGTCCATCAAAACAATTGGGGAGGCTCCATGACTCAGTGACTGTGAAAACCCCCAGATTCAATTGATGAAAAATATTTTGGGTAACAGGGCTAGGAAAGACCTCTGTCTCCCTGACATCTTGGAGATATCCAGACATACATCTGGAAGATGTCTTTGGGCAGGGAGGAAAAAATATTCTCTGATGGGTGCTGTACCATCTTTACTCAGTGCAGACCTCCTGTGCTTGAAACAGAGTCATGGAAGGCAGAAATCTGACAGGTGCAGTTGATGCCTTAAGCTGCAGCTCTTGTTTTTTGGGCTAGGTTTGCCCCATCATTCCATGGAAACGCAGGAAGAGCACATAATATGAGAACGGAAAGAGAATGCAGTTCAACTTGCAACTTGTTTTTAAAATATTAATAATTTTTCTCCTGGAGATACATGGCTTTTAATCCCGTTTATAAATCTTTGAATAGAATGCAGTTCCCTGAATAGCTTAGCTTGCATTTGTTCTATACAAAAGAGAACAAGTTGCTAGTCCTTATGATTATGATTTGCTTGAAAGTGTGTGGAAACATAGGGGGAAAGCTGCCTGCCATGCAATCCTACCAGCGGTATTCATACTAGAACAGACAAAAGAAAATATTTCTTTACCCAGCGTGTAATTCATCTGTGGAACTCCTTGCCACAGGATGTGGTGATGGCATCTGGCCTAGATGCCTTTAAAAGGGGTTTGGACAGATTCATGGAGGAAAAGACCATCACAGGTTACAAGCCATAAGCAACCTCCTGGTTTTAGAAGTGGGTTTTCTCTGTGCCAGGTGCAAGGGAGTGTCAACGGGAAACAGGTTATCTTGTTGTCTTGTGCTCCCTGAGGCATCTGGTGGGGCCACTGTGTGATACAGGAAGCTGGACTAGATGGGCTTTTGGCCTGATCCAGCAGGGCTCTTCTTATGTTCTTATGAACTGCACTCCTGAATGGACCAAAATTTCTATCATCCAGAGAGCCCAATAAAAATGCAGTTCTCTGATCCTCATCAAAATTAAGCCCCATCATGGCTAAATCATTAAACATTTGAGTTAGTTTACTGCAGTGAATTTCGTAGTCCTCCTTCCTAGACAGCTTGAGTTGGCATAGCCCATTGATCAAGCTACATTGTTCTTTCACGCCTACTTTCTGTTATCTCTCCTTAAGAGATTCCATCATGTCAGCTACTGTCCTGGCCCCTGTTGCATATGGCCTTGATTCCTCAGTCAGCGTTCTGAAGATCAGATATTGAGCTGTATTATCTGCATAATCCCATTCCTCCTTTGCTCTGGCTGTACTACCTTCCATTGGCCTTTCTTGACTCAATACAAAGAAGACCTTATTCATCTTTAATTCCCCTTCTATCACGTGTTTCCAGTCTTGGAAAGCTTTGGGGTCTAGCTTCATCACAGCCACATCTCCTATTATCAGCTTTGCTGCTGCCATCGTCAGCTTTTAAGCAAGCACTGATGTCACTACAGGGGGGGGGGGTGGAGCTGTAAGTTCCTTCGTGATCGGAGCCTCCGTTACATGGAAGAACGAAGCACCCTGCCCCCGCGCCTTCCGACCCATTCAAAGCGGTGAAAACAACGCGCAGGGAGTCTCCTGCGTGTTGTTTTCACTGCTTTGAATGGGTCGGAAGGTGTGGGGGCAGGGCGCTTCGTTCTTCCGTGTAACGGAGGCTCCAATCACAGAGGAACTTACAGCTCCACCACCACCACCCCGTAGTGACACCAGTGTAAGCAAGTCTAGCCTTTTTAAAACAGGTGGGGAAAATTCTCTCTCTCTCTCTCTCTCTCTCTCTCTCTCTCTCTCTCTCTCTCAGGTGACCAGACGACACACTGCCCCCCAGTGTCCAGCAGACGAACGCTGCCCATCTCCAACAAATTCCCCCCCCCCAAAGCCCCTCAAGGAAGAAACAAAAGCAACTCAGCAGTTTGGATGGAATTTCTTCTATATGGTGAAACGATGAATGAGTTGGTGCTAAGAAAAATAGCTGGCAGGTGGAATGCAAAAATGCAGATTTATAAAACTCTGAATGGTGCTGAGACATAAAAGGGTCAGAAAAAATTGTTATTTCCTCAGCAAAAGGAATGTCCTCGTGCCCTTTTGTAACTAAGTTTAACTGTGTAACCAAAACAATCACCTATCTTCCTCTGCCTTCCCCCACTTCCATGCTCTATATATGTTGATCGCACGCTCCCAGCAGCATCCACCCATCTAAGTCCAATAATCGCCACTTCACAGAGGCACACCCATTACTCAATTTCCCAGCATGCAGTTCCTGTATGCTCGAGGCTGCTTCTCATGTGCCTGTTCCGTTGATATTGTAACCATCCAGTGAGGACTTGTATTTGTGAATGGGGACATGTCCCGGATAGCATTTTCAGATCGACTCAAACACCAGTGGATTCACTCATGCATTGAGCTTCTGGCCATCATTGCTCCTTCTGTGGCTGGGGTTAAAACCCCATTTCCTCCCAGCCCACAGGTGTATGCATTTAACTCCAGTTGCGTATATACACCCTTGGCTAAAAACGCCTTAATTAATATTAGGCTCTGAGCTGCTTTATGTCCTGTGCATCTGCTGGCATATAGTTGAGGTGCTACCAGCCAATTTGAACCATTGATCCAGACGGTCAATGGCAGTGGCTTCCAGGAGCAGTCAGCTGGTAGCCATTCAACCATTTCTTTGAAGGTCTTTTAAGTTCCTTGTCAATCCAACCTTCTCAAAAAGCACCTCTCCATCGTGGTTACATGACTGGCTGCTCCATCCAGAGCCCACAGAAAGTTTCGGAAACAAAGCTAGCAGGTTTTCCTGAGCAATCCTTCAATGAGATTACCATCGTTGAGATTATCATCAGCACCCCATGTTCTCGCCACCCGCACATGATTAGCATGTGGTGCTTTGATCCACACCATACTCAGCCATGAAAACTATCTTGAGAGAGGACCTCCTTCCTGGCACACATGCTTTTAAAACCTGGCACAGAGAGTCCCTCTTTCATCCTACCTCTCTTAGCCCCAACAGCACTTCATTCTAGAGCCTCCGCGAAGTTTTTTTCAGGCACAAATTCAAAGCAGGAAGACTTGACCAAATGGGGATTTTGAAAAACCAGAATGCAGAGTTGTGGGGTTTCTGCAGTCGTCTAATACCATATTGTCCCGAGTATAAGATGCACCTGATTATAAGACGCACCCTTAAAGTTTGGTGCTATTAAAAAAAATTAATACAACAGCCTGATTATAAGATGCACCCCTAGTTTAAAAACTTAAATTAGGAGAAAAAAGTGAGTCTTATACTCAGACCAATACAGTATTTCTTTGCAGAACCCTGGATTTGGGTCCCACTGAAAGGAAGCTGTGCTGCTCTCTGGCACGTCTGGTGCTGTGAACCCAGCAGGGCAGGGCTGTGGCTCCGTGGTAGAGCACCTGCTTTGCCCCCTGTTCAGTCCCTGAAATCTCCTGGTTGGGCTGAGAAAAATTACTGTCTGAAACCCTGGAGAGCTGCTAGTTGACAATACTGAGCTAGAGGGACCAATGGTTTGAATTAGCATAAGGCAGCTTCCTATGATTCAGTTTGGCTTCGTTGTATGGCACGATAGATTGGCTTTCAATGGTCACAGGCATCTATTTTTAACGTGGGTGCACATTGCAGCCACGTGTGGGATGGGATGGAATACCCAAGGCAGCTCACAGTTCAGCACACCTCCGTTCCTCCAGGAATCTGCATGTTTTGGACTTACACAGGACTCTTGCAGCACCAGCCTAGGCATCTTCACCCTGGGAGTCAGTCCCATGAAGTTAAGTGGGGCTTACTCCAATCTAAGTGTGCAAAAGAATGCAGCCTTCGGCTAGTGGGCATTTCTTCCCTGGGGGAAGATTTGATTATTGGATATAGAGCAATGCATAAACCGTAGGGGGTTCAAGTAGCAGAGTAGCAGCGCAAGAAAGCCTTATTCCTATAACCAGCAGAGTTATCCCAGCACCCAGGCTAGCAAGCTATCAATAAAAGAGACACAGAGGCAGAGGCTTGTATAGTTACAAGAAGAAAAATAGTTTACTTACAGTTCAGTTTCATATTCTACAACTTCTGGTTATGACCAGAGGTACACTAAACTTAAAGCGGACGGTATACCCATAAAGCTGGTACACCCGGCATGCCAAAGCATGCTTGGAAAGATAGCCACTAGGCTGGAGAGCCTAGGAAAACACAACCTTCCTCCTCGAGAGTCTGGAGAGAGCACATGGCCAGGAAAGAGGAAGTTGGGAAAAGGTCAGGGTCATGCCTCTTCCAGGGCATAGAGAGGGCCAGGTGAAAGGTCTTTTGCAGGTGACCGGAACACACACCGCCCTCCAGTGTCCTTGCAGACAAACGCTGCTCAAATCCCAACATTGACAACAACAACAACAACAACAACAACAACATGACAATGATGATGACAGTTCCATGGGCTACAATTCATACGTTCATATTCAGATAAAAAGTCTAGTTCATAAACCACAAAGCGAATGCCAACACCTGCCTCCAACTCCAAGCACTTTTACAATTTCTACCCCAATTTAAAATGCTCCATGTTAATCTCTCTCTCTCTCTCTCTCTCTCTCTCTCTCTCTCTCTCTCTCTCTCTCTCTCTGTGCCAGTTTCTGAAGGAATGTGCAAGCTTTTGAGTGACACAGTGCTCTTCATTTGGGCATCATTTGTTTAATTATAAATCAACTCAAGGAAGGGGGAGTGCTGAGCATCTGAAAGAAGCTTGGTAAAGGAAAAAGAGGAGGGGCAAGGAATTAATTCTGCCTCTGTATTGGACATCTAAGCAGCAGTGATGCTTTGAAGTTTTAATCAGGTGCCATTTTCTATGGCATTTAATGGGTATATGGCATTAGTATGGTCTCGGGTGTACTTTAGATGAAATTACAAGCTGGCTTCTTAACCATCACTGTCTCCGAAGCTTCGATCACATGCATCTTGGGCTGGTGAAAAGGTGACCTAACATCACGTGTGAAGCGTGCAAGGGGAAGAAGGGTGGGCTGTAGCCACTGGTGATCAGAAAATCAGGGCTACTTGTTTTGGGTCAATTGTTGAATTTCTCACAGCTTTCTCCCCCTTCTTGTTTTGTCACAACTAAGCTAAGGGACCTGGGGCTGTTTTCAAGGAACAGGAGTCAACGCTTGGGAAGCTTACTCAGAAGTAAACTGGCCTTGAAATTAATGGGACTTTGACTTCAAAGTTAGGGAGGGTGTCAGTGGGTTTTAGGAATAGGAAGGAGAATTGACTATCTCAGATCTGCCCGGGTTTGTTTAAAGACCAGCTATGTCCCAACTGGAAGGCGTGCGTGCGTGTCTTTTAAAGACCTGTTTTTAAAGGAATTTTGATGGAGAAGATATCCGATTGTCCTATTATTTGTGTGTGTTTTAAAGGAAAAGCGTAGGATTACCAGGAATTTGTGGTGGGATGATCTCTTGAGAGTTAACTACTAGGACATTTCTTTTTAGAGAGTAATTTGTTTTTAAGGATTTTTTTTTTTCTGGATTGACGGGGAAATTTGTACCGAGAATCTCAACTCGCACATTGAAGGCATTGAATCTGTCCCACCGCTTTCAACTCGTATCTCGGTGCAAAAGAGTTTTGATGAGGAGGAAAAAACTCCCGTTCAAATAAAATGATTCTTCCCCCCCCCCAGTAATACATAGATAATTTTAGCGTTATGTACATACATGCATGCACAAGCATTTCGAAGTGTTTAGGTACGTGTTTAGTTCCGTTCATGAAAATAAGTGGGATACAAACGGGCATAACTTTGTAGAGGATCAATTCCTCATCCCATTTCCCCTCACCAAACGCCGGTTATTATTAAAGTTATCGTTTGAAAAGAGGTGTTATGAGGGTCTTCTCTTGATTGATCTTTCCTCCAAGTCTGACATTTTTGTAATAATTTTTTGCGCCTTCGGATAACACCATCCAGCGAAGTTAAGCACAGTTGGATTCCCGCTTACTTCAGCTAAAAATTGGGCAGAGAGTGGGACGCGAGTAATACCGTAGTTCCGCTGAGACTGAATAGGGCCGTCTTGTATTTACATATGGTAGGATCGAGACCCGGCTTTGTAAGGCGTTTGCAGTAATATTTGGAAAAGTAGAGTGGGGGAATTAAAATATATTATCTTGGGATCCCGATGATCCCCAAGTCAGTATTTTTAAAAGACCAATTGTTTTCAAAGGGAGAGACATAACATGTGGTTAAGTTTGTTTCGTTTTGTTTTAAAAGTTTACATCCTGTTCTTTCCCCTCCCGTTAGTTAGGGCATCCAGCAGGATCCTATGCATATTTACTCAGAAGTAAGTTTCTTTAAATTCAGTGGAGATTCCTCTCAAGTAAATGCGCTCAGAATTGCAGCACTGGAAGTGCTGAAGGCATGCACTATAAAAATGTTTAATTTTGGCCAGATTGTGCTCCCCATTTTTTTTAATTAAACCATTTGAAGTTTTGCTTTTCCAAATATTGTTCCAAATCGCTTACAAAAGAGTGGGCTCGATCGTGCTAGACCGGAACACTTTTTTTTTTTCCAAAAATTCTCTTTGAGTCTATACAGGAGCCAGTCCCATCGAACTCCGTGGGACTTACTTCTGAGTAGACATGTACAGGCTTGTACTGCGAGGCTGATTTCTGGGCTCTTGACGCCTAGGTGGATTGTGTCAGGCACTGTTACAAATTCTAGAACCAATTTGTCCAGAAAATTAAGGATTTTATTTTTTAAAGTTACTTCAGTGGGAACGTGGAGAGATTTCTCGGACAGAAAATTGGGTTTGAAAAACTCTCAGCTTGGCTGGGTCGCATCTCACTCTACCAGCCCAACGCATTTCCCTGTCTGCCATTTTTCCTCACCTCACCGCCACCCCCTCCGGTAATTTTTTTTTTTAAATAATTAGGAATGTATTGAAAACAACGGGTTGATTTAGGAAATTAGGAAATTCGAAAAGCGGTAGTAAGGAATATTCGGCCGTTTCTTCATACGACCCAGTTGCGTTCTTGGGTAGAAGTGATCTTGTGAAGGCGCAGCCCAGCCCGCCCTCCTCCCTGGCGATTTTGTGGTCGTTGTGAAACAAATTGGATCAAAATCTTTACCTCCTGTTAATACCCCATCCGCTGTCGGGCTGCCCCCATCTTGTTTCCTGCTGCGGGGAAGACTGCTGCTCCTTCTTCTCTAAAACCGATCTGGGGATCAGAACGCGCCTCAGCGCCAGAGGCAAATACACGGGATTCAGAAATCGTCTGAATACAGGTCCTTCCCGATTGCATCAAAAGGAAGAAAAGTGAATGAGAGAGGGAAGGAGAACAGACGGGTTTTTTGTTTTTGTTTTTGCAAAGTGGAGCAAAAATCGCTCAGTGGTCGCTGCAATCCTATACCCACTTACCTGTGTGAGTAAGCCCCGCTGAACCTAGTAGGGCTTACTTCCGAGTAAACAGGTATAGGATTGTCCTGTTTTGAGTTTAAAATGAAAGGTGTAGAAAATGCGATGATTATTAATTAATACTTAGAAATACTTTATTAGCGACTACTGATTATTTGTAGTCTAACAAAAACCAAAGCCTTATCGTGAAGAGTTGACGTGAAGGCCAGCGCCGCCGCGTGATCTCGACGCGAAATCTGGTCCTCCTCCTGGAAGATGCTGGCTTGGGCGGCGGCGCGATCCATCGCATCGCAGCGCTCCTTTGGTGTCTGTTTTTCACTCTCTTGTCGCGGACGAAACAAATAAACTTGGCTGCTGCTGCTGCACTGGGCGGGGGAGGAAAACCGACCGCTTTTTACTGTGGAGCTGCTTGCTAGTGCCATTTCAAAGGGCTATAAATGTTTGTTTCCTTTTCAACGTTGCTTGAAACGTTGTTTGTCTCTGTCGTTCTTTTTCTGCCCGCTGCCACCTTGTGGGTTTGGTGCAGATGTATAAAAGACTGTACAGTAAGTAATACGCGTGGACTATAGACGAACAAGAGTCATCATTATTTTTGATTTTTATTAATAACCTTGTAGTCTTTGCTGCAGTGCTGCTGCTGTTGGGTTCTCCTCCATTCCCCACTGCAACCAATAAGTGCTGCAAGGGAAACCATTCCAGATGTGTCTCCTTCGTCCCTTCCCTTCCTCTGTTGCCTCTCTTGTGTCAAGATCTCGATTGTAAGTCCTGTGGGGGCAGGGACCTGCCTTTTCAATCTCTGTTAAGATGCCATGCACATTTATAATATATAATGAATATATTATAAAATTATTAAGAATATTCTACAGGATAGCACTTTTCAGCAGCAACACCACCAATTCTCGACACATGATGGTGCATAGGAAACAAAGTACTTGAAAAGGTGGTTCTCTGGCCCAAAGAGACTCACAACCTTACAAGAAAAGACCTCAATTACGATCATAAGAAAAGTCCTGCTGGATCAGGTCCAACGAAGACCCACTGAAGTCTGACACCAGTACCTTGTTTCCCACCAGCTGCCTCTGGGAAGCCCACAAGCAGGAGCGGAAGGCATCCCTTTCTCGTCCCGCTATTGCTCCTCTGCAGCTGGTCATTCAGAGGCAGACTGCCACTGAACCTGGAGGTAGTGCATGGCCATCGTGGCTACGGTAGTAGCCATTGATAGACTTGTTCTCCATGAATTTGTCCAATACCCTTTTCATGCCACCCAAGCTAGTGGCCATCACCACATCTTGTGGCAATGAATTCCATAGTCAACGAATGCACTGTGTGAAGAAGTACTTCTTTTGTCCATCCTACATCTCACACACCCATCAGTTGCACTGAATGTCCCCAAGTTCTAGGATTCTGAGAGAAACCTCTCCCCTCTCTCCACCCCATGCATAATGTTATAAATCTCAGTAATGTTCCCCCTTAATTGCCTTTGTTCGAAACAGAAACACCCCAAGCATCATTTATCACTTATTAACAGTGAACTGCATTTGCCATTTTGGCTGTCCATTCACCCAGTTTGGAGAGGCCCTTTTGGAGCACTTTACACAGTCTGTTTAGCTTGGTGTCGCATGCAAATTTGGTCTAGTTGCTTTTTGCCCCTAACATCGGGTCCTTTAAGAACAAATTACCATAAATAGCAGCTGCCCGCCCCAATACAGACCCCCCTCTTCTTGCTTCCCTCCACTGTTAACATTGCCCACTGATTCCTACTCTCTGCTTCCTGTTCTTTAACCAGTTACCAATCCATCAAAGGACCCAGTTTCCATGACTGCTAAGTTTACTCAAGAGCCTGTGGGAGGGGTTTTGTCAAAGCTTTTGGAAAGCCCAGGTACCAGCTGAATCACCTCTATCCACATGCTAGTTGACACTTTCAAAGAACTCTAGAAAGTTAGTGAGGCAGGACTTACCTTTACAGAAACCATGCTGATTCTCCTTCAGCAAGTCTCGTTCTTCTATATGATTAATAATGGTACATGTCATTGTGCTTTTCACCAGTGTACCCAGAACAGACATTGAGCTGACTAATTTGTAATTTTCCAGATGCCCCCTTGCTCTCTTATTAAGTATTGGTGATATATTACCTATCTCCCATCCTCTGGCTGATTTAAAGGGTAGGTTGCATATTTTTTGTATGGGTAGTTTCTCATTGGAGTTATTTAAGCACCCTTAGTTAAGCCAGGATGGTGTAGTGGTTTGGGAGTCGGACTTAGACCTGGAAGATCCAGGTTCAAATCCCTGCTCAGCCATGAAGCTTCCTGGGTGACCTTGGGCCAGTCACTATCTCTCAGCCCCACCTACCTCACAGGGTTGTTGTGAGGACAAAAAGGAGGGGAGGAAATATGTACGCCAACACCACTCGGAGCTCCTTGGAGGAAGGGCGGTATAAAAATGTGGAAAAATAAATAATAAATAAAAATAATTAGGTGAATGTCATCTGGTGCCAGGGATTTGGTAATTCATAATTTGTCAATATGCCCTCACCTGCACTGGGATGTCTAGGGAAGGTGCGTGCTCCCCCCCCCGTCCAAATATAAGGTATCCCCACACCACTTTTCAGAGTGACTAAGGAATAAGGTGGCTGACTCCAGCTCCTTAGAGTCTAGTACAATTTTATTAACCCTTTAATAGTGACAGGAAAGGATGTGTTACAGAGGCTCTCCTTGTGCTATTAAAATATATTTCTTAATTAGTTTACAAGTACTATTTGAGCTCTTGTCCTAGGAAAAAGGGAATTCAATTGCAGAGGTTACACACTGTTGGGTACAACAGTACCACTCAGGCTTGCTTGAATTTTCCATTAGAAGGAATACAGGGCACAGCCTGGGCAGAGTTTGGCTGTTTGGGTACCCAAATGTGCTTAGTTCGCCATTGAAAGTCACCAGCAGGGCTGCTGTGTCAAGGAGCAACGTCAAGCTGGACTTCCTGACTTTCAGAGAAGGAGTGAGATGCAATGAGATCCCATCACAACTTCTGGAGTTGGACATTTTGGCACTTGCCTTGCTCAGTAACAGAATTAGGATTTATGTAGATTGCAAGCTCTTCGGGGCAGGGACCTGTCTTCCCATTCTGTAGTCAGCACCATGTGCATTGATGGGCCTGTGCTATTAGTGTTAGTGTGAATTTTGAAATGGACGTTGCAAATCAATGTGACCATTTAAATATTGTTGAGGGTGGTGGAATTCTCAGCAGAGTGGCACGTATTAGAGAAGTCAACAAGCATGCATAGAGTCTTCTCTTTAAGGGCATGGGGTGATAGAGTTGTAAGTCCAGACGTGATTTCTTTCTCATACTCTCCTTGGATTGAATGGTGTCTCTGGAGCAACTATTTCTAGGTCACCGACTCTGCAGCCATCAGGACTAAAACATATTATGGCATGTTTGTCCACCTCCTTGGTTGTGCTTGGCGTTACACCACATAAACACTCACTTGGCGACTTCTAGGTACTAGGTAAGGCTGAAGGGTAGTGAGAGGCATGAGCTGTGGGAAAGAAAGTTTCCCATTCAAATCGCCACTTACAAGGTGATCCCAATTAAGCCCCCAAGTCCCCATCTGCAATGGGGCTGCAATCCGATGGACACTTGCTTCAGAGTAAGCCCCATTGAATATAATGGGACTTACTTCTGAATAAACATATATAGGATTGCATTGTAAAACTTATTATTTATGGAATGCATTTTTTAAAATTATTATGTACGGTCTTTTTCCAAAAATCATGACTTCACTCAATTAGAAACTGAGGTCACTACTGTATTAACTTCTTTCATTCAGCACTTCCCCCCCCCCCAGGGTAGCAGACACTGTTTTCCTCCCATGTTATCCTTACAACAGCCTTGTGAGGTAGGCTAGACTGAGGGAGAGCAAGCGACCCAAGGTGGATCATGAATGGCATGACCTAGTGGGGACTTGGACCCACGGCTCCTCTCCACTATAACACTACGCCACACTGGAAGGACGCCCCAATCCAAACAGAACCCCCCACCCCGCCCCTTCGCTTCCAGTTGTGAGCTTGTTGCTCCGCGATTCAGGAAGTTCCAGTTTTATGCTGTAAGTGTACGAAATTGACGTTGCGATGAGAAGAGCTGTGCTGGCGCGCTCTGGCCAGCAGAGGGCAGGGCACGCATAAGGCTGCTGCAGGAAAAGATTTCGGAATAAGGAAGGGACCAGGGAGCAAGCCATAAGGGGTTGGTGGCACGTGACTGACCCCGAGGGAAAAGGCGACAGCGAAGCCCTGGGGGAGCCTGGATCACTCGGTTACGCCAGGGCTTTGGGGGATAGTGGACTAATGCGAACGACTCTATCAATCCTGGTTCTCACCGCCTTTGTAGCGCATCTTCGGGTGATTTTCCAGATCCCGTTTGTTGGAGGCAGCAGGCTGGGCGGAGAGGTGAAAACAGTGAGGGAAAGTCAGAGGTTTGGGGGCACACCACGCACACACACCCCAACAAAATTCAATCACGTGTGTGTGTGTCTCTCATTCACGCGCGCGTGAACACCCGCAAAGACTGGCGCAAAGGGGTGCCGTTTGCAAGCCCAGTTAATGAAAGGGCCCTTTCAGCGAGTTTAACCCGGCGCCTCGAGAAACAGTTGGCTGGGGATTAAGGGACAAGGTTGCCGAGGAGAGCTGTTGGGCTGGGCGATCGTGAACCTCCTTGCTAAGGAGGCGGGAGCAGGCCCCCGTCGAGTGCAGTAGCAGTAGGAGTTACTTCCGAGTAAACATGAATTGCGTTGCCAAAAGATAAATAACAACCGCGCACACCTAGTGATGTCATGAACAGATCCGGAGTGTAAAAGAGGAATATATTGGGTGGGTGAGGCCCGGCCAGGGGGAAATAAATCAGATTTTGAATCGGTGTCAGACCATTTCTCGCTCAGACCATCAAACTAGTTCCGGATTGGAACTAGTAAATACGTTGGTATCTGAGTTCAGGTTCCAGAACAGTTTTCTGGGTGGGGGGGTTTGAGAGCCCCCCCACACACACACAGCGCATAGGGCCCCCCGAACCAATCTTAAAACACAGCCCTATTTCAGAATCGATATAAAATATGTAAGATTTTTTTTTTACTGGAAATGCAAAGTTTCTTTGAGAAATTCGATTTTGACGGATTCCCAGGAACCCGACGGCAGCCCTGTTCCTAATTTCCAAATCCAGTTCCCTGACACCTTCCCTTAAAACATTGTACGAGGAGTGTAGGTGGGAGCGGGAGGGAGTCCGATTTGGAAAAAGATTAAATCTACACATTTTATGTTTTTGGGGCAAGCAAGTTCTAGTTCAGCTAACGGGGCGGGAGGGGGTGTAATGGGGGGGGGGAATCAAATCTCTTGCTGTGTTTGGGAAATTCTAAATATTCCCAGGAAGCAGACCATCCTCCAACAGCAGACTCGTGGCATATCCTGAGCCCCAATGCAGCGGTGGGAGAAGAGACACTGTCCTCTCGTCCCATCCGTACCCCCTTCAAATTCACCAACTATTTTCTGTCTTGTGATAAAGTGCAGGGACCTACAGCCTACAGGACGTCTACAAAGGCTCTGTACGGGGCACAGAAGGGATGTGGCCCCCACCTGGGGGCCTGGCGTTGCTATTTGTATTTTGCTGTGGCTAACCATACGTGCCACTGAGACCTCACCTATTTTGTCCCTGCTTCCCCCGCCTCCATTCCCCTCCCTTTCCGTTGCTGTTTTCCCTTGTGTCTGTCTAGAATGATTGTATGTTCCACCGGGGCAAGGACCTGTCCTCTCGTCCTCATGGCGTCTTCTATTCTTTAAGTCTGCGAACGAACGAAGCCCCAGTGACCTTGCAAGTAAGCGTGTGGAGGCTTCAGTCGTCCTATGTCTTTTGCCTCGATTGAACAAGGCTGGATTTCCTTCCCCAGTCCCCACAAATATTCTGTATGTAGTAGGATACAGTATAGCAGGAATGGACAAGGGACGCAGGCTTCAAGGAGGGTCAAGGGGCGTAGGAAAAGTGGGATTAGGGTGGAATTGTGCCAGGACAGCGTCTTGAAACTGCATGGGGAAAGATACTGGCATCAGGAGATTTTCTGACCCTCCAAAACACATGCATCTTCTTGGAGGAAGCTGCAAATTCTAAGCCAGAGTTTTGGAAGCAGTAGACTGGGGCAGGAAAGAAATATAGCTTGGGCAATATGGCAGGACTTCCGGTGAAACCTGCTGAAGTTCCGGTGTAGTCTGCAATATGCTTCTGTTGTTGCTATGAAATAATAGACCTTGGCTACCGGCTCTGGGGGCATTTGCGAAGCTCAGAAAACGCGTTACCGGTGCAAGTACAGTACTAGGAACCGAGGTGGCGATGGTGGAGACGCCGCCCTGGGAGTCCGCTGGCTGCTGCCGCACTGGATGTAATGGCGCAGATGGACAGAGATAGGACTGCTCTGTAAGTCACCTACATCCACGTAGGTACTCCAGAGTGAAGCGTTTTTGTGACGCTTTGGGCGTGGAAAGGAATCCCGCTAGACCTCAGTGGGACTGACTCGCGTGTAAAGCTGCCACCCAAAGCATACCAGAATGAATGCGGTTTCCACGGAAATCAGTGGGGATTTGGGACTCAAACGCGCTTAGGATCTGGTGACACACAGCCAGATCCGAGCCTTGGTTACGCGGAAGGA
Organism: Plestiodon gilberti rubricaudatus; assembly: GCA_026170595.1. Lineage (NCBI taxonomy): Eukaryota > Metazoa > Chordata > Lepidosauria > Squamata > Scincidae > Plestiodon > Plestiodon gilberti. The sequence continues at coordinate 12,421,816 of JANXHW010000008.1, read as the reverse complement.
AATGTCACCTCAACCGCATTGAACCGAGTCTCTTTCCAAGTAAAATGTGTACAGATTAACGGCAGCCTTCCTAACATCAACGGGACTTACTTTCAAGTAAGTACATTGCCGATTGAGGCTGCGATCCTTGCACACGTGGAACACAATACTAAAAATATTTACTCAGGAAAAAATCTCCTGACTTCGACGGGCTTTACTCCTGAAGGATTCCATTCCACGCCACTGAATACACCTGCAAACGGTTGGGCACTGATCCCCACTGAACTCATGGGACAGACTTCTGAGTAGATATCCATGTGATCGGCCCTCGAAGAGATTACTCCGGGAAAACTATGGATAAGTCACTTGAATACGGATTAGGTGTCGGGGATATCCACTGTCACTCCGGGGTGTGATTTGCAGATTGGAGCAGGGCCGCAAGGTTCCTCTTCTGCAGTAAACCCCAGATAGTGCACGTCGTAAAATCGCAGCGCAGTCTGGAACCGAATTGAGCGCAATCCAGAGCTAATGTCCTTCACGGGATGTGAACTGCGCTCAGCCCCCTTGATTCATTGACACACGGTTTGCAACGGGAAGGCTCTTGCCAAAACGAGATGGTTCGACTTGAGCGGACACGCGAACAAAAGTAAAGAACTCTGCATTTCTCCTCTCACCCAAGTCTGCTGCTCCTTATGAAAAGCAAATTCCACTAAAATCAGTGGGGATCCCGGACTTCCAAAGGAAAAACAAAAACAAAAACAGCTGTGGGGTGAAAGAGAGAAGAGCAAGGTTGTACACTGGCCAAGAAGGCGTGGGGCCAGTCATTCACACGCGACAGTGCCGCTGCTGCATAGTGTGCCAGGCGCTGCGCAGACCACCGAAGCGTGTCCCCCCAGTCAGAAGAGGCCTGACTTTCAAGGGAGGTCAGATCCCTTCATCGGGGATCAAGAATCGAGGACTTCACGACTCAGAAAACAAGAACCCCCCCACCCCCATATCTGTTCATGCACCGAGAAAGAGATTTGAAGCCCCTAACCGCATTTTGCTCCGGTTCTAATGGCTTCGTTTCCTTCGAGGCCTGAGTGAATATGGGATCCCATCCCACGGCTTTGCGTGCAGAAGCTTTCGCTTCAAGCCCTGGCAGCTCCCCCCCCCCCTCCAATCCTTGGAGGGCTGCTGCCAGCCTGTGCTGGCAATGCTGACTGACTGCCACGGGACCAAGTTTGGTCCCAAACTCACCCACCTTTTTTTGGGGGGGGGAAGAAAAGCACCGGAGGGTGTTGCACCCGATTCTCTCCCCCCCGTAACAGCAATTTCGATGGAAATGACCTCCCTCCTGCTGATTTCAGCGAAAGTGCTCCGATTAAAGCGATTAAGTCAGCCTGATTGTCCCACAGTTTTCTTGACTTAACTCTTTTGACGATCTGGAGGGCTTTGCTGCTTCTGACTAACACCTCGGGTCCTGCCTTGAAGTTGACAACAAACCTCAGGCTTCTTGTTGACTTCACTAATCTACTTTCAGGTAAGGTGTGGAAGATCTGGGCGCTCACCTCAGTGAAGGAGCCTCCTGTTTGACCTACCTCGCCCCCCTCCACTCCCTAGCGCTTCTCCTGAGCCCTTAAAGCGCGTTCCTCCTTAGCGCTGTGCGGATTTCTTCTCCGGGATATGGATGCTGCCTTTTTTGCGCATCTTATTCCGCAAACGCGCATTTCCCGGGGGAAATCAACCCTGAGGTTTCTGCAGACTCCGGATTGTATTGCGATGCTAGAACTCCCGTTTCTAGGTTCGTGGAGCTCCTTCTGCTGTTGCTGCACCATCACTCGGCCTCCCCCTCCCATCCACACCTTGATCCGTCCGCGCCCCTTTGCCGTTCCTTCTCAAGGCAATAAAAGACCATTTTTTCAGTTGCCGCGATCATAGGGAGTATCTGGAAGAACATAGAATTACTAGAGGGAGACTGTAGTCCCCCCCTAAAATCTGGGGTTTGGGGGCTAAAAGTGGGGTGGGGGGAGGAGAGAGCGTATTTCTCCGAATAGTCGCTCCACCAGTTTCTCCGGCCTGTTGTCTCCCGCTCAATCGCCCTCTTGTACAGCAATTTAGCACTGGGGCCCTGCTTATTCTGGAGGGTTTTTTTTCGCGATTTTACGAGATAATTGTGCCTAAATCCGGAATTGTTTGAACTGGGGCAAGACGGGGGCGGGAGAGAGAGAGAGAGATTGGATCTAGTCTAAGAAAAAAACAACACCAACATCAATTTTAATTAAAGCAGTCGGGTCGGCTGCTGTGTGTGGAGAGGAATCGCTTTCTGAAATCTAAAGAGTTATTGATTCCTACTATTATTTTAGCTTGATCTTAAAATTAAATAATCACATCGGGGTATTTCCCTCCATCCCTATCAGCAGGACAAAAGAACGGGCGTTCTAAATGGTTGAAGCCAAAAATATGCGTAAATAAAGGTTTTGTTGTTTAAAGAAAGAAAAAAAGCGTTCAAAAATGAACTAAACTTTCAAAGTAAATGCATTTCGGGGACACTATTTAGGCTTGAAAAACGAAACGACAACGGCAGGGAGGTGAGAGAAAAGAAAGGAAAAGAAACCAAAGAAAGTGTTTTGTTTTTTTAAAAAAAAAAACAACCTTCGTTGTAGTTGTCAAAAACTACCTTCAAATTCATCCTTAGTTCCCTTCCTGTTATTTCAATACTATTTTGAGAACCTTGGAGAAGAAATATTCCCCTTGATAGAGTGACCATAAAATATTGAGCGATTAAAAAAAAGATCCAGGAAAAATAATAAATTTTCAAACTCTGTGTGCTTAAAGCAATCTCTTTGCACCATCCAGTCGCAGAATCATTTGGGGGAAAAACCTACGTCAAAGGAGGTACACACGAGGAAAAGAGATCATGGTCAAGCACTACTCCGGCACAATGGCAACGGGACCATTAATATTAGCGATTCGTTTAATTTACCTTATTGTTGAAAAAGTCTGCTTTTGCCCCGCCCTCGGGGGTTTTGTGCGGTGTGGGACAAAAGGCGAAAATGACTGTTTGAGGGTCCGTTGTAGTCCAGGGCAAAAAAAAGTTGTGTGTTTTTGTGTGTCTGTGCGCGCGCTTTTAAGGGACTCTCTAGGCCTTTGGTTTTGGCCTTCCCCAGGAGCCCCCCAACTCCCCCCCACAAAGCGTGCTTGCTTTCCTCATATACTCTTGTTTAACAGCACAACTATGCATGTCTACTCAGAAGTAAGACCCACTGAATTCAATGGGAGGTACTGCCAGGTATAGGCGCGTATAGGATTGCAGCCTAAGGAAACTCTCACTGGTGGAGGCCAAAGAAGTCCCCACGGAGAAAAGACGGCGGGTCTCCTCCTCTTTGCGCCATTCTGCGTCCGGCGCACAGCTGGACACAAAGGAAAGGTTCCTGTGAGCAGGAGGTGTCCCCCTACGGGCCTGGAATGGGCCGGTCCAATTACCCCTCTTGAAGGTGGCCATGGACTGGACCTGGGGTGGCTATGAGTGGATCCCCGGCCCTAAGCATCTCTCTTCGCCAGCACATCTCTGGGTGGTGTCTGTCGCCTCTTGGGGCAGAAATGGGTCCACGCTTGGGCCCGTCGGTGGACCCCCGATGTGTCTGTGTGTGATGCTGCTGGGAGAGTATATCTAGAGGACTCCCCCAAGTACCCAAGCAGAGGAGCCAGAGGCCTCGCAGGGGCTCTGCGCCTGCTAAGGTTCCCCTTGGGGGACGGAGTTCTCAGCCACGCGATGGATCACAGGCGCTTGTCCCTGCGTGGGTGTGTGGGTATTTGCAGCCAAGAGCTTCTTATCTGTCATCCGGCTGCTGGCCAGGTGCAAACGGAGACGCCCGTCGCTTTGTGCCCCACACAATGCAGGACGGAGCGGCCCTTGGGCGTCACAAGCAAGCGCTTCCTAGGAGAGAGAGAGGAGAGACCCGTGGGTCCCTCCCCGTGGCCAAGGCCAGTGCCACGCCACGGGAGCGGGAGCAGCAGCGCAACTGCCAGCCAGGGCGCACGGCCGGCACAGCCGCCTTCCCCGACCCAACCCCTCTCGCTCTCCAACCCCAGCACATTCGTTGTTCCGGGGCAAACACGCAGGTGGCAACGCCAGGAGCCAGGGAGCCTCGCAAGGGCGGCCCCGCAGTGCACAGCCCTAGAAGGTGAAAAGAATTGAAAGCCACCTACCGCCAGGCGTCAGGTGGTGGGCCGGCTGCACCCCGAAGCCTCCTGTCGGTTTGGGTGGGCACCTGAGCGCACAGACCCTCTGACGGGGTCGGGTGTCAAGGCGGGCTTTTCCTTCTGCCTGTCTGCCCCACGCCCTCCTCCTCCCCCCAGCCAGGTTCATATCTGGACACTGCTGCCTCAGTCTGCCTGTCTCCCTCCTTGCCTGCCTGTCTGCCAGTTTGCAGGTCCGTCCGTCCATCCGCTTCCCTGCATTTTCTACAGATATTCCCCCCCCTTCAATTTCTTCCTTTTATGTATTTAACTATTTTTTTTGGGGGGGGGATCCAATTCCTCCATCTCACTGTTCCAAGGGCACCCCACCCGCTGTCACCTTCCCCCCCTTTATCTTTCCATTCTAGACTAGTTACCTGGAGGGGACTCTAGTTCTGATCTATACCTGACAAAACCACTTTTGTCAAGAGCCAGGAAAAGAAAAGGGGGGAGGGGTGGTGGGTTGCCTGGTCTTCCCTCCCCCACCCATCCTCTGTGTCTCGCTGTCTCTCCCCCCCCCCTTCGCACTTATTTATTTATATTTCTTTTCTCTCTCTTTCTCTCCCTCTTTCGTTCTTTCTCTCCTTTCTTGCGCGTAAGCGACGGCACTATTTGACGTCGAGGAAACCGCTTCACCGCGGCGCAGGGATCTTAGGAGCGCCAATTGGGAGTTCAAATGTCAGCAAGTTTTTTTTTCCCCTTTCCTTTTTGGAAAAAGGAGGGGGGAGGCGGCGAGGAGAAGGAGGTGGTGAGGAGGCTGCCGGGGTGGGTGTGTTCCTCCGCCGCAGTTTTCCGCCGCTTCTAAACAGAGCGACTCCTGGCTCGAGTCTTTTGGATGGCACTTTGGCGTGGGAGCGCTCCGGGGGAGAGCTTCTGCCTGAGATTGCATGCCGTGCCGGGCTTCCCCCTGCTCCGGGGAGGGCCTTGCCGCCCCCTCCGGCCCGAGAGTGGCTCCGGGGGCTCCCTCTAGCCCGCAGGTGACCCTCCCCCCTGCCCTGCCGTCGGGTCGCGATGCTCTGACCTCCGATGGACGGCGTCCGCCCCGGCTCGTTTCTTGCCACTGCTGCAGCTCTCGCCGCCTCTGCCCGCGCCTCCCAGCTGCTCCGCGGCCCTGATCCCAAGCAGACGACTGGGCACTAATCGCTCCCCTCCCCTCCACATACAGCCTTCGCCCCATGGACGTTGCCACGGGTCCCGAGGCTCTGGAAAGGTGCTTCAGTCGCGGCTCCACGGACTGTGCCAAGATGTTGGACGGGATTAAAATGGAGGATCACCCGCTGCGATCCGGGCCAGCAACTTTAGGAGTTCTACTGGGTAAGTTTTTGTCCCTTTCTCCCTCCCCCCCCTTTTTTTTTTGCACGGAAGGAACCTCGTTTTTTAAACAAATATTCTAGAGAAACGTACAAAGGACCCGATCCTGTGCAAACTCTAGTTCCGCTGGTGATCCTTCGGGATTTTGCTTGCAAGGAAAGGGGCAGACCGAGCCAGGTGCGGTCAGAATTGGAATCAATGGGACTACTACCCATCTAAACGACTTTCGGAGGGGACACCACTTTCACGCTGAGCCTCAAGAGAGGCGATTTGAGTAGAGGGGAAGAGAGAAAAGGAAGTTCTGTTGTGGTGTGTGTGTGTGTGTTTTCCAGTCCTGATACAATTCGGTTCGATCACTTGTAAAAGTAATTTGTTTTCTTCGGCAGACTGGATCCGAATTCCGATCTTTTGTCCTTGTTCCCTATTCCCCCCCCCCCACTCACGTGCATGTTTTGCCTTTTTTTTTAAAAGGGGGGACTCATATTTATTGCAAAACACAATGCACATGCTCCAAACTTTTTGAGGCAAGGGGGGGAGAGAGAAGAGGTTTGCTTTTAAACTCATCTGTCGGAACGGCCTGTCGAATCAATTGTCGTATTGGATTTAAGAGCCACGCGTGCAGCTGTGTGTATGTGAGTGTGCGCCCCAGAATGGGCACCCTAATTTCCAAAAATCCAAGAAAGTGCTCCAGTGTAGCTTGACTATTAAATGTGCACCTACAGACGCAGGTCTTACCCTAGACTGGCCCATGGATCAGACGTGCAGAATCGTATTCTCCTCAGAACATAGTGCAGCGTCAGCTTGTGGGGGGGGCATCCAAAGACGATTATTTTCTCTCTTTTCCTGTTGCATCCGACTCCCCCTGCCCTTTACATGTCTTGACATTAACCTTTATATTTGTCACACTTATGGGATCACCCGGGTGTGTAAGGACAGGAGTTGGGAATTTCAGAAAAAAGAGGCGACTCCAAGGAGTCCCCCACTTGGTATTTCACACTCTCCTGCCCCCCCTCCTTCCTTGACCCCCCTTCTCCTATATATTTCTGCGTCTGCCAACTGTGGATATCCTAGACTAGCAGCAGTCAGCGGAAGTTTCTACCTTGTTGAAATCCAAGTTTTTTGTTCAAGGTTCTTCTGTTGGTTTTCCAATAACAACAGAATAACAGATGACTACAAAACGATAAAAAGCATCCAATCAGCATATTGGACGATTATCAGTCAGAACTCGATGCTCATTGGATGGGTCGAGCTTGGATCGGCCCCTTTCTACAAACTGCAGGGACTTGATCGCACAGGTTCTCACCCCCCCTACACACGTGTGAATATTTATTATTAGTATATAAAATAATCCAGCGCTGTTGGATGAGTAAAATTAGAGATTAGGGTAACGACCTCCACTTGCTGTGATGAAGCAAGCTGGGGAAGATCGGACAGTCAAGCTTGGCGAAAGAAACATACTTGGGGGAGAATAAGGGAGACGTTGCTTTTCGGTTAACCCCCCCCTTCCCCGTGACTATTAGTCTAAAACTGAGGGTGGGCAATGTTGAATAAAGGGGGGGGGTCGGCACATTATATTTTCTTTAAAAAGAAAACACTAAAAAACAGCCCCCTATTTTCACAAAAGCCTCTCTACTCGTTCTAGGTCCCCGCACGTGTGAATAATGAGTAGTCGTGAATAATACAGATAGTACGCTGCAGTTTCCAGCGCAGGGCAAGGAGAGCCGGCCAATCCTAGGTTGTGCTCCCTGTTGTAGGGGCAACTGCTCTCCTCCCAGGCCCCGACAGTCGTGAGCATTGTGAACCAATGGTGCACCACCGCAGTGGAATCACGGTGCAGCCAAAAATCGGGGAACGCCCCAGTGCCAGCGTGTGAGCTCTCTTGTCCACCCCCGTGCGAATGCTAGTGAATCGAAGTGTGCATGCCACAAAATAGCAATGGAAAATGTCTCTAGAATGGCCATTCCTGTGACTTTTTTTTTAATCACGCGATTCTTTCTCTTCTCCCCCCCCCCCCCTGGTTGTTGTCTCTCTGCCTTTACTTTTCCTCAGGTTCAGACTGTCAACACCAGGCCGTTTGTGAGGGCTGCCAGAGGCCCATCTCTGACCGTTTCCTGATGCGTGTCAACGACTCTTCTTGGCACGAGGAGTGTCTGCAATGCGCCGCGTGTCAACAGGCTCTCACGACCAGCTGCTATTTTCGGGATCGCAAGCTCTACTGCAAGCAAGACTACCAACAGTAAGAAACACGACCTTTCTCCTCTCCCCCCCCCCTTCCCAATTCCCGTTGTATTTCTCAGTCATCTTCTGGGCGCTGCTCGGGAGGGGTGAACGACGGAGCGCTATTGTGTCAAGTTAAGAACTAACTTGGGTTGTCGCCGAGGCATTACTATGCCAAGTCTCTTCTTAGCCCCCCCCCCTTCTTAGTTTTTATCCGATTCAGGGAGGTGAGGGGGGGGCTTTGCTCCCTGCTTTCACGTCGCAGCCAGAATTAAAATGGGAGGATTTGGAACGTAGTGTCCGGACGGAGATCCAGATCAAAGGCCTCTCTGGCCTCCTTAGCGTATTCGATTCTTTGCATCGCGTTGTTGCGTCATCTGTAGAACTGCAATTGTTGCGTCATCGGTGTGTGTCGCCGCTTGTAGGTCTGGGAAGGCGAGGCAGAAACGTGGCTCTTTCTCTCGTGTAGGCCTATCTGAAGTCTGTTAGGCGCCTACTTCCATAATGGGGTGGTCATCATGGTGCATCTTCCGAAGTGTGGGACTGTGGCGGGGAGGGTAGTGTTAGGGCTGGATAGTATGTAGACCTTTGTTCAGTTTTGAGCGATTCACTTTGGATCCAAACTGAGTTGACCGAAGCCAGAAAGAAACCGTTTCCTATCCATAGCAGCCCAGGGAACTGAGCTGCAATCAATTGGGTTTACTCGCATTTCCCAAATTGAAAACGTTTAATGATCCATGGGAAAAAAAAAATCCCCTCCCCTCAACATGATGGACTGTGATATTTTCCATTGCACGATCCTTAAACGAATTCATTTTAGCTACCCTTTCACTTCCGTGTAGCGCAATTCCTCACTGAGGCTATGCCAATTTACCTGGGATTTACTTCCGAGGAAACCTGCCTTGGATCAGAGTGCTCTTGCCGTTGTTTTACAACGGAATTTTTTCCAAAAGGAAATTCCATGTAATTTTATTTTTTAAATCCATTTTTTCTGCACGTTCATTTTAAGGTTCCCGCGGTATTTTCTCAAGTTTCATTCTATTTATGAATGTCTCCTTGTTTGTGTTGCAGAATGGAATAATATTTGTTTTCCGATTAGCGACTTTATTAGGGGAAAAATGTATACGAACAGTCGCTCGATTTTCAAAATGCCACGGGTGGGAAATGTAGCCCAGGCAATTAAAACCAGAAATATTGCAGATTTCCTTCCTTAATTAATATTGTGGAGTCGCTGGGGAGGGTGGTGGAATGCCCGTCTTTTAGGTTGCTTAGATGTTTTTTTTTTTTAAACCTCTCAAAGTTTCTACCCCTCCCCCCAGTTCGGTCTCTTAGAGGTTTTGGTTAAATGGCTTTGGTTGAAATGTTGGGCGGGGGGGAGGGGTAATCAAGCACAAGGTTGATAAGAAACCTTGATTAATGTGGTCTTTAAAGTAATTCAAGGATAGGGAAGGGTAACATTTGTTTGGGGAAAATGTTCCTTATTTTTTTAATGTACAATAGAATAAACGTATTGGTGATATCTAATTATGAGGCGCCCCCGACCCCCCTAAAAACAAAACTGGCTGGAGGTCAGATAAAAAATGTATTTTTAGGCTTACTTTGAGGATGAACCCCTTTGGACACAACGGGGCTTTACTTCCGTGTGTGTGTGTGTGTGTGTGTATGTATATATATAAATTCTCACCTTGGCTATGCAAGCCTGTTCGCCTGTAAGCTACGAATGGGGTGGGGGCGCGGGTAGGAGAGCCTGGAGTGAGACAGGTTATAGTGGGCAGAGGGAGGTAAGGAAAAGAGCAGTCGTGTGTGGAGGAGATTTCTGAGCTGAAAGCAGAGGGGTGTAAATATGCCTTGTCATAGGGGGGTGTAATAGGGGTGTAAATTCACCTTGCAAGAGAAGAGGGAGATGAATCCACAGTACACCCCTTGAAGGTAGATTGTAGAACAGAGGCGTACACAATTGCAGCACTGCACGCGCATATATACATGTGTAATTTTATATATAAAATACATACTTTTTAAAACGAAAGTAAACGTTTTATTATACTAATGGTAAGATGCGCTGCTTTTATTTTTGGAATATTCTGGGACTACTCTAGAAGTGGAGGGGGGGAATAAACTCGGGGTCTAAGCAGTCCATGCACCAAACCCGGATGGCTGAGATCTTATGCGCTTCATTGGGAGTAAGTCCCGTTGATGGCTGAAAGGAAATATACTGAAAAGGTGCTTTGTGGGCTTAAACCGGTCCGGATTCAGTCCGAATTGTCTGGCTCGGTTTCTGTACTCCCCTTTCCCTCGATTTCAACGGGAAGGTTTGGCTGGCCAAAATAATTCGGATTAAATCCAGTTTAACCCCGAGCTTCCGATTTCGCTGATCCGATTTAAAAAATAAAAAGAACTCTCCCAGAATTTCACCTGAAATTAGGAAAACGGGCTGTGCCCACCATCTGGTAAACAGCTCCGTGTGGGACCCGTTGAAGGCGCTGGTTCTACAGGGAAAGCCAGCCGGCTGCCATGGGGCTCCCTCAGGGAAGGCAAGCCGCTACACGGGCCGGTGGAAACAGCCCCGGCTTCCAACTTCCTTCGAGCGACTGTAGTAGGCCCAGCCAGTTGGTCCGGTTCCCCGCCAAACTGCAGAGCCGCCGCGGCGTTCCGTCTGCTGAGAGCATTTCGGAGGGTAGCACAGGCGGCGACCCCGAGACCATTTCGGAGGGCAGCACATGATGCGGCGACCCCGAGACGCAGCAACGAAGCTGCGCGCCGGTGCCTGGCCGGAGCCTCTTCGGCCGTCCTCTCTCTTTCCTACCCTCGATCCCTCTTTTCCCCCCTCCCACACCTCATCTGGGCTGCTTCAGCTCAGTCAGCAGCTGGAACGGTGGCGAAAGAGCGCGGATCCCCCCTCTGCCCCAGGCGCGTCCAGGCAGCGGACCTCTGTGTTCACGGAAACGGAGGGAGGCCAATGCGGCCACGTTCCGCGACGTCTCGGGCGCTTGGCGGAGCCCCGCCGCCGGTGACGGTCTAAAGAGCAGCCGGGCATTTGCCGGTGCCTGTACTTTGTGCAAGACGGTCACTCACTCTAAACTGATCGGAATGGCGCGGAGGCGTCTTGGAGAGCCGGGCGCTCCTCGCTGCGCGCACCAGAGGTTGGGACAGCTCTGGATGGAGAGGGGCTGGTCATTCATTCTCATTCATTCGGATAATTTGCTAGGGAGGCTACTCGAGACTCGAGGTCGGCTAATTGGTTGCTGGAGGAAGGCCTCGATCGAAAGAGCGGAGTTCAGGTCGCTCGCCCTCCCCGCAGTCTTTACGAAAGACTCTGCTGGAAGGTTAGGCCAGCGGGGAAAAGATCCCGCCGGCGCGCAGAGAGAAGCGCCTTTTGCGCATCCGAGGCTTTGCTCTAGCGGAGCCCATTTGCCATCTCTGTCACCCGCCAGCTCCGGAGGAGGCCCGCCACCTTGGTAGGCCCGAGGTGAGGCCCTTGCGCCCTTTCTCCAAGGGTCGGAGGCGAGCGAGCGCATGGCTCTCTCGATCTCTCTACTATAGGTTTCCTCCGACAGCCGGCGCGGGGCATTGCTTCTTGGGCCTCGCGGTGGAAGCGCCGCACAGTCGGAGGAGGGGGCAGATGCTCCTTAAAGCTCCTGTCCACGGAACAGCGGGACTGAGGTAGACAGAAAGGGACCTACCCAAATAGTTGTCGAGGAAGCGCGTCAGATCAGCTGTGCTTTTAACAGACTGGAAAACTAGGGAAAGGGGGGGGGGTCTTCTAAGCAAGGATCCGCTGCCACTGCTGTGGGCTGCTAAACCGACTCTCCTCTCTCAGGTCCAGCTGGATTTTCCTTCTTTCTAAAGCTTCCCCCGTGATCTAAAGACCGGACTTCGGGCCGGGCCCAATGCCCCTTACCTTAGGGAGATAAGCCAGAAATATGGATATATGACCGTCAGTTCCTAAAGAAAGGCTAGGCCCTGCCTAAAACTGGCACAGCTCATGCCATTTAAAACAAAAACGAAACGTCATAACCCTCTGTTATAAACCCATGGAATGAAAAGTAACCCCATACTAAATTCAAGCTGCAACTAGCATTAAAGATTCTAGTCCTCCTGGTGGGGCAAAAAGTTTTAAAGAGTGAAGCAGCTGCAGGCAATGTTGGCGTTTGGGGACCCCTTTCTTCCAACCCCAGAGCTGTGTCCGAAGCAATCTGTATTGTGTCTTCGATTTGCTGCTTCTATGGGGGATATTTGCGAGAGACCAAAAGGAGGTGGAATTAGATCAACATTATTATCAAAATTGTGTGAGTGCATATCTGCCTGTGATATCATGCATACTGACTTGTCTAAGCTGGAGGGTAGTACCTGGGTTCCAGAGCAGACATTGTGAGTCAAAGGCTGCAATCATAAACACACTGACGACAGAGTAAGCCCATTGAGTACAGTGAGATGCATATGATTGCACTGGAAGTCCTTTAAGCTGGCAGAAAATCCCATTTGAAATTGGAGAGTGCCACTTCAGATTTAGGTGGGAAAAAGCATTGCTAGCAGTGTGCAGAAAATGATCAGCGGGATCCCTTTTTTAAAAACGACACTGCAAAAAGAGCAGCGTTGCATTTATTTTTAAGAGTTGTTTAATATCTCATTAAAAAATATTGACACGGGGCATAATCCTCCCCTTTAAAAAAATGTTTTATATAAGTTACTCAGTGGATAAAATGGGTGAGATGCTTAGAATAAATTGAAATGGGGTGGAGAATACGTCTTGCCCCTCTGACTTTTCTAAATACAGTAGCACTCTTGGAAACTTACTTCTCTGTTAGGTTTAGGATCTGTGCACATGTTTAGGATCTCTGTGTGTGTGCGCGCACACATAAAATTACTTCAATTAGAACAAGATCGAAATAGGCTGGGTGGCAAGATTCCTCTGAATCACTAGATATTTATATAACTACAAGGCAACAATGTATGTCTCTTTGGAGGAAGGAGGACAAATTATGTGGCTCCTTCCTTTCAAATTAAGGGGTTTTCTCTAGAAATCCATAGATTTCATTGGTTTCATTCTTGGTCTCCTAGCTATCAACCTTTTCTTTGTTTCTGTTGTCTCCCACACTGTGTTGATTGTATGCTTCTTGGGGCAGGGAATCTCATTGTTTTCAAAAGGACCCTGTACAGCTAGACTGAAAATGGTAACGATCATTTTGACTTCCAAGATTTTGTTTGTTTCACGTGCAATGTATGTGTCGGTGCACCATGTTTTAAAATTATATATATTTGCTTGGACAGTTCTCCTCTTCTTCCTCCTCCTCCTCCTCTTCCACTTCACACTTGTCACAAAAATTTAAGGCCTTCTTTGTGTCCAGAGTGGGGTAGAACATGGTCACTTCAATCGCTGCGAGATAATATGACTCCGCAAGTAGTCTGGAGAGGAACAAAAGGCGACATCGCTTGTTGGACATCATCTTTTGTCTGGTATTCAGGAGACTTCCAACAAGATCCTGAAGTGAAGCTTTGTGGTGGTGGTGTGGGGGGGGGGAGAGAAGGAAAACTATGTGCATTTCATACCGATGGCCCCAAAATCCCTCACCATGGAAACAGAGTGGTAATCGGTAACAAGACATGCGGTGTATAAATATTGCCAGGGTTATAACTCCAGGCTGCAGAGGGATTAATGTCCCTTTATTTCAGAGTGCCCCCCTGAATGTGGCGTTTCCAAATGTGTTATAGTTGCCCTCGGTCTGTAAGTTCTAAAGAAGGGTTTACACAGCATTACAGCTCATCCTTAAAAAGACAATTTTCTGTGGAAGTCGGTTTTGTTGACTTCTGTGGAACTCGAGTACCCAATGTCCTTAAGATCTCCACCAGGATACCCCAACCATTGATAGGAAAGAACTTTCACGGTTTTTCCAGCCTAATCTTGCGGATGGTGACTCCTTAGCTAGGTGAATCTTTTCATGTCTGCATTTTCATGTGCATACAAATTGTGTCATTTGAAAAAGAATCAAGTTTGAACTAATGTAAGCTACACTTTTGACAGGTAACTTCTCCCCCCCACACACACACACTCTCCAAAGGAGGATGTTTGAGTGCTTTTTTTGGGGGGGGGAGTAAAACATTCAAGGTGTGATGGGAGAGGTTAAAATCCTTCAAAACCAGCACAAAATATTAGAATAAAAATTCCTCAAAAATAGGGGAAGGAAACCAGTGTTTTGAAGCAAAGAACAAAAAGCAACGGCATGCATTTCTGTGGGGAAACTGCAAGTTGTCACTGATAGATCAATTATAGCTTTTGGATTGACTGGCGGTGGGGTGAGTTTTAAATGTCAGTGTTTCAGTTAAAGGTTCAAGTGTATTTGTTAGGGGTTTTTGGTTTGTTACTGTAGAAATTCTTTCCAACCATATTGTAGCTTTTCGTTAAGGTTGCAAATGCACACTTAATAGGAAGAAAGCCCTATTGCACAGCAAGAATTACTTCTGTGTAAGCATGCACAGGATCACACCGAACACATGTGTGTTCACTCAAACTTTGCAATTGCAGAAGAGATGCCTCTACTGAATTGTTGGTGAAATGCAAACTTATTTACATTCTGTTCAATTTTATTTCCATATTGGCTATAACAGAAATGATGGATAAAAGACACAAAATTGACTAGCCAAATCACTCTGTGTGTGTGTGTGTGTGTGTGTGTGGGGGGGGGGGGGGTTCCCAGATTATTTAAGTGGAAAGTAGGTAGATATTTTAAAATTTATGAACATCGACTCAAATTTTTGATAATCCTGGCCATCTCAAAACCTACTACGACCCCACATGCTCCAGTGAATCTTAAGAGTTGCCTATATGTGATGGATTGATTATACGTTAGTAGTGTCTAAAAGGTGTGTGTGTGTTGGGGGGATTATCCTATCTTTGTTTTTTTCCTAGGCATCCATGAAAGTCCTTTGGGATTGTTGACATTCACACGCACATGACCGTCCTTGCCCAATGTTAGCCATTTCATATACATTCTGTTGCAACGAGCCTCCACCAAATGCAGAGATATGGATTCCATATGAGCCCTTAAACAACCACAGCAGTTATCAGGGTCTCTTTGGATCCCATCAAAGCTTTTCTAATTGGACAAAGTAGTGATGTCTGCTGCGAGGGGTCTGGGTGGAGCGGTATCCAGGGCCCTGCAAGAATAAAAAGATATCAACATCTTGGGCTTTTGTTAGATCGCAGTACCTCGTCTGACATGACAAGCTTGCCTGCTGCGTTTGCTTCGAGGGTCTGACAGCAGAAAATACAAGCGGGGGAGATTCCGGTGGGAGTGCAAAGACACGCTAAATCAATTTGTTCCCCCAGCCTGGAAATGCTCCCCGTTTGAAAAATGGGACCATGAGCAATTAAAACACGCACTTTTCCCTGTAATCTCACCAACCCCCACTTTCCTGAGGACAAGGGTTTCTTTCCTAAATGTGATTCCTTTTTCTCAGCATACCCACAGAATTATCCTTGTGAGATGGCACCCTGGCAGTGATTTGTCCCTTTCCATGCAAGCTGGAAGCTTTGGGGGGAGAGGGCGTAAGCGTTGGCCTCTACATATTGCAATCTAACTTGCGTTGTCTGCCTGCTGGAAAAGCGATGTGTTTTAACACTGCATGTCATTGGGGGGGGGGGGGCTCTGTTTCCTGCTAATGGGGAGAGAGTTGTAGCAACCATTTCAACCACGTTTTTGTGTGTTTTGCAGGGTCTTGGGTCCTAAATGGAAACTGGGGTTCAAAAAAAAGAATCGTTGGGAATCTGCTGTCACGTTGGTCCGGAGTAGTCAATGGGATTCTTCTGAAGCAAGTGGAATGGGGCTTGTTCTGTAGCATTGCAGCCACAGCAAAATCTACAGAACTGCTTTTATATGTGCAGAGTCAAGCAAATGACCGTATCAAGACTCTGGTGGCTGCAAGCTTAATGAGTAGATTAATCAACTGAAGCTTTAGTTGATTGATTGACTGACAAGGGGCACCCTTTAAGGGGTGAAGGCAGCTTTCCACTGAAATCAACAAGGCTTGCTTCCTTCCACTAAATGTGTTTAGGATTGGCAGGTGATGTCTCTGTTCCTCGTTGCTGCCTTCGAAATATGTTTCCCTGAAACCAACAGGACTTTCAATTGAGGCTTTAACTGGTGTCCTTGTCATGGATTTAACTCCAGTTTTGAAGACTGGAGATTTCTCATCCAGCCTGGTTTAATAGTTTTCTTTTGCAGGCCGAGAACCACGTTAGCAGACCACATTGACTTATTAAGACTCTGTTCTGTTGCAAGCGCTGAGTTTTTAAATTCATGCTCATAGGCTTCAGCGTAGGGAGGGGGGTTCCTTTTGAATCCTGTGTGTGGAAAATCTCAAACTGAAAAGTGAGAGCATTTCCACATGTTAAAAAACAGTCCAGGTTTTCTTTCTTGTGCAATAAGATTAGAAAGTTTTAGGATTTTCTTCTGTGCAACGGTGCACTGCAAAGGGGTCTTCCTCTAAATGCCCCAGAGAGATCTGTTCAGTCAGGCTTTGTGCACTTACTCATGAGTAAATCCCACTGAAGTTTTAATAGATTGATGTGCTAAGGATTGCACAGCACAGTAGGTAAGCTGCAGAGATACAGTTGCCTTTTCCACCCAGGGAAACCACTGTACTCCTTCCAGGAATTAACGTTGTTGCCCCAGCTAGGAAAATTTTGAAGGAGGAGAGAAATGTTACGCACGAGGAGGTGCCGCAAACCGAAGCCTGTTTTGAATGGGCTCTTTTGCAAAATAATGAAGGTTATTGGGAGCTGTCTGGAATGTTGTTGAATAGGATGCAGGTGGCAAGATGAAAGGTGGGTGAAGAAGCCATTTCTCACCCAAATTTCACTCCCACATCTGTGAGATTCTCAGATAGTATCAATCCTAGATCAAGGGCTTCTGCATGAGATCCAGCAAAGGCAAGTGAAACCTGCCTGCTCTCCCATTGGCTGTGGTATGGTGTGCATTGCCTGAACATTGGCCGGTGGTACAATGCATGAACATCCCAAGGCTAATGGATGAGGAATGAGAAGCGCACACTTCTTGCAAGGAGAAAAGGCCGTCCCTGACCTTTGCTTAGTCATTTGCTTTTACAGCCACACAAGAACCAGACTTCAAGAGAGGGAAGAATCCAGGTGTTCCTGGCGTTCTCCATTTAGTCCACTTAAAATAGGCCTCCAGTTAATGGATCCGTTCATGAGAGCCATGCCATAATATTCATGCCATAAGCCCAACCATTTCGATGTCCTCTCGATGGTGGAACGAAGACTGTAAATGAGCTGGGAACATTGTGATCAGCTTTGTGCCAATCTTCAGAGTAGTCTCATTGATGGGGGCTCTAATTGGATTCTAGCTCAGGTGTTGCTGTGTTGTTGTTTGTTTTTGAGGTGATGTGCAGGCCCTTCTGGGAGAAATTTCACTTCTCTTACAGAACCTCATTTGGCACCCCTTGAAAATGCTCACATGCTTGGCCTCTTGGGGGAGGATTCCTGAAATTCCTTTCAAATTTTAGTTTTCCAGAAATTTTGGTATCGACAACAACCCCCCCCCCAAAAAAATCTCCCTTACTACCCCGTCTCTGCCCCTGGAGGAGGCTTCTTTGAAGTAAGTCAGGCCTTTGGCTTCAACTCTCCAAAGTACGATTAGGATTGGGGCACTAGGCCACAGGCGTCTGTACTTATTTTGAATCACCAGGCTCCTGTCTAATAGAAGTGGGGGGGGGGATTGAGATCCCACTTTGTGAGCCACTTGATTGATCGTAGCCTTTTGAAATGCAAGCAGCGTTGGTGACAACGGTCAGGTTTCTACAGCCTGAATGTTGAAATCCTAGCTGGTGTTCATTTTTTTTTTTTTTGCTCGCTTTCCAGGGAGGTGGTTTTGAGAGTATCAACATGATCTATAAACCCTTGGGGCTACGACATGGGGGGAGGTGGGTTAGTTCCTCCGGGATATTCCAAATGGCTTTCTTGAAGTTTTTAAGCTTTTTCTTTTTAATGTAGACCTTTTGCTCTTTTTTCCTGAGATGTAAGGGAAAATGCCAGCTCAGGAAGACGTAAGCCCACCATGAGCTTGTAGCCACCGTCTCCTCTCCCGCTGGATTTCTGGCCACAGGCACACCGACCAGTAGAGCCAGAACCCCTGTCTTTTTGTCTTGCAGACCATTCAATGTTAGCGGTGCACTTTCTCAGGCAATGCCCCTTGCAATGGGTAGGGTTGGCTTCCAAGCAAGTGTATTTAGGATCCTGGTGCTGAGCTCCAAACTGTCTGCTGGATTGGACCATCTGGCATGCATGGCTGAGAGAGCAGTAGAGAGAGAGAGAGAGGACTTATTAAACATATTTTTTTTCATGCCCACAGAATTTGGTGGAGGAGATCTTGGCACTTCAATATGCAGATCTAACTCTGGGATGGCACACCTTCTGGTTCTCTTTGTCACAGATGAGAGCATCATTATTTATTATTCCTATTAATAGCAATAACGATTCTTATCTGTAGCTCAGTGGGAGAGCCCCAGCTTGGCATGCAAAAGCACCCAAGTTCAATCCCTGGCAGCATCTCCAGACTGGCAGGGCTGGGAAATTCCCGTCTGAAACCCTGGAGGCTTGCTGCCGGCCAGTGTAGATGATGCTGAGCGATACGGACCAATGGCCAGACTCTGTAGAAAGCAGCTTTCTCAGTAATTACATTTATCTAGATGATAAATACATGGTGATTCTCAAAGAATAAGGGCAGATCCCTGCCCCAAGAGGCTTACAATACAGTACAGAACGACTGAGGAAAATGAGGGTAGGGAAAATTGCCTTCATTTCAGTTGCATGTATTGAGACTAAATTACAGTAGGCTAGGTGTTTGTGCATTTAACTCTGATCCTCCCACTAGGTGTTACTACCACCCTAACCCCTTCTCCCCTTGCTTTATTGACTTGGCAAGAGTTTGGCCTACATTGGGTTCTGAAGCCTGATGCATATAGGGCCAAACCAGGCCTGATGTGGAAGAACTGTGACTGGAGTTTCTACCTTAAGAAAAAAAAATGACAGGTCTGGTTGGAGAGCTCTGCTTTTGATCCCAGTTGCCCACTGGAGGGAAGGAGGGCTAACCTTTCTTCTGGTCTCAAGCACCACCCCCATGCTGCTCTTATTAATAATTAACTATTAATAAAGGAAAAATACCCATATGTGTATTATGTCTGTCTTTTTTCTCCAAATGGGGCTAATACCGGCTTGGGGTGTGTGTGTTATATTGGGAAAACAGTGGTGGGGGACAGGGTTAATCCACGCCCTACCACCTCTGCTCTAATCAAAGTTGGGGCTCAAAGCAAAATGAAATGGCAAGACATTCTATCTCTCAGGCCTCTGTAAGCTGACTGTTTAAGGCTGTGATTCTGTGCACGCCTACCTGGGAGTAAACCCCTTCTGAACACAGTGGGACTACCTTTTTGAGTGTATCTGCATCTGATTGTAGGGTATGTTTCCTTTTTCTAAAGTGCAAGAATATTTACTCTCTCCTTGGATCTCACTGTACATGCGCAATAGTAACAGCTCTCCTGGAGTGCAGGTTGCAGTCTGGAGCAGTAGCTACAGGAGGTGGAACGAAAAGGGAGGAGTAGCACTTCATCCTGGGAGAGCCAGGATGGTGTAGTGGGTTTAGGAGTCGGACTTAGACCTGGAAGATCCAGGTTCAAATCCCCGCTCAGCCACGAAGCTTCCTGGGTCACCTTGGGCCAGTCACTATCTCTCAGCCCCACCTACCTCACAGGGTTGTTGTGAGGACAAAAAGGAGGGGAGGAAATATGTACACCACTCTGAGCTCCTTGGAGGAAGGGTGGTATAAAAATGTGAAAATAAAATAAAATATTCAGCAACTTGTGCTTGTAACTTTCATTTTCATGGGTGGGGGGGTTGTTCTCACTAGGGTCAAGATGCAAATCTTTCTCCCCCCCCCCGATATTTACATATACTCAATGATGATGAAAACAGACACCTGTGTGTACTTGGAACATTTCTGTATTTGCACCCTACTTGGAATAAACTTTGGCTTCATGGGGGGGGGAGGAGGATTCAACTCAATACCCACAAAAACTGAATTTCACTGGCTGCATTTCTCACCAAAATGTTGACTTAATATGCTTTCGTGGTGGAAAGATGTACATTATTTTTTTCCTCCTGCGCCGTACATGTGACAGATTAAAAAAAACAACCACAATCTTACTGCTTTATTTGCAGTAGTGATATACTGCCTGTTTGCTAAAGCACTTGGGGCGATTTATGATTTAAAATAATGGTGGGAGAGAGAAGATACCAAAGGGGGGGGGGAAAGATGGGGCAGGAAGAGAAAACATAAGCAAATCCAAACAGCCAGCTTTTTCAAGATATTACCTCGAATGATCCATGTTCCATATAAGTTTTGCCATTCCCTGTATGGAAAGATGAGTTTATGACCCATGAGCTGGACAAATGCATCTTTGCTAAGCCAGAGGTTTAGATCTCCTCCCCTTCTTGGTTTTCTGGTACATGAGATGCTTCAATTGGAGATACCTGGGATTGAGCCAGGATGGTGTAGCGGTTTGGGAGTCAGATTTAGACCTGGAAGATCCATGTTCAAATCCCCGCTCAGCCACGAAGCTTCCTGGGTCACCTTGGGCCAGTCACTATCTCTCAGCCCCACCTACCTCACAGGGTTGTTGTGAGGACAAAAAGGAGGGGAGGAAATATGTACTGTACACCACTCTGAGCTCCTTGGAGGAAGGGTGGCATAAAAATGTGAAAAATAAAAATAATAAAAAATAAAAGCATGTGCTGTACCAGTGAGTTGTGGGTCCTCCTTGACACTTGAGATGTTGACTTCTACCAAGGTGGACTATTGGTCCATTGACAACAGTTGTAATCACTGATCAGCAGTGTCTTTCCCAGTCCTACCTAAAGGTGGCGCAGAGGATTGAACCCAGATCCTTCTCCGCGCAAAGCAGGTGCTCTACCACCAAGTTATGGGCCCTCTCTCACATATGAATCCATCTAGTAACAAATTAGTGCCCTCAGCATACCTAACACTTTACAAAGAATGAGAGGTCATATCCCTGCCCCAAGAGGCTTACAAATCTAGATCTTGGCACAAAGGAGCCAGTAGAACGTTGGGTTCACGAGAACCGGTGTTCTTGACTTTGACTGGCCAAGTCTGAGGTGTGCACAGACTTTGAGATGGTGTCGCCGGTTGTGTGTTGTTCTGGAGAACCTGCTGCACCTCGAAATGCATCCAGCAACACTGACTATGGGTAATGGTGGAGGTTAAGCTCCCCCCCCCCTCATGCACAAGGATGAAGAAGTCCTAGCTCAGTGGCAGAAGGTCCCAGGTTCGGCCCATGGTGTTTCCGGGTGTGTGTGTGTGAGGGGAGAGTCGTGTCAGAAACCTTTGAGAGCTGCTGCCAGTCAGTGTCAATAATACTGTCCTAGATGGACCAGTGGCCTGACTCTCTGCATAAGGCAGCCTCATATGTATGTACAGAAACAGGTTTTTGTTTTTTACATAAGGATTTCCCCATCCCCAGATAACAAAATAGGGGCAGTGATTTGCCGGAACCAGGAAATAAAGACCAGTCATTGGTAAACCAGGACATTTGGAGTATATGAATTCTTGTCTGCGACCCAACTGCTTACTTAAATTCCTCTCATGTTTTGCCGTTTCTTCCTTTCTCTCTGCCCCATGGATACATTTTCCTGCTTCTGGAATGACTTCAATGTTCCAGGTTACATAAACATTAACTCCCCCACCCCTCGGTTTGGTAACATTCCGCAGTTTTGTAACTCCTGCTTGGAGAATATAAAAAATACTGCAAGGATTTGCGTTCACCGAGATGTCCTATTGTCTTGCACAGCGATGCTGTGTCTTATGGTCACATCTGAAATGGGGGCAGGAATGGAGTCTGTCTTAACAAAGGAACAATGAGATCCTCTTTAAAAGAAACCAAACAAAACAGCATGGCGTTAAAGCTCAGATTGCAGAAAGTCTGTAGAAAATTTGTTCTTCTGAAGAAAATATATTTTCCCAGTTCTAGAGAGGAAGGCAATGTGATGGTATTTAGCCGTGAGATACCCTCATTGTTTGCAACAGTGTGAAAAAAGTTGCTATGTTTCTGGAATCAGTGATCCTCTTTTTTCTTTTTTCTTTCTTTTTCTTTTTCTGGTCTGGACCTCTGATTCCTGGAGAGTGTTGGTTCCCTTTCACGTGTCACTGAAAGCCACTGCTAGCCGAAAAGCAGCATGTTTGGATTCCATTGCAGTGGCTGCAGGATGATAGCAGTAAAGTGAACCTGGCATGATGAAAAAATATGGAGGCTTCTCTTTTCTTCTCAGTGGCTTTATTTGCTGGACATACTTTCGGGAGATTTTGTAAAATAGAGAATCTAATGTTGTCGTGGAAGGCCAAAGCAGGGACATGGGTTTTTGGGTGCCGCAGGTCAGGAAGAAGAGACATCTGGGTGACCTTTTCCTTTAAAAAAAAAAACAAGCATGGTGGGAAGAAACCTGGATTTGTTGGGGTCTAGTAGTAGGTTCTCCACTCCACATTCTAGGTTGTGCTGGTCATGTGCTTCAGTGTTGTGCTGATGCTCTGCAGTGCATTGGTGCTGGAGGCCTTTGTATATTCATGACATGTTCTATGGCAGGAAGGAAGCCACTGGCTTCTGATGTGTTTGCCTGCAGACTCAAAGCTTTAGAATCTAGAACAGATTTTGGAAAAAGGAACATGTACTTTAGCAATCCTGATATTGGGCAATTTAGATCTAGACCATTTTAAAAGAAACAACAGTCCATGTTCTGGTTTATTCTTGCTGGTCATATATAGCGCCAAGTGATCAGTTTAGTCATCCCCGGCAAAAGTAAGGGAGCTCTTTTCCTTTCTGATTGCAAAAACTGCGGCATAGAAGGGCTGTCAATTAATTCGTTCTAAAATTGATTTACCATCTGGTTTTGGACAGGTCAGTTGACCAATAGAAATGAGTAGTACAAGGTTTAGTCTGAAAGTGATTTTTTTCTCTTCCCCCCCCCCTTTTTAAGTTGTCAAGTGGGAACAGAACTGTGGGCCGAGTCAAAGACTCCCCAGGCCAACATTAAAGTGAGAAAAAAATGATCCAAAATATATCGACCTGGATTGAGTGTGTGTCCATTTGTGTGTGCAAGTTTCCCTGCTAATCTCAAGGGAGAGAGACATGGGTCTTGCTCATGGGTGAATAAATGCTCCTCTTTCTCCTGGGACTTCTCAACTCCTTCCTGCTGAATGTCTGAATGGATTCCCTGGAAAGGGCTGGGTTGGACTGAAAGGTGCCCTTCCATGCCTGGAAGGACTCCTTCATATTTGACGTGAGAGTCCTGGACTGCAGGAGGAAAACAAACATCCAACAACATCATCACTTGTGGGGAAAAACCCCTTTCCTGTCTCAGGGTAAGGGGAGGTTCATTTCACTGACCTACTGATAACTTGATGGCCTCTTAGTACAGAAAGCCAGATGACGGTATAGCGACAGAAATGATTAACCATTGTGGATGTGATGCACTAACGTCACTGGCCTGTGGCGGCCCCCCCCCCCCGGGCTGCTGCAGGGTGAAGCGCACAGGGGGGGGTTGATGCGCGTCACCTCGCCCCCACACGTCACCTCCGCTGGCGCCGACTCCGCGCATCACCCGGCCTGGGTCGTCGGACGCTCTGAGGCCTTCTCCCAGCCTCGGCCAGGAGAAGGCCTCGGGAGCGTCCGACCCGGCTGGCGGTCGGGCCGCGTCTGCGAGGCCCTATGCTATGTGGCTTGTTTGCGCATGCCCACACCGCTGGGCATGCACAAACCTGCGGAAACAAGCCGCATAGCATAGGGCCTCGCAGACGCCGCCGGCCGGGTCGGACGCTCCCGAGGCCTTCTCCCGGCCGAGGCTGGGAGAAGGCCTCAGAGCATCCGACGACCCGGTCCGGCAGTCCGGCCGCTGCGAGGTCCATCATGGGGGTGACGCGCGCCCATCTCGCCACAGGGTGACATGCGCCCTAGTGACATTACTGATGTAATGCCAGTGGTGTACATTGCCAAGAGGCTGCTTTTATCACATGGTCGTCTCGTTGCAATTCCATGTGGATATTTTCATCCATAATTTGTCTGAGCGGGTAATTGACAGGGGTCCTTCTCCCCCCATTCTGTTTTTTTCCCACCTGGTTCAAGTTTGAGATATTTAGCATTTGCATCATGCTTTTTGAATGTGCAAAGTGCTTCCCATGTACCACCACAGGGCCGCCTAGTCAGTTCATGGCAGAGTTCAGATTTCAGCTGGGGATGTTCTGAGTCTGGGCTCAGGCGCAATGCTACACCAGCTCGCTAACTAGCAGGGAATTCGCTCGATGGTGCATTGTGGTGTGTGCGTTTCCAGAAGTAGCCCCGAATTCTTGCACAGGATGATTGACGCAGGTGGGGGCGGGACCTGGCTGAGATGCCCCAAGAGTGAGCAGTTCCACTCTCCGAATGCTTGAATGCATTTTCCCGTGGAAAGCAACCGTGGAACAAATCCCACGCGAGGACGTTTCTATGTACGGCCCGAGCATTTGTTCTGTCTCTAAGCAAAGAACTGACCCTTTCCAGCTCAATAAACACAGTGTGGTGGGTAGTTCGGAGATGTTTCACTCAGGACGCTGAGAAACACAGAAAGGGAAATGTGTGTGTCTCAACTTGCTAATGTATCTAGGTAGTTGACTGGGGGGCAGAGTTAGGGTGGGGGCTGGGGGGAGTAATGCACAAGCTCTTTTAAGTGCAAGCCCCAAGGATTTGACAAGCTCAGTCCTTGCGTCGGAGTTAAAATCTGTGGAGTCTGTTCTTCGGGTCTTCCTGTGAAGCTGGCTGGGGAGACAGCTGGAAATGTCCATAGACCAGTTGCCACCTTCTGCCCTCGATAGAGCTCTGTGTTGCCTACGCTGCCCAGCAGAGGCTTTCCTGGGCTTCAGGCAGGGCTCTTTTCCAGGGGCCCGAGTGCATGTGCTCTCCCACTGAGCCATGGATGGCCCTTCCATATCACCTGTAGCTGCACATTCTGGCAGAAGATCACTACTGGCACAGCAAGCGTGTCCACCATTCTCGCGCGCCTCTCTTTGAGAACCCCTTGCTAAGCTTCCAAAGGATTATTCCTCAGGATATAGTTTGAAACCAGCCATTTCTTGCCATGGGGGAAGCTTGTATCTGCATGTGTGAATCAGTCCAAACTGGGCACTTTGGGAAGAGCTGTGAAGACCTAGAGCTGTTCTTCTTGCTATAGTCATGTTGAATTGCTGATTTTTTTTTTCATATGCTTTCAGACTGAAACATTTTAGCACACAGTTGCAATTACTGATCGTGCTTGCATGTTATAACAGTCAGCGTCTCCATTGGGAACCGAGTGATTCATTCCTCCAGATATTTCTAGTTTTTCTTATATAATGTGGCGGTGTTTGATGTTTCAGTTTCACTTGTTGAACTACAGAGGGCTTTAATGCTTCTTGAGAAAACTCATGGTGGGGGTGGTCTATAAGTAGCTCTTAGTCATGGCAGCTAAGAGTGTCTAGCTAGGCAGTGCTTTGGGCCACAGTTGTAGAGGCTCAAAGATTATTCTTATTATTAATTATTATTAATAGTATTTATATACCGCTTTTCAACAAAAAGTTCTCAAAGCGGTTTACAGACAAAAATCAAATGATTAAATGGCTCCCTGTCCCCAAAGGGCTCACAATCTAAAAAAAGATGCAGAACACCACCAGCAAACAGCCACCAGGACACTGTGCTGGGGTGAAAGGGGGGCAATTACTCTCCCCCTGATAAATATAAGAGGTGCACCAATTGAAAAAGTGCCTCTTGCCCAGTTAGCAGGGGATTGGGATTAGGAAGCAAGCTAAGGTCAGGAGCAAGCCATATGCAAGAGCCAGGAGGAGTTAAGCCAGGAGCCAAAGCAGATCGAGGAACCAGGAGTCAGCCAAGCACCGCAATAAATGTGGGAAGGAAACCTGGTTACTCCAGCAAGGATCCAGCCCAGACAGGAAGTGTTTTATAGACCTTCCTGTCCAAAAAGGAAGTTGCTCTTCCTCTTCCTCTGTGTCTTCTGTTTGGGATATCCAGGCAGGGTTGGGACTGCCCTAGTTTTGTTTATTTTGTATTTCTTTTGTTTGTTTTGTAATTTGTATCCTGATCTTCAGAAAAACGTTCTGATGAATAAGAGACTTGTGGCTATAGACAAGCCAAAAAAACCCGGCTGTTTTGGAGAAACATTTGATTCTGGGTGTCGAAATCCCTTGAAGGATACTATGAGCGTAAAGCATTTGTGGCTGTTTTTTTTTTACCATCCTTTTAAGAGACACTTCTTGTGTCCATGCTCCAGCCTCCAACTCAGGATGGTCTCGAAGTGTTAATGTGAAATCGGCAAATTTCAAAGTTCCTCCAAGGAAAAACACGAGAATTTTCAAAGAGTTTCTATTACCAGTAAAATATCTCAGGAGGGTTTTACTTTAGTTCCTGTGCACTAATTTTTGCACTAGCTTACTTGTCATTACTTTCCCAACAGAAGTCTGGGAAATGTAGTTTTATGAGAGTACCAAGAATTCTTTCTTACAGAGCCTGACAGAACAGCTTTCAGGATCAATTGTCTTGGGAGCCATGCTTAAATCTGGTGTGGATACGCCAATTATTATCATGTTCATATCTAAAGAGCTGTGTAAGCATTGGGTCATAACTGACAATGTTTTCTAGCTTAGGAGAGAAGAACTATAGTGGCAAATCCGCACACAGTCTCCCTGCCCCAACAACCAAGCAAAATCGGGGGGGGGGGGGGGATCCAACTTTTGGATTTTTCAAAATTCCACTTGCCCAAAATGGCCAAGATCATTTTGGTCTTGCAAAGATTTATTTGCTTTTTGTGAAAACTGGTATTAAAGGGAACATCCCGTTTCAGTCATTAGCTTTGGACTCTTCTCTCAAGTTTGGGTTGTTGTGGTTAATCGTAGCCTGTGATGTTTATGGGTTTCAATGTACAATCTGTCTCTATAACAAAATAACTTTTAAGACTCAGCTCATATGTTGGTGTTGGTTAGCCTGGGCTCATAGTGGACCCATTCAATGATGTGAGCTGTAACTTTCAATTTGTCAGAGACTGCAGTGAAACCTCAGCCCCCCCCCCCCCATCCATCCGTTTCAAAGTCAATTCGAGCAAAAAGACACACAAACAGGAACAGCGCACAACCCGCAAACTTTGCAACCGTCTGATTTTCATTGCCCCCCCCCCCCCCAACCAGCCTTTGGGGACTCCTTTTCTTCCATCCGGAGGTACTTTTTGCCCTTTTCGGCTACAGACCTTGCATAACTTGAACGGCCGAGGTGGGGAGAGAGAGATGGACCTAAATTGTGTGCTGTTCATTGTTGTTGTGATATCGGAGGAACGGGATGAAAGACTGTCAGGAAAAAATGGTGTGTCTCAGGAAACTCCATGCAGGAAGCTAAGTGAGGTGTGATTGACCATGGCATCAATCTGTGGGTGATTGTGATTCTTGTCGTGTAGGGAGGGAAGTCATTTGACGCCAGAAATAACAGCATTTTGTTCCCCGATGGCCTATAGGATTCCCCCCACTTTGGTTTAAATGTTTATTTGTTAATAATAGACCTTTAAAACTTGCCTAGTCTTGACCAAATCTCCAGAAAAAAATCTGTCATCTTTGTCTCATCGCCCCCCTCTGTGCGCACACACACACACACACACACACACACACACACACACACACACACACACACTTTTTGTAGTGTAATTGATGGAGCAGTGAAGGCCCGACTGTTTGCCTTGAGCTGCTACCGCGGCTGCCTGGATTTGGCTGTTTATACGGATTTCATCTGTTTTGGGCGGTGACTTCCTTCGATTTTGAGCTGGGATTGACAGCACTTCCTAATGGGTCGGTGGGTTGGCTTAGGTTTCCTCAGTCAAAATAAATTTTGGCCTTGGGTTCTCTCATACCAGTCACTCAATTGCAAATGACTCAATTTTTCACTTAAAAAAAAAAATCAGCGCATTTGCAATTGGGCAGACCAGCGTCAAATAAAAACTGAAGGTAGCAGATGGAATGGTTGGTTGTGTAAAAAAATTGTGTTGGTGTCCTCCTGCAGGATTAGCTGATGTGCCGGTCATCAGGAGTACCTTTCCTATTAAGTCCACCCAACGTCAGAGGACCCAGATTAGTGGGTTTGCCTTCTTGTTCTTTTCATTTACTGTTCTGTGGGTTCACTCTCCCCCTCTGTCCCACATCTCTTTGTTCAGCTAGAAGAAGAATGTCTCAGATGAATTCTAGATCTCAAGCGCATGTACAATGTTTTGCCAGTGCGTACATATGCTCCTGCATGCTGGTGAAACACTACAAAAAAGGACTCCTGAAACAACTACAGTGTAAATACAATCTTATCCAGATTGCTGCTTTGCTGTGTGTTATCAATGCACCACATGTGTATGTGTGTGTGTGTGTGTTTTAAAGTGGGGAGGAAAGACCCATATGAATTGAAAGCCGTGGCAGTCTTGAAGTGACTGTATTTCCAGTTGCATAAAGGTGTGTGTGTGTGTGTGTGTGTGTGTGTGTGTGTGTGTGTGTGTGTGTGTGTGTGTGTGTGTGTGTGTGTGTTTTACCTACGTCTACATAGGAAGCTGCCTTCTGTGAAGTCCATCTAGGTCAGTCTTATCAACACTGAATGACAGCAGCAGTCCAGGGTTTCAGACGGGGGTCTCTCCCAGTCCTACCTGGAGATGCCAGAGATTTGAACCCAGGATCTTCTATATTCAAGATAGGTGCTGTACTACTGATATATGACTCCACTTCTGGCCTCTCTTGCGGATCACTACAGGGAAGAACCAGTCACTCGTCACCACCCACCAAACCTCTGAAGATGGTCCTCTCCCTGGATTATCTTAATGAGCAATGGATTCATATGGGGGCAGACAAACGTTTAGGGACCCTGGCCCTAGGCCACCTTGGGCTTTAAAAATAGTTACAAACGAGTTATCTCTTTGCCACTCTGATTTAATTTCTATGGTCTTTGGATCAAGGATTCAATCCGGAAGAACTCTGGTCCTCCACACATGTGTGCCCTGACAATATCAGAACGCTACTCCCGCTCCCGCTTAAACCAGGGACAGTTAAACAGAGTGGTTGGAGCACACAGAGATTCCAGGGACACTTCCCTTTGAGAGTCCTGCTGGGGCAACGGCACAAAGCCCCGAGAGGTCCCGTGTCCAGCCGATGACGAGGGGGTGGAGGCGATACTGTCTTCACGGGCCTTTCGAGCAGGCCTCCTTTTCTCTGCCTGACATGAATAAAGGGATTAGGGTTGGCAAATTTCCGTTGGCTCACTCTCCCGGACAAAGGAGCCCGAGGTTTTAGTGTCACACTGCCTGATAAAAGTACAGGAGCTTGTCAATCAGGAGGGCTCCAAGGCACTTCTGTCCGTGACATAATCTTATTAGAAGATAAACCGGCAAAATCCCTTTCATGAAGAAAAGTTACATTTAATTACTCTGATGCTTTCTTCGTTCCCCCTTCCTTTTTTTTTTCTCTCCCTGCCCCCTCACTTTGTGACCAATCGGCTTGGCTCAGGGTGGCTCCTGTCACTGTTGTGCAGTTTTGTTTTGTAGTGGCTGGAAAACAGTTTGAAATTCCCTTGCTGCCGAAGGAGTTTGTAACTTTGTCAGTCTATCCATCGCTATAGCTTGGTAGTTAAGTATGAGCTTCAGCTTTACAGGGTCCCCCCTGGCAGCATCTTTAGGTAGGTCTGGGAAAGACTCCTATGAAACTCTACACACAGACGCTGCCTGCCAGTGTTGACCATGCTAAGCAAGGTGAAGCAAGGATCTGACTATGTCGAAGGCAGCGTCATGCATTCAAATGTTGATGACGTCGCTTTTTGAACCCGAGCACCCACAAAGGGCAGGCCTGGATTGAGGGCGCTCATAAGGTGATGAGGAGAGGTCCTTACTGGAGCAGAGCAACAGTCCATCTAGTCTAGCAACTTGCTTCCCGCAAGGGCCAACTTCTGAAATGCTCACAAGCTGGGCATGTAGGTGGCAGTCCACTTTTGTTTGTCCCCAGCATCTGGTATACTGCCTCTGAACTGGAGGTTCCACTTATCATGGTCAAAAGCCACCGATAGACCTGTTCATCCCTGAATGCCTCTACGTATGCACAGGATTGCACTGTTACACAGAAGTAAATCCCATTGAGCTAAGTCAGGCTTCTTTCCAGGTAAATGTGTCTAGAATTGCAGGCAAATTAAAAAAAAAAGTCCACATAATCTACCGTAGTCACCATCAACTGTAGCACTGAAATAAGTTAACTAAGTATTGTGTAAGGAGATCTGGCCGCTATCTCCTGCCTGCCAAGCATGATAGGGGATGAAAATGTTCTCTCCCTCCTTTGTTCTATTCATAATTTTGCAGGCCTCCCTCTCACCAACCCTTTATGTTTTTATATTGGGGGGGGGGGGAGAAGTGGCCCCAGTTATTCTCCTCTTTCCTTGGAGTAAAGAGCCATAGCTTTGGAATACCTAATGGAAGGTCCCAAGTTCAGTCCCCATCATCTCCAGTAGGGCCGAGAAAAATGCCTCTCTCAAGCCCTGGGGAGCTGCTGCCAGTCCAAGCTGGCAATATTGAGACACAGCAGCTGATGGTCTGGCTCAGCTTTCAGCAGTTTCCTGTGTACTCCTCTAACCGCTTGATTGTTTTTAGTTTTCGGTCTCTGCCCCTTTGTCGTGTGAACGCACAGCATCCTAATTTCCAAAGCTCCCAGAAAATACCATCATATTGAACTTCTAAGCAAGCCGTAAAGGGCACCGTGTGATTTCCCACCCCCCCTTTTCCCGGCATCCTGGAAGTCGGCGAATCGCCCTCCCCACTTGCATTAGAGTTTCATAGCATCAGCTCTTTTTCCTGTGGAGTGGAGATTCCTTTTGTGCTTCTCCCTGTGGTTGGTTACCCGTTTCAACTGCTGGTTCCCCCTGTGGTGCCTTATTTACTTGGTCAACTGTTTGGAAGTCTGTTAGGCTAAAGACCGGAGGCCCCTGATCTGATTACTTTAACCAGGCCTGCAAATTCTTCCTTCGCCTCTTGCATTGTCTCCTCTTCAGCTAGAACTAATGCATGTACAGCAGGTGGCCGGCTCAGCTTCGTTTTTCCTTTTCTTGCTGGTATTCCTGGATTTCCAACGTGAGTAGTGGCAAAAATGAGCATCCTTATGGCCGGGCAGAAGAGAGTTGTGGTAGGAAACGGGCCCTGCTTTAAAAGTTCCAAACAGTTTTTGCGATCCTTACTATTAATTATTCTTTGTTTAATTTTTAGACCACTGTTCCCAGAGATCCAAGCAGTTTGCAGAAGTTTAGACAAGCATGACCATTAAAAACAAAAATTAGGACCACCAGGAGCATTCCCTTTACAAAAGAAAAGAAGCATGCACATGTTCAGAAACATTTTGTCCTTCTAGCTGTTTAAAATAAAAACTCTTTTTTGGTTGGGAGAAGGGACCTTTGCCCATGCTCAGAGTTGCTCAGTCTTAATTGCCAGAATGTACCTCAAGAAAAGTGAGCCACCTTCATGGCCCCAACATTCTGGACAAGGGGAGGGTCTGCAAAGGGGACTTGTGATCTCCCCCCACTCAACCCTGGAATCTGCTGCTTTTAATATGATGATGATGATGTCATGAGTGTGTATTGCAATTTAATGGCATTTCTGTGCCACTTCTCCACCTTCCTCAGAGCCAGCAGGGTGGTACAAAGCACTTGACAGAGTAGGACAGCTCCCTGCCCCAAGGAGCTTACAATCTGAACTTCATTTATGGGATTCACTACTCAAAAGTGTGATCATGGACGCTGCTTTACGGGCCAAACAAGACATCATTTTACCTCAGAGCTGCATTGTGGCTGCATCAGCGCTGGAAAGTTGGATAGGATTGGGCCCATGTCAGATCTAGCAAGGTGCCTCTCATGGACTGTACTCTCAGGATTGAAATGAGCATTGTAGAACAGGGTATCTCAACCAGTGGTACTTCAGCCGACTGCTGGTGGTACTTGGATCACCAAACCGCTGGAACCCTGCCCCAACTTTTCACTCCCGAGATGCTCCTGCCTTTGGCAGAGTCTCTTGGGAACGCTGAGAAGGGCTGTCCCACCTGCCCAGAGCCTCCTACCTGCATTTTCTGACCTCCAAAACCCCAAAACCTGGAAGTAACTGGTGATGATGTCATTGCCAGTCACTTCCGGTGGTACTCAGGAGAGTGGTGCTGGAGGTGGTACTCGGCTGGGAAGAGGTTGAGAACCCCTGTTGTAGAAGATATACTGTATCTTTGGGTCTCCCTCTTGAAACAACAACAGAACTTTAAAACAGTCACAGGGGGCTCTGATTTGGGAAGGGTGATGCTAGCGCACCTGTTGGCTTTTTGCCCCTTTACCTCTGAGCATTGGCTCAAACTTCTGAAAGGGCACCTATGGACATTCAGCTGTTCACACATCGGCACTCTGCACAATCTGGAACCTTGCACAATCGGGATTCTAGATCACATGAGGAATGTACACACATGCAGCTGTACACATTTTTCTATACTGTACATTCCGCTGAGTATGCAGGCATGGGGTGCAGGCTGTGCACACCCCAGCATTGTTGAGGAGCCCTGGAAGCATGACCGTGCGCCCCTCCACACATTCAATGAACACACGGGTGGGTATCCTCTGAAAAGGGTTACTAATGGATAAGGGCGCACCCCCCTTGACCAGAGAAGAGCACCCTGCACGTGTTCAAGGGTATTTTTTCTTTATGTCTGTTTCTTTTTTAAAGTATCATTTCCCTTGGGAGAAGAGACCTCTGCACATGCTCAGAATGGCTCAGTCCTAGTTGCTTGCTAGCCACCTTCCTGACACCCTGTATTACCTTCATGGCCCCAACATTCTGGACAAGAGGAGGGTCTGCCAAGGGGACTGGTGTCCTGCCGGCTCCAAGTCCTGGAAGCCGACTTGTCATTGTTTTTCAAGAAGGATAACTCTCACCCTCGGACAGCACGAAATGAACCGGAGCAATACTTTGGAGATTAGATTTCAAGGCCTCCCAGCCTCCATCCCAACCCCCCACCAAAAGCTGAAATGATTTGTGTTCAGGGGTCTGTGACCCACAGAGGCATCAAACAGCCAGCCAGGGAAGCGTGCGGAGTTCACGGGGACGGTGAAGGTTGATGACCAAGAGAAAGACAATGCAGATGGTTCTAATCAGGAGCGCATGAGAGTGACAGCGGCTGTGTCTCCCATGATCCCACCGGTGGGTTTCAGCTAGAATGTTTGCCTCTCTTTTTAATTTTCAAAAAAAAAAATTTTTTGCCTTTTAATTTTTTTTTGCAAATTCCAAGAGAAAAAATTATAATGCTGACCCTATAATCTACGCATGTCTCTTAAACCTTGACAGGGTGCTCAAAAAGGCTCATTGCCTGCAATCCAAATGCACCTTTCCTCTCCAGCGGTTGAGCTGTGGTGGGAAATAGTTTGGAAGTGTGCAGCACTGTGTTGATTGGCTGGCTACCTATGATGTCATCAAAACGCTCCCCTTACATTCAGGTGCAGTTTTACACTGTTTAAAACAAACACAAATTAAGACATTGTCTCCTTTCCCTGATTCAAATATATAATTAGCATTTAAAAAAAAACTGGTCTAGCTTTATGGATTATTGGGCAAATAGAACAAATGGGAGGCTCATTTCTTGAAAATGGGGAGCGTTGGGAGTGTACAATCGCTGTCAGATCCTAAAGAACGACACTGGGCAGAGGGACGTGGGAGGCGGCTAAGAGAAACATCAATATGCGTTTATGAAGATTTGGACACAACCAAAGAAACCATGTTGAAGAATGAAAGGGCCCCACGTAGTCTGGGGAGGCACCGTCCTTGCCAGAAACGCCACAACCCCAACAGCCAGGAAATATCAGCTGCTGAGCCGGAAGCCTGCTGCATCGTGTTTTTCAACCAATGACACCTCATCTCTTCCCCCTCCCACACACACCATTCCTGGTAATCAGCTGATTTTGCTCGGTCATATCGAAATGAGACTCGCATCTGCCTTCCATATGCCGTCTGATGCACCATTTGCATGCATTTTTTTTTCCGGAGGGATGTGTTATTAACTGCATCATATTTATTGAGCAATTGGAGTGAAGGGAAAGGAGAAACTTGCAGATTCATAGGTCCAGCATGGATGTTGTTGGGTCCAGGGCCGTGAGGCTGACTGCAGTGGCTATCTCAGCGGGCATATGATTGGCGGGCAGTGGGGCTGCACTTGGACAGCCTCCGCCACCCACCTCCATTGCTCCCCCTGCTTTATGGATCTGACACTCTAGGCTGCCACTCTCCTCCTCCCCACTTCCTCTCTGTCCCCTCCTTCCTTTCCAATCCATGGAACACAAGGGGGGAGGTGGCAGAGCAAGTGTCAGCTAACACATCTCCAGGTGGGGGTGGCATTTGATGTGTCCTATCAGGTTGGCCCTTCATTGATCAGGCTTTTCGAGAGAATGTGACTGGCCAAGTGGCCGCAGTCTTCTCCACTCAGCTGTGCTGACTACATCATGTCTGACTTGGGCATTCCGCATGGATGGCTTTTGGTGTGATATTCCAGGCTGTGGGGAGAGCTGTATAATTTTACCATTGTCTGTGTAAGTTGTCAGGGTCTCACATGATGATGATGATGATGAAATCTGCATGGTGGAGGGGATGCCTCTGCTCTGCAACGGTTCTTATTGGTAAATTCTGAACCTAAACAAGAACAAAATGGTTCCCTACCGAACACCCTTTCAGATGCTGTGGGCAGTTAAGTTATGCCTTTGAGAGGAGGAGATGACCCAAACTCCTCCTCTGTGTTCCCACAGTTGCAAAAGTTATGGTCTGCTTTCAGTTGATCTTCAGGGTTTCTCAAAATTTGTTTACATTGGTATGAGTGACCTAGCGGTGAAATGACTTGAAAGCCAATCATAACTGCTCCTTTGCATGGTGCTTGTGTGTTCCCTGATAGGCTGTCTCAGCCCACCGGCGACATTCATTACACAGTTTATTCATAACTATGACACATGTCTCTCTTGGGATGTTTGGAACCCCACTGAAAAATTATCACTTGTCTTAAAGAAACTTGTTTGACTTCCTTTGAAAATTCTTTGATGTTTCTCCTCGGGAGGAAGCCTGAAATTCACTTTGAATTTGAATTTTTGGTGCCCACTCTATAACTTTACCACCATTCCCAGCTCAAAACCTTATTGCCAGTTGTGCAGACTCTGGAAGTGGCAGCAGACAACAAGATTTCTCAGTGCTTAGTGGCGGCGGCATTGACCAAAGCAAGAACAATCATTACACACACCCCTTTGGGAAGGATTTTCATATTGAAAATCTAATGTTGCAAAAATGCAACTCCAGTAGTCGTTTCAAGGTTCAGCTTCTTGAAGCAAAAGGAGAGCGCAAGCTGGCCCATGCAAGTGGAATTGTCTCTGAATTAAATGAACAGAAGAGCGTCCATTTTAGTAGTTATGGCTAATATCCTCCGATGGACCTAACTTGACCAGCCCTTCTCTTGAAAGCCATCTATGCAAACAGTTGCCTGACACCACTTCCTGTGTTAATTCGTTTTGTGTTTGCATTGTGGGTAGTTGTTCTTCCTTTTTGCCCACCTTGAACTCGAGGACCAGTCATTTTCCATGGGTAACCCCCCCCCCACTGAGTGCAGGTCATATGAGGATGGGCAGAAGCTGTCTGTCCCCACACCATTCATAATTTTATAAACCTGTCATGTCCCCTTCCCCCTTGGTTATCCTTTTATTTTATTTTTTTTCTAAACCCCAAAGATCTAGCTGAGATCTAAAGCGCAAAAATTAATTATGGTGCCTTGACTGATTGCAGCTCCACAGAAGTATGGTTCTAATCCTATTAACTTTCTCCAAAGTCATGCATGAAATATGACTTTTGTACCACACTTGGGACCATGTGTTTTCTCTTTCCTGACGTATTTTTCAAGCTATCTTCGGCTCTCGCTGTGTTTGTCGTTTGAGGATCGGTTGAAACAGCCCCCAAACAGTTCCAGTACAGAGGACTTGGGGGGGGAGGGACGAGAGGGGGCAGCCGAGAAGAAAAAGGCATCGTCCTAGCTTATGAACACAAATTGCATCTGATGATTTCCCTTTGAATGTTCCCCCCATACTGTTTCTATTTGAAGAAAAAAAAATCCAAAAGTATATTTACTCTTGATAGTGTCTTCAATTAAATTGGAAAGAGTCTCTCTCCCTCTCTCTCTGTCTTCTCCAGAAATATGCTTTAGGAAAAAAAAAAAATAGCTGTCACAACCACAAAATTACCGTAAAAACCTGTTTCCAGTCAACTCTTGCTTTTCCACAGCACGAAGTTTGCTCTTTTCTTGTCTGCATTCCAACTCGTAGATAAACAGGCCCTGCGTGTCTTCCTTCTGCGGGAGACGCACTTTCTGCTGTGTTTCCGGGGGCTGCTCTTCGCCAATGGTGGTCCTACAAGGACCCCCGCTGGCATGTGCTTCCACCAGCGACTCCCTCGCCCTGGGGGTCAGGAATCGGGCCAGGCGCAGAGTTCTCCTCCTTCCCCAATGTCAGCTGCTGCTCCCGGCTCCCCACGGTCTTCTTCTCACCAGCCAGCCAGGGACCCAGGGCCCAGCGGACTGTCCCCTTTTTTATCTGTAAAGGAAGCCTCACCATTTAATTGCTTGGTCCTCGGTTTGTGCCAGTTTTAGGGGATACACAGAAAAGGTAAAATTGGGGCAGGATCCAGTTGGTGTTTTTCACTTCACTGTCCTGTCTAGGTGAACATATCTGAAGTTGTCTTATATGACGACATTATATAATGCATTATGGGGTGGGATGCATTAGACACTTAAGCCGGAGCTACACTGTCCGCGTTCGCGTTGCATTTGCGTTCCGTGTATGTCTGGTGTCCCGCCCCCAGGTCAAACAACGGCTCTGATTGGCCGGACGTAGCGCGGACGCAGCAAAAGTCGCACTGGACTCGACTTTTGCTGCATCCTCGCTACGTTCAGCCAGTCAGAGCCATTGTTTGACCTGGGGGCGGGACACCAGACGCACACGGAACGCCAACACGAACACGGACAGTGTAGCTCCGGCTTTACTGTGTGCTGGGAGCCAGGTGTGGGGAGCATTTAAAATGGTATCCCCTCCACTTGCAGTCTGAAGTGGTATGGTCCATGTCACCACCCCATTTTGCTATGTGCGTCCATTGTGTTTAAGAGCCATTCTATATGTTGCATAGAATGGGGTGATACAGTTCCAGACAGTACCACTTGAAACCAGGGGTGTCACTAGGGTTGGTGACACCCAGGGGCCAGGGTGAGATCTCATGATGTCACCCCCATGGACCCCCAGACCACATAATGTGGAGGCCTCTTGGGAAATGCGATCCCTGCGCATGTTGTGGTGGTGATCGGGAAAATCCCATTTTCTACCATTGGTGAGTTTTTGCACCACCGGTAGCAAATACAATAGAATGTCATTTTGGTGTCACCCCTCCCTGCGGTGACACCTGGGGCGCCCCCCCAGTGACGCCCCTGCTTCAAACTGTAGATGGGGGTAGGTGTGATGTGTTTAAAAGGTTTTCCTATTTTACCTGATGTATGGTGAGTTTCCTCCTCCACTCTAGTTGGAACAAAGCGGAACTAACTCTCACTCCAGTGGCATTCCGTTTTGAAAGGTTTTCAGTTCTTGGTGCCAGAGGATGGCCTTGTAAATGCAAAGATAGTGCCAGAAAAAGATAGTGCCCTGGATTAAGAAGTGAAGCTCTCTGTAAACCTCCTTGTTCCATCCTTAAATAAACTCAAGTAATTACGCCAAAAAACGCTGCCTTTTTAAAAGTTTCTAGTCCTCATGGCTACAGATAGATCAGGAGGGGAAAAAAATCAAAGCACGTAAGCACCTAGTTTGCATTCCATCGTTTACTCCAATGGATAAGGTGCTGGGGTAGCTTGATCCTCTCTGGCACGGATCCCACAGGGAGGTGAAATATGCATTCAGGCTGCAGAGAGGTGCACTGCAAACCGCCCCCCTCCCCCTCCCCAGGTCTCTTCAGTGTTAACCCCCCCGTACACATCCAGCCCATCATGACGACAGGCATTTTGGCTCATGTTCCAACACAGGCTGAGTCGAGATCTCAGTGAGAAAACATCCCAGCAAGAAGGCAGCCTGAGGTGGTTTTGGAATAGCTGTTTTTATGAAGCCCGTAAAAGTGCAGAAGCTATTCCTGAACAAAAGGACAGCTCAGTGGCGCTCATTCTACAGGGATGCCCTACAATGATAGAAGGCTTTACAAGCTTGCTGGCAGACACGCAGCTAAATTTAGTTTCCAACTAGAATGTGCTGTGGTGGGGGAGAACAACACTCTGTGCATGCTCAGAAGCACATAATATGAAGCTGAGTCAGACCCTTGGTCCAGGTGTTCTCATGACCTCCTTGCTGTGTTTTCGAGGCGCTCTCCTCACCATGAGGGCTAGGAGCTTAAATGCAAACCAGAAGGAAAGCTGGGATCCTCGAGAGCTTAGATACAAAGCAAGACCTCTGTATGCTTACGTTGTACGACAGGCACACAGACTCGACAGCCGACTGGCTCTCGGGAGGCGAAAAGTGACATTGAAATGGAAGGGAAGAAGAGCCACCCGGTGACCTCTTAGCGTTGCCTCTGCGTAAACCTGCTGGAGTCACGGCAAGTCGGTGCAGAGTTTTCATGCTGCTCCTCCCCAGTCAGTCCTTTGGTTTTCTGCGGGGAATCCACCACAAAAGCATGAACTGTGAGTGCTCTTTTGCAGCCCCTAATAAATGTGGTGTTATTAAGGATAAGTATAGAGCACCGTTTAAGAGGTATAATTAAGGCGTGCGGTGGTTTTAAAGACATGCGAACTGGCAGCTGATCCTGTTCAAAGGTATATGTCAGAGAGAGAGAGAGAGAGAGAGGTCTCAAATTCTTTTGGCCTCTGTATTTTCACTATTTATTCATGTATTTTTGAAGTTAGAATCTTAGAAATAGACTGTCTGTTCACACATTCAGCTCCTAGCCCTCCATAAGAACATAAGAAGAGCCCTGCTGGATCAGGCCAAAGGCCCA
The DNA here is from genome assembly GCA_026170595.1 of Plestiodon gilberti rubricaudatus. Taxonomy (NCBI): domain Eukaryota; kingdom Metazoa; phylum Chordata; class Lepidosauria; order Squamata; family Scincidae; genus Plestiodon; species Plestiodon gilberti. The sequence goes on along the minus strand of JANXHW010000008.1, from coordinate 12,382,932 downwards.
TCTAGTCCAGCTTCCTGTATCTCACAGTGGCCCCACCAGATGCCTCAGGGAGCACACAGCCAACAAGATAACCTGTTTCCCGCTGCCACTCCCCTGCACCCGGCACAGAGAAAACCTACTTCTAAAACCAGGAGGTTGCTTATGGCTTGTAACCTGTGATGGTCTTTTCCTCCATGAATCTGTCCAAACCCCTTTTAAAGGCATCTAGGCCAGGTGCCATCACCACATCCTGTGGCAAGGAGTTCCACAGATGAATTACACGCTGGGTAAAGAAATATTTTCTTTTGTCCGTTCTAACTCTCCCTCCACTCAATTTTAGTGCATGTCCCCTGGTTCTGGTGTTGTGCGAGAGGGAGAAGAATTTCCCTCTCTCCACTCTCTCCATCCCATGCATAATTTTATACATCTCAATCATGTCTCCCCTCAGGCGCCTTTTTTCTAGGCTGAAAAGCCCCAGACGCTGTAGCCTTTCCTCATAAGGGAGGTGCTCCAATCCACGAATCATTCTGGTCGCTCTTTTCTGCACCTTTTCCAATTCAACGATATCCTTTTTGAGGTGTGGTGACCAGAACTGGACACAATACTCCAGATGTGGCCTTACCATCGATTTGTACAAGGATATGTCCAGCATATGATAATGCAGCAGCATTGGGTGACAGAGCTCTCCAGCAATGCAGTGGTTTCTACTGCTTCAGGCTGTCAGTGGCGGGTCCTGTTTTTGTTTTTGTTTAAAGCCCTTTGATCCTTGCAAGCTGAAATCTGGCATGTCCAGAAGAGAGGTTCTTTCCAGCTCCTACCCTGTTGTGCTAATTTCTACTTGCAGGGAGATGATTGAACTTTCTGCAACCAGAAAACTAGGATGGCAGGTCACAGGCTGGCAAGAAACGTTCTCCCTGATGCACTAGTTTTCTGCTTGAAAGGATGTTTTCCATTTTTTTTTAAATCGGGGAAATCCATTAAAAACGCAATCCTTCACCTGAAGCCTTAAGTGGCTGAGTCTATTTGGCTGACCTGCTTCTGCTGGAGGTTGCGTTGAGAGGAGCTGCAAGGCTTTTGCTCATGTGTGAGGTAGGCCCCAGTGAGGTTGCAACATAGTTTTATTTTGAAACATTTCTACTCCGTCTTTCCTGCCCTTAGGCAGCTGAGGGCATCTTGCAATAAAATAAAAAGGAAAACGGAATAGAGCATCAGATAAAACAAAAGCAGCTTCAACAGAGCCAACGTCTGCAAGAACCAGATTTGCGTATCTGCAGCACCACTGCGGCGCCAACGTTGAATGAAAAATCCAGGTTGTCACAGATCTCCACAAAGTTGGTGCCACCACCATGGAGGTCCTTCTCCTAGTGGATGCCAGCAGCAAGGCAAGGGCGGGCCCCCTGAATTGATGACTGGGGCAGATGGGGGGGGCACATATAGGAGGAAGAGGAGGCAGTCCTTAAAATATGCAGCTCTTAAACCATTTAGGGCTTTAAAAGGTCCTGGCCAGCACCTTGAATTGAACCCAGAAACCAATGGATAGTCAACGCAGTGACCCCACCAAGCAGCCCTGCGTAACCATCTGGCCCCAGCATTTTCACAATTGACAGTTCTGAGTGCTTTAATGAGACTTCCTCCTCCCCGCTTGGAAGTATTTCTCAGTAGGGAATTTGGGCCAACGACTGGGTTTGCCGGCATCCTGCTGGGAAAAGCACAGCCTTTGCAGATCGAGGCTCCGTGGCAAGTTTGAAATCTACAATGAATTCAAAGTGACTTGGGCGCGAGCAGTGAGCAGTCCCCAAAGACCCCCCTCGTGGTAGGAGGAAGCACTTAAAAGTTTCTTGACTGCACTGGGGTTCAAAAGTCAGGCCTGGCTTCAATTAGGCTGGGAGAGCCTCCACAATCAGCCATTCCTGTGGTCTCAATGGAAAGGGACATTGCTCCGTGCAGCTTCTCCAAAGGGGCTCAGCCTGATCCACTTTTCGCCAGCTTTCAACTCTCTCTCTCTCTCTGAAATGTGGCTGGTTTGCTCTGCAGTGTGTGGGTAAAACATTTCACGTTGGTGTGGAGGAAGAGAGAAGGGAGAGGAGTGCTACAACGGGCTTGGGAGATGAAAGCATTCTTGCTTTGACAGCTCCCTTGAGCATGGATGGCTGACTTATTTTCTTGTTGGGAGACCCTCTTTATTCACTATTCAATGTGTGGTGTTACATGGACCCCCTTGGTAGATCTTCTGAGGTTCAGACCCTAAGTGGGTGGAGCCTGGAAGCTGAGGGTGTGGCTTGATGGGGAAGGGTGGAGCCTACTGTACTCAGCTAGACAATATCCTCTGCTCTAGCAAATCTCTGCTAGTTCACCCCTCTTATGATCTAGGGGTTCCCAACCCCTTCCCAGCCGAGTACCACCTCTGGCGCCACTCTCCTTCTCAGTACCACCGGAAGTGACTGGTGATGACATCATCACCAGTTACTTCCGGGTTCTCAGGTTTTCAGAGGCCAGAAAATGCAGGGAGGAGGCTCTGGGCAGGTGGGAGGGCCCTTCTCAGCGTTCCTGAGAGGCTCAGCCAAAGGCAGGAGCTTCTTGGAAGCAAAAACGCACCACCAAAAGCACTGCATCGGAGTGGGATTCCAGTGGTCCAGCAGTCCGAGTACCACCAGCAGTCGGCTGAAGTCCCACTGGTGGTACTAGTACCACAGGTTGGAAACCCCTGATCTAAGCGATTTGGCCGGGCAGTGTCAAACACCTCTAGGCTCCACTTGTACCACACCAGGCTCTGCATCTGCCTCCCATGTGCTACTAAGAACATAAGAAGAGCCCTGCTGGATCAGGCCAAAGGCCCATCTAGTCCAGCTTCCTGTATCTCACAGTGGCCCCACCAGGTGCCTCAGGGAGCACACAAGACAACAAGGTACCTGTACTCCCTCTTCTTAAGATCTGAGCCTCAGAATTTGACAGAGGATGTTGTCTGGCCACGTCTCTTGGGAGGGGGCGGAGCTGGGGTGGAGTCTGGTGGGTGACATGGCCTAGCAGTGCTTGGCCAGAGCAGAGGATGTCACCTGGCACTGCCGGTCAGGTTGCTGGCATTTACCTTAAAGGGGGGGGGGGAGGCAGATTGTATGCAATGAGTTTAGGAATGCAGTGAGAGAGGTGGAAGGGCCAAGGAGTTGAGGGAAAGAGACTGGAGAAAATCTTGAACAAGATCCCGGGGAAGGGGGTTGTGTGCTCCTAGCAGGAAGTGGACAAGCAAGACTCTTTGGAAACTATGGGGTCTGAAGGCTGAGGGTAGCCAAAGGGCCAGCGGGATGTGGTGGGGAAAGACAGAAACTCACGTGATTGGAAGAGGCGTCTGATAGATAGCCGGTCTCTGGTTCTCCCCCATTTGACACCCAGGTGGAAGTTGCCAGTCCGCAATCGGACCCTCCCATCTGTGGCTTCCTAAGACAACTGATCTCATTTCAGTTTTTCAGTGGAGGTGTTTGAAGGGAGCTCGTAAGTCATGCAAGGCTGTTGAAAGCCCTTATCCCACAGTTATCTCCGTGCAATGCTTATCTCCAGCGGAAGATTTACGTCCCCTTGCTTCAGGGAAGGTTGGAGGATATCTGTACAGTAATTGTTGAGCACCAGCTGCTTTCAGAAAATTCAGCTTCCTTTATTTATAGCAAAAGTTATGGGGTCCGAGGGGCATCTTTCGCCTTTTTGGCACGCAAAGGGAGCACGGATTTTTCCTTCCCACCTTAATTGTTTGGCATGACGAAGCCCGTCCACAGAGGAAATAAATCTTTGGACAAACGTGGTGCGTGCTACCGCTGTAGGACAGTTGAGAAAGCTCTCTTAAATCCTTCTTGGTCCTGTTTCGCCAACATTTTTTGGGGGTAGTTTTTAATTCAGAAGAAAAAGATACTTCAATGAACAGCAGTTGTGGAACCTGCAACTATGTACTGCCAATGGGAGTAAAAAAACCTCTCTGTCCATGCTCAGAGGCACATCCTGGGCATCGACAGCCAATGTCCAGAATACGTTTTGGGGAGCCCTGGAGTACATGTATAATCAGTCTTAAAACAGTCCCTTTTTAGCACAGGATGACAAGCTGGGCTTCTGGTTTCTTTCATCAGGGGCTGACCCTTCCTTTACCTCCCTGTTGGGACTAATCCCTCACCAGCCACGAGTGTGGAAGACGCCCCTTCTCTGTTGCTGCCAATACAGCTGCAACTCGCTGCCCCGTTGCCAGCTGGCACTTGTGCCCTGGTAGGCAACGGCACCGTCGTCCCCTCTGGTCTGCACATGTGCCCAGTCCCTTGCGGGCACCTGAGGTTTGGGGAACCAGCGGATTTGGTGCCATGACTAGTTGGCAAAGAGGCCCGAGGGCTGCTGGGCGGGCAGAGGGAGGGTCTGGAAGCAAAGCTGCTGGCTTAGAGGCATCCTGAAGGGGAGGGGAGAGCCACCCTTTCCGCCACAGATCTGGTGCGCAATAAGGGAAGCCTTCAGAGGAACTTATTGTGTGTCGGTTTTGATGGTTTCTCCCTACCACCCCTCCCGTGCGCTTGTACCCTGTGCTGGGTTCTCGGTTTGGTGCTGTGTGTTGTGTTTTCAGTATTGTTTGTATATTCATTGCCCCGTGTTTTGTTTTCATGAGCTTTGTTGTATTTTAAACAGACTTGTAAGTCGTCGTGTGTGTGTGTGTGTGTGTGTGTGTGTGTGTGTGTGTGTGTGTGTTTCACGTGTGTGTGATCTACCAATGGCTAAATGAAGGAAGAAGAAAAAAAAATTATATGGGGTGTAGGATGTGACTTCTTGCATTACAGAATTTGGGCTATATTGGAGACAGAATTCTGGGTTCTGGTGTTCTTTTTGTGGTGGTGGTGTGTGTGTGTGTGTGTTTTAAAATATGGAATACACACTGTTCTGATCCTAGTAATGTTAGCAGAAGCAGGTGATTTTCACTCTATTATGATCAGGCATCCATGTGATGTTAGGACCCTTCAATTGACAGGGATCTCCAGCTTCTGACAAGCAGACTTGCTGCTATCCTCCTCATTGCAACCCAGAAATGTGCACTTGCACACTTCGGAGAGGTTCTAGTCCTCATGGGAAATGGAGCTACATTTTTCCCCCCAGTGAGAATGAGAGATTTAGGCTGCAGTCCTATACTACGTGGGAATAAGTCCCGTTGAAGTAAATTAACCTTAGAATCATTGAAAGTTAAAGTTGGAAGCACATCGCAACCACCGTGTGAGAACCGGGCCCTTTCTGCAGTCCTGGCATGGTGGCACAGATCCTGTTTGCCAAATGTGGCTTGAGTTTGCACTGAAGCAGACTCTAGAAACAAAGAACGCTCCTCCTTGATGTCCTCTCCTTGCACTGGCATGCGTGCTGGTGCTGAGTCACCGAGAGCGCATTGCTGGGATCGGCACACGATTCAGGCACCGTCACTTTCACTTTGATTTCGGTGCCTTGCTTCCCCCTCCCAGCTCATTCCATGTCTTCCTCGGGAGCAAACTCAGGCTGCCTTGGTTTTGATTATTTTCTCCCCCCACCTCTCCCCCCAACACCCGTTAAATAAAAATAGGACATACATAATTAAAGACGATGAAGCGTTCAGCGCAGCGCAAAGGACAGTGGGTGTAATTTCCTACGTAGAGCTTAAAGGGCTTTCTGTTGTTAACTGTTATGGTGGTGGAGAGAGGTTTTGCTTACTAAGCTCATTTTCAACACACACACACACACAGCGCGCTTTAATGCTCTCCTTTTCCACAGTGGTGGGGAGTTCAAGATGAACTTCCTAGGTTGGGTTATGGGTTGGCAACCGTATGCCCTTGGGTCAAGGATACAGCACCCCTGGAGAGTGGCTAGAGCCCAAGGACCCTGGGGGATCCAGTTGTTGTTATGAATATTATTATTATTGTTAATGTTAATGTTAATGTTAATGTTAATGTTAATGTTAATGTTAATAATGAAGCATTACCACTCTGTGTGGGCAAAGGACTTCTGAGCGCAAACTTTACAACAACTTTGCAGGGTAAGCACATATGATCCCCATATTACAGGTGGGGAAAATTGAGGCCAAGGCCACCAAGTGAAACCAACAGCAGAGATGAGATTTGAACTCGGGAAGTGCTGAGCTCCAGCTCTGTCTTGTAGCCGCACTACTAAACCAGTCCTGCTCCTGTTGCCCTCTGACATTTTGCAGATGAAAATAGGGACACTCTTGCATCAGCCCTAATGTCGCCCCGTGGTGGATCGCTCCCTAAGCCTGCTCCCATGGACTAAAAAGCACAAGTTGTACACAAATCTAGCCCGTGGTTGCAGACATTGGAGGGGGTTCTGAAGGCAGATGGAGCAGCAGGCTGTCCGCTCCACCCCCTGCCCCAACACACACACGTGTTTGTCTCCCAGGGGAGCCTTCCAAAGGTCCCCAATCATCAATCATGTGTGTATGCACATTGCAGAGGTAGGGGCAGAGCCCTTTGCAAAGAGGCCACTCCCACCCTGAAGCCTCCCTCAGATGTTTGGGTTGATACGATGCTTTCCAATACCTCAGTCTCCACTCCTGTCCTTACTGCATTGAAGTTTAAGTGCATATTGCCAAAACCGTCGCAGACACTTCCCTTCCTCTGTGGTCTGCTTTGGGTCGATATCCAGATTGTAAGTGCCTTGGGGCAGGGATCTGTCTTGTCACCAAAGTAAGGTGCCGCCGGCATACGTTGATGGCACTACATCAGTAGCCTCCTACAACTGAATGGGGAGAAGCAGATTGCAAATATTTGCAATCGGTATATGAATAATAATTAAGTGTAAGAATATTTTATGCTACTTTTTGCAGATTTATTTATTTATTTACTCAATTTATATCCCGTCTTTCTCCCAGAAGGGCACCCAAGGCGGCTCACAACATATTGAAAACACATAAAGATTAAAAATACATAAAACTATAAAATACATTAAAACACCATATTAGAAGCCAACCAGCAGCAATAAAAACCATCGATCGTAAAAATAAAAATTAAATAATAAAAATCAACGAGCACCAGTCTGCAACCAGCGAGCGTACCCTTAAAATCCCATTCCAATGGCTTTATGAAAGAAGGTCTTTAGGCCTCGCCGCAAGGCTTCTAACAAAGGAGCCGTTCTCAACTCAAAGGGGAGGGAATTCCATAGAAAAGATGCCACTACTGAGAAGGCCCTAACCTCTCTCACTGGCAGCACATCTAAAAGGACCCTCTCAGATGACCAAAGAGAGTGGGTCGGATTATATGGAAGGAGGCGGTCTCTCAAATATGCTGGTCCTGAGCCGTAAAGGGTGTTGAAGGTCAAAACCAGCACCTTGAATTGGGCCCAGGGCTGAACCGGCAGCCAGTGCAGCCGCTGAAGCAGCTGCAAAGTCAACCCGCCAACCTTCAGCAACCACACGAGCCGCCGCATTCTGCACTAACTGCAACTTCCGGACCTCTTGCTGGGGGCACGCCAAGCCCTGCCCCTTATCTGCCCCATCAACAGCTAATTAAGTGTTAATTAACATGGATTTTAAATTTTAATTATTTTCGGAGCCCTTCTGTCTCTCTGATTTTGGTTTTGGGCTTATTTTTGTACTTTGGAAAATGTACTTTGGTGGGGTGGGGGAGGGAGGAGCTGATTTTGGAAAGTGTGACTTGGAGAGAAAAAGAGATCCTTGCATGTCTGTCTGTCTGTCTGTCTGTCTGTCTGTCTGTCTGTCTGTCTGTCTCTCTCTCTCTCTCTCTCTCTCTCTCTCACACACACACACACACACACACACACACACAGAGTTAAATAACACATTTTTTCACATTTAAATTTGTTTTAGTACTTTTTTATTTAACTATTAATTACCTAATTAATTAATTGATTAATCCAATTAATTAGCAGTTAATCAGCAGGGGGTACTTCAAAATTGGACGGTGATAGGGGGTACCTGAGCCAGCGGGCGGCGCAGTGGGTTAAACCACTGAACCATGAGCTGTCGATCGAAAGGTCGGCAGTTCGAATCCGTGCGACGGCTCCTGCCAACCTAGCAGTTCGAAAGCAAGAAATTGCAAGTAGATTAATAGGTACCGCTTCAGCGGGACGGTAACAGCATTCCATGTGCCTCGGTGTTGAGTCATGCCGGCCACATGACCATGGAAACGTCTTCGGACAGCGCTGGCTCTTCGGCTTTGCAACGGAGATGAGCACCGCTCCCTAGAGTTGGACACGACTGGACTTAATTGTCAAGGGATACCTTTACCTTTACCTAGGGGTTACCTGGGCCTCCAAAGGTTGAGAACCCCTGGCATAGACCACCGTGGCCAGATCCGACTGAGGCAGGTATGGCTGCAGTCAACATGCCAGCCGAAGCTGGGCAAAGGCACCCCTGGCCACAGCTGACTCCTGGGCATCTGGGAGCAGCTGTCAATCCAGGAGAGCCCCCAAGCTGTGGACCTACTCTTTCAGGGGAAGTGCAACTCCATTCATAGTCCAGTAGCCACACCGTGGATTTCTGCACCAGGAGGACCTCTGTCTTGTCCGGATTTAATTTCAGTTTGTTTGCCCTCATCCAGATCCCAGCAGCTTCCAGGCAGCGCTCCAGGATCTGGATTTCTTGCGTCACTCTTTCTGGAGGCGTTCTGTAATTCTTATTTAGAATAGTATTTGGTCCCCCCCCCCCCCGGATATTTGTAAATTGCCTTGAATGTAGTTTTTCTGGAGAAAAAAACCCCATTGAATTTAATATTTAAATGCCCCACCCCCCTGCAATGGGACAAAGGAGTGTGGAACACACTTGGGGGCTTAAGACTTGCCATGGACCTATTGGGTGGGTGGTCCTAATCTTTTCCCACTTGTGCCACAGTTCTGATCCATGTGTGTGGGTGCATGCGTGTATGCACACTTCTCCCCACCCACCCACACAGTGACATTTTGAAAAAAAAAATACAGCATAAATTGTAGTTGACAAGTTTCTAGTCCTCATGACTAAAAAGATGTTATTGACAGTGCTTGGGCAGGTCTATAGGCAGCAGGGTAAACTGGATAAGGTCTTCAGTGATCAGGGATGAGACAGTAGTGCACATAGCTCCTTGTCTTTCCTTTATTTTTAGCCCAAGAAATTGGGTAGGGTAAATGTTTTGCAGGAAGTATATAGGTGAATAAATTCAGTGTTCCCAGGCACACAGTTATGATTATTGCACAGTCCTGTCCATGGTTTGTGTCAGAAAGTACAGGAGAGGAATTCCTGCATATCCCTTTAAAGTATTTTGGATGCTGGGAGTCCATCCCCCCTCCCCCCCTCCTGTTGCTTTCTGCCGTGAAAGCCATCCATTCTCTCGAGCCACCCCATCCTGTAAGCCCAAACTGCTCACGCAGGCCCCGCAGTCATTTCTCACCGGCGTGAGAGCAGCCCTGCCGCAATGCATCGTGGGCCGGGGCTGTCATCACCACCCCATCACCGGCACGTTCTTAACCTGCTCATGTGGTAGACATCTGTGGCGTTGCTTTGAGCACATCGGTTCGGAGAAGCTTGGAGGAGAGACCCCTCTTTCCGAACCACCCTCCCTCGCCACCCTTGGGGGGAGGGATCTGTGCATCACTGCTGCAGCACCTTGCGACCCCTCTTAAAATCGTTGGCCTGCTTCTTTCAGGAGTGGGAGAATAGCCTTGTCCTCGTGGTGGAGGTGTGCTTACTCATGCCACGGGGAGCTGCTGCCTTCTGCTGAGTCAGACATTCCTCTGGCCAGATCAGTACTGTCTGCACTGATTGGCAGATGCCGCCAGAGATTGAACTTGGGACCTTCTGCATGCCAAGGGTGTTGGACAGACCCCTTAGCAAAGGCCCTTCCATTCTGTTGCTGAACACAGATGGAGCCAGCCACAGACCCAGTGGTTCCCTGGACTCGGAGGTAGTGGCACAGATGGTCTATTTGTTCACCTTTCAATACTTTATTTTTTGAAAAGTATTTGCAAATATATCGATAAGTAATATGCAAAACCTATAAATGTTAAAAGTTATTTATTAATGATGGACAAATCATGTCTATTTTAATGTGCTTGGCCCTGAATCTCTCTCTCTCTCTCTCTCTCTCTCTCTCTCTCTCTCTCTCTCTCTCTCTCTCTCTCTCTCTCTCTCATTGCAATGTAATGCGTTAAATTTCTCCATTACTACCATATCCCATAATTGGATTAGCCAATCTTGAGCTCAGGAACTTCCAAAGACTTGCCAGATTGTTTTTTGCTACAACTAAGAAGTTGGGCATCAATAGCTGGTTGTCAAGTGGAACGGTCGCTTGTGTACATCTCGTCCTAACACATCTGGTGCACCCAGCAAATGCTATAGAAGGAGCCATTTGAAATATCGCCCACAAGATCTCATGGCTTTGGCACTAGCACTGCAAGCATGACAGAACTCTGTCATAGAAGATGATAAATTAACACAGAGGGATCTGTAAATCTGTATTCATCCTTGCCATATATTAATTGCCAACATACAAACCTACTGTACCTTCATGGCCCATGAGGGCTAGAAAGTTACTTTTTAACAGCAACAGCAACAGCAACAACAACAACAACAACAACAACAACAGCAAAAGCAAGAAATTGTGTATCCAATACTACATTTTGGGTTTGTTTGATTGTTTTTGCCTTGGAGAATATGGTTTTATTTAATTTCTCAAATGCGAATGAACAGCCCAAAGAACACTTGCATAGCTGAGAGAGAGAGAGAGAGAGAGAGAGAGAGAGAGAGAGAGAGAGAGAGAGAGAGAGAGAGGTCCTCTAAATGAAACAATTGTTGAATGCTCTTTGTTCCCCTGTTGCTCAGTCACAAATTTTAGCTCGTTTCCCTGAACATTAAGGACCCGATTATTGCCCTGGTTAGCTTAAACTTTGCTGAAACAGTCAGAAAGGTTATAGCCATTGTAAATTGTATTGAACAGCTTAATAGTGGTAGGAGATCTGGTATGTTCTGGTTAATCAGACAGCTTTGGACCGCTGCAAAACACAGAAGGCATCTGGATATGGGGTGAGAAAAACAAAAGACAGTTTTCCTTGTTTGCAATGTAGGTTTTTAAAAAAAAAAATCTGATTTTTGTCTAGCTAGGTTTTTGCTGTGCAGGGTCGGGGACGGTAAGTGTGAGAGAGACAGACAGATGTGAAACATGATCCTATTCATGTGCAGTTAAAAAATAAGAAGTCTCAGTAATGTCAGTGGAATTATATAACATTTATAAAATGATGCACGGCTTGGAGAAAATGGGCAAAGAGAAGGTTTCCCCCGTCCCTCTCGCATAGCACTAGAATTTGGAGCCATCCAGTGAAGGTGATTAGCAAGACAGACGAAAGGAAATGCTGCTTCCCACCATGTGCCAAGTAGCATGTGGAACTCACTGCTACAGGGTGGAGGATAATGGCCACCAGCGTGGATGGCATTCAAAGGGGATTGGGCATGTGAGACCAGTCTGTTAATAGCTGCTAGTCAGGATGGCTGTATGCTACCTCCAGTTGCAGAGGCAAGAGAACTCTGGTAGAGAGTCGGCTGATCAGCTGAGCTGCTCTCGAGACGTTGACCCAGTCGAGCCGAATGAGATCATGAATGGGGCCAAGTGTGAAATGGAAACAATAGCCATCCCCTCTCCTCCAAAATGCTTCAAGCAGCAGACGTAGTTTCCTTCTCTATCATCACCTGACATTCTAACCATTGTACCATGCTGCCTCTCTGCGCCCTTTGTAAAAACCACTGTGTAAAGCTCCCAGGCGTGTAAAAGGAAATCTCCCTGCAAACAGAAATGCAGCCAATCAGGGTGAACGTTTCTCTGCCAGCTGGGCTGGTTTTCTGTGAGGGGAGTTTGAACCCATCTGAACTCCCCACCTCTTGTTTGTTCCAGCAATGGGCTTGTCCACCTCCTGGGCAGACCTTTCACGAGGCCATGTGGGGGGGCATGTTGGCGGTGGACATGGAGGGGCCGGTGGACACGGCAGAGACACGCTGCAGGGGAGTGGGAAGGTGCTCACAGTAAGCGGGGAGCTGTAGAGTGACTTGTGAAAGCCACTTGAGATTGGGAGGGGTAGCCCAAAAAATTGTCCAAGGTTGCTATGGAGCGGTCCCATGGAGACGAGCGGAAACATTTCGTGTCCTGAAACCCAAGGCTTCTATTATTATGGAACAGTGTGAAATGGAAACAATAGCTATTGTTTGCATTCCTTGCTTCTCCCAGTGGCCCTGGGGAAGGCTCGCAACGAAGGGCAACATACACCCTTGTAGACAGACAGACGCACTGTTTGTTCCAGTTGTGTCCGTTTGGGACAGCGAGGCCCCTAGGGCAAAGCTCACTTCCAGCTCTCTGAATGCCGTCGTTGGCAAGAGAGGCAGTGTGGGGTAGGATTTAGAGTGTGTGTGTGTGTGGGGGGGAGTCGGGTGAAATCCCCACTCGGCCCTGCAGCGCATTGGGTGATCTTGGGTCTACCTCGCAAGTTTGTCTTGAAGGGGATACCTTCTGCATGCCACCCTAAGCTCCTTGGAAGCAGGGTGGGATGTCAATATGATGTCAATCACGGCTGCAATGATGTGCAACTCGGCTGCCAGTCTTGGCCATGACTGTTGACCCAGGCATGAGAGCCAACCTTGGCGTTGGGCCGCTGAATTCATCCGCACTTGGGACTCTCCCCTTGTGGTGGTGTCAGTTGGACTGGGCCGTGGCAGCCTCTCCTGGAGCCAGGTCTGGGGGAACGAGTCCTCCAGTCAGTCTGGCATCCTTGCCTGGGGAGCAGGAAGTGGACATGGACTTAGACTGGCTCCGCCGCACAAGTGTCATCTCTTGGGTGGAGACAGGAAACCAAAGTCCAAAGCAGGGGGCCTCTGTGTGGATGATGGAGGCTCTTGACTGCTTTCGGGGCGCATGTGCAGAAATCCTGAACAGACCTCAATGAAAAGCCCTCCTTCCTTCTCCCCTGGCTTTATGCTGAGATCCAAACTTGATTTCTGTTTTTCTGCGGAAACAGAAGTTTGGTTGTTTTCAGGAAAGTGTGGATACATCGTGTTGAGGTTGTTCATTCCAACCAAAATCAGGGCAAAAACCATCACCCAGGCTGGCTGGCTGGGAGGATTTGGGGTCTTGAGAAGAGCGAATGCAAGGCCAGTTCTCCACTTCCACCCTTGGTCATGTCTTAAAGCTGTCCATCCTTCGAGGAGAACGCAGCTGCTGTGCTCGGCCCTGTGCCACCCTTTCTGGCTCTGCCCCCCAACAGGACAGGAGGCATGATGAGCAAACGACCAGAGCCCTGAGGACCACCGATTGGAGCCAGGTGCACAAGAATGACATAGGAGGGCAGAACCAGGTGCAAAATGGTGACTCAGGGGCAGCAGAGCTGACTATTGTCTGCTTGCTATGAATTGTACCCTGAGACGATCAGCAGATACAAGTCCAAATTGTCACCTAACGGCCTAATGCAGTGGGGCGGGGGGCTTTGTGGTGTCGGTGTTCCTTAACAAGTGGACGTCTGAGCCCCTTGCTGCTTGACAGCAAATCATCCCGAGATCTGCCAGCCGATCCCGCGCTGCCTCCTACCCGTCACTGATGGAGGGCTTTCATATCCTTCCTTTCGACTTAAGAATCCCTGAAGGCAGCTTCCAAAATGGATCACGTCTTGTTCCAGCCACAAATGTTTGCAACTGTTCTGTTGCTTTGCCGCTGACGGGGAAGAGTTCTGGCTCGATAGCTGAGTCCATGTTTGGTGGGTAGGACTAGGCCCCCGGTTCAACCCCGGCAGGCAGCATCTCCAGTTGGGGCTGGGAAGGAGCCCTGCCCGAAGAAACCCTGGAGAGCTGCTGCCAACCAGTGTTTAGTGAGCTGGATGGAGGCTCTGACTCAGTAGGCAGCAGCCGTTTCCTACCACTGGCAGGTTCCTTGGGCCTCCCAAGCTCTCCCCGCCCCCAGCTTCGAGCACTCCAGTGAAGCTCCACCATCACAGTCCGGGCTTTGTGTTCCATCCCACCCGCTCGCAAAAGAGGCGGGGGCAGCAGGGGGTGGGGTGGGAGAGAGAAAAGAGTCACTGAGATTTATCTTGTCTTTGGCTGACAGTCAAGGCAAGTGATTGCCAAGGCAATCTGGCAGTTTTTAATCATTTTATCTCTCTTCCTCCTCTCTCCGGGGAGACAGGCAGCGTTTTAGCAGTCTGCTCAGAAAGACCTTGGGGCAAGTTTCAGCAGCGGTGGCTCTGAGGCTCCGATTATTAGCTCTGCTCTTAGGAGCACGCTCAGATCTTTCCCGAGGGACACGGTGTGAAAAATTAACACCAGCTCGGCGGTGGTGGAGCGGCAGCAGCAGCAGCGCTGGAGCGATGCAACTGTAATTACTCCATTGATATTCCTTGCACAGTAACGCTGTCATTGGTCATTTACATAAAGTTCACTCTTCTTCCCCCCCCCCCGCTTGCGCGCACACTACGCTACAATGAGAAGGAGAGCACGCTTCTCTAGAATCCAGAGGGCTGCTCTAGAGCCCGTGACCCATTCTGCCATTTTTATTTGTCTTCAAGACCCTGGGTCTTCACGATCTGGTCTGTGCACATAGCGGCAGATTTGACTGGTAGAGAGGACTATACCACTGTGGACCTCAGGGTTGGACACCATTTTGAATGCTCTATCTGCAAAACCAAACTGCCTGCACGTCCAAAGCTAGTACGTTCCGAAAGAGGCTCTAGGCCTGCCAATTCTCTTGTTTCTGAGAACTTTTCACACAGGTTGCGTTGAAAAATGTAGCTTTCCCCCTGCCTCACAGCCTGAAGTGGTACAGTGAGTCCACTCAGCCACTTCAGGGCTCTACCACCTAATTGTGCGGAGTGTGTACACCAGATCCAAGAGAAGAGAAACTGAGATGTGGAGAAGTGGCACAATATTGCAAGCTGCTCAGTTGGTGGTGTTGGTGGCTTGTTGGGGGAGAAGCGGCAAGTAGGTCTAGAGATGGTGGTGACCTCCAGATTTGGTGAGGTTCAAACACTGGGTTAGATAGAAAGCTGCTTTCTGCTGAGTCAGCCCCTTGGTCTGTCTAGCTCAGTATTGTCAACCCTGACTGGCAGTGGCTCTCCAGGGTTTCATTCATGGGCAATTCCCACTTCCCAACCCTACCAGGAGATCCTGCAGAGGACGAAACCAGGGACCTTCTCTTTGCAAAGCAGTGGTCCTGTTGCTGACCTCAGCTCCCCCTCTGGGTCTCCCCCTATATCAGTTCCCATATCATGTTCCCTGGTACTGGTGATTATACTCGTGGGTCTTAAGGAGGAAGTCCTTGGAAGAAGTTTTCTGAAGCCATCACTTCCTGCTTTGATGTTCCCTTGGTAAATGAGGTCCTCACCCTATTTATTTAACTTGAGGAATTTTTGAGTCACTATTCAGCATAAGCCCCCAGGGGGGATGTACAGTTAAAAAACACACACACCAGCACAATGCAATCAAATTAGGTCAACCAAACAATATAACACACGGAAGTGGTGGCAGCATCACAATTTAAATACAAAAGAAACTGTGTTCTAGTGAGTCAGATCCTTGGTTCCTCTTCTAGACTAGAATATCAGCTATGCTGTCTGCTAGCGTCTTTTCAAGGTTTCAGACAGGTGTCTTTCCCAGCCTTATTTGGAGATGCTATCAGGCATTGAACCTGAATTACAGTCCCCAGGCAAACCGTAAAACAGCCTTTAAAACCAGCTAATCAACATGCCAGAAGGGCAAATAAAAATGTCTTCGCCTGTCACTGAAAGGGCATTGAAGTGGGTGCCTGGCAAGGTTCTCTGGGGTTCCATGTGTGAGGTGCAACTTGAGGTGCTATGACCAAGAAGGCTCTTCTCTCTGGTTGCCACCTGCCTGACCTCAAGGAGTGGTGAGACTTGGAAGAGGGCTTCTAGGGAAGATGGTAGTTTGGGGGAAGAACTATTAGCAGAGGTAGGAGGAATGGCAAGGCAAACTGTATTCCATTCAGTGAAGGTTCCAGCAGGAGGCCAGGCTGCAAGTACAGCTTTGCTGTGCAGTGTATCAAGGAACAATGAACATGCAGGGAAGATGCACCTGCAGTTTTGGTATCTGCCACGGCTTTCCTAAAGGGGGTGAAGTCAAGGAGGGGCTTGAGTGAAACTCAGTTTGGCTCAGTTGGTGGTGGCTGTGTAAAGGCATGCAAGGGATTCATCTGTCTGCTGGAGAATGATGTGTATACTGAGTGATGAGTGTTCATGGCACCGAACTGAGTTATGTAGGGCCATGCATACAGATCACTGCTCCTAAAGAATATATCATTTGAACGAGACAGTGGGGGCAACACTAGAAAGAGGGAGGAAGGCAGGGTGTGAAGGAAGGCTGGGATATTAATAGCAGCAATAATATCTGCAATGATCGCTTGACATGAGGTGACCCTGCTGTCAACGCCTGTCACGTGATGAGTTGCAGCCAATCGGTGACTTTTGTATTGCTTTGTGCGTTCGCCACTTGGGGACGGGCCATGATTCATTGACAGAGCACCTGCTTTGCATGCAGGTGCTCTATGGCCTTGGGTTCCATCTTGGGCATCTTCAAGTAGAGCTGGGAAAGATCCCTTTTTGGTACCCTGGAGAGTGGTGAGCAAGATGGACCAGTAGTCTGACTCACTGACTTCCTATGACTCAATAAAGGCAGCTAAGCTTGGCACTTGGCTGTGGATTCAATGGAATTTGGGAAAGTTCCATTGAATCACAAGCTGGGTGATTGCCAGCTTGTCGCAACCAGGTCAGTCATGATGGCCTTGCCTGGAGTAAATGGTCTTCAGCCTGAGTTTGCTGCAGATACTTTGTGCCACTGATGGCTCTGTGTGTGTGTGTGTGTGTGTGTGTGTGTGTGTGTGTGTGTGTGTGTGTGTGTGTGTGTGACCATATGCACAGGGAATTTTGAATATAAGAGATCATTCCAAAATGTCTGCCTCCTCTCCCTCAACTCTGAACTGGGTTGTGTCCAGAGAGAGCTGTACCCTGCAATTCTCCTGACTGTTGCTTGGCTTTGAACAAATGAAATTACTCAACTGTAAAAAAAGAAGTCGTCTTGATTGGGATGATGTCAAGATGTGTGAATGCTATTGACCAATTTACATGGAAGCTGAGAAGGAACCTTCATTCAGGAGGCTTCCAGGTCAGTAGTCTCTAGATGACTGTAGCAGCTGTCAGAGCTGTTAGCTGCTACAGTCAGTCAGAGGCTTCTGGTCCCATGAAAACTGGGTAAGGACTCCTATGTCTGAGCTTTGGGACCTGTGATGGCTGTTTCAAACATGCGAGCCATCCACAAGTATTGCAGTAATTGTGTGAGGCGCATGTGCAAACTCTCCCTAAAGCTCTACACAGTCATGATAAATACTCTCAACTGTAGGCGGGGTACATTTGTAGAGCACCTGCTTTGCATGCAGAAGGTCCCAGGCTGAATCCCTGGCAGCATCTCCAGGTAAGACAAGGGGGGGGGACTCACCTGAAACCCTGGAGAACCATTGCCAGTCAGGGGCAGACAATACTGAGCGCCCGTTTTGATCATGCTGTGTGGTTCTCCCATGCTCTTCACTGACTGCAACACCTGTGAGCCTTTTTCCAGGCACGTTTGATCAAAGAAATGGGCCGACAGGGGTTAATAGCAGCGCCACCAGTGTACCATTGATGATCTCACCACTATTGCAGTATATCTGTGATGCTGAAGACCTCGGTTTTGTTGGAAATGAGACTTTAATTACCTAATTTAAAGACTTGAGTGTCAACTCTTCCTGGGGCCATGGCTTCTCCCGAACACTAATCATTTTCGTGCAGAGCCCCCCCAAGTGAACGATCGGGGAGGGGAGTGCTTGCTTGACGCAACTGGCCCCCTCCCCCTCTTCCTCCTCTCCTCAGCCCTTCTGCGCCAGAAACAGCCCTCCAGGGCAAAGCATCGTTATTGCTGTCACCGCCAAAGCCCAAAGTGCCACAGCAGGAGGCTTGGGGGGGGGGGAGACATTGACAGAGGGCCCCCCTCCCCTCGACTGTCACGTGTTGAATATTTAATGAAGCCCCTACCTCTGTGTTTATTTGGTTGGCGTGTCGATTTTTATTGTTCCGTCGATCGCTTCTCCTCTAGGCCGCGGCGATGATCTTTAGCGGCTGCTCCCCCGAGAGACCCGGGCGTTAAATGCAATTATGGATTTTGGAGACCCCTGCCATGCGTTTGATATTTTCCCACTGATCTAATTTGCAGGCTGGT
This sequence comes from Plestiodon gilberti rubricaudatus, assembly GCA_026170595.1. NCBI lineage: Eukaryota > Metazoa > Chordata > Lepidosauria > Squamata > Scincidae > Plestiodon > Plestiodon gilberti. Next base: position 12,364,745 of record JANXHW010000008.1, on the reverse strand, counting down.
AGTTTATTGTTTGGCATTTTAATGGCATCAGAACGCTATTGGAAAATTTGATTTCTCCTGATAATTTCTCCCCCCCTAATGACATTAACGCTGATCACGAAGCAGCATGGATTTTTGAAAGATGAAAAAAAAATCCCTGGATTGTCGAAAGACAATACGTGATCAGGTTGTTCTCCAATACATTGTTTGACTTAGCTTTTTCTCTTTATATCTCTCTTCCAAAATATTGAGTCTGCTATTAGGGAAAAGAAACACAAACTTAATACTAGAACATGGCCTCTGCTATCGCATGGCAGCTTTCCTTTTGCTGAATGTTTGAAATTCAGGGAGGAGTCATGGCAGGTAACATGTCTGTAGCATCTCAATTTAAATGGATCAAGGAGCAGATAATGAGCCTGCAAATCTGCAGAGCTGCTGCCAGTCATACTCCAGGCTAGGTGAACGAGGTAAGCATAGGAAGTTGCTTCCTACTGAGTCCGACCATTGGGCCGTCCAGCTCAGTATTGCCTCCACTGATTGGCAGCAGATCTCCAGGGTTTTAACCAGGGGTCTTTTCTAACCTACATAGAGGTGTCAGAGATTAAACTTAGGACCTGTATCTGAATGGAGGTGCTCCACCATCCAGCTGTGGGCCTTTGGTCTGGAGCTGTATGAGACAGTCCTGGCATAGATTACGGAGGCACTTCATAGCTTAGGGTGAGAGCAGCTTCTTTGCATGCTGAAGGCCCCAGATTCAGTCCCTGCAAGGCGGTGAGAGAGACGCTGCAGATCTGATGCCAGTCGGAGCTGACGGTACTGAACTGGACTGGACAGGACCACTGGTTTGGCTCCATACGAGACGGCTTTGCCCATAGCTTGGCAGCAGAGCATCCAGGTTCAATTCTGTCTGTGTCCTCTTGGCTTCTAAATGTAGCTGCTTGTCCTCAAAGGGCCCCGTCCTTTAGCAGACCCCGAAAGGCTGCTGGTCTGCCGAGTTCTTTTAATGTCCCAGGAGCTGCAGAACGCAAACAAGATCTCCTTCCTTGTACTTATGGACACAAGCCCAAAAAAGGCCACGTAGCAAAGACAGCCTTATATGTCCTTGCAGATTCTCTCCACTGCCAAAGATGGGCAGAAGGTGGAAACTCGGGATTGAAATCCACAGCCTTTTTTTTTTTTTTTTTACGTTGCAGTCATTCATTAGTTAATACCTTCTCATGCCTTATTAGGAGGTTTGCTTTCTTCTAATTTATAAACCAGAAGGGTTCCAAATGCGTTTATACCTAGCCAAATGCCCCTCATCACTGTCTAAGCAAACAGGGCTATTCACACATCCATGGTACGTGTGTACAGTCGGTGTATGGCATCCAGCCATTCATACAAAAACACATGTGCGTGTGCAAGCATTGGTTTGTGCTTACAATATAATGTGTGAATAGCTCACGTGTCAGCCTGTTCACACGTTATGTTGTACACCCCATACATGAGTTTGTTTGCATGTCCACATTTTTAAAAAGTCAAAGCATGGAGTGGGACCTCTTGGATGTCAAAAACAGATCATGTGTACAAGTATTGACCATAACATGTGAATACCACTAAATGTGTACAATTTTTATTTATTTTTCACATTTTTATACCGCCCTTCCTCCAAGGAGCTCAGAGTGGTATACATATTTCCTCCCCTCCTTTTTGTCCTCACAACAACCCTGTGAGGTAGGTGGGGCTGAGAGATGGTGACTGGCCCAAGGTCACCCAGGAAGCTTCGTGGCTGAGCGGGGATTTGAACCTGGATCTTCCAGGTCTAAGTCCGACTCCCAAACCATGACAATGACTACTGGTTGTAGATTCTGCACATGTTGGAGGTATGATGTGAATAGGATGCAAACAGAATGTTGTGTGTTTGTGCAGAGGGTTGCATATTGCAAGGACAGGAATGTTGAGGGTGGGGGAGTGACTTTGGGGTGGGTGGGGGTCAAACTCTCTGGCCTAGTGTGGTCCTCTTCTTCCTGGTGCAAGCTAACTAAGAAGCCTCCATTTCTTAATTTTTTTACTCGGAAGCCCCCATCACAGCAATGTGACATCATCACGTAGAATCATTCTAGGGGTCGTTTCTGGGGTGGGGAGATGGTAGCCAACTATCAGTGGCTAGTGGGAGGAGCACCACACAAGGCTAGTAAGTTTCAACTTCCTTTTTAAGAGAAAACCACAATCGCCCATGTCAGCCCAAAGCTCTCCTTTTGAAAACTTGTGGCCCGAGTCCATTTTTTGTTTGTTTTTTGCACTGTGCTGTAACAAGGGAACACCGAATCTGGTTTAACTGATTTGGTGGTGTTTCATGCACAGGTCCGAAATATACACCCCAAAGGGGCTTTCTGATCAGCAAAGCTCTGTAAACCTTGCAAGTTTGCACACGCTCCGTGACAGCGGTTGGTCCAAAGTGAGGAGATTGTCTTACATCCTCTGCGTTTCCCTCTAGGATAAATGTGTTGTTTCATGTACAAAGGCAGCTTCAGGTTTCCTTCCAAACTTCCCTCCCAACAACAACGTGGCATTTTCACAGCAAATGCCACAAAGGGCAAAACCCTATTCCTCCTGTAAGCCGCATCAAAGTCCGGCTCTTCGGGGATGTGCCGGCAACCTCCCAGTTTCCCATTCTCCGGATGGGGGGGGGGGGACGGACAACGACACGGACGTTGCTTCTGTCTTTCAACACAAGTTCGAAGGCCGGAGCAGCGGCTGCATTAACTCTCAGTGGATGCCCAAACCTGGGAGACCTTTACAGTTTCTGAAATGGAGGGCCTGCCCCGCCTCAAACCTCCTTGCATCATCTATCAGGGTAGAAAACCAGAGGGGGCAAACTAAGGAAGTTGAAAAGGAGGGCAAAGACGAGGCAGTCCAAAGGAACATTTTGGGAGCCACAGAGCAAGGAAGATGCATTGTATGTATGTGCACTGGTGATATGAACACGAGGGGACTGTAGCTTAGTGGTCAAGCAGTTTTGTTGGGAAAGACCCCTGCCTGAAGCCCTGGAGAGCTGCTGCCAGCCTGTGTTGACAACACTGAGTTGGACAGACCAATGGCCAGACTCTAAAATGCAGTGTTCCATGTCAAAATGTTGCTCAAGGCAGGGCTGTTCCAGCTTTGGACAAGCATGGGGCTTAGGAAGTTGTCTCTTACAGAGTCACACTGTTGATCCATCAAATTCAGGAGTGTGATGCTGGCTTGTAGAGACTCTCCGGGGCTTCAGAGGGAATGTTTCTCAGCTCTACCAGATGATGCCATGGATTTGAACCTGGGACCTTCTCTGTGCAAGGCATGCACGCACGCGCACACACACGTACACACGCACACATACACACACCACACACCCACACACTGCAGCCTCAGATCTTTATAGCCTGCAAGATGTTCTTATGTTCCTTTCAAGGGTGCATGGCTGCAACAATTTGCACTCGCAAGTCTCAAAGCTGTGGCTATGTGCGAAAATTCGTCTCAGAGCCTCCTGAAGGCAGACTTAGAAAAGCGACCAAGTTCTGGCAGGAAGTTGGCTAATGACGCGGGATGCCTGCACCTCCCGGTGATCTGTTAGCGGATGATAGATGAGTGTTGCTCTTCACTCAGCAACGCCAGTAGGCCCACGCCGTTCGCTCAGGAGATCTGTCAAGATGTTAAGTGGACGGCGGCAGTCGGCGGTGAAATAAGACCAGTGTAATCTGATGTTCCACTTAGAAAAGAAAACACAAATTCCTCACACCTCAAATCGGGCTGTGCCTACTGGACACGGCAAAGCCCTTTCAAGGGCTCTTTGGCGAGAGATAGTGATCTTCGTGGTTGTTATTGTTTGTAATAGTAGGTTTTCTGTGTGTGGGGGGGGCTGTCTTGCAGCTGTAACCACAAATACTGTGGGACCATTCTGCCCAGGGATTATTCTTTATGGCGGTTTGGATGAACTGGGGAGGAGGGAATGTTCATTGGTGAAAGCATTCATGCCTTTTCCACATTTCTTAGCTGTCATGGTTTTGCAGCAACAATGCTCCTAATAATATTTCATTTTGAGTGTGCAAAGCATTTCGCGTGTACTATTGTGAGATAATTAACAGCTCAATCCTAACCAGATTTCCAGAGCCGATGTATCCGTGACAATGGGGCTCATGGTTTCTTCCCTTACCTTGGAGCTGCATCTGCGCTGGAAAATTGGTTAGGATTGGGCTGTAATTCTTGTAAGAATTCTACATGGGGAGTATTATTATCCCCACATTGCAGATGGGGAAGACTGAGGTGAAAGGGGAGCAGATTTCCCTAAGGCCACCTAGCAGGTTTGTGGCCGAAGCAAGATTCAAGCCAGGGAAGTCTGGATGTGTGCCGCAATCTCTTAGCCATCGTACTACACTACACCAGTTTTCAGCAGACTCATATAGGGATCAGGTGTTGCCTCTGTCCCGGGTGGCACGTTTGGCTCTGAGACGGCTAGGAGCTGGTACATAGCATACAAGGTTCTCTCTTTATCACTCCTGTATTTAGTTTACCTCAGTTCTGGTAGGGGTGGGGCGGGGCAGGGGTGAGAGAGAGAGAGAGAGAGAGAGAGAGAGAGAGAGAGAGAGAGAGAGAGAGAGAGAGAGAGAGAGTCATGTATAATTTGATCTACGTATGTGATTTAATTTTATGACCGAGAAGAAGGATCCCAGCATCCGACTCTAATATTCATGAATGTATAATTTCTATTCTTTAGCAAATGTGACTCGTCCTCCTTCCAAGCGTTCTTTTTTCCTTTCTTTCTTTCTTTCTCACTTGCTCGCTATCTTTTCGAAAGAAAATGTTTTGGCTTTTTGCGCTTGTCACAGCATGAGCTGACTGACTGTATGATTTCTGGATTCTAATTATAAATACCAGAGGGGAGGTTTGCCAAACAGAGAGAGGGGTCTTTCAGATCTCTGGGTCCAGTCCCCCCTCAATCACATACCAAAGCCAGAAAGCCAAACACCACATACCAAACGAGGATGTCGTTTGTCCTAAAACAGCTAGAAATTAATAGCCTCGCTGTGTAGCAAGGAGGAGCTGCCAAGCCTAAGGCATTGAGCTAGGTGGAACAGCCCTCCACATGAAACCAAATCTATGATCGTGGCGCTACAGCTCCAGTCTCTGAGCTGTTGCTCCGTCAACTGCTGGATTTCTTTGGATCCCTGCCTACTTAGTGAGAGCGTGAAAGAGGGGAGATCTGAACCGGTGGCAGCCTGGGTCACAGTTTTGCAGACTGTGAACCAGTTCTCATGAATGGATGCTGTGAGTAAGGGTTGAGCAGCGATGCTGTTCAGTCAACTCTCTGAATGGGTGTCTATTGGGGCCAAACATACATAGGGATAGGACTAGAAATGTGCGGCAAACTGTGCATGCTCTAATTCCAGAGTTAAATTTCAGAAATTCTCCCAGCACGGCTGGAATTCAGGAGGAGTGGGAAGCAGGGCAGAGCAAACCCACAGAAGAACTATGGAGGAATGGAAGTGATGGAATATTCTTATCCCCATCATAACTTGCATTTCAAGTTTCAGGTCCTCAAGCACATAGAGATACAAGCTGCACTTGTTCCTGGGACGTTGACTACATGCTTAGTGCTGACATTTGTCAACAGTCGCCTCAGGTGGCTGATTGGGATAAGGCCCATAGCATGGGGAGAGGGGGGGCTTTCCTACTTTGCCTGTGCCAGACTTGAAGGCAACAGCCCTCCCCCCACTGTTGCTCACAGGTATTTAGTGGTATAGTGCCTCTGGCCATGGAGGATCCACATCAGCTTCATGATTCGTATCAGCTGATAGGCTCTCTGCCATAAACGTGTCCCATCTCCTTTTCAAGCCATCAAAGCTAGCTGCCATCGCCACACCTTGCAGCGATAATCCGTATGTTAATGAAGTCCTTTTGTCTGCTGTTCCGAACCTGCCAGTCAGTCGTGTCCCAGTCGCTGCCATTTTGTACCCACACTGTCCTGCAGAGGTGTTGCATCCCGGGGCGTTTGGGTCATTAAAATGGCCATGGCCAGGAAGTGGCTGCACAGAGAGGAAGACGGACACTAAACATGGCAATCCTATGTGTGTCTACTTAGTTAGAAGCAGGTCCTATTGTGTTCATTGGGGCTTGCTCTCAGTCTCAGGTAAGGGTGTATAGGATTGCAACCATCAATTCATTCAAAGCATGAATGGGGATTCTGAAAAGGTTCCTCCATTCATTCCTGGATGCATTCGTTTTGGAATGAATGGAGTGGAAATATGATGGGGTTCCCCCTTCCCTCCAAAATGTAATGCATTTGCTTAATAGATGGTCCTCAAGGGGACCTGGCACCGTAGAGCCATGAATTGGAGGTTCTTCCGGCAGATGGGTGGGTATGTACGGCAGGTCCAAAGACGTCTCATCGTGCTCCGCTGACCCTGACCCGCCGGGACAGGCCATCCAGCGTTCACCAGGGGAGGGTGACAAGCAGAATTCCAGAGCAGACACTCTGTGGCAGAGCAAGCAAAAGCCCCCCCCCCTTCCCACTGGAGCGCATCACAGGCACCAAACTCAAAACAGATGTGAGCTGCACCGCAATCGCAGTGTCGCTGCCAGCAGCTCTCAGTTGCTTTTGTGTAACTTGGAACGAATTGCGGATTGCTGAATGGAGACGAGGATGAAGATGGCGAGGAGGCACAGGGTGAACGGCCCACTGGAGGTCGAACGTGAGATGATGATGTCAGGGCTAGAGCTGAGGGCCAGTCTACCGATCCAGCTGTGGAGCGTGTGATCTCCAAGCCAGGGGGGCCTGAAGTCAGTGGCTGGAAGGAGGGCCTTGGGGATCAGCTGGAGGCTGCTGACGGAGGACTGTAGCTAGACCTGTAGCGAGGAGAATCCTCTGCTGTGGACCAGGCGAGGGCAGAAAGACAGACGTGGAGATTGTTTTTCCAGGTCTGGCCAATCTGGAGGCTTCATCCTTCCTGCCAATCACAGGGGCTGTCTTATGCAAGGTCTTCGCCAGCGTCTCTCCCCCAACTTTGCTATCTTTTTTGCTTTTTAGGGGGAGACATTTTGACGATTTGGAGAAAAGTAGTGCTATGCGCCATAAAACGACTAGCGGCCGAGTCTCCGAGGCCGGTGGGCTCCATGTTTTCCCCTGGCAGGCTGCAGAGGGAAGCAGAAAGATCCCTTGACTTCAGGATCCTTTGTGGTGTTGTTGTGTGTTGCCCTGTAGCCAGCTGGATGATCTCAGCTCTTTCTGCTCCCCCCCCCCCCCCCGCAGCTTTCCGGGGCAGGGGTTGAGGGAAATGGCTCCTGCCAGCCACAGAGGCCACCTCAGCGCACTGTAAGGACCACGCGGGACATGTGAGGGGGAACGTAAAGCCAAGCTGAAGTGTGATTTCATAAGACCACAGGGTTCCTAGTTCAAGTCCTGACACGTTTGGCATTCCGATGTAGGCTTCCTCTGAATACAAAGGCTTCCCTCAGCTATCCTGGCTCTGAGCTGCTGATTCCTCTAGGGCAGTGAATCCCACGAGTTATGCCTTCCACGAAGAATTGCTTTTCCCAAATGCTTTGTTCACTTCTATGCAGATCTCCCTGCTTACTCACGCTCTCCCCGAACATTTCCATGCAGGTGACCAATCGGGCCAAGGCTTGCTAGAGCCTTCAGCAACACGGCAGCCTCCGCTGCACGGCTGGCCCCAAACGTTTCCCTAAAAGTGACGTTTGAAGCCACTTGCAGGGGTTCCTCCTGAGCAGAAACACCCATGCATTTTCAAGGGAAGCTCAACATTTCCCCCCAAAATCCGTGAAACTTCTCAAAGGGTTTCTGCACATTCCCAATCCAGTGCTGCCCAAGGAGCACTTTTGTCTCTGCCCTGAACCAGCAGCCAACCAGCTTCTGGGTGACCCCAAGTTCTAGAATTATATGAGAGAGAGAAAACGGTCTCTCCCCCCCCCCCCAAAGCCAGGAAGTTCTTCTCTTGCAAAGGAATCCACATTGCGCCCCAGATCCATCAGCTTGTGCCACAAAACCCGTATTTGCGTTCCTTGGTTTTGCTTCTGGAACGGCTCTCCCCCTTCTCAAGGAAATGGACGCAGCTCAGTCTTGGATCCTGCAGGGGTTGCAGTTGGCAGTTCTCCTCCCAGCCGGCCGAGCTTTTGCACCCGTTAACAGAGCCTTCCCTGACCGAGTAAGTAGGCCCTTTGCCTAGGAGGGAGCCCAGGCTTCCCCAGCCTGGTAACCTGACCCTGGGATCACGGCTGTTTATTTTAGTAACACACTTCTCTGTGCTAATGTGAAAGCATGCCTCTTTTCCAAGCCCCGGTGAAACCCACTCCCCTGTCCCCTTCCTAACAGGCGGCATAATACAATGTAGCATGAAACTGCCTAATGCAGTAGAAAATTGCTAATGTAATAAAGCCGAGCCCCTTAAAAACATTACTTAAAGCGCCATTATGCGACATTTCAAGGCCTTGCCTGACCCTGTTTCCAGAAAGATGAAGCTTCCCGCAGAGGGGGGCAGGGCAGAGCAGCACCGTAGGGAGATGAGAGAGATGGCTCGTTTCAGACTCTTGGGGAAAAAAAAGTTTTGGGATCCACCCACTGGGAACGAGAGTGTTCCAATTGTTTCTATATATAATAAATATGTATTACTTATTTTATTTAGAAGATGTATACCCCACCCTTCTGCCTCCCCAGGGCCCTCAGCTTACAGCGATTATTGAAGATCTCGTTTGCCATCGTTTTCTATGTTCAAGATGATGTTTTAGCCCTAGTTATAGGTCTGGACTATTGTTTAAGGAAGACAGCAAACATTACAGGTCAGCAATGGCCAGATGAAGGCAGGAATGGGCTGTTATTGCACGTTGAACAGCGTCGCGTGACTGGGCCATTCGGGCCTTCCGAGGGAGGGAGTGCCATAGCTTGGATGCCGCTACCAAAAAGCCCCTGCCCCTTGTTGCCACCGCCACCAGTCGTGCATCCCTGATTGGTGGGACCAGAAGCAAGGCCTCCAAGGAGAAGTGAAGTGTATGGCAAATACATGTGGGAGAAGGCCATCTTTCAGGATGTTTAATTGATCACCAGAAGTCTTTAAAAAAATAGTTTGGGCAGTATTAGAAGGTAATGGTCTTATAGAAGATAATGTTGAGTTGATAAGTTGCTTATTGGCAACCTCAAAACTGAGGGTCAAACTAGAGTTGACCAAAATGGTGTCGTCACAGGTGCCCCCCCCAGTAGCGTCACTAGGACGCGCGTCACCCTGGGGCAGGGGGCGCGCGTCACCCTAGTGACGCTACGATATCGCGACACGGGGGGTGACCCGGCTCCCCCCCCCGTGTCGCCCTCCGGACGCTCCGAGGCCGGCCCGGGAGCCAGCCTCGGAGCGTCCGACCCCGTCGGCGCTCCAGGGCCTTCTGAAAGAAGGCCCAGGCAGCACGTCCACCCGGGTATTTTCCGGATTTTCGCGCATGCGCAGACCCGTTTTGAGGGCTTTTTGCCCTCAAAACGGGTCTGCGCATGCGCGAAAATCTGGGAAATACCCGGATGGACGTGCTGCCTGGGCCTGGAGCGCCGACGGGGTCGGACGCTCCGAGGCTGGCTCCCGGGCCGGCCTCGGAGCGTCCGAAGGGTGTCGCGCGTCACGGAGGTGGCGCGCGCGGGGTGCGCGTGTCACCCCGTGGCGCACGTCACCCGGGGTGCCCCGCCCACCCCGCCACGCTCCAGCGACACCCCTGCCCCCCCTAATCACTGATGATTGTAAACCCATTAAAGGTTTTAGTCCATTCCTAGATTTTCATGGTGGACTGACGATGGCAGAAACCCAAATCCTCTGGGGCAAACAGTGTCACTTCGCAACACTGCCTGAGGATTTCATACAAGCAACCGGGGGGTCACAAAAATTGAGCTGCTTGTTTTCAAGGAACACTGACATACGACTGCATCCCGCAGTGACCACTCAGATGCTCCTGGGAACCTCCCAAGAGGGCACAAAACAACCATCCTCCCCGTCTGAAATACAGTACCCCTACACATGGAGTCTCAGTTTAGCCATAACCATTGAGAGGGTTATCTTTCGTGGCTTTGCTGAATCTCCTTTTAGAAGCACTTAAGCCAGTGGTTGTTGCCACATCTTATGGCCACAGACTCCATAAATTCTGCTTTGTGCAACGAAGTTCTTTCTTTGTCTAGAATCTGTGGCCAACCACAGACCTATAAGAAAACTTCTCTGTCTAGTTTCTCCACAGTGTGTCCATACGTATGAACCTCTGCCGTGTCTCTCCGTAATCTAACCAAAGAAAAGCCCCAAACACTTTTTGCCTGACCTCATAGGGAGAATCAGATGCAGCAGGTCTGGAATAGACCTCTCTCAGCCTTTAGGGGAAGGACTGTAGGTGAGTGGTCGCGCTCCTGTTTTGCACGCAAAGGGTCCCAATTTCACTCCCTGGCAGTGTCTCTAGGTCGGCCTCGGAAAGAACCTTTTCTGAGACCCTGGAGAGTCGCTGCCAGTCTGGGCTGACAATATTGAATTTGACGGAGCAATGGTTTGGCTCAGTATACGGCAGCTACCAATGTCGAACAGCCAGAGAAAATGGGAAAATATCAAAATTCTTCTACGCCGGGCATGCAAACGCAAGCACATCATTCCTGTTACTCCAGAGCATAACCTCAAGCAGTTTCTCCCCTCGCTGACAGGATCAAAGCCCTCCAACAAAAACACGGTGAACTCAATACATCTCTCCACCAGGCTGATAGTCACAGATAATATACGTTCTGTAACCCAAACCCCTTTTTCTGCTGGGTTTTTCTTTTCTTCTTGTTGTCGACGTAACCCAATCCCCTTGTCTGTGTCTCCCACCCCTCACTCTCAGCCAGCCCCCGTGACCCCGCCACAGTGAAGGAACCGGACAGTAGAAAAACATGTCAAATATGAGAACTGGGCAAGCGGAGGGCAAACATGACCCCTCCAGCTCCCAGGCTGAGAGCCTGTCGAGGCAGCGGAGTCAGCGCGAAAGGGAAGCCGAGAGCGAGGACACCTCCCGGCACATGACACGGGAGGCTGGGCCTCCTTGGTCCTCAAGTGTTTTGTTTTAATCATGGCGAGAAGCGCTGGCGCAGCGCTGCGTGAGCTGGCCTCAGGAACCGTGAGCGAGGAGGGCTTTCTCAAAACAGCGAGGAAAAACAAAGTCAGCAAAGGAGAGAGAACCAGGCCAGCAAATTCTCTCTTTGTTTTTCTATCTGTCCCTCCAGCAGGAAATGTGGAGGATCCTGAGAAAATTAATTCGCCTGGGAGTGGATGTCCTGGTCGCGATGTTCTGCTTGACACTGCGTCACTCAGAAAGTGATGCACATGCAAAATGTCCTAGTCTTGACCTGGCTCCAGTTTCCCTATGAAGGGAAAGTACCTGTCTTCTGCTCCATTTCCCTGGGAAATGCTGGTCCCTGTAGGGGGGAAGGGGATCGATCCACTCGGAGAGACATCTGAACAACCTGACTGCAGCCAGTGGCAACTGGACAGGATGTCACTTGAGTGTGTCAGCTGGTCTCAGGAAAAAAGGCTCAACAGGGCAGCCCAAGACCTTCTGGTGGGGCATCAAATGGGAACAGCCATCTCTCTTCCTTGGCCTCCAGCACTCACTGGTTTTGAAAAGGAAGAGTGGAATAAGGCAAAAGGTTTTTCCAGGAGACAGTCTAGCCCACCACTCTCCTCTCCTCTGCTTCTGCTCCACCCTGCTTCTTCCTTTTCAAAGCCAGTGAGCAGATAATAAATTAATATTCATGCAATCTTAATTAATCAGTGCACGTTCATAGGTCTTTGCCTCATGGTGCCGCCACGTCACATTGCACCCTGACGCACCCTGACTACACCAGAGCTGCTTCTTACACATCAGGTTGTGGTGCAGGCGGGCGGAGGGGGCTGTGTGTAGGCAGCAGGCAGGCTGGCGAGAGGGCTGCATGTACCAAGCGGCGCCTGAGGCGCCTGGAGACTTGGGCATGTGATAAATCTGAGCTCCAACTTGAGAACCTTGAATCTCAGCCATTTTCACAGACTAAACAATCGATTGTGGATTGGCTAAAAATAACTCGGTTCTGATTGGCTAAAAAAATCTCTCAGTTCCAATTGGCCAACACTTCATTTTGTGTTCTACCCCCACTGCACCCCCCACTGCAGCCTCTCATTGGCCAAAGTTCAATTTTTCCAACTTAGCCCCACGTAGAGCACGCTGCCGTTGTCTGAACATGAGATGAACAAGGCATGACCTGTGTCTCGGGTAGGGGGCGTTGCTGGCGCACTAGATGGAGATGGTTGCTGTGGATGGCACAGAGGCAGCAGCAGGTAGGCACACAGCAGGCTGAGGATACCCCAGCCAGTCTGCCACCTCCTACCAACCTGTCTCACCACACCGTATTAGCGGGCCAACAACCACACACACACACACACACACACACACACACACAAACTTTTCACTTGGCATTCCTAACCTTGTAATACATTATAGTGGCAAGAAATGTAAACAATTAAGAAAAAAGACACATCTGTACTGAGCAAGATTATTCTCTTCTGGTCCCCCATCTAATGAGCTGCGGCACATAGGCAGATGCACAAATGCTGAGGCCCAAGTGTGTTAGCAGCATTTCTCTCCCCCCCCCCCCTTCTAGAGTTGTGTGTGGTGGAAACTGCTAGCTTATACCTATTTTAAACACAAGTGTAATGGTTTATGGCCCATGGAGGGATAATTACAAAGTACAGAATCACAGATTTTTATAGCAGTCTTTTTCCCAGGGGTGCAGTTAGGGAAACAGTATGTGTCACGTAGCCAATTTAGATAATGATTGTGATAAAGATGAACGGAATTGTTTATTATAAGTAATTGGGTCGGCCATGCACCCTATGACACAGATACGCACAGAAGCTGAAGAACGCAGGAAACAATGGTTAGATCCCATCCTTGCATGCATTGTGTGCGCGTGCACACACACCCATCACCTTTAAAAATATATATTGGCACAAGTGCTATCTCTCTCAAAGGGTGAGGAGAACCTCCCAAAGGAGAGGGAAATAGTTATTTGGAGAAATCAAGCTTCCTCCCTCCCTAGTTTCTGAGAGTCTTGGCTGGGTCTAAAGATGGAGTATCACCGCACTCTCTGCGTTTCCCAGAATTTTCTTGTACTGTACACGTTTATCATCTCTGGATGACTTGTGTGTGTGAAATGACTGCTGCACTTGTGGTGATGGGCACACTCCGACTATGAAGCACATTCCTTTTGGATGGAAGAAATTTGCATGCTTAGCAAGATCAGGGGATACAGTCTCCTTGGACTGTACCACTTTGAGCAGCAGAGGAGAGGGAGAAATTGCATTTCTGAACGGTCTCCCGTGTCAACAACTCCTTTTGGATAGAAAACTAGAATACATCAAGGAGAGAGGTTGTAGCTTAGCTCTTTCACTGAGGTGCTAGTTTTCTACATGCAGGAAGGTCATTTTGTGGTGGAAATGTGATTTCGCCCCCCTACCTAAAGAACAAAGTGCAACAAGCCTGGAAAAAAAACCTCTTTCGCTGAATTCTTCTGAGTGTTGCTGATGTGGTCTGTCTTGTTTTGTCTCTCTTTTTTTCTTTTTCAAAAAGAAAATTTGCTAGATGGAGATTCTCTCTTCTTCAGAGGCAGTTGAATACCCGTGGCTGGGGAGAGGGGGTGGTAGCAGTCTTTGTGACCTGCTTGCTGCTTCCCACAGGGGCCAACCACGGAAGCCCACAAAGTACTGGATTTAATGGACTTGTGTGCGCGCCTCGATGAATCAGAGGACTGTAGGTTTTTGCATGATGCATCAAATAATGTGCGGAACACAAAGACGGCGAATGCAGGGAGGGAGGGTTGGTCCCCAGTTCCACACCAGGTGAAACGTGAAGTGGATTTCAGGGGGGCCCTAGTCCTAAACAGAAGCACCTGAGCATTTTCAGGAGCGTCTCAACGAATCTCTCTGAGTGAAATTTCTCCGCGGTCTCTTCTTGCGCATCCTTCTCCTTTTTGTGCTGGCCACTTGATGAAGGAGCCTCTTGCAAATGCTGCTTTCTCTTCACCGGAGGCATGATGAGGTGATGTGTTGAGTCTCTTATCTCTCTTGAGATAAGATGAAATCCTTCAGTCTTGAGTGGAGCATTTTGTCTAAGAGTGATTAGTCTATGACGAGATGAGTTTTCGGCCCTGTAAGCCTTAATCAATCACCAGGTGAAGCAGCACAGGCCTAATTATCGGGTAATTGCCAGGGTGAGCCATCACCGGCCTTTTCGTGACAGGTTTTCCACAAGTATTGGAGACAATCCGGATCCGGTTTAAAAATGAACCCATTTCTGCCAAAGAATGGGGTGGGAATGGGGATGGGGTTGTAAGAGGAGCGAGAGGGGAGACATAAAATCAGTGACAAATTTCCCTTTCAATTCTTGGTTCCAGTGTAGCTCCAGGACCATCACACCACCGAGAGCTCGGTGTGGCGGACGCAAAAGCTGTGGAAGAACAAAGCGCATAATCTCATGCGCTGAATTGAATGCCCCTCTCTTTGCTCTTCTTTGCGGCTTTCCTTGAGAAATTACTCGGACTAATCAGAAAATGCTGTTGCTGTGCCGCCAACAAAAATATCATAAAATAGAAGCAGGTTACACAAACTAATTCTTGTTGTTCTGTCAAGAGTTTTTCTCTCCTTTCCTGCTGTCCTAGGGCGTTTTCGCACCAATTAAATCAGAGGGTTTGGAGGAGGGAAGGGAGCCCATTTGCAAGATGGGGGGGGGAGAGATTTGTTTACATCGGCATCGCAAGCTCACCAAATGCCAAATGTATGTTTTAAGTTAATTGCTACAGCAGGCCTCTGTTTCTCATGACTGAGATAGTTTCCAACTGCTGAAACTTGCTGTTCATCGATGCCATGTTTTCCTGCGCTTGCACACTCTACAAAAAAAAATACTAAAAAAAATAAATAAAAATTCCAAGATAATTATGGGCCATTAGTGCCTGCTGGAGGTTGTTTTATTAATGGAGCCTGGATATTGTGACGATCGGGGCTTTAAAAATGCATGGATAACTTTAGACAGACTGCTTTGGCATTTCCCTTTGCATTCTTTTTTTCCTTCAAAAGAAAAGATTAAAACAAAAAAAAAGATAGATAAATATGAGTGATTTGCACTTTAAAACTCAGGCCCTGAAAATTGCGATGGCTTGACGAACAGGGCAGAAGACCAGGTGCGGGGGGAGGGGAGTGAATGGTTTAAGTAATTGACTGCAATCAACTTTGAAACAAATCCTTTATATGACCTGTTTAGCTGTACAAGCTAATGAGTTTGCAGTGGCCAGGGCTAGAATCGTACCAAGCGGCTTTTTGCTGAGTCAGACCCTGGGTCCCTTTTGTCTTGCTCTGTACTGTATTGTCTCAAGACACTGACTGGCAGCAGCTCTCCAGGGTTTGTTATACAAGCAGCTCTGGCCTCCAGATTTCTGTGACATCACAGCAGCACAGCCAATGGTGATAGAGGACTGACAAAATGCAAACTGTAGTCACAGACTTGCGTACTTGTAAACATTACAGTGTAGAGTGCTGGGTTGTCCCCTTCTAGTTTGAGAGCATCCTATCTAATTCACAGCTTAATTCCAGCAAAGTTGCTGGTGTTTGCATATCTTGGTATTGTTAGGGTTGTTGTTCTTAAAAACGTTTATGTACCATTTTCAACCAACAAAAGTTCACAAAGCAAAATACGAGGAATCTTAAATAATCTTAAACATAATCTTAAAACAAACAAGTCAGAAAAGGGACACAAGCAAACAGCTGCTGGAAAAGAGGGTAGAATAGTTGAAAAGCTCTCCTTCTGCTAAATATAAGAGAACCGCCACTGAAAAGGGCCTCTTTGCCCAGTTAGCAGGGATTTGTTTATTTTATTTATTTATTTACAATATTTTTATCCCGCCTTTCTCCCTGAAGGGACCCAAGGCGACTTACAACAGAAAAAAAAGAAAATACAATACAAAAAATACAATACAAAAATAATCACATTTTAAAATAGTAAGAAACAATTAATGAAAATTAATAAAAACAGTATCTAAAAATTGATTAAAAAGATCATTGCTACAATTAAAACAAGAGCATAAAAACAGCAGCACCCCACCTGTACCAGCAAGATGTTTAAAAAAGGCAAGGGCTCAGAAGGCTTCTTTGAACAAGAAGGTTTTTAGGCCTCGCCGGAAAATGTCCAAGGAGGGAGCAGTTCGTAAGTCAAAGGGGAGGGAATTCCATAAGGTTGATGCCACTACTGAGAAGTGGCCGCCACCCCTGTTTCTGACCGCCACCCCTCGCCCCTCCCTGGGCAACGGCACCCACAAAAGGGCCCCGCAAAAGGGATCATGTGTTAGATATATACAAATATATACGGTATCTCATATTGACCGAGAGACTGAAACTAGGGAAATCCTGAGTTGAATCTCAATCTCACCTCTGCCATGAACTCATTGTGACTCATATGTCCTATGCATATCTACTCAGAAGTAAGTTCAATTATAGTCAATGGGGCTTACTCTCAGGAAAGTGTGCATAGGATTGCAGACTGTGTGTCCTTAGGCAAGCCACTCCCTCTCATCCTCAGTTTTCCCCATCTGCAGTAAGAGGACAAAAATACCTTATTGTAAAGAAATAGCATCTCTACAGTGTTTTCTGAGCATGCAAAGCTCTTCGTATATACTAATTCTTATTATATGTATGTGTGGGGAGAGAGGTTTGGCCTTTTGGAACGGGGGGGGGGATCATACGAAGAAGTCTGACTACTTGGAGATGGAGGCACTTTATGGACCTTCCCCAACCAACAGTGAGAGAGCTTTTCAGGGTCAGCTGGACCGGTGACAATCAAAAGCCCGAGGCCCTTCTTGGTCTGAAGAGCCCTTGATAAGCTCTAGTGACTTGTAACAAATAGGCAGCCATGATGGATGAGCTGCGGTAAGGTTAGATGAGGAGGATAACTGCTTGTTGAAAGACATCTCTTCCATGCACCCCGAGGCACTCCCTTATTATAGGAAAGCAAGAGAAAGGACAGTCGGAGGTTGGTGGCCTGAGAATATAACCGCACACTGCCGCCACCGGTTGTACCAAGTCCCGGAGCTCAGCTGCTCAGCTTGGTTGAAAAGCTGCCCTTCCCAGTGAGAATCGGTGAATAAGAAAAGAGCCATTGCAAGGCAACGGATGACAAAATCATTCAGCAAAGTGGCTGCAAGGAAATGAAGGGCTGAGCGAGAGGGAGGGGGCCAAGGGCTGTTCACCCTCCACCCCACCCCCACCCATGCTGGCTTCTTTCCAGTTTCAAACCCCAACTGAGAGGAAGGGGAAGGTCACAGATTTTGTTGTGGGGCTCTGCAACTTTGTGTCGGAGGATTCCCCTGAACTGCATTATTCCCCTTAGGAACTGCATTAGCGGGTGACACTGCTCTCCTCTGCTACATTTAGGAAGCCATCTCAGGATCCCTACTAGAGAATGCTCAGCACCCTCACCAAACTGCAATTCCCAGAATTCTTTGAGGGAAAACCTCAAGATGGTATAAAACAGGAACGGTTGTAATGTAGACTGTAGGGATGTGGAGGACCCCCCCCCTCCCCAAGTTGTCTTCTAGAAACCTGTTTGGCCTCCCTTGAAAACTCTCTGATGTTTCTCCTTGGGAGGAACCTTAAAATTTGCTTGGAATTTCTTCTTCTTCTTTTGGTGCCCAACCCTGGCAGACCAAGCCTGTGAGTGTATTGGGGGATGTTGAGACTTGCAGCAAGATTTGGCTCTCTCCACCATGCCTTGCTTGTAAGCATCCAGACTCATTTGGTGGGCTGGTGTTGGAAACAGAATGCTGGACTAGATGATGTGAACCACTGGGATCAAGTTGAGCTTCTAATGCCTATGGTGTTGTTCCCCAGTCTTCTGTTTCCACCGTATGCTGCAAGAATAGTTGATTATGATAGTTTCCATGACAGAAACTGAATGGGCAAGAGGAATGGCTCCACAGGTGAGGCCTACTGGGGCACGTGCTGCTGGGGCCCTATCCCTGAAAAGCACCAGACCCATGACCAGTCAATGCCTGCTTCCCAACACTGCCCAGTAAGGCAGGGCCTACAGGGTGCTTAACAGGCAATTGTGGCATTTTCTTCCCTTAGTGCCCTTTGAAGGTTCTCAGATGCGTGTGTTGGGGACAGGGGTATCTGGGCATTGTTAAGTAGTGCCAGGACAAGATGGCCCACCGCCGCTGCTGCATGCTCCCTGTTTCTTCCCATAGAGCCCTGGGTCAAAGTGAGAGACTTAGGAGGAGGTGATGGGGAGCAAGCATCAGCAAGGGGCACGGGTCCTCCCTCCTCCCTCTACCGCCTGCAGCGACATGGTGCTGATGAAACAAGACTGTCCCCTGGCCATTGCTTGGCTTCTTTTCCGGTTTGGGCGCCACTGATGGTGTCTGGCTGGGAAGCGAACTGGAACTTGGGCAGCGGATGGGCGAAAGTCCTTCTTTGCCTCTGTCGCTGTGGGTGGGGAGGGGATAGCTGGCACCCAGAGTATTTTGCCAAGCATGGGAGGAGCATGCCATTGGGGGACGCTTGCAGCCCTTGTGCTCCGAGCTCCCCCAAAAGCTGGAGCCGCCACTGACAGGCGAAGGGAGCAATTTTATTTCTTCATCTCATCGGGGCAGGGGGTGGACGGGGGGAGGCTGGCGGCGACGTCTTTCACTTATGGCCCGATTTTGATTCCAATGACAGCAAAATGACGGCCCATATTTTTATGAGAAAAACAATAAATAGAGCATAATGGCGAACTGAGAGTTTACATTCCCAGTGGAAAGGATACATCTGTTAAGATGAGTTTCATTAAAACCTTAACCGAAACAGACGGGCACATGTTCAAATTGATTCCATCTTTGCACGGGGTGCTCTTGGAGACGGACGTTCTGAAGCCTTTCTTTTTTGTTTGAGACACACACACACACACACACACTCACACACACACAACCACCATTGCTTGGAAGGAGCCTTCCTCTCTGCGGGTCAACGTTTCACCCTCTCAATTGGATTTGGGATCTACTAATTAGATATAATTCATTAGCAGTGAAAATGAGATCGGAAATCAAGGGCTGCCCTTCAGAATACAGAGGGGGTCTCTCGTCCTCATCCATCATGGTTTTAAGTAACCAATTTAAAGACAGACGAATGCATAAGCGGCATTATTACCTTGTCATAACTAGTTAGGAAGAAAGACCTGGAAGGAGCTGGCGTTATAAATGGTTTTTATCGCATTACTTTGCAGTTATCTGTCAGCCCCTTTGCTTAAGATGAATGCGGGACAAATAATCACATTATAGCACTGAGATGCAGAAAAGGAGGAGGGGATGGTGGTGGTTGTGTTAATTGCGGTGGAGGGGGAAAGGAATCTTTGCCATCTCTATACACTCTTTGGATATATAGACCAGTGATCACAGGCGTCCTTTGGGGCAGAGGAAAGGAGCTGGTGTTGCAGAAGTTATTTTGGTACCTGGTTTTCCCAAAACCTGACAGAAACAAAACATTTGAATTAGGGACAATCTCCTCCTCAGATCTCAGTGTGCCAGCCCTGAGTTTTATCCATTTTCTGAGAACTAAACCCAAGGCAGACTAAGTTGACACATCACACCCGTGTCTTGACTGTAGCACTACTGACTGCAGGTGATTGGCTCGTCAGACAAAGCATGATGTCTAGAAACCTCCTGAGAAATCCCATTTGTCTTATAGAAACTCATTTGGATTCCCTTGGAAACTCTGAGATGTTTCTTGTTGAGAAGACCCTTGACATGCAAAGCGAATTTCACTTTTGGTGCACCTCTGGTCTCTGGAGAAATTTCGCTTGTCTTTGGAACCCTGACATTCAACATGTTATTATTGCCTCTAGCCTAACAAAACAAGGAGATGAAGTGGTAAACTTATGTTTGAAGGATTGTACCACCCCAGACTGCCAACAGGAGCTAAAATGGTTGAATGTTCCTTCAAACCAAGAGCTTCTCTGCACTTTGAAAACAAGCATGTCGGGGGAAACTGTTCTTACCGTCCACTTGGCATACTCATTTTTACATGCAGAAATTTTCTGTTGTATGAAGGAGAATTCAATCTTGTGAGCCAGCCTGAAGTCATATTGAAGACACACAGGTTTGCCATCTCAACTGCTGTTGCTGAAAATGACTCCTAAGTCCAGGGACTCCAGGGTCTCTGTGTTCTTCACACTCTCCTTTGAAGGTATCACCAGTTCAATTTTCTGCTGATTTTCCACCCTACATTTTTAGCCTGTTCATTGGGGAGGAGCACTACCCCTTGAGCCATTGCTTCTCTCCCATCAACATACGTTCATCACCTCATTGGATAGGCTTGCAAGCAGGAAGCTCCTAGAATGACCCATCTTTGTTTATTGTGACCTTAAACTATGACTTCATTGGATCCCTTCAGTACTAAAATTTTAAACTATGGTTGGGCTCTTGTCTAGACCTTGGGGACAACATGGTCTTGGATGAATATGAATCCGATCCCTTTGCCCGCAGTGGTTAGGATGCAGAACTCCCTTGTGGATGTGCCGTCGTCGTTAGGACTGATTTGTACATGGTTTGCTCTCCCGTCACTTGGATGGCTGGACTCCTAGTTAAACTTGTGAATGGCTTCCATTGCTGATTATTGCATGTGTGGAAATGGGAGAGGACACAAAGCCTGTGTTGTTCAATGGATAATGGCTGTGTCACATCATGTGCAAGTCATGACTCAATCGGAGATGACCATGCATGTGTGAATGCAAGTGGAAGAACCAGAGTGGATTCAAGTCGTTTGTTTTTCAGTGTGAGTGAGTGTGATGTTTCCGGCTGCTAAATTTTGTTGGGGTATCTGTGTGGCTCTGGTCTCTGGAACAATTCAACATATGTTCAGAATGTAACCAAGGTGGATGATGTCTTAAAAATGGTGTCTTAGTGTTGGGGAGGGACACGGGGAGAGAGGAAAACCAGTCCTGTGACAGCACCACTGGCCAATTACGGAAAAGGCTGCACTGCTCTTCACATTTACTCAAGAGTGTATCCATCGAAATAGGCAGCGCTCCCTTCTAGGTAAACCTGCAGAAGGTGAGGCCGCATAGGTTGTTGGGCTACCTGGTGATTGATATCAGCTGCAGCAACCTACAGTGACATCTCTGCCCACGATAGGATCATAAGACCTCCAGGATGGCTGCCAAGATCACCGCTTTGTGTGGTATCATTGTGTAAGCTTAGTATTCAGATTTATATCAAGGACGTGCCCATCAAGTTGCAGCCTTTGGGGCCTGTTCGCATAGCCATCAAATTAATTTCTCCAAAGCTTAGACTGTGGTGTTCAACATATACATGAGGTTGTAATGCAAAGTTCATCATGGATGATTATTTGGGATGGTTCTCCAAGACTTCATTTTTAACTAGGCAAAGCACTGAGTTTCTTTCTTTTTTTTTTTTGTCCACCTCCACGTTCTCCACTCTACCTTTGCATGTCTTAAGTGAAAAATGTCGCACTTTCCACCCATCAGCAGGTGGGTACCAGTTCGCTAATGATCCATTTGCCCCTTTGATCCTCACCCGTGAACCAATGATTTAAAATTATGCTGTCTTTTTCCTCAGGGAGAGGGAAAGAAATGGCATGCCGTTGTTTTTCCCCACTCACTCGGCGATGTTTAGAAGGAGTGTTTTGAACAAGCCTCCCTTTTGCTCAGTCTCTGCTTTTCTCTTCCCCTCCAATGCAAAAGTTTGACAAACGGTTTCACGTTCATCTACCGAACCTAATGAACAACGCCCCGACGCCACATGGCACTTGTCTGCTTTATTGGGGGATCTGAACACGCTTTAATTGTAGCGTTACTTATGTGATGGAAATGTTGCTCTCGGAGGGATCGTTTGAATGAAAAATAACATACCAGGCTGTTGAGGGCAGGGGCACAGAGAGAGAGAGAGAGAGAGAGAGAGAGAGAGAGAGAGAGAGAGAGAGAGAGAGAGAGAGAGATCAGTGTACTAAATTATGGTTTAATAATTATTTCTTGAATTGCATTGGATTTGCAAGTGGAGTGGAGGCACTTCTGGAAAATAAGATTTAAGAAAATCTGGCCTGGAGCAAGGCTGGTGGGGCATCTTGCCGCCTTTGTGGTGTGTGTGTGTGTGTGTGTGTGTGTGTGTGTGTGTGTGTGTGTGTGTGTGTGTGTTCATTTGTTTTGCAAGTGATGCTGGTGGTAGGATGCAGGGGGCACCGCAACTGGGAATTGAGCTACTGGGAGGACAAGTTGCCCAGAAGGCACATCAGGGAAATAAAAGGCGACAAGATGCCTGGGGCTCAGTTGTGGATTGGGTCACGTGGCGGGGGGGCTGCTGGTTCTATTGACGGAATTACCCAGCAACCTGCCGCCTTGGCAAATGTTACACCTGGGAGATTTTTCTCCCATTCAAGTGAGAGGTGGGAGACCTTCTGCCCCTTGGTTTGGAGCTGGTGCCTGAGGCAGTGGGACGCGGGTTGGGACGAGACCCCCTTCTCTTGCCTCGCCGGTGGCAACCTGAACGTTGAATATCATCTTCATTATTCATCCGGCCGCACTCGAAACAGCTGGTCTTCAAGGGAAATTACCTAATGAATCAACAATAAGGCTATTGTGTAGGCGTGACATTTGTGATAATATATTAATGCCTCTGAGAGGCTGGCTCCCCTTGTCTGGTTTCGGTGCATTAAGCAGTGTTCAGATGCTGCTTTACATAACTGAGAATGAGGTTGAGGTGGAGATCGTCACACACAAGCACCCCGTCCGTCCCGTCCCCGTCCCCCCATTTAGAAGCAACACGATTTCTTTTCCTTTCTCTCCATCCTCACCCTGTTTCGCTCCAGACAGTCCAAGCACAGAATTTCTGGGTAAAACCGGCCAGGGTGTTGATGGCAGCAGGGGAGAAAAGGGTTGTTTCTTTTTGCCTTCGCTTCGCATTTGCAACGACCGCCTTTGTGTCATATTTATCTTCAAATTAAATGTGGAATTTAAATATTTTTCAAAAGGCAAATGTAAACAAGGCCTGCGAGCATTCCTTCTCTTTTCTGTTTGTTTCATTTGGAGAAAGGGAGATCATATGGATTTGTCCGCCAAATCCGCGCCTGCGCTCCAAGGAGTCTGTTTTCCCCCAGAAGCAATTCCAAATGATAACATGAAGCTAATCCATTCCTCACTTTCCCCAACCATTGGGACATGCCTTCTATATTTTAAAACGGTAATCTTTGAAGCATGGCTTGCAATTGCCCAGGCATTTGTAAGCAGGCTCTTGCGTGCGTTTTAGAACAGGTAGCAACTGACATGTGCTATTTTGAAAAGGAGATGCATCACATAATTGGCGTCACAATTCAACAACAACAACCCCAAAAAGGATGGATTTATGACTGCTTGATCTTTCTCTTGGTTGGTTGAAGAGGGCGAACGCAGTATCGTTGTCTCTGTAGAAGATTTCTGGTTCTTTAACTCCCCCGAATATTGTGGAACCAGTTTCTTAACAGTGCAATCCTATATATATATATATATATATATATATATATATATATATATATATATATATATATATATATATATATATATATATATATATATATATATATATATATCTCCCTCACATATATGTGTGTGTGTGTGTTTTACCTGGGAGTAAGCCCCACTGAACCCAGTGGGACTTCTGTCTGAACAATGTGTATAGGATTTCAGCCTTAGGGTGGAACACTGAGTCTTTTCATAACCACCTTGAAAAAGTCAAAAAGGACAAGAGAGGGAAAGAGAGAGAACAAGCCAGATATCTTGGGGGCAAAATGCATACTTTGGTTCCCCAAGATTGCTTTATTCGTATTCGCAAAGCAGACAAGTAGGAAGTCTGTATTCCTATGCAAGGGGACATGAAAACGAGATCTAAGGCAGAGGAAGCAAGTTTCAGCAAGCAGTTCACTTTTCAGGTTGTTGGGGCCATTGTTGCATGCACTTTTTCCTCCTTCAGCGCTGCTGGTTCCTTTTTCAAAATCTTGAAGCCGGGCTCCCTTTCGTCAGTCAGCATCGGACCTGATGTCCTGGCTATGTCTTTGTTTAGTGTAAATATAAATAGATAAGATATCAGCCTTGTGATATCGCCCCTAATGGGGCCTGTCCTTACAGTGGTGCATGCTGTGAACCAAAAGTGATCTCTGAGCCCGTTTAGGGGTCTTAACAAGGAAGTTGTGGGCTGAAAAGCGATTGACAGAGCAGGGGACATGGAGGAGAGGACAGGTGGGCAGGGTGTGGAAAGCAGGTGGAGGAAACTGGCTGGCTCATTCCACCAAGAAAGTGGTCATGTGAAACCTGATCAGGTGACTTGTCTGGAATCATGAAGACGCATCAGGTGTAGGTTTATTCATTTATCTTGGCATTTGTATGCTGCTGAAACAGCAAGAATCCTTTTCCAGAGCCAGCCAAACCATGTGCTTCTCGAAATGAACACATCTTGTCCTGGCATCTAAAAGCTGTGAGAAAAGGGGACAATCTGATTTTCCTGGGGCAAGGAGTTCCGCAACTTCAGTGTGGGCAGATTGGCCAAGCTCTGAACAACATTGACTTGAAGGATTCCCTCCTGCATGAGCCTAACGTATTGGCTTAGTACTATTTCTCTTCCTGGTGTCAGGCTGACACTATGTCTAGAGAGGAAGTTTTGCAATTGGAGCAGTGTGCAGTGCTCCAAAAAGCCCTTCTGAATTAGGCCCGAGAAGACCCATCTAGTCCACCATCCTGTTTCCCACAGTGACCCACCAGGTGCCTCTGGGAAGCCCACGAGAGCAGAGAAAACCATACCTCTTTCCCCCCATTGCTTCCCTGTAACTGGTATCCAGAGGCACACTGCCACTGGTCCTGGGGAGGTAGCCCATAGCCATCATCATGACTAGTCGCCATTGATAGAGCTGTCCTCCATTAAAAGGGGGCTTGACCAATTCAAGATGGGGACCATCACCATGTCTTGTGGCAACAAATTCCACAGGTTAATGACATGCTGTATGAAAAAGTACCTCCTTTAGTCTGTCCCGAATCTCCTGCCACTGAGTTTCACTGGATGACCAGTGAAATTGGGAGAGAGGGAGGAAAACTACTCTCTCTTCGCACCATGCGTAATTTTAGAAACCTCAATCACATCCCCCCTTTCCTCACCTTTTTTCCAAGCTTAAAAGCCCCAAGTGTCGTAGCCTTTCCTTGTAAGGAAGGAGCTCCAGCCCTCTGATCATTTTGACTGTCCTCTTTTACATCTTTTCCAGTTCTACAAATATCCTCCTTGGGCTGTGGCAACCATAGCCGTACACAGTATAATGCGGCTGCACCAGAGAGATTTTGCTTATCATTTTGCTACCTACCACCTATATCGGAGGTGGTAGAACTAGCAGCACGCACTAAGTTTTGAATGGAAGTGTGGGACAGCAGAGGTTGCCCTCCAAGACTTGGGTTCAGATTTAAGATCTGTGAGCTCAGCTGAAGGTGGGCCACCAAAACCTCAAATGGGGCAACTACTGGACCATCTGCATGCAAAACCGCTGTGCTATGATGAGTCCTACCCTACTAGTGGAGCCTATATAGTCCCCTCCTCCTGTCTACCTTCCAAGGTTTGGGGCATCATTCGCAGCCCTACGTGGTTCTAGCTCTCCCCTTTTATTATCCCTTATTATTTTATGATGAAACAATAGCAAGTGGTGGGAAGAAAAATGCGTCACCGGCATCTCTTGGTTGACCAGGTTCGGTGGCAGAAATGCGAGGACAGGGCTTGAAACGGCGGCCTCCTCCGTTGAGGCCCTTCAGTTTCCAGCACCAGCCCTGGAGGCGCGAGGCCTAGTGGGTTGCCAGGGTGACAAATTCTCCTCACTTCTTCAAAGTGAACGACATATTTGTTTTGCTGGCACAACTTTGTACCACAAAAGCTTTCTCACTGGTCTCTCTGTCTCCTTTGAGGGGGGGGGGCTTCCTCCTTTGGGGGGGGGCTTCCTAACACCTGCCAATCTGTACTTTGTCTCTTAAGAAGTCTCCTGCTGATCAGAAATTCAAATATTTTTTTTCCCTTTGCTAATCTCTGTTGTAATCTGGAGGACATTGGGGCTTTTCATGCTTTCAGGTTAAATCGTTTTCCTTTAGACATTCCGTACACACATATACAGCCGGATTTTGGGATAGGCGACCCAGGCTTGGGGGAGGGGAGACCTAAGCAGGCATTTCAGTTATTCCTAACGTTAAAAAGGCTTCTATAAATTTGGAGGAAAAATAATGGTTTTTATTAGTTTAAATATGGCACATATAAATCTAGGTTTATAAATCCGTGCATGCAAATTTATTGTCTTTCTTGGGAAGGATAAATCACGCATACAAATAGCGCATGGAAGTTGTGAATGGAGCTACAGCTGCAATTAAAAAGATGAAGTTAGTTGAACAAATGGAGGGGACTCCAAAGTCGCTCCTCACCAGGCGGGGTGCCATCAGACCTGATCTCATCCTTTGCGTAGGTTGTCACCATCCATCCTCTGTTCCCTTATTCCATCACTGATTTCTTCTCTTTCTCTGCTCCAGAGTTGAGAGAAAGAAGAGTACATTCCCACTTAAAGGGGAAAAAAATCCAATCGTTTGATTTCTTTCTCTGGTAGGAAATAGGCCCAGTCTTGCAGGGCAGTTAGAGCATTAGACTTTGGTGCCGACTGACCAGGGAACTTGCATTCAAATCCCCAAAGCTTGCTGGGTGACCTTGCGCCAGCCACAACCTCACCATCACACCTTCCATCTAGGGCTGTTGTAGAGAATGAAAAGTGTGTCCCTGTGTGTTGCCCTGATCACCTTGGCGGACAAGTGGGATGCAAACTGGATTCCTGGATTCCCAGGTAGCGGCTGTGGCCAGGGGGGCTTTTGCCCAGCTGCGACCGTACTTGGATCGTGCAGACCTGGCCACAGTGACTCATGCCCTAGTGACATCTAGACTAGATTACTGCAATGCGCTCTACGTGGGGCTGTCTTTGAAGACTGTTCGGAAACTGCAACTAGTGCAGAATGTGGCGGCCCGGGTGGTTGCCGGGGCTTGTCGGTTCGACTCAGTCGGACTGTTGCTTTGGCGGCTACACTGGCTACCGGTTCGTTTCCGGGCACAATTCAAAGTGCTAGTTTTGACTTTTAAAGCCCTTAACGGCTCAGGTCCAGGGTATTTGAGGGACCGCTTCCTTCCTTATTATCCGACCTGTACTCTGAGGTCATCAGGGGGGGCCCTGTTGACCGTGCCGCCATTGGCGGAAGTGAGGGGGATGGCGGCGTGGAGTAGGGCCTTCTCGGCGGTGGTGCCCCAATTGTGGAATTCCCTCCCCTTGGAATTAAGAACAACTCCCTCTTTAGAGGCCTTTCGGCGGGGCCTTAAGACGTTTTTATTCAGGACTGCTTTTAATGTCTGCCATGGTGGGCTGACCTTTTAACAAATGGTTTTAATATATGTAAATGCTGGTGACCCACTGGAGTTGTTTATTTTTAATCTTAAGTGTTTTAATTAATTATTTTAATGTGTTTAATTAATTGTTTTAATGTGTTTATATGTATTTTAATATGTTGTAAGCCGCCTTGAGTGCCCTCGGGAGAAAGGCGGGCTACAAATTCCTAAAATAAATAAATAAATAAACACAAAGATCATATAAAGTATGTTGCCATATTTGACTTCAGCCACTTTTGCACCGCGAGAGAAGATGGTGTGTTAAAAGTTGCTCTCAAACGAGACATTATTTAATTGAAACAAACAATGATATCATCATCATTATGGGAGGTTAGACCTGACCGCCATCTATGTACAAGGTGCTTTGTTAGCCCCTTGGGGCAGGGAACCTGTCTTTTAATGCAATCTGGATAGAGACACGGGGAGACGACGGAGGGCAGGGCAGTGGAGACAGGGGTTCACGGGGGAAGCATATGGGATTGTTTCAGTCGCATGTATTCAAACGTAGCCTCCATACCGTACTGTCACCAACATGTGGAGCCAGAGGCTTCACAGAAAACATGGGTTTTAAGAGTGGATTTGGAGGAAACGAGTGAGGAAAGTGGGCCGTGTGGGTAAAGGGGGCATTTGGAGTGAGGCTTAGCAGAGGGAGAAAGGGGGAGTCCAACACACACACACACACACACACACACACACACACACACACACACACACACACACACACCCCTCTATAATGAAAAGAGAGCTTTGTGTTCTGGAAATCCCCCTGCACCCTCAAGGCAGGGATTATTAATGTGTACGAAGGAGGAAATCATTCGCCCCTCACTCTATTTGCATTCGTGACCTGTCCTGCATTCAGATTTTACTCTACCTGGCTGCCACTGCAGACCCCTCTTCCCTCTCCCAAGCTGAGGATTGCAGTTGAGGTCTGGAAAGGGGGAAAGGGCTTTGCCCCCTAGATTCAGCCGGTGGTTTGGTTAGTCGCCTGCTAGCCCTTGTCAAGGCAGAGCTTGATCTGTAAAACGGCTGAAAGCACTTGAGCGGCTCCTTTGCCTTGAAACCCCCCCCCCCCCCAGCATGTGTTTCTTCTTGCAATGAGCCGCCGGTGTTTGGGCATCAGCGAAGTGGGGGATACAGTATGGTGTGTGATAACGGCCCTTCCTGTTTGCTCTCTTTGTTGCCCTGCCAGGTAGAGCTTACGCAGCCAATATTTTGACAGAGCCCACATGGCAACAGGCTGTCTCTGGAAGCATTCCTGCCATCCTTCAATGAACAGCTCTCTTTTTCCCCAGTAACAACACCAGAAGGCCATGATGCATGTGCAGCGGAAGGGAAACCTGCATGCATGTGCATGTGCAATTCTTTCACACCCGCCTTACGTGTTCGAAGGGGGGACTCCTTGGGGACTTGTGGAGCCCCTGCTTTGCATGCTGAAAGTTCAACCCCTGGCATCTCCAGTCCAGGCAGGACTGGGAAGTACTGTGTAGAACCAGCTGTTGAACTAGCCAGGCAAGCAATGCATGATGGCATTTCTGTCTTTTAAGGGAATAATTATTAGAAAAGAAAAAAAAAAGCCTACCCACTTGCTCTGCTCTGCACCCTGCGCAACTTCATAAGCCACTATCATTTCCCCCCAGCACCCTCTTTTTGTTTCCCTACACGGAAAGGACCAAACGTCTGGGGCTTCTGAGTTCAGAAGGAAAGTGCTCCAACTTGCTGCGAGGATTCAAGGGGAGGGGAAGGTGTGTGCAAATAAAACAAGGGCATATCTGCCTACTGTGCACTCAAAGACCCATTGTGCAGCTCTGCAGGGCCACCCCCCCCATCAGTGGGATCTGGGGCCCCCAGCATCAGAGGTACAAAGCAGGTTTTGTCCTCACTGCGGTGCAGCTCCCAAGTGTAATTCCCTGTCAGATCCCTCACTGATTGACTGGAAACCACCCACCCTAATCCACCTTGGGGGTGCATCCCCAAACCTGCGGGCTCTGGTGATGCTGCAAAACTGCCAATCTTTGAAAAATGGGAGGGGCAGAACGGAGTATTGGGGTCGAGCCCAGCAGCAAGGCGGTGGCCTAAAAATGGTCATTGCTGAGAGGAAAAAAGCAAAAACCAAGAGAGAGAATTTTTAGCAGAGTTGCACCCCTCTCCATGCTTACTGATGCTTTTAAACAATCTGTTTCCCCACTAACCTGTGCAAAATGGGTAACAGTCACCACTTTAAAAGCAGGGGCCACTCTTAATATGAAGCAGCTCAATATGAAGAGCAACTGTCCCTGTTTGTTCCAACTTAGCTCGCACAAGAGACACACCAGCTGGGAGGGAGAGCGCAGTGCAGCAGTTTTTATTTTTCATTAATTTTGCTTTGTAAATTATTATTGTTGTAAAGCAGTATGGAAATAGTATGCATAAGTATTGATAATATTAATAATTCTATGCTGGTTAACCACTTTAGAAACGGGTGGTTAGCCATCATGCACATGGTTACAAACAATGATCACTCAATCTAACGTCGTTTTCTGCCACTCGTATCTGGCCGTTTGGATTCATGCTTGCGTTGCTTTATTTTTGCATTTGTTCTATGTCGTTCTTAAGCAGTCTCCGTCATCTCTCCCCCTCCCCGGCTCCAAATCCGCATGGTTCCCATCATCAGGCTTTGAGGGTGCCCAGCCCTCTCATAAGATCAGCCTCCTGAGTGTCCATTATCTCATAAAAGCCAGCCAAATCCCTCCTTGATTTTCTTCTTCGGACTCATTATGAATACACCCCTGTCTCAGCCTTGGAGATTTGCTGTGTCAATAATCTCGACAATAATCTGGGCCTGATTTCAGCTAATTAAATCCTGTCTAAACATCCCTCTCTGGACCAATATCTCCAAAGACGACGAAAAGACTGAAGGGAACGGGTGGCAAGGGGCCCTCAGACGGAGCGTTCTCCAGATTTTTCTCTCTTTCACCCAGGCCTTTAATCCCTGTATCTTTTGAAAAATAGTTACGTCCTTTAAAACGAGGGGGTCACTTTCGGTGCCCTTGCCGCCGAGAAGTGGAATTCCTTATTAATGAGCAGCTGGATCATCAGCCCCACAAAAGCCGGTCTCATATCCTGTAGGCTTAGGGGGGGCACAACATCAACATCGATGGAAGAGGGGGCAAATAGGAGGGGGAGAGAGAGAGAAATCCCCAAACCAATCATGGCGTGCATAGAAAAAAAAGACGGTCTTTTTCCATTAAGGAGGCCACTTCAGCTGCTCCTCTAACACCATCTTTTCTCAGCTTTTGGGAGGTGGGATTATCCTCTGCGTCTATTTAATTACACGTCAGAGGGAGGGGAAAGGGGGCGGGATGCCTTTGATTGCCTCTTTAGACTCAGAGTTAACTCAAATAACATAGCTGGGAGGCTGAGCCTTCATTGAGGCAATTTCTCAGTACAGAGGCATTTGCAAACAAGGCTTAAAAAAAAAAAAAAAAAGGATGCTCCGCTGCCTTCAGTTAATATACCCGTGGCCGATTGACGCGAAGGACGTTTAAGCTCCAGATCTGTATTCTCATCCAGGCCGGAGATTCCCATTCCAGGGATTTTCAGGAACAGATGCTGCAATTATTATTTTTTAAAGAGCAAAAGATGAAAGTTAATTTTTGATTCCGCATTTGTTTTTATTTATGTGTTTGTTTTTTTAAAAAAAAATCCCGTTCAGGCCCAAAAAGCAGCGACCCAGAGTTGGCACGGAGTTGTTGTTTGGTGTGCGTTTCCTTGTCGATGACACAAAGCCGTCTCGAGATGCAGCAGGGAGATATAGTCAAGATTTCTTATTAAAAGCAGTTAGTGCTGTAGGAAGTTGCCACTTCCAAAGTCAGGCCACATCTGACAGTGATTAAACGAAGCGAGCTATTAGATTTTTCTGAAGAAACAATACTTAAGCATCTCTCCTCCAGTATGAAACACTTTATGGTACTGTCTCTGGTCTGCCTCATTTAAATTGACTTCGATAGAACAGGGATAGAACAGGCACACCATGGTAACCAGTAGGCTATTACAATGTAGACGAACCCTGGTGCCCAAGAATTTACAATCCGTTATATCTGGGAGGGATCCTGACTCGAGCCCCCCCTTCTTCCCAGCTCACCCCTGTCCCAGCCCAGTGCTCTTGGTCACATGACCAGATACCATAAAGATGTCACATCTGCAACAGGGGATGCATTTAGGATGCTCTTTCGATGCCTTTTTTAAAATGGACCTGATGCAGTGGAAACAGTCTCCGCTTTTCCTAAAGCTCAGATTTCTGATGGTTACATACCCCCCCCCCCCAGGTCAATTCAACATAGTTAGAGTTACTTAGCTGAAATTGGGCACGTACTGGCCTGGCCCAAGTCTTCCTTGCACTTGGGGCAGCTCTTACATGGTGACGTGCCAATCTCTTCCAATCCAAGAAGTGGGAGAAGCAAAGGGGGATGGAACAAAAGAGGAAGTGTGGAGGAGAGGAGAGACACTCTAGCTCACCACTCTCCTCCTTCCACTTCCTTTTCTCCACACTCCTCTCACTCCCTGGATTGGAAGAGGAGGAGGAGCAGCAGCAGTAGTGGAGGTGAGTGGGTGGGCAGAGGTCTGTGCCCCTCCCCACCAATCTGCTGCCTGAGGTGGTTGCTTCAAATGGCCTCGTGGTGGCCGGCCCTGTTGGTAGCAACAAAGCTTGAGGGCTTCTCGGAGCATCCAGTTGGCCATGTGGACTAGCTGTTATTAGCCAAAATAGTTCAATGGAACTATAGGTAGTCTGCCTCTGAATCCCAGTTGGTAGCAGAAGCAACAACAAGAGAAGGTTATTGTCCTACTTGGGTCTTCTCGGAGCATCTGGTTGGCCTCTGTCAGGAAAAGGATGTTGGACTAGATAGGACTTTGGTCAGTTCTGAACAGCAGGGCTGTTCTTACATCTGGTTATGAAGTATAAAAAAGAGGGGGGTGGGGAGACGGGAGAGAAAAGATTGGATGGGGGGGCTTTTCCAGCCAGCAACAATCTGTCGATAAAGAAATTCTCAAAAGAGAAAGACCTTCAGAAAATCATGTTTATGAGATGATGAGTAGGCAGGAGAAAAGAAATATATATTCCTTCATCTGAGTCAAACCACGTCAACAATATGCTTTCAATTAAAGATATCATACTTTTAATGCTGGTGGTTTGCCAGAGAAGACTCAGAGATCCATCCAAGCCTGAAACGTTACAGTAGTTGTGTATCTAAACAGAGCACCCTGGCTGATAATTGCTGTTCGATCATAAATCATCACAGTTATCTCTTTCCCCCCCCCCCCCACTTTAACCGGTACAAGGAAGAACTTGGCACATTTTTGAACAGTTGTGACAGGGATCTGTTGACACTTGCACACCCTCCTTCCCATTCATAAACAGCAAGAGGGGAAAGGAGGGGAAGCCAGAGAGCTCGAGCCCTGGAAATACGATTTTAATTATCGTTGGATGTGTTATTTTTGGGAGATGAGTGGGTGGAGCCAAAATGTTGACAGCTACCATAAGCCTGTTGCTGGCTGACGTGACTTGGATCAAACATATGAAGTTGAGTCTCAGGCTAACCCAAACCCCCCAATTGCAATTTTGTTGCCTCATTTGCAGGCAGCCAAAATGGAGAGGGTGTTTAGGCAATTGGAGGGTGGGCAGCAGGGAGCCGCCATGTTAATTTCCCATGTCTCCTGGAAATGCCACCACTCATCACTGTTCTTATGAAGACTTAAAACGGCAACCTCGCGCACGATTCCTGGTTGGAACCCATGGCTCCCGATATATGGACACGTCACACATGTACTGTGGTTGACCACTGGTTCAGCTTGCCCAGCCAACACAGCTACAACTCCATATATCCCAGCTGCCTGTGTTTACAGGGACACTTGGTTTAGCAGTGAGCAAAATACAGGGACCTTTGTTCGTACTTATCTGTATTTTTGCCTTTTGTTTGTGCAACTTTCTTTTGTTACCACCTTTCATTGTTAAACTCTCAGAGACGAGTAGGGATCCATCTTGTTCTCAATGTGCAATGTGCTCTCTTCCCAGAGTTTCTACAGGTTAGGGCTTTTCACTGCCTCTAACTAACCGTTTTTGGGGAGGGATGGTCAATGCAGAGATAAGTTGGCAGTCCACAATCGCATCAACACGCCCGTGGTAGCTAGTAGCGCACAGCACACGGCTGTAACTTCAGACACTGGCTGGGAAACCAAACGCCATGCCTCTTGTCTGTTGCTTGCATAAGAGTCTCGAGAGCAGCTCTATGAGGACTGAGCCAAACGAATGGATGGCCCTGTGTGGCCATGGCCAATGGGCCTAGATTAATAGAGCATCACTTCCAGAAGGATGACTCTTCGTCCTCCTTTGACACCATCTGTTTTATTGCATTGCTGAAAATAATGGCATGATAGATGTCTGCTCATCCATCAGCAATAAGGCAAAATTGGATCTATAGTGCCCAGAGAGATGCAGAAGCAGGGCAAGAACTGCTAGGAAGGTTTCGGCACCAGAAGGACTAAGAATTGCTCTCTCCTGTTTTCTTAGTGATGTGATCCAGAAAAGCAGAGCAGGGAGGCGTCCGTCGTGTGTGTGTGTGCGTGGGTGGGAGGGTGGTATTCCAGAGTGGCAGAGAAGATGCACAGAAAATCCATCTGCTGTGACTCCAGAGCAGAATTATTGATCAGTGTAGGGGCCTGATCTAGATTGGGAGTGTAGCACAAATGCAGCGGGGGGACGGACTAATCCTTTATCTCGGCATTGTCATTCCCCCCCCTCCGAATCCCTCACAGTCAGTGCAACCTTCCTACCCAGAGCTTGTTTTAATGGCACCCTCAGGAAGCATAGTATCATATAGAGGGGATCAGCAGAAAAATGGAGATAAAGGATTAGACACCCCCTACTGGCTATCTCTAAATGCCAGGTGCAAGGGAGTGGCAACAGGATGCAGGTATGTATCTTGTTGTCTTGAGTGCTCTCCCCGAGCTGGACTAGATGGGCTCTTCCAGCAGTGTTCTTCTGATCAAATGTCTGTCAGCCATGGGGGGAGAGAGAGAGGTACATTATGGACTAAACGATGCCCTTGTTCTAGAGCAGGGGTTCTCAACCTGTGGTACGAGTACCCCTAGGGGTACACGGACCAATGGCAGGGGGTACGCCAGAGCCTGCCCCTTATCAGCATCAATGAGTAGTTAATTATTTGTTAATTAGAACTTAAATGCAATCTCTCTCTCTCTCACTCACTCACTCACACACACACACACACACACACACACACAGAGTTAAGTAAGACATATTTTAACATTTAAAATTGTTTTAGTACTTTTTATTTAACGATTAATTAGCTAATTAATTGATTAATCCAATTAGCAATTAATTAGCAGGGGGTACATCAGAAGATTGGACCGTGATAGGGCATACCCAGGCCTCCAAAGGTTGAGAACCCCTGTTCTAGAGCAAGAGGCTGACGAGGTGTTCTGTGCTTTTGACAAATGCCTCATAAGGGACCATTCTGGCACACCTCTGTCCCTTTTTTTTATTGCTGTGACTCATTCAGTTTGTTTAGCAAACATTGAGACGCCTATATACTTGTAAGTGTTACACAAGAACCCTTTGCTCCTTGCAATCTCAACAGGTTATATATTTGTAATGAAGATCCATTCCTATGTTAACTGGTTGCCATGTTCACAGGAATGGTTAATTCCAATTGTAGCAAAGGGACCTGGACCTGCAGCTAGGCTCTGAGCTCATGGTTTTTTGTCCTCTTGCCTTCCTGGCACTACCGATGGAGCCCATCTCTGCCAATCGCTCACCCCTTCTGCTGCCTGCATTGCTTGACCCCTATGGTAACATGATGGAAAGGCCCTTTTCACATGCTCAGAGTGCTTTTCTCGATTATCATAGAACTTTATAAATATTAAGGATTTTGATATATTGAACAGTTCCTAATGGGCTTACTTCCATTTGCATTTAGGATGGGAGAATTGAAATTACACCATTATTTTTCTGTCAGAAATCCAACAAATAGAACATAGTTCATCCTCCCTGACAAATGCTCTTTACCCCTCCTGCCCCCCAGTATTTTGCTTTCTGGTGCCTCCAGGAGGTGGGGGCAGTCGATGTTAGTCAGGATGATGGTGCATGGGGAGAAGGGTTAATACTTTCCCTCTGCCCCATTTTCCTGCTGAAAATTCCCCCCAAAACAGCTATTTGCTACAAATAAACACTTTGGGGCCAAACAGCTGCTTCAGGGTAGTGATTTTTAAACAGGTCCAGTAAATGGCACAGGTGGCATCGTTACCCCAGTGAACCATGATGCTGGTACATATTGTCGTCGTCGACGTCCCCCCAGTGCTGCCGCCGCAAGGTTTCTGGGAGCTCGGGAGCAAAGTCCTATGCTGGAGCTCCCGTGTTGCCCCCACCTGCCCCCAATCGAGCACGGGCACTGGCGGCTCAGGGTATCGACCTGGTCAGGTGGGTCCTCTGATGGGTGTGATGTCAAGGCTTATTATGCCACCCGTTGCACCTGCTTTTTTGTGACAAATGAGACACTTCTGCTTGTGATAGGCCTACAGGCACCTGGATTTGACTCTGGTCCTTTGACTCTCTCCTGGGGAGAGAAAAGTGGAGATGGGACAGGACAGTCTCTTCCCAGGCCCTGATGTGTGCTCGGCGACAGAAGTGGTCTGGGCAAGGGGAACCCCAGGTGGAAACGGTCTTTGCTGGTTGGATGACAGCTCGTGTTTGTCCAGGAACAATGCCTTTCCACAGCTCCCTTGGAGAGTTCCAAGGAGGACATGGGAAGCAAGCCATGGCGATGAAAGTGGGAAGAATTGGCCATTGTCTGTTCTGTTAGGTCCGAGTCAACAAGTAGGCCTCTCCCACCTCAGGTACACAGATGCTATTTGGACAGCTGCAGAGTTCTCCATTTTGACGGAGAGCGTCTCAGTGGTAGTCGCGTCAGTGTGACACAAGGCTCGTGATGAGTCGGATGTTTCCATAGAGACGGTGAATGCAGCCACAACACAGCAGAGGCATCGGGGCGTGTGGAAAATAGTGAAGCAAGGCCAAAATGTACCAGAGCTCAGAAGATGGCATCTCCACGAGATGTTGTGCAATTATTCTCAACAGAAGCTGGGTCTGGAAATCCTCTCAGGGAAGGGCTGTAGCAGATGGGGCAAAGAGAATACGTTTTGCATGCAGATATTCCCAACTTTCCCATCTCTACCTGGAGATGCCAAGGATGAATGACTGTTCTCCACCCAAAACCCTGGAGAACCATCGTCAGTCAGTGTAGACAATAGTGAGGAGGACCACGAGAGGACCAATGGTCGAACTTGGTAAGAGGCAGCTTCCTATATAGGAAGTTAGCAGGGCTTCCTTGCCCTGCTAACTGGGCAAGAGGCACTTTTTCAATTGGTGCTCCTCTTATATTTAGCAGGGGGAGAGTAACCGCCCCCCTTTCACCCCAGCACAGTGTCTTTTCTGGTGGCAGAAAAGATTGTGAGCCTTTTTGGGACAGGGAGCCATTTAATCATTTGATTTTGTCTGTAAACCGCTTTGTGAACTTTTTGTTGAAAAGCGGTATATAAAAACTGTTGTTAATAAACAACAACAACAACAACAACAACAACAACAACAACAACAACAATAATAATAATAATAATAATAATAATAATAATAATAATAATAATAATATAAGCCATGGGGGGAAAAAAGATGGGTCAGACTCAAAGTTTCCAGTTGAGCAAAGATGTTGTGTTACAGTAACAAGCCCCTGCCCCAAGAAGCTTACTTGTCTCCCTAAAATTTAGATTGTAACTAACAGAGGAGAGGCGTGGTATGGCATGAGAGAGTTCAAGGTTTTGACTGGAGATGATGGCCAAAAACGGTGGCATATGAAATGCAGAGCCAAAACGTAGTCCATATATGTTCAAACAGGCTGAGCATTGACTTGGGACACCTGTGTTCTCCAGCTTACCAGTGAATCTCATTAGGTGGCCTCCAGTAAGACCCTGCTGCTTGCCGACCAAGCCTACCTTACAAGGCTGTTGTGATCAGTGAGAGAAGAGGCTGGCATTGCTTCGTACACAGAAATTCCAAATCAATTGTGCATAACGAGAAAGAACTGAAGAGATCATCAGAGCAACGTATGTTCCTAAAAGGCAAACAAGGGGGACAAAATAGTGATTTACCGGGAACAAAAAATGGGGGCTGCCTCTCTTAAATATGAATGGTTGGAGTGTATGTAGTGGCAGTCGAGATCTCTTCCATGAAACCAGTCTGCTGTTATTGAACTTCTCATTGAGGAACCCCTGGCAAGCTTCTGAGCATCACCAGCAGTCCTTGGAAAGTGTTTTGGGAAGTGCCAATTTGCTGATTATAGTCCATCATTTGAAGTAAACTTTCTGCAGGTCTTCAGCTTTAAATCTCTCTCAAGTCTGTGTTTTTTTCTTGGATTTCTGCTTGATGTCTTTGGCTCCTTTCATTTTGCTTGGGGTAGAATTGTGAATGGGCTTGTGTAGACCCAGCCTGCTTAGTTGTTATTATTTGGGCTCTCTGTGTTTAGCCTTTTTATTATGTGAGGGTCAACAGAAATATTTACATATGTTTCAGGGTACATTTCTAATGTTTCCTTAACATTTGTGACTCACTACACACAAAGTGCGTCTTATATGCTTTCTGTTTGATGATGTCCTTCGTCACGACAATGCTGATGTTGTGTGTCCTGTAATGTACATAAGAGCCTTAGGGCCCAATCCTATCCAACTTTCCAGCACCGATGCAGCCGTGCTGGCGGGGCATGCACTGCATCCTGCAGTGGGAGGGCAGTCACAGAGACTTCCTCAAGGCACTGGCGTCGCTGCAGGGGGGGGCGGAGCTCTTTCCTCCGCGGTCTGACCCTCCGTTACACCGGTGCACGAAGCGGTTGCTTTCACCGCCTTGAATGGTTCCGAAGGCGAGGAGGCGGGGCCGCTTCGTGCACCGGTGTAACGGAGGGTCGGACCGCAGCGGAACATAGAGCTCCGCCCCCCCTGCAGTGACGCCAGTGCCTCAAGGTAAGGGAATGTTTGTCTGGGCTGCATTGTGGCTACTGGAAAGCTGGATAGGACTGAGCCCTAAGTATTACCCCCATATTGCAGGTTGGCAAGCCACTCGGTCTCAGCCCACCCTGAACTCACGGGGTGGCCTTGGGGAAAAGGTGAGACTCAGTCATATGTAGCATAGCGGTGAAGAGACTGAGCTGTGAATCCAGGACTGTCTTCACTGTGTTATATGTGTCATGGGGCAATAGCTCCAAGACCAGCTGTAGTCTATTTAATGTTTGGTGGGTCACCTCTTGGCCTGGGTGCTTAGTGCTGAATGATGGCCCAGGAGCAATGGTTGATTTAATGTCAGGCAGTTTTGCAAGAGAATTATCCGGCATACTCCAGTCCATGTGTGCTATGTGCACCTCCAAGTTATGCCTGCTAGCCCCATTGGGTCAGGTCCTACTGTCCTTGTGAGTTAAAGTCTCACCCTGGCATTCCTCTCAGAGGGGTGAGTGTGTGAGATCAGGGCAATGGGGGCTGGGACACCGGACAACAATGAATGTTATTTTCATTCTTTGGCCTCTCTTGTCCTGTCCTTCCCCCCCCCCCCCCCTTTGGCCAGGCTTCCAAGGAACGCTCACCAAATTTTGTGCAATCCTCTGCCTGGCCTGACGCTAAATCCCCGCATTAAAAGACATTTTGGCCTGTGACACTCAATCTGAAGTGTCTGCCTAGCAGCTTGAATGCCGACAGAAGGGTCCCAAACATGCCTGAGACCAGGCTTTTCTCTTTGCCTAGCAACATGGGGCTGACACCCCCCCCCCCCCGAGGCAAAGGTAAACCTCGAGGAGGATTTAGGAAAGAGTAACTCTCTAAAGCCAGGGTTTGCTTGCCAACAGTTGTCCATGAGGGGGAGAAAGAATCTTCCTGGAAAACATATGGCTCAGGTTTTGTTGAGTTGATTTAATAGGGATGGAAGGGGCACTAGGGCAAAGCTGTGTTTTGCATGCGCTCTTCTCCGGAAAGAGTGCGCCGTACACAGAATTCCCCATGCAAGTTGCTCGGGGTAGTGCATGGAAGAAGCAGGAGCAGCAAGGGAGTGGAACGCCCTGACTGAAGACGTCGTCTCCACAGACACGGCGCAGGAGGGGCAAAGTCTTGAACCCCAAGAGGCAGAACACACAATCCGGAAAAACAGAGGCATTGAATGTCACAGGGTATCTGTGTGCACTTGTACAAGCTCACAGGCTTAGGGACCATGCTTTGTGTGGGAGGCCTCAGGTCCAGTCACTGGCAGTAGGGCTGAGGAAGACCCCAGCCTGAAAGGCTGGAGAGAGATTTCTAGGCGGTGTTGGGTGTCCTGGACCTTGACTGCTGGTCACAAGGAAACCGCCCTCTATTGTGGTCTTATCTAGGTCAGACGAGGAGCATGGTGCAGGGGTAGATGGTATCCAACCCTTTAAGTCCATGCTCTTGTCCCACTGAAAATACCCCTGCTGCGGCGACTATTTAACCCTGAAAATGCAAGTTGCTACAAATGTGTATGCATACATACTACAGGTGTCCCCTGCTTAATGACGGATCACTTAATGACGATCCGGATATATGACGGAGGTCCCCAGTAA
This sequence comes from Plestiodon gilberti rubricaudatus, assembly GCA_026170595.1. Classification (NCBI taxonomy): domain Eukaryota; kingdom Metazoa; phylum Chordata; class Lepidosauria; order Squamata; family Scincidae; genus Plestiodon; species Plestiodon gilberti. Next base: position 12,324,626 of record JANXHW010000008.1, on the reverse strand, counting down.
AAAAAAAGAGCAAAGGATTTAAAAAGATGCATCTTTTTAAAACCCCAGCTCTTCAGCTGTTTTGTGCTAGATAAGGGCTTTGAAGTTCAGCACTGGGGCTTTAAGCCCCAGTGCTGAACTTCAAAGCCCTTATCTAAAGTCAAACAGCTAATGGGCAAGATAAGAGCTTGGATGTTTAACGCTGGGGCTTTAAGCACAGTGCTAAACTTTAGCTAAACACAGTGCTAAACTTTAGCTAAACACAGTGCTAAACTTTAAACACAGTGCTAAGCACAGCAAGACCCGCTTAATGACGGCTTCACTTTATGATGAGGATTTCAGAACGTATCCCCGTCGTTAAGAGGGGGACACCTGTATATCAATTAGCATATGTGTGTACGTTTCTGTCCATATATGTGTGTGTTTGTAGCTATCAAATATATATACAGTATTATTGTAAGCACCTTTAAGTGGTTCCGAAAAGGAGGATCAGCCTGCAGGAGGGGAAGGTGCTTTAACCCTTCCCCTGACAACATCTCCCTCCCCCTGCAACATCTCCCCCCCCCCACACACACACAGGCTGTTTTCCTCAGCATAGACTCAAAGACAGCTGGAGGTCTTGCTGGGGGAAGAGGGGAAATAGCAGGAGGAAAGTGACAGACAGGGGACAGGGTAAGCACCCCTTCCACCCTGTGATTCTCATCATCAAATGCCTCCTCTCACTCCACGTTAGCATTAGTTGCCAGTCATGGCTTTAGGAACCCCTGTGTTTTGTCATGTAATGTGTCATTCGACCTCACTGTTGAGGAATGAGAGCCTGTCCTCTTGCACTACAGAAACACTCTGTGCATGCTCATAGGCATCTCATGGGGTAACGTGATTCCATCTCTTTGTCTGTAAAAGAGCAGAGCTAATGTTGAGAAAGGAGCATACATTGATAGACCTCTCCCCCATAAATCTATTAGCCATGATGGTGCTATGGCAGTGCTTCTCAAATAGTGGGGCGCGCCCCCCAGGGGGGGCGCGAGGCTCCGTAAAGGGGGGCTCGGCAAATACTGTCATATTGGTGTAAGGGAGAGGCCCGGTCTCCCCGGTCTCCCTTACTTCGGCCAGGGCAGAGATAACGAGGGGCCGCGGCTCCCTCGTTGGCCGCTCCGGGCGACGCCGGCCCCAGCAGGGGACGAGCAGGCGACAACCCCGCAGGAGGGCTTCCTCGGGGAGCCACCCCGGGCGGTAGAAGCCCCTTTAGCGGCCGCGCCAGGGCCTGCCGATCTTCCGGACGTGCCCTGCGCCCGCCCAGCACGCTCACAGCGTCTGGCCGTGAGGGCGGGGCGAGCGCGCAGCACAGCCGGACGGCGTCGGGCCCTCACTCCCGAAACAGGGAGAACCATTGGCTATGACGCCTGTCACTCAGACAGGGAGGTGGGACACGAGGGTTGGGAGGGATATATAAAGAGCCGGCCGGCCAATGAGGAGTCAGTCGGCCGGGAGGCTGAAGGAGACACAGCTCTTTCCAGCCGGTGATCGGACGACTCTCCAGAGAGGTTAAAGTTTTTTTAATATTGTGCTCCTTTAAATCCTGTGCTCCTTTAAATCTTTTCTGCTACAGTTAATAAAGCTATTCTTTGTTGTAAATTGATCCACATTTCTTTCTTTTTTTATTCTCATATACGTTAATAAGGATACAGTGTTATGCAGAGGTGTACTTATAACAATTTTATAGACAAATGATACTATTTACAGTCGCGTGGGGGGCACGAAATTTTTTCTTCTTCCTAGGGGGGGCATGACAGAAAATAATTGAGAAGCACTGTGCTATGGAGACTCCACATTCAGGAGAAGTGTACCACTAAATATTTTATTTTTCACATTTTTATACTGACCTTCCTCTAAGGAGCTCAGAGTGGTGGACATGGTTCCTTCCTTCCTTTTGTCCTCACAACAACCCTGTGAGGTAGGTTAGGCTGAGAGATAGTCACTGGCCCAAGGTAAATATCAGATGGTGGACAACACCCGCAGGGGAGGCCTTCATCTCCTGCTTGTGGCTATCCAGAAAGATCTTGTGGGTCACCATGAGAACCAAGATGCTGCACTTAATGGACTTGGGCACATCACAAGAGGCCTACTGGATCAGGCCCAGTCAATAGTCTGGGCAAAAGGAGACAGATGTATGCAGGATCTGGGGATTACCCTCCTCGCTGCATCTATGGAGCTGATCCAGGAGCACAGTTTGCAGATTGGATTGAAACATCTCTTGTATGTACCATTGGTACATACAAGGTAGTGCTGGTTGATCACACATCCACCTTTATTGAAGACTCGGGTCTGAAAGACTCAACAGAGTTGACTGAGCGATATTATGGCTTCCTTGCTGGCAGTGTGAACTGATAAAACGACTAGCTTTCAGGGTTCTCCTTGAAGATAGTGCCTTCTTTCAGCTTTGTCCATCCAGTGCGGTGCGTGGAAAAACACAGTTCCACCTTGTGTCTCAGTCCAGGTGATTAACAGGAGGAGGAATTTAGGGGCTGTAGCTCTGTAGTAGAGCCCCTGAATTGCATGCAGAAAATCCCAGGTTGAATGCCTGGCATCTCTAGGTCGGAGAGCTGCCTGTCTGAAACCTTTGGGAGTTCCTACCAGCCACTGCCACCAGCGCCGAGCTAGATGATCCAATTCAGTACAGTACCTGCAGGCTCCTCTAGTGTTCAAACCAGTAGGTTTGACATCGATTCAGGCTGGTCAACAGCCAGGCACAGGATCCACTTGTACTCTTCGAGTGAGCTTCTGTTGGCTCGCTGTCTTTCTCTCTTTTCCATTCTCAACCCCAGCCAGCATGCTAACAATTTATGACAAATTGGCAGATTCTCCAGTTCATCACTCAGTGATCAATGTCTCACATGTTTGCCATCACAGCTGGGCCGGCCTCCTGGCAACTTGACCTGAGATGTAAACGAAAGAGAATATAGACAATCCCAGAAGCTCAGCCCTCTTGGATGGACAATACCTGTGTAGTCCATGTGTCGCCAACCGAAGGGGGGGCTTGGGCAACTGGTAGATGTCCAGGCAGAGCTTACCCCCCCTCAAAAAATGGCAAATGATAGGGGAGTCTTCTTTCTCCAAAGGGTTAACGTGGGATCTTTTTAATTGTCAAAAGAGCTCCAGGCTATTAGGGTTGGCATATTCTACAATAATCTGTTTTATTTTTACCTGCTGGGAGCTTAATTAAAAAACAAAGAGGCTCAATTTAAAGCCCATTACTATGCTAATTTTGCCAGAGCCGGGCGGCGATTAAGAAGCTTTAAAAAGGGGAGTTTAGTTTGCCCTGGGGGAATGAGTTGGAGGCCGTTTTGATTTCGTTTCATTAGCTGGCTACAATTATTTATAAACTAAATGGAAATCATGATATTAAAGAGTAATAAAAAACCTAGTGTCTATGTATTATTGAGCAGCGGAAGTTTCTCCCCCCCATCCCTCCCTGGTTTTTTAATTTAGCGTTGAAACGTGCAAGGCCTTTATTACTGTGACTTGCAGTTAACACAGCTAAATGCAGTTGTTAAATATAAGACGCCGTTTATATGTCCCCATAAATTCGGAGCTGTCTGCTCTGCTTTCCCTATAGATCACGTGAATAAGTTTCTAAAGACATCAACGTGACAATCAAGATGAAGCGCAGGCTGTTTGGGCAGAGAGTTTTATGAGATGGGAGGCTGGGAAACGTTTGTTTTTTAACAGAGGATAAATTGTCAAGAGGCAGGGCGCCCTTGGGGGCCGGCAGAAAAGGCAAGCCTGCTGCGGTGACCATGTTGACATGGCCAAAGAGTCCAGCAGCCAATCTGCCATGTGCGGATTACTGAGCATTTGCGTAAGTGGGAATATAGCATATGGAGCATTACACACAATCCTATGCATCTCTGCTTAGAAGTCAGTCCCATTAAGGTAACTGTGAGCAAATCGTATTGATTTGGGAACCACTACTATAAACTGTGCACTGCGGTGCCCTGGGGTGCCGCAGCAAATGCAGGGAGCTCATTGTACGAGCCTTTGCTCGGAGTTGGTGGCTCAGCCCGCTCCATGTGTTCGCCACTTGGCAGCGAGAACACGAAGCGACTCTGCAGACTGCTAAGCAGAGGCTCCTCTTGCTGGGCAAAACATAATCTCGGCGGTTTTTCTTACTTGAAAGGTCCACCCACCCACCCTGAGCAGCTGTCAGTGGTCTTATTCTTGCAACCTGGAAGTAATTGGCAGTGACAAAATGACATCATTGCCTTTTAGTTCCGGATGCCGAGCTCTGTGTCTATGGCATGAAGGGTGCCGTGCCCATGGTAAGTTTGGGAACCGCTGGTTTCTAGGATTGCATCAGTAGGCTGGTGGAAATGTGAGGATAGCCCTGCTGGATGTGAGACCAAAGGTCCAGCATCTCTCCTCCTCACAGTGGCCAGCAAGAGGCCTCTGTGAAGCCTTTGTACCCATGTCACTGTTTGTGTTCACCTTGTGTGACATAAGGTGAGAGCAGATCGCAAGGTGTAGATATTGTCAAGTGGATGTTGTGTGTCATTTATCCCTCCTCCACCAATGTTCAGCTCTCACCACCAAGATCTCAAACTCATTTGAGTGGCGCCGCTGTGGAAACTTTTTTTTCCTCATCATTATTCCCATCTTGCAGGTGGGGGAGAGAGAGGCTGTTTGTTCTCTGCCTCCCAGGAGCGTTATCAAGGTGACTGAAAAATGTGGGCCTGTTCCGTGCTCAAAAAACAGGGACCGTTTGACACCAAGATCTGCTGGCATTTGAGACTGGACAGCAAATCCTGCTTTCCCCTGAGTCTGACCCGGCAGAGTGCTGAGACACTGCAGCCCTCTTGCTCCTGCTTCTCCTCTTCCTCCCAGGAGACACTCTCCTAGAAAACTAGTACATCAGGGAGGTATTTACGAAGAAAGGCTAACTTTCTATGCATGGGGAATTTTTCAGATCTCGGATGACAAGGGGGGTGGCATTGGCCTTGTTATACCATATGTTCTAACTTCCTTAGCTATTGTTTTAAAATATTGTGGAGGGGGCATAATATGACTGCATTGGGGGAGTCAGAAGGGGGGGCTTGTGAGTTTCATTAAGACCTGCCCCACCTGTTCTTCGATCATTTGAGTGCTATTTTTTATCCTTGCACTCCTTAGCAGGGCCAGCCAAAGGACTCCTACCACCTGCGGCAGCCTACCACATGCTGCCCCCTTTACCCAATGTTGTGCCAGCCTCTGCTCCTCCCACTCACAGCGCAACCCTATCCAACTTACACCACCGGTGTAACCAGTGGTGCAGCGAGAACGGGAGGCCCCAGAACGGAAAAGGGATTCAAATCCCCCCTCCAAAGGGGGATTCAAATGGGGATTTAAATCTCCCCTCCAAAGGCTCCCGCCCTGCCCTCCCCCGCTGGTTACACCGGTGGTGTAAGTTGGATAGGGTTGCGCTGTCAATGTTCTAGCTGAGCACTCTACCCCCTCCACATTTCCTCTTCCTCTCCACCCCCTCCTCCTTTTCCAATCTAAGGAGTGGGAGGAGGAGCAGTGGAGGCAAGTAGGTGGGCAGAGATGGGCGCCCCCTCAAACTGCTGCCTTAGACAACCATGTCAGTTGGCCTCATAGATGGGCCAGCCCTGCCCCTCAGAGCAGAAGCTTGGTGATCCTAAAATCACACTACTAACACAATTTTCACAGAAGGCATGCCCAAAAGGCAAACATAGAGACCAAACTGGGACGCTGATTTACCTGGAACAGGGGCAAGAAAACAGGAGCTGTCCGTGGTTAAATAGGGACCATTGGAGCAAATGCCGTAGATGCAGCAGGGTCTCACAAATCCCACAAGTGCTCACAACCCGTATGTCTCAGTTCCTTCAAATCCCTTCTTAAAACGTGCCTTTCCCAAGATACCTCTGGCACCACGCCATCGTCCCCTTTCCCTACTGTAACTAAGCTTAAGAAAATGTATATACACCTACTGCTTTTCAACAAAACAAGTTCATTGGTATATTTTGCTACTTAAACTGCTCTGTAGACGTGCTTAGCTGAAACAATGGCATACACTTCCTTCATTTACCTCCCATCTCCATTTCCCTTCCTCTGTTACCTCCCTTGTGTCAATACCTAAATTGTAAGTTCCTCAAGGCAGGGACCCGTCTTAAGCATTGTCATGATTTACATTGTAGATAGTGCTATGTAAATCATGACACTCTGTCAGCGCAATCCTGTGTAACTCTTGCACCGGTGTAACAGTAGATCCACCGGTGTAAGTGCACTTATGCCAGTGTAACTCGCTGTACACCGACAGATGCAGGACGGACACCAGCGTAACCCCCCTCGGACGCCGCGCATGCGCAGTTCTGATGCAGGACGGATGCCAGCGCAACTCCACCAGTGCAGGGGGCATTCCAGGGGTGTCCTAACGCCCCCAGAATCTGGCATCTGGAACCCCCCCCCCCGCGCTGGCATCTGTCCTGCGTCTGAACTGCACATGTGTGGCATCCAAGAGGGGTTATGCCGGTATCCATCCTGCTTTCGTCGATGTACAGCAAGTTACACTGGCATAAGTGCACTTACACCGGTGGATCTATTGTTACATCGGTGCAAGAGTTACACAGGATTGCACTGTGTGTAAATTGCCATATATGTTGAAGATCGGTGTAGTTGCAACAACCTTGCAACAAACATTATCCCCATATTACAGATGGGGAAGACTGAGACTGAGAAGCTTGCCTAAGATGAATTCCTAGTGAATCCAAAGCGGAGTTGAGATTATTCACAGTTTGATCTCTTAGTTGCTACAGGTAGAGACCCAGGAAGAGAGCCAAGCCACTATGCCACACCAGCCACTAATAGCTACGGTCATGTGAACCATCCAAAATAAGAGTGGCTGGAGGTGAAAATGGTCAGAGATGTAAATTTGTCACATGGTCTTTGACACCCAAGGGACCTCTGTGCCTAGGCCCAAAGGAAGTTCGGGAAAGAGGGGATGGATGGGAATGGTTTTAAAAGCCTAACAAGGGACCCTGAGGTCTTTCAGATGTGTCCCGTCCCCCCCCCCCCCGCCCTGGGCTGCCTCCTGACCTGGCACACACCTTGCATTCTTCCTTTCATGGCTGACACAGTGGGTATGCGCCTGCAGGCTGCCTGGAAGCGGGCTGCAGCTCCTTCATCAAAGCAACTGTTTACAGATGGTTTGCGTTGTGGGCCCCATAAACAGTATTCTTTTTGTCTCCAAAATACCAAAAAAAGAAAGAAAAAAAAGCAGTTTTTAAGCTCTTAATGATAAGGATTTGAGGCTTTTGTCAATGCAGGGAGAATGAGCTGGCCGTTGGCTTAGCAAGCCGGAATGCTTCCACATTGCACCCCTTGCAAAACCCGCTTTTGTCCCCACTCGGCCGCTGGGGATTCCGATCACTGTGGCCGATGTGAAGAGGGTAACATCTTTAGTGGGGGGGGGGGCGCTGGCGGCGTGAGGCGAAAGTTTGTCACACTTTAAGATGTTTGAGCAGATCAGGACCCTATTAAAGACGGTCTGTAGTTTCTGGGCTTAACTCACCCCCCAGCTGTGCACAGTTTGGGTCGCCCCATCTCGAAAAGGAGATTGCCCTTTTCTGCCCCTTTCCCAGCTCTGCAGTGGTCGGGGGGGGGGGCTGGAGCATCTCCCTACGAGGAAAGGCAGTGACATCTGGAGCTTCTGAGTTTAGAAGAACAGGAACTAGATGCGAAAAGCTTGTAGAAGGATGCAGGGTGTGGAGAAAGAGGAAGGCAAGACATTTGTTTCCCTGTCTTGTACTAGAGGTCATCCAATGAACTGGGTTGGTGGGAGATTCCAGACCAGCAAAAGGCAGATAATCTGGGTTTGCTTCAACCCAGAAGAACTCCACTGCCACAATAGTGGAGATGGCCTTTTATGGCTTGGAGGGGGGGGGGATAGGTAATTCATGGAGGAGAGGTCTATCAGGCCGTGATAGTCTGCTTAGAACCTGGAAGTTCCTTTTACTACCTGTGAGTATCTGTTGATAGGGAGGGACAAACAGCAGAAGATGCCCATCTAGACCCGGCTTCTTGTTCCCTACTATAGTGGCCAACCCAGAAGCAGGGCATGAAAATGGTGGCCACGCCTTAAATTCTGATTAGTCAAGATAACGATTATCGGGTCTCCATATTCAGAGGCAGTGTACCACTGAAGACCAGTTCCTGGGTGGCAAACAGCAGGAGAGGACTATTGCATTCATGCCCTGCTTGTGGGCTTGCTGAAGGCATCTGGTTGGCCACTAGATGATCTTGTAGTCTGATCCAACAAGGATCTCCTTAGCCTCTTTATGGCAGCATCTCTGCATTTTCAAGGCTCCCCATATGAGGTCTGGTGGTCCTAAGCTAAATGGCTGACTTGAGTAGATTTGGTGAATTCTGTGCATAGCAAAACGTACACACTTTGTTCGGCTTCAAGAAATTCCAGTTGTACAAAAAAATGAGGAATGTTGACAGGTATGAAAGCTCAAATCCATGCAGTTAGACTCAGAGTATAATTTCCCTTCCTTCTGAATGGGGTTGTAGCTGCGTGGTTTTGCACATGGTTCAAATCCCTGGGATCTCCAGGTAGACTGGTATCAGCTCTCCCTGGTTTCAGTCAGGAGTCTTTCCCAGTCTCATTTTTGTCAGCACAGATTCACCAAAGGTCTGTACATGGGAAGCAGCGGAATATTGAGTCAAAGGAAAACCTACATTGTCTGATCTCAGTATTAGCTCTTTGGATTCAAGGATGGTTACAATATGAGTAAGGAAACCTATCTTGGTAGATGTTTGGGCAACATTTGCAAGCTTGGTGTGTGAGCAGGAAGAGGAAAAAGTCCTAAGCCAATATTGTTGTTTTGGGTGAAAGGTGTACTCGCTGGGTTATGGTTCTTGGCTTATCAGTAAATCTGTAGATACAGGTGTGACCTGTCCCATTTGCTAAATCCTCTGAGCAAATACAGATGTTGGCCATCAGCCTCTAGTCCTTTGGCATCAACAACTGCACGCATTTGAGCTGGTCAATTTGGGGCAATGGAGTGAGGCGTGGTGAATGAAGGAGAAAAGACAACTTAAGCCATTTAGAAAAGTGCCCTGGAACCACCTTCCTTGCAATGAACTTACGAAGCTGCCATGCTGAGACAGATCAGTGCTCCACCTAGGTCAGTATGGGCAACACTGACTGGTTGTCCATTCATTGGATGTCCTGCAGCCATTTTTTTTCCTGCTCTACCTGGGGATAAAGGGTTGGAACCTGGGAGCTTTGAAATGCAAAGCAGGTGGTCAACCACTGGTCTCCCCCCCTACAGTTCAGGGATTTCAGGTCACCAGGGTGGGAACGATGATGAGCATCTGAACAAGCTAGGAGCATTGGCCCAGGAGACAGAGTGCCCCCTTTTAATATTTTCCAAATGAAAATAGGAACATGCTTCACTAGGTTGTGAAAAAAGAAAAAGAAAAAGCATGCTCAAAGCACCACTTTTGCCTCCAGACTCACACACCACTGAAGGTGTTTCACTGCTTGGTGATATTTAGCCATAAAAAAGGACCAGAACTTATCACCCAAGCTGTGACCACAACATACTGCAGAATAAATACTTGTATGTTGCCTTTTGCCTCAGTCGAGGGGAATTCCAGGCAGCTCACACAGAACTAATAAAGCTACAACTACTCAAAGAACAAAACCAGACATTATCAAGGTAGAACATTCTAGGGCAACCATGCTTTGCAAGTCGGCTGCCAATTCGAAATAGCTCCCCACCCCCCACAGTCCAACTGCTGAGGTCTGTGCCTGGCACGCCTGCTTAGCAATCATGCGTATTTACATGTATGCACACTAGAGACAAGATGCATTACTGTCAGGCAGCCCATTCCTACCTAACTCCCCATGCAGTCATGCAGTGGCGCCAATGTGGTGTACACTGCATCATGTGTTGGAGTTTTGACATGTTTTTCCCTTATACCCCAAGGAGGCCTCATTTGTTCCTTGCCCTGGGGTAAGCCCCCGCTGCCACCGTGAGTCAACTCAGACCTCCGCCAGCTCTATCGCTGGTGCAGGTCCACATTGACAGGTGAAGGCAGGTCGGGCCTGAGAAGGGGGTTAGGATTTTGTGGGCACAACTGTTGCCGAACGCTTCCTGGGCCCGATCCACCCTTCTCCCCACCCTCGTTGCCTGCCCCATTCCACCCCCTCCCCGCCTCTCTCCTTATCCCTGCGCAGTCTTGCCGTCTGTGGCGGGCGTCCAGTGTCTTCAGAGCTGGGCCAGTTCTTTCACTAGGGGGTGGGGCAAGAAAATTGTGTTCTCAGACCAGATGCCTCAAGGACTACACCCCACACTGTACGCTCCAACTGCCCCTACGCCTTTTTGGCCAGCTGAATGTCCAATTTTTATGTCCCGGTGGAAATTTGTGGGTTAAATTGTTCCTTTGGGGGGAGTCCTCAACTTGGAAAGATATTAAAGTGGAATTAAACCTTTCCCCAATCCCCCTCTTCGCACTTTCTAAATCCACCTTGTTTAATTGTACATAGCAGCAGGTTCTGAGTGACTGGTACTCTAAAGAAACAAGAGGGGAGCGTTAAGTCTGCAGCCCCCTGCCCCACGCTAATCCCCCTAGTCCCTTCAAGGCGGATTTGCTCTTCCTGCCAAGTTGTGAAAAGATTTTCTTTTTCCGTCCTCTTGCCCTTACCCCCCCCCCAAGAGAGTGTTGTGACTTTTCCTGGAGAGGTGGGGTTGCTATAGCAGGGAGTCACCCCATGCTTAAAAACCCTACAGAGAATGGGAGGCGGGGGTGTGGTGGGGGGACGACAACTCCGAGTGAGTGAGAGGTGAAGACAACTCGAAGTGAGGATTAGGAGGGGGGAACAATGGCCAACAGGAAGATGGGAGTTGGAACAAATAGGAATTACAGCTCCCCAAATAATGCAATGGGACAAAAAGGAGGAAATTGTGAGGCAAGGGGGGGGGGCACAGGCCAGCTGAAAAGTGAAAGGTGACAAAACGAACAATTCATTTGCCCAAGGGAGGAGACGGAAAAAGATAACAGGGTGTTTTGGAAAGAAAGTGTCCCCTTGTGTCTTAACAAGAGATCATTTCTTGCTGGTTATTGAAGAGCATCCTAAGAAGAAAGCCAGTCACAACCCTCCTTTTGGGGGAGCGGGCCGGCGCTCCAGTTTTGCCCTGCAGGAGGGACCCTGACTGACTTTCGCGTCAGACAACCTTGGACTTGCCTGGCTGAGAATCGATGACTGCCAATTTTACTACTCCCTCATCTGATGCTGCCATGCAGAGTCAGGCCACTGGATGCTCTAGGCAAGCCGTACCCTACTCTCATGGCAACAGCTCGCTGGGATACAAGGGAGGGCCTCCCCCCCCCCACCTGCTACATGGTCTTTTTCTTTGAGTATGCCCAAGGCCTGCCCTAGTCAGGATGGGACATGAATTAGGACGGGGCAAACACGTAAGGGTCAGGACGGGGCAAACACTTCAGAAAAACCACCCCCATTGTGAGACTAACGGCACAATCCTGTCTAAGTACACACCTGTGGAGCAACCGCTCTGCTAGTGTAGGATGTCGCAAATGTGCCATAAGGCACGTTTGCAGCACCTGGAGAGTAAGTGGTGCCAATGAAGAGGCTTGCGCCGTTCCTCTGGTGCCACAGAACACACCTCTCTGCCGCGGTGCTGCTAAGTCCTCATCGGACGGTGGAACAGGCCATTCGGGGGGGGGGGGTTTGGAGGATCGGGCCTGGGAAGGGGGAAGGATCAGTGGAGGCCTCCTCCGCCATATCCTATCCCCTTCCCAGGCCTGTTGGGCCTCACACGGGCCTCTCAAATGTACGCCAGCGAAATTGCTGGCATGCATTCAAGGAGGCCCATCAGGGCAGCTGGCGTGTTACTCAGAGTAAAGGGACAAGTGTCCCTTTACCCCAAGGCGACCGCCGGCTGCGCCGGAGCAGGCCCAATCCTGCATACGATGCAGTGGGCACCTTATGCATGATGCCGCTGTGTTCTGCTAGACAGGATTGGGCTGCCCGATTGTGAGTAACACTTTTTGTTCTGAAAGCAGCTGCAACTTAAAATCTTCTGGCAACTTGGTGGTTATTTGGCAACTTGGTGGTTATTGCAACGTGGAGGCAAGAGAGCTGGTCGGTAAGGTAATAATTGACAAAAGAAGGAGCCAAACCCAATTATCTTGTAAACGAGGTACTAGGCAAATGTGATATCTGCAATCCAGACCTGTAGTGGGACCAGTGGCTTGCAGACATGGGCAGTGGAATCAGAGGTGGGGGCCGACAGCCTCTTGTGGAAGCCCCTCTTCAATCCCAGTCCTAGGAGCGGACAAGAGTTGAGCCCATCGTGGGGTGCACAAGCAGAGTCCTTTCCTCAGAGTTAGCATGTTTTGTGCTGGGGAGCTGACTGGTCGCCCTACACTTCCCTCTGGGCGAAGAGAGGATTCTTTGGCCATCGTCCCGAGCGGGTCAGGGGCACTCGTTGGTTTGATCAGTGAGGAGATCCGCGCTCCCTAGACACAGACTGCCGCCTGCATCTTCATCTTGCCCTGAGCCCAACCCCACCTTCCGCTGCATGGGGTCTGGCCTGTCTAACAAGGACCACTCTGAGGCCTCTGGCCTAGCGTTCCTACAGGCATGCAGGTCTTGCTGGCATCACAAGATGACGCCTGGTGATGTCACAAGTCAGCCAACCCTAGAAAAATGAGGAGCAGGAGGTTTTGGTAATCATGGTGGAGCCCAAGGGTATGAGATAAAGGGGCAGGGCCCAGCAGCACCTGAAACATAGCTGGAAGGGCACCTTTGCCACTCATCCAGCAAGGGGAAAAAACCAAGCGGGAGAAATGGAGTCATGTGGGGGCAAACTGGTCAATCCTACTTTTAGCAGACCTGAGTGTTGGGTTGTTTTTGCAACAGAATGCTGGACAGAGGCGGGGGAACTTGGGCGAGACGATGGGAAGTCGACAGTAACCCAAGCAAGAGATGACCATTGTGTGAAAATTCAGAAATTCCACCAATGGTATAGAGAGGAAAGGTTGTATGTTTGCCATGTCCTCCAGGGAGAAGCAACATGATTTGGCAATTAAATGTTGCCATGAAGGCCAGAAACGTGGAGGATCCCTCGTGCACCAGTTCCACTGGAGACCTTTGGGGTTCCAGAACTCCAAACTGCAGGGAGAAACCCAGCAGGAAGAGCGACTCGGAATCTTCCCCACACACAACAACCCTGGGTAAACTCAAACAGGAAGTTGAAAGCTGAAGCCCCCTGCAGGAAAAAAAAATGCTTCTTTCACCCTGACAACAAATCAAAGGGAAAGTTTCCAGCCCAATGGCAGTTCTTCCCCGTACAGCAAATCTTTGCCAATGTCTTCTTCCTGCACCCTACTGTTTTATATGGAGGGAAAGCGAGGAGATGTAATGCATGAAACATTTTGTGTATAAAATGTGGCTGCATTGTGTTTTATTTCCCCACATATTTTCTCCCCCCACCTTGCAATCTAGATAACGGATGATGCCGCGGAGCTTCCCCTGCCTTCCGCAATAACGCCGCCGCCAAAGCCTTTCGAAGGGTTATTAATAATAGATTGTCTTGATGAGTTTAGAATTTGGCAATAGACCCCCCACTGGAAAGCCATTAACACCGCAGGACTAAGGAATCTTCCCCTTGCAAATCAGCAACAAAATAAGCTCTCTTGATGGGGTTCTGGGCATGAGAAACTCCAGTACGGTGTCGTGGAAAGCTGGTATAGTGATGTTACTTTGTTTTATATGAGCCCTCTGACTCCCTTCTTGTCGGGGAAATTTAAGAGGGAGGGTGGGAGGCAAACAAGGGTTATTATGCATTCTTGCCAGCCAACCTCCACACACTCCCTTCCTCCAAGGCATATATATATTCCTCCAAGGCATATATATGGATTTGTGCATTGACCTACATTGGTGTAGGCTGAAGCAAGGAACTGTAAGTCGTCCAAAGACCATGTCTCATTTAGACAGTCAAAAATCCAACCTCAATGATCCGCTTACCTCGCGAGTCTCACAGCGCAATCCTATCCAACTTACACCACCGGTGTAACCAGTGGTGCAGCGAGAACGGGAGGTCCCAGAATGGAAAGGGGATTCAAATCCTCTCCAAAGGGGGGATTCAAAGGGGATTTGAATCCCCTTTCCGTTCTGGGGCCTCCCGTTCTCGCTGCACCGCTGGTTACACCGGTGGTTACACCGGTGGTGTAAGTTGGATAGGATTGCGCTGTTCGAGTAAGTAGTCATGCAACGAGTTTGATCATTTGCGTGGTGAAGTTCTCCTGTTCCAGCCCAAGTATCTAAGAGAAAATTATAGTGCTATGAATCTTTCAAGGTGAACAGCAGTCTATACAGCCTGGGATAGCGGTCAAAGCAGATTTTTTTAAAAAAAGAGAGAATGCCTTCAACCTCTAATTTTATCATGTATCAACCATGCATTGTTAAGAACTGGCAATGATCCGCCTCATTTTTCACATCATCCTTAGTAAGTCTAACATGTAGGTTGGGTCAGTTAGTGTAAGAAATGGCATCCAGCCCATGCGTAGCTTGTCATGGCAAAATGATGAGCATCAAAGGATGGAAGGGCACATTTGGATACACTCCTGTGGATCCCATTTAGCGAGGAGAGGATTGGCCCTGTTCCATTAGTTCAAAAGGAGCGGAAGGCAGGATAGATTAAGAATTCTGGTTTAACTAGAATTTTTAAACATAGGAGAGCATTTAAAATGGTATCCACCATGGGCAGCCCAACATGGTACGGTCCACTCTGCCACTTTAGGATTCTACTGCCTTGTCCCTATATATAGACTTTCTCTTATGGCCTGGTCTACACATGACCTGGTCTACACATGCAACAGAACAAGAAAAGGCAGTAGATAATCCCTGCAGGAAAGGGTGGAGCAAGGCGGCAGAGAACCCATCAAGCTGCTTGGGCCCAAGCAGGTCCGTGGTTTTGCTCCATGTGCCACTCTCTTTGGCAATCTTGGTAGGGCTGGGCTGGACTCTTCCAATCACTCATTGGGGAGCCTGCCTGACAATTGCATGGCACACGAGTCCACCTTCAGACGGCTTCTTGTGGCTTCTGCTTCCATGTGAGAAAACTGTGTGATGACTCTCTGCATAGATTAGGCCTAATCCACATGATGAGCTGGGACTGAATTTAGGCCTAGTCCACATGATGAGCTGTGACTGAACTCGGGCCAAGTTAACTGAAAGACCTCATTTCCCATATCAGCCTGTCCAACCCCTGTGATCTGCACTGAAGACCCTGCTCTTTGACCCACCATTGACAGAGACCCAGTTGGCAGCTGCAAAGATGAGACCTTTTTTGCAGTGGCCCCAACATTGTGAAATTCCCTTCCCCGACAGACCTGGACAGCTCCCCACACTTGGAAGAAGCTAAAAAGGGGTTGTTGTTTTGCTGCCATAGATACCGCATTAAATGCGTGTTTATTACTTCACAGTCTATAAGCATGTTGCACCATCCCATTTTGCTGAACCCCCCTCACCACTCTCCCCACACATGTATAAAGAGGTTCCCTTGGAAAAAAAAATATCAAGCTACTAGTCCTCATGGTAACCAAAAATATGCAGGCAATGGGGACAGAGCAAGAGGGGTCCATGCTTTGGAAGAAAGCATGATAGATGTGCAGAACTTGCAGAGAATTTCAGCCTTCATAGAACCAGGTGCATCTGTTCACTCCTTCGCATTGACTTTTCAAACCACAAGGAGAACAAATCTGACCTGAATTGAGCACATAGAGTTGCAAGCACAACTCTTGAGATCGAGGTGATCATATTTAGACCTGATTTGACTAGAGAAATGGAATTGATTGTGTTATACCTGCTCAGTTTCTACAGGCAAGGGCAATGCAATGCATCCGAAACACTTTGTTTTCAGTTGCTGTGCAGAGAAAAAGCATTTGTGCATCCGGTTAGCTTTGTCCACAACTGCTGAGAAAGTTTAGCCCCAAACTATATAATTCTCCCTGAATAATTGCCACTCATTAATCCACTAGACTTTTTTAATTGCTGCAGCCGTTTCTACGAATTCAGTCAGCGCCCTTAACTTTTTCCTTTCTTTTTTTTAAATCTCTGTATAGATAATAGTTTCTCGGCTCCCGAGCAGATTAGGAGAAAATTGCAGTGATAATCTGTAGTGCGCAATTGCTCTGCTTGTAAAGTGCAATGGGTGATGCGGGAGGGGAGAGAGACATTTAGAATCCCAAAGGTGGAGCACGGCACAGCAATATTGGGGACTTTGTAAATGAAGGATTGTTTTAATTCCCTCCTTGCCGTGATAATTTGATTCCTCATAAATTCTGCCATCAGGGCACCAGGAGGGAGAGATGCCTCCAAATCGACACAGGCGACAGTGATGGAATGGGAGGCTGTCAATAAAGGGGTGGAATTAAACAGCAGACCCGCCAGTTCCCTCAGTGTTTGCCTCGCCACAAGGCATTCCGAATCCTCCAGCAACCATCTTTTTATAGTTCTCATTTCCTTGAGAGGCTACAGTCCAGAGACCGTGTCCCACAAGGCCAGCCTGCTTGCCTGGGCAGCTGTGCATACAGCTCCCGTAGCTCTAGTGTCCCCAGCCACGGTGCTGAAGACTGGGGTACCAGTCCTCAAGGGGAATAGTTTTTCTTTTTTTGCCAGTGCAAACTCTTTCCCCTTCCCTTTCAAATCTCTCTGTATCCTTGCCTTTGCTCCCTCTGCCTTTAGGCCCGGGATGTTCGTTCCGCCAGCACTAGTGCTGGAAACACTTGCTGGTCTCCTGCTCTGCCTGTTTCATGTCCTGCATCTCCCTCCCACAGGAGAGCCCACAGCTCTCCTGCTCCCAATGGTCCCACCCTTTCTCCCTGGCTTCCCCTTATTCCAGGCCCAACTTCCCCAAACACATCTTTGGTGCCCTCTCTCTCTCTCTCTCTCTCTCTCTCTCTCTCCCCCCCCTTAAAATCCGCCCTTTCCGTGAAGGCTGTGGCTTGCTTCCTCAACCCAAAGTTCAATCCTCACCCCACAATTGAACAACTGGTGTTGGGCTTCATTTCAAGATCCATCCCTCAGCTCTGATGGTGCTCTGTAAACAGCCGATCCCTTCAGAAAGACACCTGTCTGTGTCTCCCTACTTTCTCAGTCCCATTTTTCCAGGCTGCACTTCTCAATTTACATAGAGGGAGGACAGGGATTTTGGATAATAGGGAGAAAAAATGTCTCTGTCTCATAGCACTAGAACCAGAGGGTCATTCAAGAAGACCAATGGGCAGGAGACTTAGGACAGACCAAAGGAGGCACTTCTTCACACAGCACCGAAATCATCTGTGGAACTCATTGCCACTAACTTGGATGGATTTAAAGGGGAATTAGACTACAATAACATCTCTGTGAAGAGACTCTGAAGAGTCCATTGATAGAGGTAGAGTGATGACTCTTCCACAGATTTGTCTACTTGTGAATACGAGTTGCTGGGGTACAAGAGCAGGAGAGAGTGGTTGCTTTGTGGGCATCCCAAAGGCAGAGGGTTTGCTATGATTGACCATGGAGGTTCCCTTCATGAGGACAGTCTACTTTCGGGTACCTGATGTTGGGGACATAAAAATGAGGACTGTTGCCTTCTTATCCCACTTCTGGGTTTCTGGGGAATGGGGAGCAATGATAGGATGTTGGAACTGATCCAGCAGGACTTAGAATTTTGTTGGCTATCAGATCCATGAGAGAAATGGAACCTCCATGTACAGCAGCCGTACAGTAGATGGGCATGAGGGAGGGCAAGTAGTTGTTCACTTTGGGAAGCTGGAGATGGACCTTTGATCTAATCCAGGAGGGCTTCTTAAGTGCTTATCTACTTCTGCATGCCTTGAAAGTAAAATGGAGATATGATGTTGATCTTCTTACTGTTACTCTTAAGGCTTTTACAGTGCAATCCTATCCAACTTACACCACCGGTGTAACCAGCGGGGGAGGGCAGGGCAAGAGGCTTGGGAGGGGAGGGGAGATTTAAATCCCCTTTGAATTCCCCTTTGGAGGGGATTTGAATCTCCTTTCCGTTCTGGGGCCTCCCGTTCTTGCTGCACCGCTGGTTACACTGTTGGTGTAAGTTGGATAGGATTGCGCTGTTAGGGTGAAAGAGTATCTCACTGACATTATGCAAAGATACTTATTAACCCTACAGACCAGCGTTTCTGAAATATCACTGTTTTTAAAAAATAATTATCATACTTATTTATTAAAGCCATATCAATGTGTTCCATTTTTGTCTGGCCAGAAATGCAGAAGAGCAAAAATCAAACAAAGAAGGAAGCATGATTTAAAATCCCAGTGAGTTGCAACGCTAAGCCAAGAGCATATTTAAACGCAGTTCCACAATATCTTCTGTGATCCAGCAAATGAGCCCGGCAGGTTGAATTGGCCAATTATTTTACGACTCTTGTCCTGTTTAACAAACCCCTCGAACCGCACTTAATGCGAACAGCAAACCTGACCCGGCTATCTCTTCCCTGCGCAGTAAATGAGTTATAAGAAAACCATTACAATCTGTTTGCCCCACAAACAGGAGGAAATTAAAGACCCGGGCGCGGCGATTGGAAAGGTAAAGGTTGGGTTGTTAGGACATTATTATGAGGGTAAACAGTGTGGAACGGTGATTTGAGGGAGGTGGAGCAGGGTCGTGCTGAAAAGCAAGATAACAGCCCAGGAGGCCATAAATCAGCCTCCCCATCCGCCACGCCAGATGGTTTGTGGCCTGAGGCAGGAAAGCTCAACAGCCTCGTGTTCAGCTGTGCTGTGGACGCAAAGGCTGTGTGCCCCCCTCGGGCTTCCCAGGAAGATCGTTTCTTTACTGTCACTTCCACAAGCGATAGTTTTCCCTTATGATGCAGGGTGTCAAGCTCCCTGCACCTGTACGGTACAACATTAGCAAGGGGTCCCTCTTGTCCCACAACCTGCTTACCACAGTGGCGCCAGGACTGATTATTAATTGCATTCAAATCTCACCCTTCCTCCATGGAGCTCAGCCTAGGGCAGCGTCCACCATCTGATTCTCACAACAATCTTGTGAGGTAGGTGTGTGAGAGAGAGTGACTGACTGACCCCGTGAGCAAGGGATTTGAACCCAGCACTGCCAAGTCCAGCACCGTAACCGCTGCATCTCACGGGAAATGACACCATGGGAGAATGACATACAGATCCTTCTATCGCATGATGCTGATAAGATCTTGTTTTCTTTTTTTAATGTGCATGGGTAAAGACAGAACTAAAACAGTCTCTGTTTTGCCCTTGCAGGAATACCTTTTAGCTGCTTTAAGTTGTGAAGCAGAAACACATTCAAACCAACAATTTGAAGAGACAGTATATTCTGCAAGGCAACCACTGGCAATTGCTTGGGACAAACATGATCAGGGGAGAGCTATTGACTGGTGGGGGGTTTGCACGCATGAGATCTCACAAACAGGACCAACAGGGAATACAAATAAACTAAAGCAATGTTGTATTCAGAGGTATACGGCCTTGGAACATGGAGACTCATTTATCTAGCCATCTAAGCTTGTGACCATCTACTCAGGAAATATCACATCCTCCTCCGTCTTGCTTTGAAGCAGGAGATGCTGGGAGACCTTAGAGGAAAGCTGGCCTTCTACTATATGTGTTTCTACTCTTTGTGTGTCTGTGTGACGCAAGCAGAATTAGACCTATCCATGATTCTTAGCCACAAAACCTAAACAGCCCCAAGCAACCACATACAGCATGCACACAAGACCTAATCAGAACCTCCCTCTTCAGTGGCAGTACATCTTTGAGTACTGGGTGCTTGGGGCAATCAGCTACAGTTGTCAACCCACCAGTACTTTCAACATTAGAATATATTCAACATGGCATTCTTCTTTTATATGTGCTATTATCTACATGTTCAGAGGATCATAAGATTTTCCAGGAGCTGAAGTGCATATCAAAAATATTCTACAATATACAGTAGCTGATTCTGGGGGGTGGGGGTGGGGGGAATTGGTGGATTGAACATTTCAACCTCAAACGCTCCTTACTTGTGCAAAACTAGCCTATGCTAGCCTTCTTCCGGACTGACTTGTCCCCTCACACAGAAAACCATTCTGCATTCAAGCAGATGATTTCTCCCTGACCACCTCCATTCCTGAAGTGGTATAGTCCTTCCAGGGCCATACCATGTTGTTTATTTTTAAACATTTGGCATTGAGCAATTCTTTTGACCCAGTAGGGCAATTCTTCTGCTGCAGATCCTCCCCGCACCCGAAGGAACAGCTTCTGTGTCTGAGCATCCTCCACCTCCTTGCTCAGGTGGGCTTGGGCAGTCAGGAAAACACCTAGTGGTCTGAGCCAGGAGCTGAACCAATGGCAATATCAGGGCTCTGAGGACTAAACGCTCACTGTGGTCCTACAGAACAGCAGGCAACTAGGAGGATGTAGGTGAAAAGGGAGCAAGCAGTGGCTTAGAGAAACGGGAACCAGAGGCTTGTGAAAGCACAAGCAGTGCTCTAGGAAAGAGGATTGGAACAGGGAGTGGTTCGCAATGATGCAAATGGCGATAAAAGCCAGGAGGGAGGAGGTCTGAGAAGGGAAGGAAGATCAGCAGAGAGAACAGACACGTACACCTGCCAGCCAGGAGCTGGGCACAATGTTGAGCGTTTCTTTCAGATCGATACCTTAATCACAGACATCCTTGGGTGGAGACCTTTTGGCTGACAGCATCTTGGTAGCACCCAAGCATCAGAATGTCACGTTTGACAAGCTAACAGCTTTGGAGACATCGCAGCGCCACCTGGCAAGATCAGAGCAGTCGAGAAGCCCACAGCAATGAATGCCAACTGGCTCACTGGCATTTGCAAGGGGGCCGCAGCCTGCCTGGCCACGTGCCGTGGCCATTTTCTTCTCTGTCGAAGAAGGCAGCATCCTACGGCTGACCACCACAGTGTCAATAAATCTGCGGCAAACTTGTGGCTGCTTCCTGGTCCCATTAGGTGCACTTTGTGCTACGTCTGGTACCCACTGCACTGTTAGGGGGCAGGTGAAAGTACCATGGGGCACCAGAGCAGCACTCTGCCCCAGGGCTGCCAGCACCCTGGCACCGCACACAGTAAACCGTTTAACTCCCACTCCCTTTATGCAAATATGCTCCTCAAGTCTTAAAAGGCCGCATTGGAATGCTTTTAAGGGTTACCGACGACAACAATGCAATAAGATACAGTCAGACGGGAAGGTTCACAATGTGCCCCCCACCATGCTGACTCCTCCACCCACTCCAAAAGCTGGGGAGGGGGTTTCCAGATGCTTTTGCCAAGCGTTGGGGTTGCTCCATCCCTCATTACCTCTGCCCCATTGAATGTCACCGAAGCGCAATGAGCTTGCAAAGGTCTGAATGGATGCCCAGCTGCAGAGATGCCTTCACACTCATACTGATCCTCTTGAAGTCATTTGAAGGCAGTCTGTCCCTGCCACGCCCCTTTCACGTTCCAGGGGCAAGCTTCATTAAACAGGGTCAAGTCAGTCAACGTTGGACCGGCAGTCAGGCAAATCTGGGCTCTCGCCCTTTTAAGTACTTCATTGGCTATGTGTTCGGGGGGAAAGCATCCAGGTGCATGAGGGGTACCTGGCTACTTCCTAGTCCTCTTACTCAGTGTCAGTGTGGGCCAGGCAGCCACTAAGGGAGTGAGAGCTGGGAACCAGGAGTCCCCAATTAGGAATCAGACATCGCCTGATCTTCAGGCTAAGGGAGCTAATGGGCAAAGCCCCTACAGAGCAATGTTGATTATTTTCACTACAAGCACAAAACGTGCAAGCTGCAGGCACCACATTAGAAGAGGCATACCCTCTCCGTTCTCATGCACAGGAGGGAATGCCTCTTCTAAGATGGCACGTATATAGTTTGCAGCAACAGGCACTATCTAAACACAAAGAATGCACACTTTTCTTCCTTTCCAAAGATGGACTCATTCAAAATCTGCATAGGATGAAAACAATTAATCAAATGCATTTTGACTAAGCTGTCCTTAAATTGAGTGGCAGCTCCGGAATTTTTGCAAGGACGTTCATCTGCCAGGAGGCCTGGCTTCTGGCTATTACCTTTCTATTTTCTTCCGCTTTTGAACTGTCAAACTCGGCTAGGGGGCCCTAACGCTTTTTGTCTCTCCTGTCTTTGTTTCCAATAGGTTGTTTGCGGCAAAGTGCAGCGGTTGCATGGAGAAAATCGCCCCGACGGAGTTTGTGATGAGGGCTCTGGAGTGCGTGTATCACCTGAGCTGCTTCTGCTGTTGCGTCTGTGAGCGGCAGCTGAGGAAAGGAGACGAATTTGTTCTGAAGGAAGGACAGCTCCTCTGCAAGAGCGACTATGAAAAGGAGAAAGATTTGCTCAGTTCTGTCAGTCCTGACGATTCCGATTCGGGTAAGGCCAGATTCACACATCTATAATGAGGTCCAGAAAGAGAAGCAAAGCTCTAGGGCCCTGGACACTGGTCCACGGGGATGCCAGACCTCTCCAGAGGTGTTTGCTATTAGAAACAACTGCAGCAGTCCTACAAATCAATGTCCTTTGTCACTGCCAACCAAAACAAATGCCCTGGCTGGCCAGGAATGTCCACCTGAACACTATCTGTGGGGTATTCCCAGGAGCAGCCAGGAACATGTAATTTAGGCTTTCAGAATGCATGCCCGATTTGCAAGTGCTACAGAAAAACAAAGACTTGGCAATACAAATGCTCAGGAAGTGCGATACAAATGCTAAGTGCTCCACATCTGTTATCTTGATGTGGCTCTTAACACCAACTCTGTAAGGTAGGCTTTATTCTCATATTGCAGGTCAAGCTGAGACTAAGAGGGAGTGGTTTGCCCAAGGCCACCTAGTGAGCTGAGGGCAGAGGCAAGATTTGCATGAAGGTAGTCCTGATTCATAGCCTGGCCACTACAGTACATCCGCTGTCAAGGAAAACAGACAGACTCAAAGGCTTGATTTGCATTTGCCCCCAGTCTGAAGACTCTTCTGACCTGATCATTCCATGCCAGAGGTCTATGAGTGCACATGTAGATGTTAATTCACCCGGGGGAAAAAGTGACATCTACATCCACATTAGTGTCTGCCCCGGGGTCAAAAATTTGGACCACAACCAAAAGGGGACATATTTAATCTGGATTTCACAAGCCTGTGGTCTGTTCATTCCAAAAACCTCCGTAATTCTGACAAGCTAGCAAACAGAGGAATTTCAACATGGTGAGGGATTCTGTTCGAAAGGGTGTGTGACCAGCCTGATTCCAAAATAATAAATCACCCTCTTCATCCTGGAAATCAAATCTCTTGGTGAGTTTTTGGCTGTGGCTTTTGCAGAATGATTCCAGTAAATTTCTGTCATTTCAGTCACGGGAGACATTGGTTTGCGGGACAGTTAAAGAGAGGTGTTTTTTTTTTAATTAATTAGCCATTTCTACAGTTAAGAAAAATAGGAAGGGGGGTATTAATTAGCCATTGAGAGAGAGAGAGAGAGAGAGAGAGAGAGAGAGAGAGAGAGAGAGAGAGAGAGAGAGAAGTCCTCCGATCTTATTCAACAACCTAAATTTAATTATTTGAAACATTTGTATCCCACCTTTCTACCCATAGGGGTTTTCAAGGCAGCTCACTGCAATTAAAACAGTCGCATCAATTAGCCTCCCCTCTCAGAGGAGGCTCCTCCAAGTATGACTACCAGCTGTCGCCTGGTATTCTCCCCCCCAACCCCAAAAGCTACTCCTGCAAAATGGCCACCAGGAAAACATGATGAAGGTTACAGAGGGTGGAGATTCTCTCTACAAGGGCTACACCTCCAAGAACACTCCCTTGTGACGATCTCTTCCTCCCTTGAAAATCTGCACATGTGCTTTATTTGCATCGTCATGTAGATTTGATGCCCCCCCCCAAAAAAAGTGCAAGTCTGCATCCTCACTAGTAATGCTACCATGCTGAGAATGTCAACAGGCTGAGTTGTGTGTTTTGTACTGATCTACAGTTAAAAGTGACGACGAAGACGGGGACGTCAAACCAACCAAAGGACAAGTGAACCCAGGGAAGGGGGGTGATGATGGGAAGGATCCGAGGAGACCAAAGCGACCACGGACGATACTCACAACACAACAGAGGAGAGCTTTCAAAGCTTCCTTTGAAGTGTCTTCCAAGCCTTGTAGGAAGGTATGCTCTTAGTTTAAAACTCCCTCTCATTGCTCAAATGTTGTCGTCGAGAATCTGCACCATTATTTTTATCCCACCTTTCTTCTGTGCTTAAACTCAGCAGTGCCTCGGAGGTTCTCAGGTGGTCTCCCTCCAGACAGTGGCCAGACTCACTTAGGTTCAACCTTTTGTTCCTGGGATCCCTGTCCCCTTAACTTATCTGCCATCTGGGGCACCTTTCTAAGTTCTTAGCCTGCCCTGTACACCCCAAAGTACTCCTGTCTCTAGTCAGGATTAAAGGCTTACTCAGGCCCTGAACGTTCCCTTCTCTCAAGAAGCTGGACTGCAAACATCCCAACCACTGTTTGGTTCCCTGAACAGATGAAATGTTCATGAGCATTCTATGCCATCACGTTGCCTTAGCCAGTCTCCCGGGCTTCACCACCACAATGCAATATAGATATTTACAGCCATGGAATCCAAAACATTTTGTATGTATGCCTTGACAGTGTCTGCTTTACTTGCACATTCACACTGATGTAGACATACACACAGAAAACTAAGTATTTTACCCCTTGAGATCCAGCATCATGCATTGTCCTCTATCCTGAAACTTATGATCTGTCTCATCGCAATCCCATCATAAAACTTAATCTTTATTTCTATAGATGTCAGGGTGGTTTCTTGAAAAATTGGGGGGGGGGGGTTCCCTGCATTTTCAAGAGCAAATGTGGATATTTTGATCATCTGCTGTATCAGCACCATAAAACCTTTCAACTTTTTGCCTTCCCCACTTCTCTAGGTTAGGGAGACGCTAGCTGCTGAAACAGGTCTCAGCGTCCGCGTTGTCCAGGTGTGGTTTCAGAATCAAAGAGCAAAGGTAAGGTTTGGGCTCCCAATGGCAGAATAGAACCACAAAGCAATGGCTGCTCAATGCACCTCACAGCATGTCGGAGGGGCCCAGGACGTGCAAGTGCCTTTGGGCATTGCACAGAGCATGGGATGCAAAAGTGCTCCTTCTACATCTCTCCCCAAAGTGAGATGCTTAGACTCCAGCTATAGATAGAAAGGCTCTTCCACTTTCATGTCTGAACTCACATATCTTCTGACCCCTCTCTGAGTTCACACAGGAGATGGAGACTATGTGAGTTCAGACATAAGGGGAGCGGCAGTGGAAGCGACTCATTCCCTTTCTTCCCTGTTGTTTCCCCATAATACCTGAAGCTACCCAGAAAGAAAGAAAGAAGCAATGAGGGCACCCTAATTTTACTCTATGTGGGTGGAGATGATGATCTCTCTTTTTTTTTTAGATTCTTATGACTCACTCACAGGCATTATTGGTCGTTCCACAATACCTGGAAAGTTAAAATATGCTACCAACATAGTACAACACACCCTGACTGTCGAGACATGACAAATGTCCAGGTTTTAGACTTTTCAGAGTCTCTTCCTCAAAATAGTCAGGAGAGACCAGGCCAAACCACATTTGCAACAGAAAAATGGGGATGTAGTTCCTTGAAACTCATGCACACTTACTTACATTGTGGATGCAAGCAAACCAGGGCAGCTCACAACACTAAAATACTAATAATATTTGTGTTCATAACGATGAATACAATATTACCGAGAATACTAAGGACATTAGTGGTTATAGTCACTATTGACAATACACTGATTCCCGCGTTCCCCAACATAATCCAAGCATCAGCACATCAAAGCACACATGATGCACAGAAATGAAAAAAAGGAAGCCGCCAAGAACCCAGCCAACTAAAACACCTCTTTGAAACAAAAGCATCATCCTTCCCCAACTCTTGTTGAAAATTCAGATTGGCACCTCAATGAGTACAATGCACAGACCAGGTAAGGGCATTCCCACAAGGTTGGTGCCACTGCTTAAAAGGCATTGGGGATGCCCGCCAAACCTCAGGCATAGAAGACTCCTGGAGCAAGGCCTCAGGTGACCAGTGAGGTGTAGGGGAACATACACGGGGTCCTCAAGTGCAGCCAGCAATCACCTCTCCCATAACCTGAGACTGACTTAAAATGCAATGCGTATCTACTTGTGTACAGAATGTAAGCTGTGTGTAGATGGATGGATGGACTTCATCTCAGTTAGGAAAAGGGGTTAAACCAAGGGGTTAAACTAAAGTCTTCAGGGAAATGGAGGGTTGAGAGGGAAGAGCCCATAGCTCAGTGGACCAGCACTTGTTTTGCATACAGAAGGTCCCAGGTTCTGGCAACTCCAGCTGAAAAAGATCTCAGATCTTCAGGGACGGGAAAGACCTCTGCTCCAGAGCTCCTGCCAGTCACAGTGAAGAGCAAAGGACGAATCGTTTTGAATCGGTATAAAACAGGAAGTGCTTCTTCTCCCTTCCAAGTGTGCGGAGAGAGGCGACTAGACATTTTGATCCAAGCTGCAGCTGTTTATTTTGGGTTTCCTCTCTCCCTCAGATGAAGAAGTTAGCCCGACGGCATCAACAGCAGCAGGAGCAGCAGAATTCTCAGCGACTAGGGCAAGGTGAAGCCACAACTGGGATGTGGATGGGAAATCTAGGGCTGCTGGTGGTATTGGCTTTGTTCGTGTCCCCTCCCCCTCCTTGTGCGATGGTATGTCATGATGTAGCATTGCACAGAGGGGCGTCTGGTGCTCCCCCCCCCCCCCGGATGTTTTTTTATTAGTATTATTTTGACCGTAGCAAAGATTGAAGCAGCTTTGGCCACTGATGCGCCAACAATTTTGGTTATGGCCACAGGGCAAACATGGCGCAACGGAGCTGCAGCTCTGCTAAGGTGCAAAGCATGTACACTTGTACTAGTGCAGGTTCAATCCCTGGTATCCACCACGCAAAGGTAGGAAAGAGCCACCTGAAACTCTGGAGAGCCACTGCCAGTCCACACAGACACCACCAAGCCACATGGACCAAGGGTCCAACCCGCCATAAGGAAGTCTCCTCTACCCCCATGAGCTCCCAACTAGGGCATTAAGTGTGTGTGTGGGGGGGGAACCCTCATTCTTCTTCATTCTTATTTCTTCATTCTTATTTTTTTTTACTTAATTTATTCAAATCCCACATGCCAGCTCCCATAAGCATGCTTTTCTTGTTATCTTAATGTGCCATGCTGGCAAGCAGTGGCGCCAGTTAGGGCAGGCACACAAATGTGCCAAGTACTGGACAAACATGGATCTCCACCCCAAACAGCTTGCAACATCCTTTTCAAGAGAGGACGCAACCAAACTGCTGCATATGGATGAGATGAATCAATCCTCAGACTGGCGTGGCTTTGTATTGGAGTCTAGAGGTTGCGTCATAGGAGTGGAGCCGCTTCACTGCCATCAGAGGTAGTTCCAAAAGAACTATTTCTTCCAACCAGGGAGAAATGGGAAGAACTGCAGGAGCAGTGGCGTTCCGAGGCTGGTGCGGAAGCGTATGTATATCAGGATGCCTCTTCACGTGTGAAAGTGCCCCTCCCCGACGCCGGTCGGAGCCATTCCCAGCAGGCGACGGCTCCCGCATGGGCAGCGAGGGGCTCCGACCAGCGAGGGGGAGGGGCGCTTTCATGCGCAAAGCAGCATCCTGCTACATGTACGCTTCCGCACCACCCTCGGAACACCACTGTGCAGGAGGTTCAAATCCAGATCCTAAAATTGTTGAATTCTAGGATAGGAATAGGTATCACCCACACACCCTAGAGTCGGACACGACTGGACTTAATTGTCAGGGGTCACCTTACCTCCCCCCCCCCCATTCCCATCACTATAAGAACAGTCAGAGCTCTGCTGGAGTGGACAGCAACTGTGGGAGAGTCAGAACTTAGGACTGAGGGATCACGCCAGGAATCAAGCCTGTTTACTGCTATTTGTTTTCTCTCTCTGCTTCTGTTTCAGTGCAATATTTCCCCTAGTTAGGAATTCTTTTTCCTTCCTCGGATGATTCTAGCCAATCATGGGTCACAGTGTTTCCCCCTAGTTAGGAATTCTTTTTCTTTCCTCAGGTGATTCTAGCCAATCAGGGGTCACAGTGTTAACATCACAATGTGTAAGCAATAAGATTTGGCTATGGGCTTACATCATGGAGGGCAACACTTGCTGGACTTGCATGGGTGAGCCTAGCCAATTGGGAATCATAGTGTCATCATTCTCATGTTTACTCTAGGTTTTGCTTGCACACATTTATGGTAATGTTTCCTGAATATATAAATATTTCTGTCCTCTTTTTGCTGCACTTCCTGAAGAATCCCTGAAGGGAGGGCACCATTTGACACAGATGATTTTTTTTCCTCCAAAAACTGCCCTTCCCCTTTCAGCAGACCCAATAAGCATAGTGGCATAATAAGCATGTTATAAAGAGGCTGATGCCTTGAAAAAAAATTCATCACCAATGTTTCCAGAGTACAAATGAACTCAGTTGACTTTCTTTGCAGAAGTAATGTCCAACCGAATGGAAGGGATGATGACGTCCTACACACCGCTAGCGCCGCCGCAGCAGCAGATCGTCACGATGGATCAAAGCAACTACGCCAATGACCCCTTCCAGCAAGGTCTCACCCCACCACAAATGCCAGGTGACCACATGAACCCCTATGGTAAGACTCGCTGGGAAGCGGCCGTTGTTGGCACGTCCAAGTCGGAGCACCAAGGCTTTGATATAGGGTTGCTGGGTCCAAGCTCTGAGAGTTGTCCTGGAACTTTAATGGTAATAACAACTGTAACGTGTGAATCCGATGGCTCCCATGTCCTACCATGCCTGCCCTTTCCATTGACCCTTAGTTTTGCTGAGGTATTGGAAAACTGGTGAAAGGAGCACTACTCGTTTCCACAGAGGCCAGCACAATCAGAGAGGGAAGGACTGGCTCCCAGGGATGGGTTGCCTAAATGCATGGGCACCCTCCCACTGTTCATACAACGTGCTTGCAGGCATACAATTGTACTACACAAGGACACCCCACCTGTGTGATTCAATCATCACCGCAGCATGAACAGGCTACGTAGGTGGGGCATTTTGGATTAGATGGATTGTGTGGGTGGGGTGTATACGATGGACAGATCATGTAGGTGGGGTATCCACGTGGATGTTCCTGGGTAGCCCACGGATGGCACGATCTGTCTATCTGCAGTTTGTGAAAGCGCTAGTGGTGAGCAGAAAATCCTCGCTGAAGAAACTTCAGCCTTGAATTTGGAATGGTGGGCAAAATTTGGGGACCAAAACTGGGGGGAGAATTTTAAGGGGTACCCAGATAAATTGTGAGAAAGTTTTGGAAGTAGCTTACTCCCCCATAATGCCCCAGGAATGATGCTGTGTCATGACTCTCCTTTCAAAATTGTTTCTGGGAGCAAAATGATTTCCTACCACCCCCTGCCCACCACAGTTGATGAAAACGCCCCCCATCTTCTCCACACACTTTCAAGTGGCAAAAACAGCAGACCCTTCTGTTAAAGCCATAGTAGGCACACAGCCTTGATTCACTCCTATACCTGCCACACACCTGGAATCTGTGTCAACCAGCCCTTGAAATGGTGATACATTCCTTGTCCTATGCACAGCTGTCGTGAAAGAGAAGCCAACCCAGGTCGCATTTTCCCTTCTAAATAAACTCTTGCCAGATCCAGGTCTTGAGGGGGTGCTAAAACAGCGGCCATCTTGGCATGTAATATTGCAAAGCACTCTCACGGGATTCCCACCAAACAACCAACTTGCATGTTAAGATCCGTTCTGTGCCCAGATGTGTTCCGGGTACACCCAGCCAACACAGAAGGAAAGGAAAATTGAATCAAGGTGGAGCAAATGAACTGTTGGTAGTGAGACCTGGGGGGTGGGGTGTTGTGTCTGGCAAAGTATTTCAAAGACAGTCCCAAGAGTAGTTAACTGTGTAAATTATTTTATAAAATATCAATCAATTGGTAAAGAAGCCCCCCCCTGTATTTATTTAAAGTACAGCTGGCCAGGTTTTTGGGGGGGAGTGTCAATCTCCTCCGTGGGGAAAAATATCTCAGTCTTTGTTTTCCTATGGGAAAACTGTAAGAGTACAGACAAATTCAGACATGGAAGCCCCTTCCCATCACCACCACCACCACCACCACCACCACCACCACCACCACCTGCAGCCTCAAATGACAAAAGAATGGATTCAGGCATTAAATTGTCAACCTGTGTCTGGAAGTCTGGGAAAAACAACCTTAAAAACACAGAATAAGCACTTGAGCCTGTGAGTTGGTTCAGTGGCCCTTTAGCACTGGTATCAGACTTCCAACCCTTGAAAAATGGAGTAGGGGGAAGTTTTGTGTGACATCACCAGGACCCACCTCCAAAGTTTCAGGTTTGGGGATGTATCTGACTGGTGACCATAGTAAAGTCTCTATGTCTTCTCTGGAAGCAATTGATCAAGATTTCAGAGGTAAAAACAGCCAGCCATTTTAATATCCCACTCCTATAGTCAACTCAGTCTCCCTTACAGAGCTTTTTGGGGAATATCTACACAACATAGTTCCCAGGGCTCCTTACCCATAGTTCCCAGGGCTCCTTACCCATAGTTTCCAGGGCTCCTTACCAGAGGAGAATGGCTCTGTACCAGTTAAACTCTCCTAGAGCTTAAGATCCCAAGACCCCCCAACACACAGAATTGGTTCAACAGAATATTCTTTTGCCCCCCTCACAAAATGTGAGTTTGTAATATAGACTCCTTCTTCCCTGCCACACAGAACATGAAGCTTGTAAGACTCAGCAAACTCAATAACCGGTTTCTCCCCTACCACAACAGGCAAAATGTTAACTTGGTTAGCATGTGGTTTGGCAGGAGACCGATTGCATGCAAAGGAGTGCTATAAGCAAATTGACATAAACCTTTATCTCCACTGTCTTCACTACCACTGTGTTTGAACTGCATTGTTAAATCCCCAATCAGGAAATGATGGATTTATGGCTGGGAAATATCATGATGGATCTAAGCTCATCTTTGTCACTTGGGGGCAGGTAGAAGGCAGATTGGGAGCAAAACTACCTAAGTTTTATTGGCAGTCTGTGGTCCAGCCTTACACAAGAATGGAGCCTTGTAGGTTTGCCCCCCTCCCCACAAATTCCATTTGCAGGCCATGACATAGCTGAATGCTCCCTCCTCCAATTTTGGGGGGACAGGGGGAAAATTCATTGGTACTTCCACCCATGCAAGATCCCCCACCCGGGAGAAGTCCCACCTATGGGGCCACTCCTATGGGATCTGAGCCCAATTTGCTATGAAATGGATTCAGATCCCTGCTAATGATCATGTGCTTTCCCTGCTTGAACTCTGCAGTGGTACAACCCAGCAACAGTGGCATCCGGGGGACACAACTGCTCCAGTCCTTTGATTTGGAAGTGAACTGGTGTTTCAAAGCAGGTCCTGCTTATCACAAAAACATTCAGGAACTTCAGGAGTTTAGGAACTTTGCCTTTCGCTAGGTTAGGCAACGATGAAAGGTGGCCATATGAATGTAAAATGAAAACACCGCTTCCATTTGTCCTGCAGCAATTTCGTATAGCAGTTGACGTGATCTGACACTGTAATTCCTCAGAGCCACAGTTTCTGGTGATGGAACGCAGGATTCTATCGTGGCCAAACCACTTCCCACAGATTGTTTGCTCATGTCACTTAGTGAAGGAACTCCCCTTCCCTTTTCGTTCCTCTGAAACGCTGCAGACTGCAATGCAAACAAGCAATTGGCCAAGAACCATGCCTCCTCCCCCCAGCCACCGCCCGCCTGGCAGTGTTGTTGTCCAGCATCACAGTCTTAAACACTAAGGATCCTCCACAGACTGTCACCACTAGGATGCACTGTGGTTTGTTTGGTTGAATGCCCCTCACATCACAGCAGCATCTTTCTGTGCAGGGAAGGTGAACCTAGCCTAGCCTTCCGTTTCCTGGGATAAAAGCTGCCTGCATGGATCAGCCCCCCCCCCCCCGTGTGTGTCTTCCAGAGAACCCTGATTCTCTCTTCCTTGGGGTGGTCCAACATGTTAACATGCCTATTCTTTTTTGTTGTTGTCCCCTTTCAGGAAATGACTCCATTTTTCACGACATCGACAGCGATACCTCTTTAACTAGCCTGAGCGACTGTTTCCTGGCCTCCTCGGAAGTAAACTCCATTCAGGCTAGGGTAGGCAACCCCATTGACAGGCTGTACTCTATGCAGAGTTCCTATTTTGCCTCATGAAATTCAAAGGAAAAAAAACAAAACAAAGCCAAAAGGAAAGCCAATGGTTGCAAATGACTTTGTTTCCCCCAATCCCCGTTTCCCAGCTCAGACTCTACAGCCATATTTTCCTCAGCTCTTCCTTCCTGCTGACTTCCAGCACTGTGACAACAGGAGCATTAAATTAAGGGAGACTAAAGTCCACACGATCTTATTCGAGGCTGCAGAAAAGCCGCCCACCACCCTCAGAATTGCGCCACTGGTATCGGGCCGAAGGAAAAAAACAGGGACGGGAACGAAGAAGCCATGAGGTGTGGGCAATTAACAACCCTCATTTTGATTGCTTGGTCACCAGCCCAAAGGAGACAAGAGGTTTCCAAGAGCTTTGCCTTTTGGATCTTTTCCACACACATGAAGCTGCCACTTGGAGTTGGCCAACGTGATGAAATAAATTGGAGAAACTGGAGAACGCCTTTCCCTCTTTCCTCCAGCATGTTTTACCTTTCGTTATGGACCAACAGCCCTCCGAACTGTGAGATGTTTTAACGTAACTGTGATCCCTGAGTAGCCATTCCTTCTTCAGTAGGTTTTTTTCCCCCCATTTCCCCTCCATAAACCTCCTGACCTCATTCATCAGTTTATAGCCCTGGTACTATATGAAACTTGGGGAGGGGGGGGGGGAATAACTGGATTTTCTTTCTCAAGTCTTACTGTTTTAACCAGTCATGTCATTATCATATTAATATTTTTGCAACGGTCCAGGAAGGTACATGAAAAAGATGGATGCTATAGTTTAGTAACATTAGAAACATTTTTTTAAGGAATTGAGCAAAAGTACTTACAAGGTACATCTTCATTTAATTTATCTTACCAACTGAGTGCGAGTCAATAACATTAACTTTTTAAATATGGAACACAATTTGACACCCACCAAATGTCATCCCTCCCCCCTCACTCCCCCTCCCAAGCCTGATAGTCATCTGTGGATCATTATTTTCTGCTTATTTTTATTTGTGACGATGGAGTGTCAAACTGGATTAATTGGGAACGCCTTTCAGGCACTTGTTTTTCCTTTCCTCAGTGACCGAAACCCATCCTATCTTGAGTGGCCGTCCCGAAACATTTATCAAATAGCTGTGATGAGCAGGAGCTTATGGGAGAAACCAGTTCTCCCCAATTCTGCTTCTCAGCTCATTTCCCCCTTCATAGAATCCCATCCCAAACCGGTTCCTGCTTCTCATGGACTAGCCAAAAGCTGTTCATTCAATATGGTGCAGGGGAGAGTCAAATACAAGATGGTCATTCACAATCTTATGGAGAAGGAAAAGTCTGGGGTGGCCTAGAACCCCAAACATGATCTTGTCCTACATATGCTCCTTAAATATTGTTCACTGCCAATTGCTATTTTCAATGTCCGGTCCCAGTACCATGAGAAGCTCACATGCCGGCAGGCACGATGGAGTGGCCATGTTCTGTGGTTTTCCTTTGGCATCCAGCAATCAGAGGCAGCTTTCCTTGAATCACAGATACATATTCACAAGGCAAAACCAACCGGTTCTTAAAGGCTCATTTAGGGCGCAATCCAAACCTACTTAGGCTGCCGTTGTAACCAGCGGCCCAGCGAAAACAGGAGGCCCCAGAATGGAAAGGGGATTCAAATCCCCTCCAAAAGGGGAATTCAAAGGGGATTTGAATCCCCTTTCTGTTCTGGGGCCTCCCGTTTTCGCTGGGCTGCTGGTTACAACGGTGGCCTAAGTAGGTTTGGATTGCGCCCTTAGTGTATTACAGATCAGGCTCTCACTTCCAAATGCTCAAGACACAACTTCATGTTTTATCACGGCAAATGTGTCTTTTGCCTATCTTCCATGAATGTGTCTAACACTTTCCAAGGCCCACTTGAACTAGTCATCCCTACAAACAGCAGTAGTGAATTTCACAACTTGTTCCTATATCGTGTGACAAAGTCTTTTGTCAGGCAGTGAAATGATTTAGGACAGAGAAAAACACTCAAACTCAGATTCATCCAATGAGGTTGACTGGGAGAAAAAGACTCCTTTTGTACCCTTTCCATCCCATGCACAGGAAACTGCAAAAATATAATTTAGAAAAATAAACTAAGTTGTTGATCAAAGGTATTTTGTACTGGGAATGCAGCCTGTGCAAACCCTAATGAAGTGAAGAAGAGCTGTACAAGCGGATGGAGAGAACCATATTCTCTCCCCCGTGCTCTTCTAAGTACAATGGGGGCAGACATGTACAGGGCAAGTGCTCCATGTGTGCACCCCCTTTCTGGGCTCCACCTGCCTATGGACAAAAGGAGTGAATGCTGTTTGTGGGAGTGTACTGAATTCCTTTGGAGGAATCCTATGAATGATGAATATGGAAACAGATCTGCTGAACCAGCTGCAGAGGGAGGAGGAACACAGATCTCAGGTTGTTGGGCTAGGAAAGATATTTATGCCTGAAAATAGCTTTCTTCTTCTGACTGGAGAGAGACCTCAACCAATGAGAGTGAAATAGAGCTGTGGAATATTACTAATGGTGGAGGTGCTTTTCTTGGAGTCTGCCAGTTGGCAGCCATGATCTCTCTCCAGAACAACCCCCGCCCCTCGTCATGATATGGTGTCATTTGGAGGGGTGTTCTGGGAGAAAATGGCAGCTGTTCAGAAGAGCACTGCTCCCACCAAGAAACAGAGTAGTGGAAAAAAATGGAAGCTGAGGAGGCTGGTTAGGCCCCACAACCCCACAAAATTTAATGCCAAAATGCCCCTGAAGAGAATGTCCCTCTCTCAAATATGAAACATTAGGCAAAAGGCCCATCAAGAACTGGCAAAAAGATGGAGAATTCCAGTCCTTTCCCAGCCCTGTTCTCTACTACTTCCCTCTTCTTCCGCCTCCTCTCATACATCTTTCCAAACCTTCCCTTGCTTTGTCTGAGGGGATGGTCTCAGTCGATGTGATGTAATGTCATTACATCAGGGTTGCCCTGTTAAAATCTCCAGGATTGCTTTCAGTAGATTTGATGCTGTTCCTGGAGACTGCCTAAGCCTACTCAAAATAGATGAATGAAAATCTGTGGCTTGGAGGAACAAGACTCTGAAGCTGTTCAAGATTTTTTTTGTTTCTCAGTCAAAGCCACTGAGAACACTAATTTACGAGTCCCACTCCCCTTGAAACTCTCTTCCCAGGGAACCATGGGAACTGTAGTTCTGTCAGAGACTACAGTTCTCTGAGAATTC
Source organism: Plestiodon gilberti rubricaudatus (assembly GCA_026170595.1). Taxonomy (NCBI): domain Eukaryota; kingdom Metazoa; phylum Chordata; class Lepidosauria; order Squamata; family Scincidae; genus Plestiodon; species Plestiodon gilberti. The sequence goes on along the minus strand of JANXHW010000008.1, from coordinate 12,289,032 downwards.
CCAGTATCTTCACCACATTATGATTCCCCAAAATTCTTTAGGTGAAACTATGACAGTTAAATCAGTATAAAACTACAGTCTAGAACGCAGACATTCTCCAGATCAATAGTTCCCCCCCCCTCAGTTAGGGTCTATAGAGAATCTATGGGTTACTCTTGACATAAAGGAAAGCAATACCTCGAGTGCTCCCTTGGCCCCCAAATTGAATTGGTGTTAAGAAGAGAATTCCGATAACAGTCGGCCAAGGCTGTATGCATGCTCTGCTTAAACATTTACATTTTCTGCTTCTGGATCACGGCAAGTAGGTTTCGTAGTAGTTCCTTGCTTGGTTATACGCTAAGGAACTTGGTTGCCTAGGGACAACCTGATACAGCTGCCTAAGATGGGCCCCTATCCCAGACCTGCTCCCATTTGCAAGAGGCACCTATAGATAGAACCAGGTGGAAAATCAGCAGAAAATGAGGAAGGTCGAGGCTCCTTTCATGCTATTCTAGGACAGAAAATTCTTTTTGATGTGGAAAAGCTAGAAAATAGCTTTGATCTATGAGTAGCACCATCAACCCCAAAATGTGGAAATCACATTGGCTCATAAACCTAGAATGGAAGGCAGGTGGTCCTTGCATTCCATCTCCCAACAGAAAGATTCAAGCTAGCAGCCAAAGAGAAGGCAAGATGGCGGCACTAAGGCGGATGCCTTCAGAGCCAGAAACATCTCAAGGACATTCCAGAACTTCTAAAATGTTGTGGTCTTCAGGCTGCTTCAGGCCTCTCAGTGGAAACAATCTTATTATGGTGACAATGGAGGCCTACCATTGTGGTTCCTCCCTGTGGACAATCCAGGTGCCAAGTAAAAGCAATGTGGTTATGGAATGAGGTCTTGTGTGTACGTCAGAGGCCAAAACAAATCGGAAAAAGAGGCCAAAACAAATCGGACAAAAAGTTAGGTGCATAATCACTCATTTGGGTTTGCTCTCCAATATAATGAAAGTTTTGTTGAAATCTGCCCATCTCTGTGAAAGTAGCTAAGATTTCCTCTGCACTTTTCCTTCCTTGTTTCTGAATTTTAAATCTATATTATGTTTAAATATACATCATATTTACATTATAGCCCTCCTGAATTCCAGTTAATTTTAGAGATTAACTTAATTAAATTCCAGAATTAGGGCATGCACCATTTGCCACAGATTTAAGCTCCTCTGGTTCACTTGCATCTTCCCCCTTCTCTATGTTGTCATGCACATTGCTAAAACACATGACCATATCCAGATTCTTTCTACTGTGATTTTTTTTTGTCAATGCACATGTGCAATGATCAACTACTGCAGGAAAGCTATCGCACTCAAATCGTGCATGTAGCCGACAGTGTTTGCTCAGGAGGGCACATGCGCCTTGATAAAAGGTACAACACTACATGGAAAGAATCTTGCTATATCTATATGTACAACCAAACCTTGATTTTTTGGGGTGGTGTTTTACTGACATGCATGTGTGCTTCCCTGCACTGAGAAAATACTACACAATGAGAACCTTGCTGCAATTAGCTATACAATCACATCGGTGACTTTTGTGTAGTGTTTTATCAATTTGCACATGTCTTTTCCCTCCTTTGAACTACCAATGCACAACTGAAGGCTGTGACAAACCACACATGCCCTGTGCGTTGTACAAAATGCGGGTGCCATGGAGGATTGTTATGACCAGGTAATTTAGAACTCTCGAATCAGTCAAGAGTTCCACATTTTCCCTTGGATTGTACAATATTGTTTCTATCCAATATTGCTTTGCTGAGAACAGCAGCCATGTTGGGGGCTGCCTGGGGGAATGGATTTTGTCTGCCAATAAGGATGGCAGAGTGGGAGATGGGTCACAGTTGTCCATGGGCCACAATCCATTGGGATGATCTGGCATGCTCCTTGTGTAGTGCCTATGTCAACCAAGCTTACACAAGAGGGGCGTGATCCATGTCAATTAGCAGGAAAAAGGTGCCGTTCGGGTGATGGTTCAACACCGAAATGTCGTAGGGCCATTTTCTTGAGGTGAACATTGAGGTAATGTCATTGCAGTTTAACACCCCATCAGTCCATGGCCTTACCAAGTGTGTAGCTCCCATTGAGGGTCTACCTAAGGACAATAGTTCATCCAGTAAACTTAGCTGAAATCTTTCAGTCTTTTGGATTGGACCAGTTTCTTAAAAAACAAGAACCGCCCCCCCCCCGCCGCCCATGTTCATTAGCTGCGTACGGCTGTAATCCTTGTATATTTATGTATTCTATATTTATGTTACCAAATTGTAGTATTTTGTAGCTGTTCCAGTTTAACTTGTAAAAAAAAAAATCTTAATATGGCCTCCCAATCCCAGGGCCATTTTGCCTTTCAGACATAGTTCCTAACCCCCCTTTTCAAACTCTGTTGGGTTATCACACCAACATCAAAGTTGTAGATTGGACTCCCCCCTTTTATTTAATGACTCTGCCATTTCTTAAATTATTTATTAGCGTCGTCGTTGGATTTTGTTTTTGTTTGTCGTTTTCACGTCATGCTATTCTAATGGTCTCTGCCGCCGTCAAGCGGCAGTTGGAACGATGTGATTCTCGGAGCTTGTGCTTTTTCCCGCGAAAAAGAAGAGAGAGAGAGAGAGAGAGAGAGAGACAGATAACACTTCCGTATATTTGTAAATAAAAGCAACTTGTAAATGAAATTGGACATTTATTTTCGAATGGGTTCTTATTCTCCCCCCCCCCAAAAAAAAACACGTCTGTAGATCAGAACCACCAATGCTCAGTTCAGAATGAAAATGTCGGTCTAATATTTTGAATCCCCCCCCAACAGTCAAAATCTCTTCATCTCCCTTGACCCCACAATATCTGAAAATGAGCCTCCAGACCATTCAGAGATACTATTTCTGTGCCCAATGCACTGCCCCCACCCCAGTATAGTACGCAAACATCTTCCCTGTCATTGCTTCCTCCTATTTGTGGCTAGGATCAGTGCTCCTGCTATGTTTCTTTTGTGTATGTTTATGCGCTTTGTACAATGCACATTAACATGGCAGTCAGCAATGATGTAGCCATGGTGGCAGTAGAAGACATATGTCCCTTGGAGGGAGAGCTTAGGTCATGGTGCTTCTGAAGACAAAACTTTCCCCCATATACAGTATAACTCTGTTCTAGAGAACTGTTTGAGATTTGCCCTAAAAATGAGAAGATGGCTCATTTCTAAACCCTGCATCTTCATCACATTCAAAAACTGAACTTTTTGGATAGGGCTTTGGGGGACTCAGTCCTAAAACATCCAAATGTGATACAGAAGGCTGCCAACTTTTCACCAGCATCCTCTATGCCACAGAAAGCTTCAGTTGCTGAGTTTTGCACATCAGTCTACTCTTAAAAACGCAAGAGCAGACCAGGCTATTTTTTCTGGTAAATTGGTGGCCCTACAGGCTCTGGGGACGTGCATTCATGGAAGTTGGTTTAGCCACAAGGCCAACTGTCCCATGTTAGGAAGAATCTAGGTAAAGGTAAAGGTATCCCTTGACAATTAAGTCCAGTCGTGTCCGACTCTAGGGAGCGGTGCTCATCTCCGTTTCAAAGCCGAAGAGCCAGCGCTGTCCGAAGACATTTCCATGGTCATGTGGCCGGCGTGACTCAACACCGAGGCGCATGGAACACTGTTACCGTCCCGCTAATGCGGTACCTATTAATCTACTTGCAATTTCTTGCTTTCAAACTGCTAGGTTGGCAGGAGCCGTCGCACGGATTCGAACTGCCGACCTTTGATCGACAGCTCATGGTTCAGTGGTTTAACCCACTGCGCCACCCGCTGGCTCAGGAAGAATCTAGCCTGGACCACTATCTTGGGATATAGCAACTAAGGCTTTTGTGGCCGGAATTATTTAATCCATCTGTATACACATTTTGGGCTTCCAGACCACGTTCCAAAGCTAACTTTGGAACGTGGTCTGGAAGCCCGAAATGTATATACAGATGGATTAATACCTTGGGAGTTGGCTAGACCTCAGGAGTCTGGTGACTAATGCAGAGTGCTTCTAGCGTCTCTATTTGTGTTGCCAGCTTCCTGCCCCCTGCTCCTGCCCCTTTACTTGATCAGCAACCATCATGGACAAGCACTAATACTTATCTCCCTGCCATCAAAGCATCACTGGCTAATTTCGGCTGCCCAGATACTGCTGTTCAAGACACAGGAGCACCCCAGGTTGTTTTTCTAGTCAGTTGGCAATCCTAGCAGAGAATCCAGCATTTAAAAAAAAAAGAGTCTCAAGGATGATTAATTGGTGGCCTCCTATGTTGTTTGTCTGGTTGTGGCTGTTTTTCCGCTCTTTGGTGTCTGCAAGTTGGGAATGAAGACTGATTTACCCCCTACAGCTGTACCGAACAAAAGGAGAAGGGAAGCAAAGCACAGGGGGAAAATGTTGGGGAAAAATACCCCTGAAAAAGGCTAAGACGATGCACCTGGGGGGTGCTGTATTCCTCCACTCCTTTCCTCCCTTGGAGCACCTTGGAAAATCAGATTATCTGTGCATGAGGAGAGTTGAAATTGTCCTTCAGAAGATTTGTCTTCATAATTGCTGCTTTATCTTAAAAAGGAAAGGTGGTGATGGGGAGAGAGAGAGACCATAGGAATTATCAGCCAAGCTGCTGGGAGGGAAAGCCTGGGGCTAAGGTGCTGTCACCCCAAATAATTATGAAAAACTCATTCTGTTCAGGTTTTTTTAAAAAAAGACCCACTGGAATGATTAAGGGACAAAAAAAAAAAAAAAGGAGAGACTGGGGCAGTGCGCATGATTGACGGCTGGGGGATTGACAAAGCTCTCTTCTGAGTGGCAATGAGAGAAGTTTCCCCATTATTGTTCCATCCTTCGATGTGCTTTGCCTGCAGTCCACTAGTTTTGCTTTAATGAGGAGAACGTCTGAAATCTATTTCCAGAATTGGAGCATGTGTTTCTCACCACAGAAGTCAGGGACCTTGCATATTTCTCACTGATGCACGTCACTAAAACTCTGCAACAAAGCAATCTCAATGCAACTGCAGCCTGATTGCACATATGGTGGTATCATGATTCTTTTGGCATGGCTCAGGAGTGCCTGGGTAAAACAAAAGGCTCTTGATGCAATCATGCTGATTGCTTTGTTCTGCAGGGTTGTCTCAATAATGGTATGCCGATGAGACACACAAAGAATCTGGCCATGCACAGCCTTCTGTACCATGTTTAGGATTTAATTAATGGAATGATGTAGGAGTCCTGGTGTAGTGGTTCTATTTACATAAGAAAAGCCCTGCTGGATCAGGCCTAAAGGCTGATTCACACTACACTTTTGCAGGCGCGGATGCCCCTGCCCCTGCCCCAGCGCGCAGAGCTGGCCGGAAGTCCTCCTGCTGTCCCGCCTTCTTATGAAGGTGATTGGAGGTAGTTCTGATTGGCATGCAGCCACTCTCCCCCCCCCCCCCATCCGATTGGTAGGCTGCAGTAGCTCTGCGAACCTGCCCAGCTCCGGAAAAGATGAGGGGAGACCATTTTTCCAGCCTCTGCCTTGCGGAGCTCGCAGCTGCTCCGCAAGCATCCAAAATGCTGTCAAAGAGCTCCGCGCTACGCTCCGGAGATCCGTAACGTAGCTGGATTCCTGTAGTGTGAATCAGACTTAAGGCTCATCTAGTCCAACATCCCATTCACTAGTTGGCATTGATAGAATTGGTCTCCATGAATTTGTGTGATCCCCTTTTAAAGCCATCTAAGTTCTTGTCCAACACCACATCTTGTGGCAATGAATTCCACAGACTAATTATGTGCTCTATGAAGAAGTCCTTCTATTTGCCCATCCTAAAACCCCTGCCACTCAGTTTGATTGGCTGATGCCTGGGCCTAGTGGTATGGGGGGGCCCATCTCTCTCACCACTTTCTCCATGTAGAAGTCTTAATCATGTTCCACCCCCCCCCCCTTCAATGCCTTCTTTTGAAGTTAAAGCAGTCAAAGCTTCTTTCAAAGCCCCCAATATTCTAAAATTTTGAAGTCTTCCTGAAAGGAAGGTGCTCCAGCCCACTTTAGAAAGGTCACAGCACAACAATCTGGAGAGCAGATTCTCCAGTCGCCACAAATTTCTACTCCACGGCATGAGTCCAGGGGGCACGTGCCCTGTACTGATTCCGATGCTTGTGCAATTCCAGAATTCATAAATCTTTACACAGAATATCCTATTATAATTTCATCTATACTTTCATGCTTTCAGGCCTATTTTCAGTCTTAAGGACTAGAAACTTGTTGGGTGGTGTGTGTTTTTTTAACATTCAGCATGCGGCCCACTTCTCATTTCTACACTTGTGCACTTTCAGAATGCTGTCTGGTGGGGGTGTCCTGACTTTCATGCAGTCAGAACCACTTTTGCTTAATAATGCACAAGACAGACAAGGTGAAAGAATCCGTTAACCATTTGGTTAACTGACACAGAGTTTTGAGCCGGCGTACAATCCAGTTTGAGCCCCAGGAATATCACTGTCTCCGGCACACAGTTCCTTTCTCAGAGAGGTGCCAGCGTAAGCCAAGTTGCCAGAGCCAGAAGCACACTGTTGCCACATGCGCACTCAGACACACAAACACCTGACCTTAGGTTGCGTTCTGCTTTGGGGCAGTCAAACACCTGGGCCCCTATGTCGTCCAAGAGCGTTGCTTTCCAAAGGGCAAGTTTCCCAGCATCAGGTTGGATAATTACCACAAAGAACATGACGTACACACGAAGCACATTCTGCTTGCATATACGCCCTCCTTGCAGGCCTCCCCCATTCCTCCAGGATGTGTGTCTGTGCATGTTAGGTAATGATTATTCCCCCACACACCTAGAGAAGCCAAACGGCACAGAGCCTTCATTCACAGCCGCCTACACGCTGACGCTCCGGCTCTTCTGCTGGTCAACCGATGTGGCTCAAGCGGCTCGGTATAATTTGTTCAGCTGTTGCCAGCAACAAGAGCAGGGGTCGGGCACATCAAGAGGTGAATTATGATTGATCTGATTAGTTGGTGAGATGTAGCGAAAGATCATTTTCTTTAACACCTGTGTTGTCAGATCCCTATCAAGAAAGCAGCTGATAAGGGCGTTGTAGTAAGCACTCCCTCCCTGGCATGTACACACGCAATCGCCTCCACTGGCTTTTAACTCTAAAGAGCTCGGTGACACCTCAAGCTGCTCAACGGAGTTGTCTGGCTACAGAAAACACATGCAACTGCTGCTGCCTACTGAGTCTTCCCTTTTTTTTCTAGCTAGCCCAGCTTGTTCTGCTCTGGCTGGCAGCAAATCTCCAAGACTCGTTCCAGTAGAGCTGGAAAAGGGGCAGGAAAAGGCAAGCAATAATCTGAAGACTAGAGCACCTGTGGCTTAAAGACTACAACTTTGGTGAAGGGTTCCAAAAACGATTGCTCCAAACTGGGGCAAATGGGCAACCCAATGGCAATACATGGAAAGTGATGCACATTGGGGCAAAAAACTCAGTTATACATATACACTGAGGATGGGGATCTGAGCTGTTGCTGACAAAGCAGAAAAGAGATCTTGGGATCGTGGTGGGCAGCACAATGAAGATGTTGACTTCATCAGCAGCAGGGCCACTCAGAGGAATTTTATCAGGGGGTACAAAGTTTCTTTTAGGCCCCTTCCCTTCATGTGAATTTGGGCCTTGCTCTTGGGGCCCCTTTTTGACACATTTTTGACCCTGGGCCCGGGTAAGATTGTACCCACTTAACCCACCCACCTCTCTCAGAGGCCCTGTGTGGCATCAGGGCAGAAGGTAAATTCCATGCTAGAAGGCATTAGGAAAGGTATTGAGAATAAGACTGTTCATTTTATAATGCCTCTAATACGAATCTATGGTACAGCCATATCTGGAATAATACTGTGTCCAGATTTGGTCGCCACACCTCAAGAAGGATATTGTACAGCTGGAAAAGGTGCCAGAGAGGTCAACCAAGATGATTAGAGGGCTGCAGCACAAGCCTTACAAGGAAAGGCGACAATATTTGGGGCCTTTTCGCGATTCAGTGGGGGACGTGATTGAGGGCTTATAAAAGGATGCATAGCGCAGAGATAGTGGAGAGACAGAAACACTTTTCTCTCACACGCAGAATCCTAGAACCAAGGGGAGGTCAATGAAAATGACTGGCAGGAGAATTAGGACAGACAAAAGGGGGCACTTCTTCACTTCGTGTGTAATTAATCTCTGGAATTTGTTGTGGTGAGGGCCACTAGCTTACACTGCTTTCAAAAGGGGATTAGGCAGATTCGGAGAGGACAAGTCTATCAATGGTTACTAGTCATGATGGCTGTGCACCACCTCCAGCTTCAGCAGCAGCACACCTCTGAAAACCAATCGCAGGGGCGCCCCAGTGGGAGAGAAGCATGGCTACTTGAAATCCTTGGCATGATAGGAGACATTGTTGGGGACCTAACCTGGGGCCTTCTGCATGCAACGCTACAGCCCCTCCCTGGTGGAATGGTTGGGCCTACTGCCCAACAGTGCTTCTCAGTTGGAATAGGGGAGAACCACCAAGAGGGTCTTACTGTCCCATGTAAGGCACAGGGAGGGGATGCTCCAGCCTGGTGGACTCCATAGGAATGCACGACATTTATATCCTCCATGGAATGAGTCTGTCTATTGAACTCAGATGTTTGCCCCAGTCAGACCTCCTGGAGTCAGTATGGTCTGTCCCAGCCCTGCCAGAGAAAACCAAGGACCTTGTGCATCATGCCAAGCAGGTGCTCCCCCACTAAACTACATTCCCTCCAAAGAGCTCTGAATGACACACATGGTTTGCTCCTCCATTTTATCCGCACAACACCCCATGGGGCAGGTTAAGTTCAAAATAGTAACTAACCCAAGGACATTCCATAGGCTTCATGGCTCAGGAGGGGGTTGAACCCAAGCCTCCCCACTCTTAAGGCTGAAGCACACCGGCCGCGTTCTGCGTGCGTGCAGCCCGTTGTGGCTGGCTGCATCTGCGTTCTTTCCAGCCGGAGGTAAGTCCCACTGAACGCCGAGAGCCGCTGGGAGCCGCAGAGAGGTCCGTTTGCGTTTGACGCTTCCCCTGGAGAATTCTCAACTTTGGCTGCGTTTCCCGCGCCGCACGCAGAATGCGGCCGGTGTGCTTCAGCCTTTACCGTTGTATCACATCATCATCTCTCAAGGGGAAGCCCTTCCTGCATATATCTAAGACATAGATGACCAACCCATGGCACGGGTGCCACTTAGTGGCACGTCGAGCCTTCTGAAGTGGCATGCGCCGCCGTTTCTGCCCAAGTCGAGCACTGAAGTCCCTCTCTCTTTCTCAACCCCAGCGCACCTTTCCAAGCCTGTGGCACTAGAGGAGGTCTCTGTACCCCACTGCGCCTCATTCTTCTTGCACTGTCACGGTGCTTTAAATATTTTCATTAGCTTAGAAATATTTGTTTGTTTGTTTGTTTAAGATTATCTACATAAAATTTGGCACATGACGTGCCACGGGTTGGCCACCACTGATCTAGGAGGATGGTGTAGTGGTTTGGGAGTCGGACTTAGACCTGGAAGATCCAAGTTCAAATCCCCGCTCAGCCACGAAGCTTCCTGGGTGACCTTGGGCCAGTCACTATCAGCCCCACCTACCTCACAGGGTTGTTGTGAGGACAAAAAGGAGGGGAGGAAATATGTACACCACTCTGAGCTCCTTGGAGGAAGGGCGGTATAAAAATGTGAAAAATAAATAAATAAATAAATAAATTGTTACTTTATCTCATTTACCACTACCACCCTTTCTTCCAAGAAACTCAGTACGATGGATATGAGGTATGTCCCCATTTTCTTGCTACAACAATCTCCAAGGTAGGTCAAACATTAGAGCTTGCCTTGGAGTTAGACCCACTCTCAAAGATAAACACACCTTGTGAAGAGCAGATCATTCAGGTGATACTGGGGCTCATTTATCTCCCTAATCAGGTGAGAGTTCCTCCCTATGCCACCTCAGTAATTCACCTCTGGTCCCCTGAGATTAATTCCCACGATAAAATAATTGGACCAGCATCTGGGTTAAACCCTACAAATGCCATGCAAGCTTCACAACTGAGAAGATATTGGAGCCCATCTCTCCCTACCATCACCACCACACCATGACCATCTGTCTGAGGCCAAATCGCTAGCAGACACTTCTGAGCAGACATGTCCCATTGCGTTCAATGGCTTTTACTCCCAGGATTGCAGCCCAAGAGAAATGGCAGCTTTATTTCTACTCCACTAAGGATGACCTACATCTCCCCACTCGGATCACAGCCACCTGCAGTCAAAAGCCACACCCCAGAAAAACACCGCTTGATCCCCTTTTAATGTGCCGGATAAGTTCTCACATTTATACTTCTGCTTGCGGAGTTCTTTTTTGGCTTCATAAGAGGGCCAATTAGGCTGGCGGGGCATTTTGAGCCAAGACACCAAAGATGAAAAGTGCTAATTGAGCTGCAGAATCTCACTGCTGTTATTAGACGGAGGTGGGAGGAGCCCCTGTTGGGCCAGCAGCTTCTCATGACAACGCAGAACTTCCAAGCGCTTCTGCCCCAAGAAACCCACCAGATAACCTGTAATTTTCACATTTTGCAGTGGATGGTATTTTTATGCATGATTAATTAAGGCTGCACACCTATGCACACTTTCCTGACAGTAAGTCCCATTGACGGCAAATGGGATTTACTTCTCAGCAGACAAGCACAGGATTCATTCATTTTATTTCAACATGCCAAAAACATAAAAATTACACCCACCAACCAGTGTATAAAATGTGACACAGGTGAGAAAGGCTAGTAACCTAGTCAGTTCCTAAAAACATAGTCAGTCCCTAATAACAATCTGAAAGATATACCCCGTATTGTCCCGAGTATAAGACGCACCTGATTATAAGACGCACCCTTAAAGTTTGGTGCTATTAAAAAAATTAATTAAATCACTGGCATTAAATTGCAACAACCTGATTATAAGACGCACCCCTAGTTTAAAAACTTAAATTAGGAGATAAAAGTGAGTCTTATACTCAGACCAATACGGTATTTTTCTTTTCAATTAGAAAAATGAATATGGATGGGTATCTGTGTGGAGCTGATTCTTCCTGATCATTTTCCACCTTTCCTCCTATGCTATAGCAACAAATTGCATTTGCACATTGCCTAGGTTGCGTGGCTGTGATCCTCTGCTTCCTCTCAACCCACACACACACACAGACATGTGTGTGTGCACAGGGCACCAAGCAGACAGAGACATCTCAAAACATTTTCTCCCCCCTCCAAAGAGAAAAAAGTTGCACAGAGAAAAGAGTAGTGTTGACCTTGACATTTCATTTGTTGATATTTAAGAGCCTAAGAACACTGATGGTGTAATATACTACTAATTATTAATGATTAAATATTATTAAATAATGTTTATTACAACATTAGTACCAAAATTATTATAAGTTTAATAATTATTATGCTTATGATATGGCACACAGAAGATAAAAAGGAAAAAACACTGAGCTTACACAAACCACTAGGAGCACAGGATGTTTAATTTATCATCATCAACATATCAAACCTTTTCTCCATTAAGTCCAATTATATCCTACTTTTTCCTAACACCAGCCCTGTGAGGTAGGTTAGGCTGTGTGAAAATGACTGTCCCAAGCCATCCAGTAAGCTGCATGACTGAACTTTGTTCTCTCCACCCCCATTAAAAAAAACTCTTTCCAAAGGTCTTTTAAGACCCTTGCAAGACAACTGGAACATACCTGCGAACGAGGGGTCTTTTGAAATCTAACCTCACCCGCCTGCAAATACAGAACCAATAGTGCACTGTTGACCATAAGTCCCTGAAGATTTTCCATGTACTTTTTATTCCACAGTTCTGGCACCGCATAGGAAATTAATTCAGTGACAATATTTTCATTAGATTATACCCCGAGTTCTCCATCTTAGGCACATTTGTAAGCTTGTCGTACATTCTAATTACTCGGAAAGAATACGTCTGTGTGCCGGGTGGTTTATTGAATGTATAATGTTAATGCATAAATAAATTTGTCTCCGCACACCAAACATCTCTCAATAGCAAAGTCTGCCACCAACCCCCCCCCAAAAGATGAGGGGATATGGGACTGGGATTCATTGGTCAAGAACAGGAAGAGCAAGGAGTGGTTAATTTAGCTTTTTTCAGAATCCAGGTCAACACACAGAATCAGGCCTTTATGGCTCAGAACCTACGAAGACAGCCCCCTGTCGGATCCCCTGTGCTGTGTCACCTCCATTCCACAGGCTGCATCCTGTCCCAAGTGCCTTCATCATGCAAAGTAAGAGCAATGGCTACAAGGAGCAGGCAGGGCCGGCTTGGCCACGAGGCAGAGTGAGGCAGTCGCCTCAGGTGGTGGATTGGCAGGGGGGGCACCAGGTGCTGCTACCATCAGCCACCTCCTCTGCTGCCGCCGCCACTGCCACACCTGCATTCACTGGGCTTGTGAAGGAAGAGGGGAGCATCTCCTAGGCCTGTGATAGCGAACCTGTGACACACAATGTCATTTTAGGTGACACGCCAGCGTTTCCCCCAGGGCCCCAACACACCTTATATTTTCGCAAAAGTGTTACAGGTTTGTCTTAAACATTTAGGCAGCGGCAGAACTTTGGTGGAGCGTGTGGAGCAGGAGCTCCAGGCGCTCGGGCGGGCGGGGAGTGCTCTCGGGGCCGTTGGATCGGCCCTCCCTCCCTCCCTGGAGCCCATTCGGCTCAAAAATGAGCGCAAAACGGGCGGGGGTGTCGACGTGACGCAAGGGGTGCGTCGATGTGACGCGACGCAGGCCCTGCCCCCATGCGCCGGGAGGGCGCCCGTTGTTTCTGCATTTAGGGCAGGGATTTTGGCAGACCTCTTTCAAATTATTCTCTAGTAAAACTCAGCAACCAAAAAGTCACTAATTGATGTTAAATAAAATGCAATGTGTTCTATAGTTGTTTTCAGTTCAGTTCAAAATTACTATTAAAAGTAGCAATAGTCAACGTACTATTAAAAGTGGGTGGGGACGGACAGACGACATCAGCAGAATCAAGTTAGGTATTTTCAAAATCTTTGACACACCAAGCCCAAATGGTTCGCCATCACTGTCCTAGGCGATGCTCTAGTCTAGCCCATCACTAGGTTCTGCCTCCTCCACTTCCTCTTTCACTCCTTTCTTCATCTTCCTGTTCAAATGCAGCAAAGAGAAGAGGGAAAAGAGTGGCAGTGCCTCTTTGGCACAAACAGTTCTTCCTACGTTTCCTTGTGGTCAGTGGTGTAACAAGGGTGGTGCGAAGGCAAGTAGTTGTGCAAGACTCCGTTACACTGGAGTCAGCGGCCCCTCCCCCTTGCTGTTGGAGCCATTCCAGCAGCAACAGTGAGTGGGTGAGGGAGTGTCCTGCGTGTTGCCTTTGCTGCCAGAATGGCTCCAACAGCAAGGGGGAGTGGGTTCGCTGATTCCAGTGTAACGGAGTCTTGCACAACTACTTGCCTTCGCACCACCCTTGTTACACCACAGCTTGTGGTCACATGGCATCATCATAATGGGCTTGCACCCAATGGGCACAAAGTGACTGCAAGGAAACATCAGCTGACAAAACTGAAGAAATGACAATACAAATGGAACAGCCCCTGAATGTATGAATGAATGTATGAATGAATGTCACCCCTGGCTTATCCAGGTACAGCTGGTGAAAGCGCTATGTCTGGAATTCTAGAAAAGGATGTTACCAACCAGTGTAAGGTAAAGGTGACCCCTGACGATTAAGTCAAGTCGTGTCCGACTCTAGGGTGTGGTGCTCATCCCCATTTCAAAGCCGAAGAGCCAGCGTTGTCCGAAGACGCCTCCGTGGTCATGTGGCCGGCATGACTCTCCTTGCCGCAGCGCGTAGCATGCAGCTGGAACACGGAGCGCTCTTTACCTTCCCGCAAGCGGTACCTATTCACCTACTCACATTATCATGCTTTGGAACTGCTAGGTTGGCAGGAGCTGGCTAAACTACATGGCCCAATGGCCCAGCTCCATAGAAGGCATAGTCATATGGCCATGTAGGTTCAGATGAACAGTTGAATGGATTGTCCATGGAAATACATTGAGCAGGGCAGAGGAAACCGAAATTACAATGCAACCCTAAGCATGTCAACTCCGAAACTAGCCCCACTGAGTTCAATGGGACTTACTCCCAGGTGAGTCTGTATAGGACTACAGCCTGAAAAATGGGTCCTGGGTTCAGGTTTGGTCCATGCCCGCTCAGCAGCTCTGCTGTCAGTCTCAGGAGCCCTGCATTTTAATAACCCGCCAGTGCCCACCCTCGCACAAGCAGGAATTACAACATAGCTGCACTAAGGAAATTAGTTCAGTTTACGTGCTTCACATTTGTGCCTGACTCACAGTCCACAAAACCAAAATGGACTAAAGTGGAGGGCCGCTGCCCAAATACACCACCTCTCCTTTGAAGTTTATAATTGATTGTTTTCAAGTATGCAGTCGCACCTACATTTCAAGGGATCTGAGATTTTTAAACCAAAGCCAGCCATAAATTTCAACCTCTTCTGGACCAGCAATTCCGGCTCCCAATTCATTTTGACCTTGAAAGTCCTGCATGGCATGCAGCCTTCATGCCTTGAGGACCCCCCTCTCCTTACATGAGCCCCCTCACTGATTTAGACTCACCCCAACAGCCAGAAAGGGCTGCTGATCTCAAAATGCATGAAAAATTGAATGAACCCAGGGCCATTCAGGACTATTTTCATTCACTGCAGAACAAATGCAGAATGTACTACATGTGTTCCATTCGTTCTAAATGGGACTCCCGTCCGTGCGGGGTCTCCCTTGTCGAGTGAGCGGCAGAGCGGTTGATTTTCCTCTTCCCTTTGACTTATAAAAAGAAACTCTCCCTCTCTTCTTCAGACCACCTCCAATGGCGACCATTCACCCCCCACAGTGTCCTGGACTTTGCCCCAGTAACCTGACAACAACCCTGTGAGGTAGGTGGGGCTGAGAGATAGTGACTGACCCAAGGTCACCCAGGAAGCTTCATAGCTGAGCGGGGAGTTGAACCTGGATCTTCCAGGTCTAAGTCCGACTCCCAAACCACTACACCATCCTGGCTCTCAATTCACCTAAGCTTACCACCAGCTCCTTCCACCATTCCCAGTGGCTAAGAGGGGGGGGGATTTTTGGAAGTGGTGGCAGCTACTTCATCCCCCACTGGATGGGATCATCCCCTAAAAACCCTGCCATGATGCATAGGTCTTGACAGTTCTGGAGCTGGGATCAGCAGCCCATGAGATTATCAGCCAACTTGGGCCACCGCTGCCCCTGATACTGGGGAGTTTAGGAATGGTCTCGACCAGATGGGTCCTCTGATGGGCATGAGCTCCCCAGGGCCCAACCTGGCTGCCCCCCTGAAGTGTGTGTGACAATCCCGAGAAAAGAACACCTGGTTATGAAACTGATGGGAGTGCAAACTAACTAAGGACTCAACAAAGCATGTTCGTTTCATATTTACATTTGTTTTCATGGTTAAAAATGACATTTCCCCAATGGTCTGTGCCATCTTTATGTCAGGTGTGGACAGCTCAGAGAAGGGCTTTCACAGCTGAGGAGCCTCCAGCCAGAGAAGGGATAGCTACTCCCCTGCTGTCCTTTCGGAAGGGTTGCAAAATACTTATTACCGTATTGTCCCGAGTATAAGACGCACCTGATTATAAGACGCACCCTTAAAGTTTGGTGCTATTAAAAAAAATTAATAAAATCACTGGCATTAAATTGCAACAGCCTGATTATAAGACGCACCCCTAGTTTAAAAACTTAAATTAGGAGAAAAAAGTGAGTCTTATACTCAGACCAATACGGTATTTTAAATTCGTTTTGGATAGAAGTCCTGTGTGTATTTTTTTTTCTTGTCTTTTTTCCCTCTTAGAATTAACATAACAAGAACGATCATCCACATATCAATCTTCCATTGTTTTGGAACCTACTTTGAGAGTAGGAAATCAATATACAGTACAATGAGGATAGATTAGATTAGTTTGGATGGCCGGACGCCAGACAAACCACCACCATTAAGGTACCAAATAAAATTCAGTGCTCTGACACTTCATTTCCATTCCCTTCTTCTGTTCTCCTATGCTTGGAGGGCGATAAAAGGAGCATCAGTTATACCTAGACATAGTTACAGTACAGTAACAGGACTACTAAGGGGTTTTGCGAAAGGATTCATCAGGAAGGTGAGCATCAGGAATAACATCACACAGTTATTCTGGGAGGCAGGTCCAGGCATAAAGGACAGCAAGAGAGAAAGGGTGGAGGCATTCAAGGAAGCGGAAGGCCTGCAAGTGGCTGATGATAGTGGACCTGGGGGAGCAACTGTCTTGGGCAGGGAAGCATCATGGGAAAGCAAAGAGATGGGAAGAGAAGGTCATAGAGGGCTTTGAAGGCAAGGACAGCTTAGTGCAGCATCCAGGAG
This sequence comes from Plestiodon gilberti rubricaudatus, assembly GCA_026170595.1. Taxonomy (NCBI): domain Eukaryota; kingdom Metazoa; phylum Chordata; class Lepidosauria; order Squamata; family Scincidae; genus Plestiodon; species Plestiodon gilberti. The sequence continues at coordinate 12,272,535 of JANXHW010000008.1, read as the reverse complement.
CAAAGAAAGTTGGGATTCAAAAAGGGGCATCACATGGTCGGAGCAATGACAAAGGTGACATGTTTTGGCAGGTAAGTGCTGGGTAGTATCATCATATGAACAGATGGCACCGAATCAGGTCCTTGGTCTATCTAGCTCAATATAGTCTACATTGGGTGGCAGCAACCCTTCAGGGTCCCAGGCGGAGAGGGAGGTCTTTCCCAACCCAGCCTGGAGATGCTTTCAGGGACTGAACTGGGACCTTCTGCTTGCAAAGCAGGCGATCGGATCTGGCACTTAGCCTTGCTCTGTGGATCAATTAGCATATGACCCTTCTTGGCAAATGAGTTCATATCAACCATGGCCATGTAAGGAGGGTGCCTCTCAACTGTCACCAAAGATAGGAAGAGCACAGAGGGAGGAAATTTACAGCAGGAAATCAGAGGGTTCAAACAAGACTTCCATCCCCGCTGAAGAGACACCGTCCTTGTCACCATGCCAAGTGAAACCTTGGGTGAGCGACTGCACTGGCAGCACCGAGTAACTCTCCTCCAGGCAGCTTCCACTCTCCACGCCCAGTTCTTGGAATATTTTCTTCGCTTGGATCCAATCCTGATCTCAAGCAATGTTTTTTTGTCTGAGTTTCTCAAACATCACAGGATGGCATTTGATTCGTTCTGGCTCTCCACCACCCCCTTCCTCTTTGTCACCTTGACAAGAATCTCAGCCTAAGATAAATAATGGGAAAACACTCCAGCTGGAGGAGATGATCACAGCCCACCTGGTGCGCTCTCTCTCTCTCTCTCTCTCTCTCTCTCTCTGTCTAGGTGGAGCAGAGGGGGGGGTCGAATGCATCTAAGAACTATTTAAACAGGCATATTTGGAATTTTTGCTGGGTTAATTAGCATCATTCTTTTACATAGCTAGCTGCTGGGAACGGAACGATTACTTGATGCTGCAACTGGTTGAACAAGCCAGTCTCTTTCCCCAAGGAATCCTGGGATCTCAAGTTCCACAAGAGGACAAGAAAGAATTCCCAACAGCCTCACCAAACTACAATTCCCAGCATTCTCCAGGAGAAATGATGGTAGTTGAAGTGGTATAGCTGTGATGAGTTTCCCACCATGCAGACAACCATGGGGGGGGGGGATTGTCTGTTTTTCTTTATAAATGCTATTACTGAAAGTGGCAAGAGTACAGATTCCCTTCCCTGGGCTCTCTACAATGTATACCCCAGAGAGTGGGAGTGGATGCATTCAGTCTCTAGCAAGATGTATGGAACTACTGAATACACATCAACTATAATATGATATACTGTTTTTGTACCAAAGAGGATATTACCACCACACCTGCTATGCAGGTGAAATGAATCTTCCAAAAACCCTGTGTTCATTATCCTAATAATAAAATGACAGATATGCCAGTATGGCAAGATAGGTTCTTATCCCCATACTACAGATCTGATACAATACAACTCTGGACAGTTAAAATACAGTAGTAGCTCCTCAGCCACTGTACTCCGCTCCTATCAAACAGCTAAAGAGAGAGAGGTGGGCACAATCTGGCATACCTTGAATGGTCAAATTCCAATACCAGTTCCCTGAAAGCAATTAAGTTGCCAAATTCTCCTAAACTCCACCTTTAGCCCTTGGCACTGTGTTCGGCCATCCAGCTTCCTGGCTCCAGCACCCACTAGTTGTGCTAGTCAAAAAGGCTTCTGTCTCCTTCAAAGAGTTTGATGAAATCTTCATCAAACAGACAAAGTCAACATGTTGGATTTCCTCCTGCTTGAAAATGTTGCATCGTCATCACTATCTGCTAGGTTCTGATCTGACGCTACACCCTGCCCGAAGACCACTATTTTTTAAACCCATTTTTTTCTTAAAAATTGGCTCATTCACAGGTCATGTTTTGGTTTCCAGTGTACACGTTGCTGACCAGTGAAAGAGAAATATGTTGTTGCTGTTCAGTCGTTAAGTCGTGTCCGACCGTGATCCCATGAACCACATCCCGCCAGGCCTTCCTGTCCTCCACTATCTTCCTGAGTTCGCTCATTTTCAGGTTCGTTGCATCGGTGATGCTGTCTAACCATCTCATCCTTTTCCTTCCCCTTCTCCTTTTGCCTTCAATCTTTCCCAGCATCAGAGTCTTCTCCAGAGAGTCCTCTCTTCGCATTAGGTGGGCAAAATATTTGAGCTTCAGCCTCAGTACCTGTCCTTCCAGGGAACAGTCAGGGTTGATTTCATTTAGGACTGACTGATTTGCAGCCCATTCCAACCCAACTCCTCTCCAAGTCAGGCATAAGTGTGGCCTAAGTGCAGCCTAAGTTAGGCAGAAGTTATGCCTGAGGTAGGTCAGAGTTATGCCTGAGTTAGGCAGGCTGCAGTTTCTGTGGCCCAGCACCACCCCAGGATCCAGGCAACACTTACCTCCCAGGCAGGCAGGCTCTTCTCCAGGCTCCGTGTCTGGCTCAGGCATGTGCAGACCTCTGTCTGCATGTGTCAGCGTCCATCCATGGCAGCTGCCGCAGGGTCTGTCGCAGCCCGGTCGCAAAGGGGCTGACCGCAGGCATGGGGGTTGCGCCAGTCATGTGGTGGGCGCAGGGCAGGTGACAGGTGAGCAAGGTGCCTGAGCCCGGCCGCCACAGGGCACCCTGTGCATCAGCCACCTGCTGCAGGGGAGAGTGGCCGTCCCCTCCCTCCTGCAGAAGGCGATGCCACCCCCATGCCACATTGAGGCTGCACGTGGGAGTCATGGGGGGTGAGCGGGGGAGGGAAGGGAAGGAGGGGGTGGGAACGTCACACACAAGGGGGGTCTCATGAGGTCTGGAACTGCCTCTGACATGACTCGCCCGTGCGCTGCCTGAAGCCCTGGGCCTCCAGGGCCGTGGCTATGCCCACAAAGAAGGCAGCCCGGTGTGCTTTCTGCTCTGTGCCCCGGCCATGACCGAGAGATGCCATGGGCATGTCTGCTGCGAGCGTGAAGGGCTCACGCAGCTCATCACGACCCCAGTTGGGGCAACTATGGCGCCTCTCGGCAGGCGCTCTAGCAGGGTGGGGGGTGGCCAGCAGCCATCATCAGGGAGTGGGAGGAGAGGCAGACACACAGGCAGGCAGACAGGGGGTGCTGGGGAGGGGCATGGGTGGGTCAGAGACAGACAGACAGACAACAAGGCTGGTGGGAGACAGATTCCGAGAGAGGGGTCTGCAGAGACCGATAGGGACACAGGGGGCGCTCCGCAGATGAAGGTGATGCATAAACAGGCGCCTCTTATGCAGACAGACTTTGGGCGGAAGTGGCTGCATTACGGGCGGACCTTCGACGGAGGCGCCTGCATTACGGGCGGACCTTCGACGGAGGCGCCTGCATTACGGGCGGACCTTCGACGGAAGCGCCTTCATTACGGGCGGACCTTCGACGGAGGCGCCTGCATTACGGGGCGGACCTTCGACGGAGGCGCCTGCATTACGGGCGGACCTTCGACGGAGGCGCCTGCATTACGGGCAGACCTTCGACGGAGGCGCCTGCATTACGGGCGGACGCCCTGGCTGTCACTGTTTGCCTGCCTGAGAGGCCCCCCTGACTCCCCCCTCCCCTCTGTGCCATGGGGGTCGCGCAGCACCCCTGCTGGGTTCTCCCAGGGAAGGCCGTGGCAGTCCCTGGATGGGACTCATGTAGGGGCTTCAGTGCTGGGGGCTGTCTGTGTGTGTGTGGGGCAATGCTTGTGTAAACACTGGGCACATATGTTTCACTGGGGCTCTGCCCGAGGGGCATCTTTATTGTTCTGGAACGTTAGCAGAGATGGCCAGGCGAGGGTGCCAGGGGAAGTCACAGCAGCCAATCTGAAAGCAGCAGCAGCAGCACACCTGCCCCATGGACCTGGACATGCAGGCTCTTCCCCCGTGGAACCACAGCCTGCTCCATAGAAAGGGGAGGGGCAGCAAGTAGACAGCCAGGGAGGTCGGCAGCTGAGGAGGCTGAGGAGGGTTGCAGGGCTGCAGCTGAGGAGGGTTGCAGGGCTGGCTCCCTGACCTCTGGCAGCATCGAGGCAGACGACAGTGGGGCAACCAGACTGCAGGCCCAGGGGTGCTCCCAGGAAGGTAGGTGATAGTGGATGTTCCTGGGGAGACAAAAAACAAGGGGGAGTTACATGTCAGCTGGTATGTGGAAGCAGTCACCATTGAGGACAAGCCAGTGTGTCGGTTGCAAAAGCCTGCAGGGAGAGAAATAAAACACAGCTGATAGGTGTGACACACATAGCATGGTATGAGCTGCTTACCTGGATGTAAGGAGAGCATGAGCCTGTAAGGGGAAAGGGTCAAAGAGAGAGACAACAACACAACTTGGGGGTCACAACCATGGCAAACCTAGCAATACTGACCTGTCAGTAGACCCTGTGGAGAAAAGGGGGGGGAACAGCTGGTGTCTACATAAGGCTAACAGTTCCACACTTGTGGCATTGTCTGCTCACATGACTACAGGCAGCAATCAGACACAACAGTGGTAAAGAGGCATGTATCCTATATATCATAGCAGGCAAAGCAGGCAGCTATGAGACAACACATTGGTAAAGAGGCATATCATAGCAGGCTATGCAGGCAGCTATGAGACAACACATTGGTAGAGAGGCATATCATGGCAGGCTATGCAGACAGCTATGAGACAGCACATTGGTAGAGAGGCATGTCATGGCAGGCTATGCAGACAGCTATGAGACAACACATTGGTAAAGAGGCATGTATCCTTCCTATATTTCTAAATGCAAAGAGGCAGCAGTCAGACCACATGTCAGCACAAACCCTGCTCTTACCTGCTGGTGTTGTTGCCTGTGGGGGGGGGAAGAGGGGCTGGGAGAAAGACATGGGTTAGCAAACACTTGCATGGAGGCAGCTGCCCAGGCACAGCTGTAAACAGGTTGGCCACAGCCAGAACAACCCTCTCTGCCCTAGAGGGAGGCAGAGAGGAGAAGTGGGGTGTTTGTGAATTTTGCCCTCCACCGACAAAGTCCCACTTTGTGGCTGTGAGGGACAGAGCCACGCGCTCAGAGAGAGAGAGAGTGACTGGAGTTCTGGGGCTGGGCTTTTGTGGGAATGAGGCTGGGTGGGGCTGGGTGCTGATAGGCTCCCTATCTTAGGCATAACTCTGTCGGTTTCCAGACCTAGCAGGCCCAACTCCGTCCTAACTCTGACCTAACTCAGGAGTAGGGTGTTAGAAATTTTCAGGAGAGGGCTGGCTTAGGTAAGGTAAAATGGCTCCTATGGGTCTCCTCGAATTTGGGTCCACCTTTTTGGTCAACCTAAATTTTGTGTCAGCATTTGTGTTGGAGGAGGCGTGTCTGTGCTTGCCAGGGTCTGGAATCCAACGTTAATTGGTTGCCGCCCCCGTTACACCCACGGTCCGCCCATGTTCCGCCCACTTTTAGGTCAACTTTAGGTCTGACTTGTGCTGCTTAGCCCTTGGGTTGGAATGGGCTGTTCTTAGTCCATTGGTCGTAACTTCGACCTAACTTCGCCCTAAATGGTTGCATTCCAGACCTAACTTCGACCTAAATGACTTAGGCTGACTTTAGGTCTGACTTGGGCTGCTTAGCCCTTGGGTTGGAATGGGCTGTTGATCTCCTAGCAGTCCAAGGGACTCTCAGGAGTCTTCTCCAGCACCACAGTTCAAAAGCATCTATTCTTCGGCGCTCAGCCTTCCTTATGGTCCAACTCTCGCAACCATACATTGCTACTGGGAACACCATCGCCCTGACTATACGAACTTTTGTTGGCATGGTGATATCTTTGCTTTTTATTATGCTATCTAAATTTGCCATAGCTTTCCTTCCAAGGAGTAAGCGTCTTTTAATTTCATGGCTGCTGTCTCTGTCTGCAGTGATCTTGGAACCCCAAAAAGTAAAATCTGTTACTGCTTCCATTTCTGCCCCTTCTATTTGCCAGGAATTGATGGGACCAGATGCCATGATCTTAGTTTTATTAATGTTGAGTTTCAAGCCAACTTTTGCACTCTCCTCTTTCACCTTCATCAAGAAGCTCTTTAGTTCTTCTTCACTTTCTGCCATTAGGGTGGTATCTTCTGCATATCTGAGGTTGTTGATATTTCTCCCGGCAATCTTGATTCCGGCTTGCGATTCATTCAGCCCTGCATTTCTCATAATGTATTCTGCATATATGTTAAATAACCCAGTTCAAATGAGACAAGTGCCGCGCAACTATTTTTGTACTGGGGGAGTTGAGGGGGATTCCTAAGGTGAGGAGGACATCTCACATGAGAATGCAACTAAATGACGCCCAAAATCATGTGAATTATCCAGTCGCCGCATGGTAAGTGTATCGTTGAGATGGGTCACTTTTTGCGTTTGCATTGAAAATTGCATTTGTCTCCTGGCGATGGATTTCCCTTTTCCTACAGCTCTTTTTTTTTTTCAGAAACATGTGCAGAGACAGATGTAAACATCTTATTCCTTATGGAATTATTTATGGATGGGGCAGTGGGGGGCCTGGATATCTGTGTTAACATCCGAGACACTGACACCTTTAGATTTCTGAGAGTTGACTGTCAAACGCTGAACTCTTGTTTATTGGTCTGGGCCTGTTTCCACACTTTGTTTGACATCTTGTCTTGGGAAAGCTCTCGCTGGCAAGCCACCGTTTCAGGCTTTTAAGTTTCTTTGCATGACTTTTGAAGTGAAATTTGAGAAATTAAACAATGGAGTCTTCTGAAGCGCTATTTTGTACCGTGCTGTGAGAGGAACAGAACCCACCAATGGATGCCCAAGCGGGAAAATAGGACATGTTTTTTTACGGTTGTTAATTTAATTTAATTTCGTTCAAATATTTATATGTCACTTTTTGGGGCCAAGCAATGGACAACTAAGGCAAATCACAACAGCAAATAAAAATATAAAAGCCAATACAAATCAATTTTTAAAAAAATCTGTCACTCAATAAAAATATAAAAGCCAATACTAATCTTTTTTTTTTTTCAAAATCTGTCACTCAATAAAAACAAAGAAAATGGCAGAGGGCAAGGAAAGGAACAGTTACTGAAAACAAACCAAGAAAAGGCCTGATGGAACAAAATCGGTAGTGTCAGGACCAACCAGGCAAGTTGGGGGGCTCCCACTGTTAAGACGCTGATATGGAATGGATGGATAGAGACAAAGAGACAAGGCTTGGCACTGAACTATCAAAAAACATGAAATTCAAAGCAAATGTCAGGGTTCTTTTCACTGAGAAACATCTGAGAATTTTCAAGGGAAGCTAAACAAGACTCTTCAAGACAATGGTGGTTTCTTAAGCAGCTTCGGCACATGTTCTGGGTACCTGGAATCAGTGATGCAGACTTGAGTCTATTGACTTGGACTTGAGTCGGACTCAAGTCGCGTCAATGACTTGACTCAGACTTGACTCGGCGATTGTAAAAGACTCGAAAGACTCGACTCCAGACTTGGAGCCTTTTACGACAAGTCGAATTGTATTCAGCTTTAGACCCATTTTCTCCATTAAATAGATAGGGGCTTGCAACCAAAGACTCGGGACTTGACTCAAGACTTGGAGTCAGACTTGATCCACATCCCTGCCTGGGAGGTACATAAACACTTTGTACCATCACAGCCACCAAGCCGACAGCTAAGGAGGTTTCACTTCAATATACTGAAGCCCAAACTCATACAGGCAATCGCTGTATAGGGGTTTCAAAGACTGCAGCCTGTGTTTGGCTTGGATGTTTCCTTTCCTTGAGTTCATCTGATTACGGGGGGCCAAAGCCTCCTCCAGCCCTGGGCCTCAAGTGCTAATGGGGACTTTTGCAAATGCACAGAACGTCTCTACCTCCCTCCAAGGCGCAATGTCCAAGTCTGCTTGTTTTCTCAGCAGACGCACAAGCCTCGGAGCCTTAACCCACCACCTGGTATGGGTCTGGCAAGTAACCCAGGCTGACATTGATCCTGGTGGACTTTTCAAGCTAAAGGTTTTCACAAGGATTAAGTGTTCTTTTAACAATTTAGCCCCACGTGCGCAGCACAAGTATGCGTTTCTTTCCGATCCAGACCTCGCAAGCCTTCTTACTCAGCCTGGACTCTCTTGAACAAACACTGTGGCCGAGGGAAAGAGGGAAACCTCCACTCTCGGGTTATATGAAAGGTTCCCTCTGCCTGACCTCTCACAGTTGCTTTCCAAGGGAGCCAGTGGAGTTCAGGTTCCGGGCTCCACATCTCAAGATACAGAGAGAGACCGCTGGCTGCTACCATTGGGCCTCTTATTTGTCCGTCGCCATTGCTTTAAAAGTGCAATGGAGAGTCTAAACCACCAGGTTTGATCATCACCAATACATTCTTTTCAGTACTTAGTAACAGTAGTAGATGGCTTATTTTAATGACTCGTACCCCACCTCACCCCCTGAACCAGGCATAAGGCAGCTAACCATACAAAACACAATTGACAATCAAGCCAAATATTAGAAGCACAGCTTGTCTCATGAAATATGGTAGATACTTTAAACAGTCTTGCATGGCAAAAGGAAGTTTTCAAACGCTGCCTAAAAACCGTAAAAGAGAAAGTCTGTTGCCAGGTGGGGGATGAATTCCATACAGCCTGAAGTAGACACTGGGGACATATGAAGCAGCTGCCTACTGAGTCACTCCTTTTGTCTATCTTGCTCAATATTCTTGGCACTGACTGGTAGCAGCTCTCCATGGTCTCAGATACAGGTCTGGCCTAGCCCTGGAGATACCTGGAACTTTCAACATGCAAAGTGGGGGCTCCACCACTGGGCCATTGATGCTCTCTCTATGCCTTCCTTTTGCACCAAGTGTCAGAATCTGCAAATCGTTGTTGTGGCATTAGATGAAAGTGTCTGCAAGTGGAGGATATTTAGGTGGAAATTAGAACTCAGACCTTCTGTTAGCTGCCTGCAATTCTTGTGTGCCATTTCCTGTTGGACTGAGCTCTGTTCAAAGAGATGGCTTGTTAAATCAATCCCATTCAGCCCAACTGTTTGGGCACCTGGCTTCCAACAGAGCCCAGCACCTGGTAGAGCAAGGGGAATTTTTAAGAAAACCTGTAATTGATAATTATGAGATAATGAGAATAAATACACCCAGAGGGGAAGTTTTCTTCCTAACCCTCGTCAGTCAGCAACTTGTTTATGTGTGGCAGAAGGAGAATTCGTCTTGTATACATGGAAGAAGTAGGGGGAGAGAGAGGGAGAGAATATGAGGTGTAGTCTTGAACGCTAAGTAAAATAGAGAAGGGTATACATTTTAAAAATAAATAAATGCAACCAAGATCTACCAAATACTGTACACACAGGTCTAGTTGTGACCAGGAGAAAGCTCATTTGAAAGGGAAAACCTATAAACATTGCAACATCTGAACATTCTTTCAATACAAAATGTATTTGATTTTTCTCTTTTGCCAAAATTTGGCTTTTTATTATTATTATTATTATTATTATTATTATTATTATTATTATTATTATTATTATAGGGTGGTAAGCCATAAAGAGCCTCTTGATGAAGGTGAAAGAGGAGAGTGCAAAAGTTGGCTAGAAACTCAACATTAATAAAACTAAGGTCATGGCATCTGGTCCCATCAATTCCTGGCAAATAGAAGGGGCAGAAATGGAAGCAGTAACAGATTTTACTTTTTTGGGCTCCAAGATCACTGCAGACGGAGACAGCAGCCATGAAATTAAAAGACGCTTACTCCTTGGAAGGAAAGCTATGGCAAACTTAGACAGCATAATAAAAAGCAGAGATATCACCATGCCAACAAAAGTTCGCATAGTCAGGGCGACGGTGTTCCTGTTGGGGGTTATTATATTATTTCATAAACCTTAGGGGGTTCAAATATGCAGAGTTTGCAAACGGAAGAAGACCTTATATTTATTTAACCAGTAGAGTTATCCCAGCACCCAGGCTAGCTAGCTATCATTACCATTGAAATGAGACACGGAGTCTGAGGCTTATATAGTAAAAAGAAAAGTAGTTTTACTTACAGATCAGCATTCATAGTTTACATTCATCTAGTTATGACTAGAGGTACTCTATAACATTGAGCGGTCAGTATGCCCCTATATAGCTGGCACACCCATGTGGGGAAAATGGCTTCCAGGCAAGGAGCCCAGAACAAGCACGTCCTTCCCCACATACAGTCAGATGCGAAGAGAGAGAACCCATGTGGTCAGAGAGAGGATGTTGGGAAAGGTCAGGGTCATGCCCCTTCCAGGTCAGACAGGAGGGGCCAGGTGAAGGTCCTTGCAGGTGACCGGAAACACACACTACCCTCCCAGGTCCTAGCAGCCAAATACTGCTCATATCCAACAGTTCCCAGTAGCAATGTATGGTTGCGAGAGTTGGACCATAAGGAAGGCTGAGCGCCGAAGAATAGATGCTTTCGAACTGTGGTGCTGGAGAAGACTCCTGAGAGTCCCTTGGACTGCTAGGAGATCAAATCAGTCAATCCTAAATGAAATCAACCCTGACTGTTCCCTGGAAGGACAGGTACTGAGGCTGAAACTCAAATATTTTGCCCACCTAATGCGAAGAGAGGACTCTCTGGAGAAGACTCTGATGCTGGGAAAGACTGAAGGCAAAAGGAGAAGGGGAAGGCAAAGGATGAGATGGTTTGACAGCATCACCGATGCAACAAACATGAAAATGAGCGAACTCAGGAAGATAGTGGAGGACAGGAAGGCCTGGCGGGATATGGTTCATGGGATCATGAAGGGTCGGACACGACTTAACGACTGAACAATAACAAAGCCATGACAGATCAGACTGGAGCCCACATGTATCAAGGTAGTACCTTTCAAGTGCTGGGATATACAAGAAAGGACAACAAACGGTCATTGCCTTTATCACTGAGCTCTCCACCATGGCCACAAGATCTCCTTCCTGGTTTGTAACAGCTCAGATGCCATCAGTGTATATGTGAGGTTGGGATTTTTTGGTCCCAATGTGCATCACTTGACACTTATTGACAGTGATCAGCATTGGCCATTTGGTTGCCCTTTCACTCCGTCTGGAGAGATCCTTTAGGTCAGAGCATGTCACAGTTTGGTTTTGGGTTTTGCCAGCCTGAATAGTTGGATGTCGTCTGCAAACATGGGCTGCAGTGACTAACTGACGCTGCTCCAAGCTAGCATCTGCAGTTGGAAAACGTCAGCATCCTCACCCAAGTGGATCCCACAAGCCTGAAATCAGCCCATCCCTGAACTACCCCCCAGTAGTTCTCAGGTTTGAGATCGCATCTCAGGAATGCATGTCTGGGAGATCCCAAATAGACACCCTTCTCCTGTTCTTTTTTCAGCGGGAACTTTGCTGACAATGCTCAAATGCTCATTCTTGCCTGGCTGAGCATGCTTTTCCATGACAAAAAGTGCTTTGCTTTCTCCTTTCCAGATATCGTGCACATCATCTTGTGGTTTTGGAACTGGGAGCTTGCTACTTAATAGCAGCCCCGGCTTGACTTGCTGCTAAAGCTCAGCTCCCGTGGCCTGAGATTCTCAGGAACACCTTCCCTTTCAAAAGACATTTGCGGAACCTCTCGCGTCCTCTCAGCTATTGGAACATCAGCTCATCAGACTGACTCCACACCCAAACCAAGGTTTCAACCTTGTGGTTCTGTAATTAGACACTTGAATGCTCTCACCGCCAAGATAAGAGAAGTTCCTTGCAATGTTTTTGTTTCATTTTTTCCTCCCTCCCTTCTTGACAGTACTTTGGGATTGCAGGCTGCCTTCAACACTTGACTCATCATCAGACACCGGAGCCTTGCAGAAGCTTGCGCATTTGAGCTTTGGGGAGTCACGGAGTCCTCCAGGCCAAAAGGAAGTGGCCAAAAAAGGCAAGCCAAACTGAATTGAGGAATGCTACAATTCTCCCTGCCAAGTTCTCCGAAAATCCTGTTCTCACAAAAAGAAGATAAGGTGGAGATCAAAGGTTGGATATGTCACAGGAAAAGGCTCAGCTAAGACACATCTCCCTCATGTGCCAGTTTTCCATGGGCATGGGGATTTCTTCTTATTTGATATGGAGGAACATGCCATTATGCAGCAAGCCCCCACCTGCAGTCTCCGGTGGTACAGTCCAGAAACAGACTGACTGCCTCATCTGTGTGTTTTGGAGGCCTAACTCAAATCCATTTGCTCACATTTTGGATTTATATTCTGCAAATTTTTTTTTATTTATTTATTTTATTTTTCACATTTTTATACCGCCCTTCCTCCAAGGAGCTCAGAGTGGTGTACATATTTCCTCCCCTCCTTTTTGTCCTCACAACAACCCTGTGAGGTAAGTGGGGCTGAGAGATAGTGACTAGCCCAAGGTCACCCAGGAAGCTTCGTGGCTGAGCGGGGATTTGAACCTGGATCTTCCAGGTCTAAGTCCGACTCCCAAACCACTACACCATCCTGGCTCCCTTTACCTTGCTCAAAACAGCTGAAGCTTCCAATGGAGTGGAAAAAAACTTGGGAACATTATTCTTAAAAAAGTTAGGATTTTTTCCCCTTGATTTTTTGTTCCTTCTTTTCCCCATCCCTTTGCTGCTGGAGGACTCCACCTTGAAACCAGATTTTGGGGGTCATTCGATAGCATTCAACTCTGTGACATCACCAGGCCCAGCATTCAGAATAACAGCTTTGGAGGTATCTCCAACCGGACAACCTTATCTAGGGAGAGCCACTGTTTTCTGGTCTATGTCCCTAGTAAGTCAGAGATCATCCTTATTATGAACAAAGATCATAGGAACATGAGCAGGATATTGAGCCAACTACACTCCTGAGTTGTGTGTTTGTGTAAAAAACCAACCCAAATACATAAGTTATTGTACATTTTTCACTTTCCACCATTTCCCAATGGACTTTGCTTCCTCAAATGGCCATTTTGCAAGATGCTCTGCCTTCCTGAGCCACCATTTTGCCTTGGTATCTCCCAACATTCTGGTAAAGAGTTGAAGCAGCCCAAAGTCTGTCCACCCCAATCTATATCCCCTTGGCTATGAATTCTTAGCAAACAGACCTGGGTGTCAGATTGGTGTCGGCTTTTTGCTGTCCATCACCAAATCTGCATCTTCTTTGCCCCAAGAGATTTCTTTTGGGGTTTTAAGAATGCTCTGAAGGCCCTCCAAGTTTAATATCTATCCAGCCAAGCCTTCCCTCTTATGAATAGAGTTTTGAGGTTGAATATTACCACCAAAGTATTAACTGCATCACACAGCTGTGTGCACGATCCAGCTTGGGAGAAAAACGCTTGCCATGTGGCTAATGAAGAATGAAAAAGAAGACAAAGCCTAGGTAGAGAGAGGGAGCCACAGGAATGCTGGGATTTTCCCCCCCCACACACACACACAGACACACACACACCATATAACATTCTCTTGAATGGGCAAAAGGACGTTTTCTCAAATGTGGTGCTCGATTGAGGCCACCGGGAAATCTGACCCCTTGAAACAAATTTTCAGTCATGTGGAAGAATATTTTCCTTTCTTCTAATATTTCCATGGGCAAGGGGGGCTATTTGTTCAGATGTGGGCGAGAAAAACCAAAGTCGTTCTCAATGGGAGCCTTTGTTGTGTGCAACATCGCTGGGAGAATTCGGGGACATGGCTGCAAGAACAAAGGGGGCCAGGTAACCAACAGAGAGTGACAACATGTCTCTCCCTCCCCCCCCCCGCGCCATCTCAGCTGCTGAATTCCTGAAATTTGTAACCCCTGATTTAAAAAAAAAAAAAAGAGCGCCAAAGAATCAATTACAGAAAACCTGGGGCTTAAATCATATTATTCCATATTTTACCAGATCGCTATTATAGTCCCAATGACTGCCAATAATGATCCAATGATGAATGATGATCAATTGTGAATTAATAATGATTCTTGATAATATTCTGCTGGAATAACATTATTTTTATTTATTTTATTTACATTATTTTTATCCCGCCTTTCTCCCCGAAGGGATCCAAGGCGGCTTACAACATAACACAACACACCTCAAGGAGGTGCATGGGCAGAAGAGATGCTGCGAAAGCTCAAAGGATGAGGAAGGTCATAGCCGGGGATTGGACCATCTGCTGCCTTTCATCGAGAAGTGAGTGCCCGCCCTGGCCGCCTTCTCCTAGGAATGTCAGTCATCAGATAGCTTCGGAAGTCTATCAATAGCTACTAGTCACAATGGCTTCATTGAACCTCCATGTTTAGGGGCAGTATATCACTGAAGACCAGCTGCCATGGGGAAATAGCGGGAGGGCTGTTTTCTTGTTCTGGTTGCAGGCTTCCTGGAAGCATTTGATGCCCCAATGTGGGAAACTAGATGCTAGCTTCGATGGAACCAGCAAGACTCTACTACTGTATTTAAGCTTTTATGAGTCATGTTAGTTATGATGGAATCTATGTGTTCAGGGACAGTCACCCCACTTGTGTGGGCTTCCAGGATGCAGGCATGATGGGGAATAGATTCTGAACCAGACGGATCTTTGGTATGATCCACTCGGGTTCTTATTAGCCAGGATAGTTTGGAAGAGCCATTGCCTTGAAACCCCATTTGTGGTTTTCTTGGGGGCATGTGGTTGAATACAATGCTGGAGCAAATAGACCCTTCTGATCCAAAAGCGCAGCTTTTGTGTTCTTCAATCAATGGGGATCTTTTGTTTAACGGCACACATGATTGTAGCCTGTATCTCTAACTAACCAGGCCCATACATCACACGTGCCCTTCATGATTTTGCAAGCAGGGGAACACAAAAGCTTGGAGAGGCACTTCCCCATCCCATGCCAAGTGAAAGGCGACATCCCAACGGAGAGGTCGACCGAATCACACTTCGTTGTAACCGACCCTTGTTCCTCTATTGTTTGGGATACACACACCAGCTGAGCTGAATGGAGCTCGGGTGGGTGGGGAAGGAGGCGTGGGAGGGGGGCCCTGGAGCAATCACAGCCTTGGGCCTGATCCCAGCTGTATCCTTTCCAACTGCCTTTGTTGTGTGCAACAAAGGGGGAAAAGAAAGAACTTCTGTCTCGGGACGCAAGAGAGCGGACGACCTGCCTTTCGCTCTCTGGCAGCAGCCACAATTAACCGGATGGAATTCATTCAGTCTTTGGCAATGGAAGATATCAAACACCCCCCCCTCTCCCAGCCCTCCAGCCCCTGGAGCAGTAGCCACAGCCTCTCAAACAGCACTAAGAGAAAAGGGTGGTGCCTTGTTTTTCTTATGACTCAGATGGCTGGAGCTGGTTTTGTTTCTGTCAAAAGAGAGACTTCGTGGCCTAAGGAGAGGGCAGCCAGTTGCCAGGATGAGAGAGAGAGAGAGAGAGAGAGAGAGAGAGAGAGAGAGAGAGAGAGAGAGAGAGAGAGAGAGAGAGCTTACAAGAGATGGCTAAGCAACACATGCAAGACACTGGGCTTGCGGAAGGAAGGAAGGAGGGGTGTCGCTTGGAAGAGTAGGGATGGAGGCAAGAAATTATGTACTCTTTCCCCAAAAGATAACACAAAGAGATTGCACACGCCTATTATTTTAAAACAAAAAGCTGGTTCACACATGTGTGGTTAACAGCACGCTGACTGCGTGTGTGAATTGGGCCACCACCGTAGGTATCAGACCAGGAACAGAACCTTTCTCTCTTTCTCTGAATACGTATTTGCTTGTTTTGCTTTGTTTTGAATGCAAACCACAAAAAGCAAGACGCATCCAACTATAAAAGAGAATGGCAAATGAAAAGAAATGTGCTGGTTTTAGGTGAGAGAAATCTTATAGATGGGCAGAGGGGACATATATACAAATGAGGTTGAGCGAAGGGAAGTTTTCAAACAAAATTTGAAAGCAAAAAGGGATCGCCTTGAATGTATTGTATACTGTACATCTGTATTTGAATGGTATGTGACTGGGATCTTGACATTCAACATCTGTATTTCTGTCGAGTGGTTTGTTGATACAGCACTGTCTGCGTGACATGGAACCTTTTTGTAGAGTGAACAGACAGGTCCCTGCCCCGAAGGGGTTACAATCTAGATTGTGATGCAAGGGAGACAATGGAGGATGGGAAGGGGCACGGAGGCAGGGCTAAGAGGAGGAAACAGATGCAATTGTTTCAGGTCCATGCATGTGAGCAGTAAGGTTGCAGTAGGGAACTGGGGCTAAGGCATGGTGCCAAAGGCTTCCCGGATAAGAGACCGGATTTGAAGGAAGGGAGCAAGAAGTCATCCCAGGCCACGACGGCTCTGGGAAGCAGTTCCAAGCACAAGGGGAAGCAAGGGAGAAAAGGCAGAGTCATTTGAGGGAACAGGAGACTTCAGAGGGGGGAGGAGCTGCTGGCAGGCAGGCAGGCAGGCAGGCATGTAGCAAGATATGAGAGCTGAGAGTGTAGGGCGGGGCAAGGAGGCCATGACGGCCTTTGAACGCAAAGGCAAGGAGCTTGTGGTGGATCTGGGAGCAGATGATTGATTGATTGATTGATCGATCGATCGATCAAGACGGTGCCATAAGATCTTTTCCAAAGTTAAAAGTTTCTTAAGTAGGATGGCTGAATAAGCTTGTACTACTTGGAATAGCTTCCCAAATCTTTTTCAAGCCCCTGCTCTCTCATCCCCTTAGAAGCCAGCCTTTTCAACGGAGCCAGTTTGCACTTGAAGCTGCCAGTCAGTCACCATGTGCAAAACAACTGCGGAAGAGAGATCAAGGAGCTCGCATGCGATGCGCCTGTGGCTCAGGCTGTTGCTATGTATGAGCGCTCTGGCAATCGCAGTAAGATACGCATGCAGCTACACATGCTGCGAAGCCTGCCCCTTCCCTGTTGAAACAGACCATAACTCAGTTTGTCAAGTGATAGCGCCATCCATGTACGTGGCGCTTTACAGAGAGTGGAAAGACGGATCCCTGCCCCGAGGGCTTTCAATCTAGGCAGTGAGTGACACAGGGTTATTAGGGAAGAATACGTGCGTGTTCCAGTTACACACTTACGCTTGGTTATGGTAGGGAATGGGGGCAGTCATAAAATATGTCAGCCTCCCCGGGTAATGAATCTTTCATGCATCTGGAAGGGAAAGCAAACTCACACACTCCTCTTCCACAGATGTGTGAGCCAACCTACACTGCAAAAGTACACTGGCTTCATACCAAACTAACTGGCAAGGTTTCCTCCAGGAATCCTGGGATTCGTAGTTTGGCGAAAGTGCTAAGAATTCTGTACTAGAGATTCCCAGTCCCCTTCACGGAACTACAGTTCCCAGCGCCCCCCAGAGGAGGACGGGAGAAGAAATGAGATTGGATGTACCCAACGTCTCAGTGGAGCTAGCAAGGGCAAGACAGATCATATACAGAAAAGATGACACTGTTACCCAATGAGTTTTGCAACTCTCTTTCAGTTCTTGCAAGGACAAACCTGCACTGTACCATATCAAAATATTGGGATGTGAAAGGCAGTTCTGGGCTCTCCTTGAAAGCATTTGATTAGAACTACCCCAATGATGAAGCAGTGCAAGAGGGGATTAGTAGCAGTCGCTGGGGCAGTAGCTCAGATGGGGCAGTAGCTCAGTGATACAGCTCATGTTTTTCTGTGTAGACAGTCCCAGTCGCAATTCCCTGGCAATATTTGCTACAGTTTGAGGCCTCCTGTCCTGTCGCTTCTGCATTTGATGCATTCCCTTCCTCCCTCGCAGGTTACCCACGCATGCACTAGGAGTGTCACGTAATTATTATGTACCTCTGGCAGCCTTGTCCAAAAGGTTCAGGGCTCTGAAAGGTGCTCAAGGACTATTTGGGAGCCAACCAAGTTCTTTCCACAAAGGAGTAAACGTGATCCAAGGGGTTTGCGCCACATCACATCCAGGCAGGCCCTCAATGTTCTGGGCTAGCATTTCCTAATACAGGTTCTTCTCCGTAACCCTCCAAGCCCAGAAGGACAGCAAGTTTTGCCCAGGAGGCAAATCTTTCAACAGTGTTCTGTATTTTGCACTGTCCTTGCAAGAAAAAGGGGTGTTCTGTACTACCAAAAGCACGTTGGCCCAAATTCTAAAAAAAAAGCACACAATTTCATAAATATTCACCCACACTGGGAGGGATAAAGATTAGACTGTCTTCCATTCAGCCTTTCGATCTTGGCTACTGTACAGTTGTTTCCTGATTTTAATCCTATTCTTCTGCAACAGATCAACTCGGTATTTTATGTGGTTTTCTTTTCCCCCCATCACTCCAATTTGGCTGCAGAAAAGAGAAGCAGTTCTCAACTACAATAAACCCACTGTCAGAATGGGGCATTGTTAGCAATTCAGCACACATGCAGACTGCAATCACCATCCCTGTTCCTCCGTCCCTCAGTAAACTGCAGAGGCACTTCACACAGAGGATCGAGTCCCAACACTGAGAGAGTTTAGGGGTTCTTTTTGAGGCACTCCAAGACATGAAAGCGACTTAATTAGCCAGAAGGCATGAGCACTGAGTTCTAAACATTTATTTTGTAACACTTGTTTAGTGAGTGAATGCAGATTTTCTCAAGCCCTCTCTCCAAAAGAGTTATTTTGCTAGTTTGAGGAAAGAAGCAATACAGGTTTGCAGAAAGACATCATTCGTATTTTTTATCTCATGTATCAAATTATAAATATCAAATAATTTGTCTTTTTAGATACCGGTAAATAGGGGAATGTATATGGAATATCTATTGTTCATCTCCATAAGCCCACACACGTCCCTTGCTTTTAGGTCTGTTAAACATGGCAATTGTTGTCCCATTTTTAAAATAAGGTTTGTTGGTTGCTAGCCATGCAAATGGGTCTGAGATGAAAGTGAAAATTAGTGTAATTTTCACAAAGACACCAATGGAGGGGGCAGTTCTCTTCCAGAAGAAAGGTTGCAATTTCCCTCAAACTCCTTTTCCTATTACTCATAACACACCTGTCCTGAAGGAGGGCTCCTGAGCATGTTAACAGTGCTTTCCTTGCAATGGAAATCAACAACAACAACAATAATAATAATAACAACCAGTATTTATATACCGCCTATTTTCTTTTATCCGTTCTAACTTTCCCTCTACACAATTTTAGTGCATGTCCCCTGGTTCTGGTGTTGTGCGAGAGGGAGAAGAATTTCCCTCTATCCACTCTCTCCATCCCATGCATAATTTTATACGTCTCAATCATGTCTCCCCTCAGGCGCCTTTTTTTCTAGACTGAAAAGCCCCAAACGCTGTAGCCTTTCCTCATAAGGGAGGTGCTCCAGCCCACGAATCATTCTGGTCGCTCTTTTCTGCACCTTTTCCAATTCAACTATATCCTTTTTGAGGTGTGGTGACCAGAACTGGACACAATACTCCAGATGTGGACTTACCATCGATTTGTACAAGGGCATAATGATATTGGTTGTTTTATTCTCAATCCCTTTTTTAATGATCCCAAGCATGGAATTGGCCTTCTTCACAGCCGCCGCACACTGGGTCGACACTTTCATCGACCTGTCCACCAGCACCCCAAGATCTCTCTCTTGATCCGTCACAGACAACTCAGAACCCATTCGCGTATATGTGAAATTTTGGTTTCTTGCCCCAATGTGCATCACTTTGCACTTACTTACATTGAAGCGCATCTGCCATTTTGCTGCCCATTCTCCCAGTTTGAGCATACGAAGCATACGAAGCTGCCTTCTATGGAGTCAGACCTCTTATCCATCTAGCCAACATTACCTGCAATGACTGGCAGCAGCTTTTCAGGGTATCCGGCAAGGGTCTTTCCCAGTTGTGCTAGGGCCTGAACCTGGGAGTTTGTGCCTGCAAAGCAAGCGTTTGACCACACTGCTACAGGCTCTCCCCCGGGCTTTACTTTTAGGCAGAAGTAGCATGAAATTGTTAGAGGAAGCAGGATTGACTGAAGGCAGTAAAGTTGGAAAATCCCTGACAGCAGCAATGCCGGACTTTTCTGCATTGAAGTACGCTCGCCACAGAGCCCCTGTATGTTGCAAAGGATTCTGGGATGTATAGTAGGGTGAACGTTAGTTTATCCTTGCACAGGCTTCCACTCCCAACCCAGTTGACCTCCTCTATGGTTCTATAGCAGTGTTTCTCAAACAGTGGGTCGGGACCCACTTGGTGGGTCGCGACCTGATTTCTGGTGGGTCCCAGGTGATAGAAAGATCAGATAAGTAATTGCCACAAGCCCTGAGGCTCTTCAAAAATCAGATAGCTGCTCATTGCCCTTCAAAGAGTAGAGCTTCTGCAGTTTGCAAGATAGCTAAGCTCCTGCAGTTTGCAAGCTTGTGTAAATATAGAGAGATAAATGTTTGAGTGTCTTGTAAAGCTAGGTGGGTCTCGATAAGATGTCTCGATGTCATTTTAAAAAGTGGGTCCCAGTGCTAAAAGGTTTGAGAACCACTGTTCTATCTATAGCTGGGGTTCTCAACCTTTGGAGGCCCGGGTACCCCCTATCATGGTCCAATTTTCTGAAGTACCCCCTGCTAATTAACTGCTAATTAACTGGATTAATCAATTAATTAATTAGGTAATTAGTCTTTAAATAAAAAAGTACTAAAACAATTTTAAATGTGAAAAATGTCTTATTTAACTGTGTGTGTGTGTGTGTGTGTGTGTGTGTGTGTGTGTGTGTGTGTGTGTGTGTGTGTGTGTGAGAGAGAGAGAGAGAGAGAGAGAGAGAGGGGGGGGATGCAAGGATCTCTTTTTTTTCTCCAAGTCACACTTCCCAAAATCAGCTCCTCCTTCCCCCACCCCCACCCCACCAAAGTACATTTTCTAAAGTACAAAAATAAGGCCAAAACCAAAATCAGAGAGACCGAAGGGCTCTGAAAATAATTAAAATTTAAAATCCATGTTAATTAACACTTAATTAGCTGGTGATGGGGCAGATAAGGGGCAGGGCTTGGCGTACCCCCAGCAAGAGGTCCGCGTACCCCTAGGGGTACCCGTACCACAGGTTGAGAACCCCTGATTTATAGGATTCAGTCTATGGATTTAAGGACACTCAGGGGCAGGGGGGAGCCTTGCACAGGTTTATGTAATGAACAGATTAAGTATATGCTTATTTGCCTAGGTTGATAAGCTGTTTGGGGGAAAGGTAATTAGTAATCCAAACAGTGAGCAAGAATGGTTAGGGCTACAGGCTGGGAAAACAGGAGGCACTAGTTCTGTACCTGAGATGACTCCTTGTGTGGTTATCGGTGTTCTTATCCATGCTGATTTCAAAGCCTTGTGGGTAGAGAGTGTCTCTTGCACTTATCTGTGCATCTCCTGACACAATGGGGACACACCACTTAGGTAGGTACACCAGATGTTCCTTCAAGACAAACAGAAGGTGTTTTTGCTAGCACTCAATGCGGTAACACTTTGCCTTCAACTTCTGCACCAAGGAATCATGGAATCAACCAGGACCTCAGACCATGGGTAAAACTGAGGCACCACAAACCAGTGCTGGAATTGGGGGGGGGTCACTCAGGGCTGGCCCACCCATAAGGAGAACTGAAACGGTCACCTCAGGCAGCAGATTGGGGGGGGGCCATCTCTTTCTGCCCTCCACTGCTCCCCCTTCTTCTCTATCTACTCCTTGGACTGGAAAAGGAGGAAGAGGACATTGTGAGGGGGGAAGAGAGTGCTGAGCAATAACTTTGGAGACTGGGGGAGCAGAGGCTGGCACATCATCGGGTAAGCATTTGGCATGCCGCCTCAAGTGTCAGGAGGTCTTGGGCTGGCCCTGGGGCCACTCAGTCCACTTCCTGTTGGAGCTGGCCCTGAAATGGGAAGCAATTCAGAAATCCTCACAAAGAGAGGCATCAAAGAAGTTTCAAGGGAAGCCAATCAAGTTTCTATAAGACAAGTAAAATTTCCCCACGCGCAAGGGGTTACCGCACATCACTATAAATCCTGCTTCTAAGAAGTTCTTGGCAAATTGATGAGCTTCAGTTCAGAACAATGTTGTTGGTCTTATACCAAGGAAAACCAATTTCTGGATTCTTGTGAGGTCACACTATCCACCAGGCAGTGGTCCATTCCATACCAAACCAATGACTCTACTCCAACCCTCCAGCTACCCATGTAGTCTGGGCTCTGGAATGTTCATTGGGATCCAAAAGTGCCCTTCCACATGAAGGACATGCCTTCCGCTCACGGAATGACTGCCTTCCACCTTGCCAAGAAAGTCACATGAAAAAGTGAATCTACATCATAAGATGCATTTCCATTTGTATAATCTCTTGCACAAGCAGAACTGTGAAAGCTGCTCTAGAAAGTATATTGCTGATAGCACAGTATAAGCTCTTGTGCTAACCTTGCCTGGGCACTTGTGAAATAGCATCAGCACCTCCTGCTCTTCTGCTCACCGTTCTTTGGATCTAGCCCAGGGATTCTCAACCTTTTCCCGGCCGAGTACCACCTCCAGCGCCACTCTCCTACTGCATATCATCAGAAGTGACTAGCGAGGCCAAGGCCTTCTCGGGCCGGCTAGGCCAATGGCCCCCTCCCTTGCCCAAAATGCCCCTGCGCCCGCCGGACCCCAGCTTACCTTGTCTGGCGGCCACACAGGTGCTCCGGCGACGGAGCAACGGAGGCCAGCCTCTGCACCGGCCTTCCTTGCTCCCGAGTCGTCGCGAACGTGCTTTACGGCACATTTGCAACGTCTCCAGGCGACGGACCGCTGATTCCGTTGCTGTCGCAATCGTCAGGATTGCTTAGTGAGTCCCCTAAAAGGCAAAAGATGGGGTAGAATTTTTGAAACAAACGAGCGAGTCAGCTATAGCCTCTCGGTCTTCCCCATCTGCAATACAGGGAGAATAATAGTCACCTTACAAGGTCATTGTAAGGAGAACATCAAGGTAATACATGTGAAGTGCTTTGAGTACTCAGAACGTGCTATACAAATGCGAAGTATTATTAACAAAATGTATGTAACATTTTATTCCAACCTCAGGGGATGCTCAATATGATTTATTATTCTGATATCAAAACAATAAGACTCAAATATAGCCTACTTTTTCAAACCTAGGTCTTGCACTTTTCTGCCCGCAAACCAGACTCCTAGATTTTTTGGGGGGGCTCATTTGCTATCTCCTCTCAACGCTGGTCATCCAGCGCTAAAACATCCCCAACTGATGGCTGCCCGGCCTCTGCCTGAACACAGCCAGCCAGGAAGAGCCTCCCTAGCTCATGCCGACGGAAGAGCAATGGGACCCTGGGTTCCATTGGCCAATCAATCTTACAATGGAGACGTTTCAACCAAAATATCCCCTCCTGAAACTTAAGCCGATTAGATCAAGTCTTGCCCTCTGGGGTGGCAGAGAAGAAATCTTAGCCCTCTTCTTTTGACTATTTATTTATTTATTTATTTATTTTTCACACTTTTATACCGCCCTTCCTCCAAGGAGCTCAGAGCGGTGTACATATTTCCTCCTCTCCTTTTTGTCCTCACAACAACCCTGTGAGGTAGGTGGGGCTGAGAGATAGTGACTGGCCCAAGGTCACCCAGGAAGCTTTGTGGCTGAGCGGGGATTTGAACCTGGATCTTCCAGGTCTAAGTCCAACTCCCAAACCACTACACCATCCTGGCTTTATGCTGTTTTATTTTTCTTTTTTAATCCTGTAACTGGCCTTGAGCTTCCTCGCTCCGAGTCGGAAAGGTGGGGTAGTACATTTTCTAAATAAATTGGAAGTGCAAGAAATGGCAAGCCAATGCAGCGTGTGAAAGGAACATAGGAAGCTGCAGCTACCGAGTCAGAGCCTGGGTCCGTCTAGCTACGTATTGTTGTCAACACAGACTGGCAGCAATGGCTCTCCAGGGTTTCAGACGGGGTGCTTTTCCATTTCTACTTGGGAGATGCTGCTGCCAGGGATTGCAGCTGGAAATTTCTGCATGCAGAGCAGACTCCCTACCGATGCGCAATGACCCGCTAATGCTGCCACAGTGGAAAAAGCAGAAAGTGGAAGGGGCAATACATGGGAGAGCCAGCTTGGAACACTGAAATATGTGTGTGAACACACTCCTTGCTGAGATAACTCCCCTGCCTGGCAAGGCAATCCTTCCTCAGGCTACGTTCTCATAAGAGGAAGGCAGCACAGCCCTTTCGAGTCTGCAAAGCAAGGAGCAGAATACCTGGGTTCCCTCCCAAGAGTGCCCATGACTCATTGCAACAGCTCCGGGGAGGGGGAGCTCGCTTGGCCCAAGTTGCAGCAGTACGATAACATCAGCGCCCTGTGGCGATTGCTCAGAGCGTGTGAAGCAATCTGCCAGCCTCCCACAAAAGGTGCAAGTTTCCCCTAATGTAATGTTAAGAGTTATGCAAGCATTGCTCCCTTCTCTCCCCCCTCCCCCTTCATCCCAACCTTAAAATTATCCAAAGTAGCTCCGGCAGTTCCATCCAAGATACAAGGGAGATGGCTCAGCTCTCGCCACATTTTATTTTTGACTTCCTTTCTTACTGCGAATGTGCCGCCGCACAGGTTTTTTTGTTTGTGTTTTTGCAATCCGAGAGGCATAAATGGGGATCCTGTTGGAATATCCAGAAACATTTCACAGATCAAAATAAGGGACACCTTTGAGTATGAGTAACACTTGATTCTCACGCCAAAAATCACTGCTGGAGCCCACCTGCATTCGCACGCGTACACTTCCATTATTATGCACTGATCTAATTCCCACAGAGTTGGATCAACCTGTGTGGGGCTGTACCACTTCAGCCTGTAATTCCATGGAGGTTCCCATGGTTGAATGCTCATTCATATTAAAAAAAATCCTTGAACCTAGAAAACTAGTACATCAAGAAGGGTTTTAGGCTAGCTTTCTCCCTGACAAGCTGGTTTTCCTGATGCAGGGAGTTTGGAAGGAATGGGGCAGCACTCAATCACAGAGAAAATGTCATTTGGGCTGGTGTCCCATGATTGAATTCAATGGAGTGATGGCCATCTCTTGTTTGTCTCCAGTATCTGGCAATGATGAATACTGTATACTGCTTCATTTAGGAAGGTTCCATTTAGCTCTTAAATAAATTAATCGTAATTTATTTTAAAAATGTTTGGTGCTGCTGTTTGACCCAATCTAAGGGATTGCTACGGAGGCTTACCAAAACATAAAGTCAAACAACCCACTAAAGCAAACTCAGGAAAAGGTGAAATGAAACAAAAACATTTTTCCTGCCTGATACAAAACGGTCAGCATCAGAGCAAAGTGGGCTTTCTGCAGGAGGGAGTTCCACTGGGGCCACTGCTGAGAAGTCTCTAGCCTGCATCCAACAGCAGTGTAACCCAAACCAGACCCTCTAGCAATGAATGAAGTCAGGTTCATGCAGGAGGAGACAGCTCTTCATGTATCAAAGACGCGTAGGGTTTTATAGGCAATAACCTGCATCTTAAGACTTGGGTTCAAATCCCTGCACAGCCATAAAGCTCACTGGATAAACTTGGGTTAGTTACTCTGTCCCTCAGTCTAACGTACCTCGCAGGGTTGTCATGAGAGTACAGGGAGGGGAACAGAACCACATATACTGCCCTGAGCTCTTTTGGTGGAAGGGCGAGGTACCTAATGGAACAACAAAATAAAACTGAGACTGTTCCTACTAATTGGAGACAACTGGAGCATGTCTATGTGGGTGGGATTTTGAGCTACTGGTTTTGGACTGGGTCTGATGCAAGAGTTGTGCTCAGGGGAGAACCTCCCAGACCTTTAAAAAAAAAAAAAGCACCTCGGAAGATGTTTAGGAACCTGGGCAAAGCTGTGGCTTGTCAGGGTTCTGTTTTTCTTCCCTACCTGTTGCTTCTGAGGCAGAGCTGTACCCTTGCCAAGAGACTCATCAGAACGGGTAAGTGGGATGGTGTTTTCATTGTTAATTATATGTAAGCTTACCGCCTCTCGGCTCCATGGTGCCGGTAGAGGAGGGTGTTTTGCTGACAAGGAGAATTCACTCCCTTTGTGCACGCATGCAAATAACTTTGAGAACGGGCTCTGGGTTTTTGATTTTTTTTTTTTTTGGTGTGTGTGGTTTTGTTTTGTTTTTTTTCTTTTTAGAGTCTAGACATGTGTTTCAATTTCACTTGATTACATGGTGTCTCAGCAACTGTGGGTGGGGACATGAGACAGTCGCATAGCGCCCACCCGCGTTCAAACACCAGCCCGCTGCAGAGGCCAGAGCCTGCCAAGAGTGGCAAGGTTGTAATCCCCCGGTCTTCCATTGACAACTGTGGGCAATCCATTTGATCTCCCATCCTTTATTTGTCCGTCAGTGCGGTGGGAATAAACCTGTCCGCCTTCTTCTTCAACACACAGTGACGGCTCACGATAGCACATCACTCGGTGCAGCCCAGATAGGATTAGTCATAGCTTTGGAGAGCCCTTTTAATTGGGATTTACACTAATACGGATTACAGGCGGCATGGCAGATGTTTATTTGATAGAAATGTAATTTTCCCCTTTGGAAAAAAATAAAAGAAACAAATTGAGAACTATGAATAAAGCTTGTTGATAGCAAGATGGTTTGCAGCCACGCTCTTTTCCTGCACTGTCGCTACTGAGGTGCAAAATCTGCAGCCAGAATCCTGTTTCCAGTCTGCTTTCTGAGCCCTGACGTAGATGTCCATGAGAAAATCCATCAACATTTCCAGAGAAAACATTTTCTCCACTGAATATTCGCCTCGAATTTTGGAGTTCCCCGAATTACTTGGTCTTGTTTCCAAAGTGGAACAAATGCCTTAGAAATCCTCCATTGTTGCATTTTTATTTCCAAATTTTGCAGACTGTTTGCTGCAGTTCTCAGTGCCTTTGTGTTTGCATGGCTAAGCTGCATATTGTGTGCATTGATAAAACACGGTTTTGTAACAGTCGTGATGTGACTGTATCAAGATATCTTTGGTGCACAGTTTATAATGATGTGGGTGCACACAACAAAATTACAGAAAAGATGTTACTTAAAGCATATAAATATGCAATTTTTTCAAGCACATTTAAAAAAAACACTATAAAGAACAGAAATATTAGAACAATCAAGCCAAGGAACAACCATTATTAAACCATATCTACATCATAGAAACTTTTCCAGTTTCCTAAAAAAAAGCACCGTTTTATCACAAATTTCGGCTTCAATTGCCTACCAATCTCTCAATCATACAATCTTGCTTAGGTAATTTCATTCATATTCCAAACTCTCAATATCCGTTCTCTGAAGGGAGGAGAAGCAGCATTTTGCCAGCATTTCTTTGCTATAACCAGCGTAGGAGCAGTATATACGGTAAATCAGATATTAATGTACAGTGGATATTTGTTACATTCATATTTACTCAGATGAGTAGCATCACCTTTGGGTTCAATGCTAAATCATAATTAGTTGCACAATTTAACACATGCAAAAAATAGCTTGAATAAGGTGTAAAAAGGGTAACTGGTGTGGTGTTTTGTCACTGTGTAGAGACATATACACACATCAGTAAAACACTACACAAAAAGAATCTTGATGCACTCATTATTATTATTATTATTATTATTATTACAACATATGACCATTACATATCATTACATATGACCACATATATAAACATCAAATAATGTTACATCATTACATATGACCACATCAAGATTGCTTTTCTACAGTGTTTGATCAACATTTACTTGTTTTGGTAGTGTTTGCATTACCAAGAGATGCACATAAGCATTGATCAAAGGGAGCAAATGCAAATGAACCGAAGAAAATGAACATTGTGTTTCATGCTTTAATTCAGGAATTATTATTTTTTAAAAAAATTAACAAAGTGCTTTATATAGAAAAAGAAATGGGAGGAAAAAGTGGCTCCGTATCCCAAAGAGGCTCACAATCTACTATAAGGAAAAACAAAAGAGACACCAACAAACAGGCATTGGGAGGGATGCTCTACTGGGATGAATAGAAACAGTTGCTCTCTCCTGCTAAATATAAGAGAACCATTGCTTTAAAAAATGCCTCTGTGCTCAGTGAGCGCTACTGCTCTAGTTGCATAAAGGAGTTGGCGATGAGCCTACCTACCTCCCCTCTTGGTATCATGTGACCATCCGAAGTCACATGGCGACTCTACAGAAGGCAGTCAATTGGAGAGGCTTGGAGGTATAGTCTTCTCTCACATTTCACTCCTCCTGCTTCCAGAGAGCTCACCGTCATGAGTCAATGGTTTGGGTTTGCCAGCAGTGGGCGTGAGAAGCCTCAAGGCTCTGTCCTATCGGCAAAAGTCATCTGAGTTGCCTACAAGGAACAGCTAATGTTTTTTTCTCTCTCTACATCTTGGTAGTCTGTCATTTTCCAGGCACTTGTGTGGGATTTAGGAGCCGCTCCAGGCGACATATCACCCCCACCCCAAATCTCTGGTTTGCCCTAGTATTAAAAGGTAAAGGTGACCCCTGACAATTAAGTCCAGTTGTGTCCGACTCTAGGGTGTGGTGCTCATCCCCATTTCAAAGCCGAAGAGCCAGCGTTCACCAAAGACGCCTCCGTGGTCATGTGGCCGGCGTGACTCTCCTTGCCGCAGCGCGTAGCATGCGGCTGGAACACGGAGTGCTGTTTACCTTTCCGCAAGTGGTACCTATTTATCTACTCGCATTAACATGCTTTGGAACTGCTAGGTTGGCAGGAGCTGACCAAGCAACGAGAGCTCACCCCGTCGCGGATTCAAACTGCCGACCTTTCGATCGACAGCTCATGGTTCAGTAGTAGACCGGTAGATATCAGTTTTTTGCTTTTCAGACAGAATGTCATGTGCTCTTCCCCAGCTTGTCCTGTACATATTTAGGGTCTGTAACTAAAGCATATGAATCATGATGGGGAGGTCCACAAACGGTCATTAGGAAGTGCTCTAACACCCATTTTGCACAGAGTTGCTCATGTGTTAGGATGGAGGGGCTGTAGCTCAGTAGTCCACCAGCAGTTTTGCATGCAGTTGGCACCCCCTTCCATCCATGGCAACTCCAGGTAGGGCTAAGGACCCCTGCCTGAAACTCCAGAGGGACACTGCCAGTCAGAGTAGACAGTACTGACCTAGATTGACCAAGGGCCTGACTCAGTGTAAGATTATAGGTGTCTAATTATGGAGATAGGCCATGGCTCAGTGGTAGAACATATATCTTTCATACAGGTTCAAATCAGAGGTGTGGGAGTGAGACTCCCTCCTACAGCAGGAACATTGAGAGCAGCAGCGCTCAGACCTTAGCCCAGAAGAACAATAGGGGAAACTGAGAAACTTGCCAAGGGGCATAAATTAATGTTTAGGTTTAGGACATCTTCTTTCCCAAGGGCTGCCTAAGAGACAGTATAGAACATATCTTACGTTGATGCTGCAATCCTCTGCAAATATACCTGGGCATAAGTCATACAGAACACAGTGAGACTTGTTTCTGAGTAAACATCCACTCAAATATCCCTTTTATGTTTATTTGGGATATGTTTTAATCCTATTAAAACAAATGTATAAATGTTGCGGGGGGGGACAATTACAACCCACTCTAAGAATTTTGGATGAAATGAGTAGAGTGTTGTTTTTTCCTGTCAGTTATTTCCACTTATAGTGTTTCATAAAGATCTAACAAAGAAATGTAAAGTTAATGGTGGGGGGCATTGATAGTCTTAATGGTAGGTTTACCAGATCTCCAACGGGGACAGAGTGCTAGACCTTTAGGAGAACGAATGTGGGCAGATGTAGCTTGTTAAACCTTAGAGCACAATCCTAGGCATGCCTAGGATTGTGCTCTAATGTTTAACAAGCTACACCTGCCCACATTTCTTCTCCTAAAGGTCTAGCACTCTGTCCCAGTAGGATATCTAGTAAGCCTACTTAATGGGGCATGACTATAGGGGATATCATGACAAGTACCTGCGTTCTCAGATTTGGCACTACACCACTGAGTTCAATCCCTAGTATCTCTAGGCAGGGCTGGGAAATATCCCTGTCTGAAGTTCTGGAGACCTGCCGCCAGTCAGTTTAGACAATATTGGGGTATGGAAATTATACGGAGCGCCACAATGCACACTTGCTGTAATTACCATCATAACATTGATTCCAGCCCTGTAAATATACTTTGCATTCCATTCTTTATTGAACCCATGCCATTCACTGCCCATTCCCCGGCCTTGTGGGTTGTTGTTTTTTCCCCCAAACCCATCTTTGAATTGGAGGCCTTTCTTGCTCTCTCTCTCCCCCTCCCATCTAGCTGCCTACTGTGGCTGACAGAGAGAGAGAGAGAGAGAGAGAGAGAGAGAGAGAGAGAGAGAGAGAGAGAGAGAGAGAGGAGTTCCCTTCCTGTTCCCTGTGTGTTCAAAACCAGCCAATTCCAACTCTTGCCTGTTTGGAGCATACAGAAATGAAACGAGGAAAAACAAGCCATGTCATCGCTGCTTCCTGCCGCACCTGTGAATCTTGGAGAAGAAAAATACTCAGTTGCTGTTGGAAGGCATCCCATCTCAGTGCAAGGTTGTGTAGCCTGCCTCAAGAAAGAAAGCTCCAGGCCAGAGGAGGGAGGAGAGAGAATGAGGGCCCAATCCTATCCAAGTTTCCAGCACCGAGGTAAAGGAACAAACATTTCCTTACCTTGAGGAGGCCTCCGTGACTGCCCCCCTCCCACCGCAGGATGCAGTGAATGCCCCATTGGCGCAGCTGCATTGGCACTGCAAGGTTGGATAGGATTGGGCCCTGAATCTCTTTCCCCCCTCTGCCAGCCATGTTTTTGTTTAAGTCAATTGTGCTTTTATGAGATTGGGCATTGCGGGCACCTGACTTCTCAGGATTTATCCCAACAGGGCAGCTCCACATCATAGAGTATGAGTATGATATGACATATGCAGTCTGGTGGGGAGGCGAAAGCCACAGGCACAAAATAAGAAGCCTGGGGGCCACTGATCATGGTTGTGTCCAGGCCAAATCAGACAAGAGGCTTCTGGGACCAACTTAGGGTTCTTTACAACAAACAAACAAACCTAAAACTGAGGTCCTTCAACAGAAGCCAGATGCAAAATGGTGGCTAAAGGAGGCGGCGCTGATCACAGACTGCCATCCCACAAGCCACACACACCCAGATCGCCGACCGGGACAGAGCAGCTTGCCCTTAAGGGGCGGGGCGTGGGGGGGCCAGAACGCGTCGCGTTCTGTCCCCCCCCCCGCGCCCCGCCCCTTAAGGGTAAGCTGCTCCGTCCCGGTCGGCGATCTGGTAAGCGTACACATAGAAGTGTAAATCTGCCTCCGAGGAATGACAAAGGAGTGAAACAGAGGAAACCTGCTTATCCCAAATTATTTGTATACCACTTCATTCTTTCTTCCTCCAAATTCCAATATAAAATCCACCTTTTCTGCAAAGTCTTTGGTGCAACCTCTTAGTATCTGCCCCTACTGTAACCAAGCTTGTTGAGTAATAGCACAAGCCTATGCATGTCTACTCTGAAACAAGACCCATTTTGTTCAATGGGGCTTACTCCCAGGAAAGTGTGTACAGGATTGCAACCTAACTTAAATAACTGCATATCCTTCCCAAACTCCATTTCCCCTCCTTCCTCTGTTGTGTCCCTTGCATCTAATTGAGATTGTAAGCCTCCTGGGGCAGGGAGTTGTCCCCCTCATTCTGCATAAAGTGGCATGTACATTGATAGCATGATATAAAACAAGAAGTTGTTTGTTTTTGTAATTCCACAATATTTTAAACTGAATTGCAGTTTAACATAACATTAGATTTTATGGTTAGTTACCTCAGTAGCCTCATATCAAGCAGAGAAGTGTCATACGCATACTTAAAAAAATATAAAAAGGTTTCGAAGTAAAATGTCTTGTCAGAATGTACACAGTTAATTTAAAGGTGCGTGTCAGTCCTCCAGGGCTTTGGGCTTCATAAATATTCCTCACTGCTATCTTTCGATTATCTTTCTGACACTTCTGTCAGCCGTAAAAAGTTGAACAAGATGCTTATCTCTGTATTGTTAATGTGTTAGATGTAAGAATTTATGGGACAGGAGGGGACTCGCTGGTTCGGAGAATATTAATGTTTACAAATTTGTGTTATGACACCATGATATCCGTAACATATTTATTGGTTCGGGAGGAGAGGAAAGACAGAAGGCCCTCAGGTGCGCACAAGAGTTCCTCAGGGCTTCTTAGCCCTGAATCTCTTTAGGTGAAATGTTGGTATCAGCTCCACACCCAAGTGACATGCAAAGTCATGCTTTTCCCTCGTCCTGCCAAAATCATTCCTCCCTCTCATCACTCGGACCACATCAGGCCCCTTCATAGATCCCTACTCGCAGTGGGGCTTCCAGTCCCAGAATCCAGCACTGCTTCCTTGTCCTCACCTTCAAAGCTGCTCGTAGCCTCACATCCCTCTTGACCTCTCTGTTCGTATATCCTCCTAAACTCCAGCTTGTGACTTTCGTTCCTCCAGCTGCCTGAAGCTCTCCTGCTCCTTCAAGGGCTGCATCCTTTCTCCCTTGCTGTCCCATACATACCTGGACTTGTCTGTCAGATCACCTGCAGGATACATCCTCTCTTAATTCTCCAAATTTCTACACCAAACCCACCTATAGCACTACTCCCCTCACTAAGCCTAAATTTGTGTACATAAAGGAACTGCATATTCTTCCCTATTTACCCT
Organism: Plestiodon gilberti rubricaudatus; assembly: GCA_026170595.1. Lineage (NCBI taxonomy): Eukaryota > Metazoa > Chordata > Lepidosauria > Squamata > Scincidae > Plestiodon > Plestiodon gilberti. The sequence goes on along the minus strand of JANXHW010000008.1, from coordinate 12,240,002 downwards.
GACATCAAACAAAGTTATCTCTTTCCTCTGTCATTTCCCTTGCATCTGTCTTTTGGAGCAGTGAACTGCTCTCTCTCTCTCTCTCTCGCTCTCTCGCTCTCTCTCCCTCTCCCTCTCCCTCTCCCTCTCCATGATTTTCCAGGAAAGCTTGAAAAAATGTTTTGAGGTGAGCTAAGAGGTGCTTAGGTAACAACAGTTAGCCAGCGGGTGGCGCAGTGGGTTAAACCACTGAACCATGAGCTGTCGATCGAAAGGTCGGCAGTTCGAATCCACGACGGGGTGAGCTCTCGTTGCTTGGCCAGCTCCTGCCAACCTAGCAGTTCCAAAGCATGTTAATGCGAGTAGATAAATAGGTACCACTTGCGGAAAGGTAAACAGTGCTCCGTGTTCCAGCTGCATGCTACGCGCTGCGGCAAGGAGAGTCATGCCGGCCACATGACCACGGAGGCGTCTTCGGACAACGCTGGCTCTTCGGCTTTGAAATGGGGATGAGCACCACACCCTAGAGTCGGACACAACTGGACTTAATTGTCAGGGGTCACCTTTACCTTAAGAGGTGCTTGCCCATCACTTGCAGATATGCAAATTCTTGTAATGAGATGCAACTAAAGCAGCCAATCAACTGCAGTTTTTTTCAGTTCACAATATTTCTTTAGAGTGGGCATTGGTTAAGAGGAAGAGCTGCCTGCAGTGTCAGACCATTGGTCCACCTAGCTCAGAATTGTCAACACTGACTGGCAGTAGCTCTGCAGAGTTTCAGATGGGGATCTTTCTCAGCCCTACCTTGAGATGCTGCCTGGGATTGAACCTGGAACCTTCTATATGCATACCAGCTACTCTAAAACTAAGCTATAGGCAGGCCATCTCTAAATATCCACCCATTCTCAAAGGGGTGAGAAGTTAAATCTAACTTTGCAATTCACCAGTCCAACCACTAGGGGCATCCAAGAATGCTGACCATCAACAACACTCTCTCTGACACAATTTGCTATACAGCAGGGGTGGGGAACCTTTTTGGGGTGGGGGGCCATTTTCCCATGGGGAAAATTGGCTGCGGGCCGCCCGTAAGGGCGTCCGAAATTTTTGGCCCCCCACCGCAAATTTGACCCCCCCCGCACGAATTTACAGCGCCCGCCCACCCCCTCCCAGCCAGCCAGCCAGCCCCCCTCCCAGCCAGCCAGCCAGCCCCCCTCCCAGCCAGCCAGCCAGCCAGCCAACCTGCCCGCCCCCCTCCCAGCCTGCCTGCCCGCCCGCCCACCCGCCCGCCCACCCCCCAGCCCTTCCAGAGCCCCCTCCCTCCACTCTCCAACTTACCAGGCTCCGGGCCGCTGCCACCGCCGCCTTCCCGCGCCGCCTCCATTTCAAAACAGCCTTTCTGTACATGCGCAGATCGCCGCTGAGCTCAGCGGCGATCTGCGCAGGTACAAAAAGGCCGATTTTAAAAGGAGGAGGCGCCGAGGTGACGCGTCACCTCGGCGCCTCCTCCTTTTAAAATCAGCCTTCCTGGACCTGCGCAGAGCGCAGCTGAGGCCAAGATTGCCCTCTTGGCCAGCATCGCGCTCTGCGCAGGTCCAGGAAGGGTGATTTTACAAGGAAGCGGCGCGAGAAGACGGCGGCAGCGGCGGGCGGTGGCGGAGCCTCCGGTCGTGGGCCGGATCAGGCTGGTCCAGTGCGGGCCTGACCGGATCGTCCCGCGGGCCGGAGGTTCCCCACCCCTGCTATATAGTATCTGCATAAAGACTGAATCACAGTTAGCCAACAACTTCAAACCACAAATGGCACAACAAAAAACCATGCTATGTTTGTAGATTCTGCCAATTTTTTTTTTTTTAAACAAACCGGATATGGAAGTCCAACCACTTCAGAGGAACCAGAACTCCAAACAAGATCTCAGAGGTTGGATGAAAAATTCCTACGCTAATAATGTTCCATGTCACCCCACACAGAGAAGAATAGTTCTGTGTTAAATTGCTTCTGATCAGGAGGCCCCGCAGTGCTGTTAACTCCCCCCCCCCTACTTTAGTCAGCTGCGTCTGGTCCACCCCCTTGGGCCTGACCAATCCAAGAACAGTAATCCACGAAGAACAATTTGCAATTCTTACTCCACAACACCCTCCCGATGGCTTTGCGAAACAACAACCCATATTCTCTGTGGGGCATTTTGTGCACAAAATTTGTGCTCCTACCAACATCTGCTTTTATTGTTATTATTAAGAACAACAATTACTTCCATCTTTGGGGCCAGAAAGCTTAAATGTGGAATTTATTCTGGTGTTACTGTTTGGAATAAAAATTGGAAACACGTTTGCTTCAAAAGGAAAATCCTTATTGTGACTTCTGTATCATAACGCTGTTGTCAGTGCGATATGCAGAATGTATTGCTTCCTCTGAGCATAAATACAGATGAAGATGCCTTATATGGATTCAGACCACAGGATCATATCATTCAGTATTATCTAAATATTTAGAACTTCTGGGCTTTTCCCTATCCCAGTGGCGTTGCTACGCCCCCGCGGGGGGAGCAACGCGGCCCCGCCCCTGCACGTGACATCACGCGCAGGCACAGAACACACACACACACACCGCCCTGTTTTCGGCTCATTTCGGAGCCAAACGGCCACAGGGGAGGGCGGGAGGGCCGATAGCAGATCGACGAACCGTGAGTATCAGCCCTCCCCGCTCTCCCCAGGGGGACGCGCGTCACCCGTGCATATGCGCGTCACCCCTGGCGGCCCGCCCTCCCCTCCGCGGGCCAGCGACGCGCCTGCCCTATCCTACAGTACTTGAAGATTGAATCTGAGACCTTCAGTGTGCAAACCAGATAATTTACCACTAAGCTATGGATGCTCTTGATAAAGCTGCTTCCTACTAAAGTCAAGACTTTGGTCCATCTAGCTCAGTAGTGTCAGCACAGTCTGGCAACGTCTCTCCAGGGTTTCAGACAGAGAAGGTTTCTTCCGAGCCCTACCTGGCGATGCAATGAGGTATTGAAGGGAGACCTTCTGTACGCAAAGCGGGTTCTCTACCACTGAGTTAACAGCCTCATCTTCCCCATCCACAACTACCTGATATTGTAGACTGAACCTGGGGCGTTCTGCACAAAGCATACCCCCCTTACTATGCCATCACTTCATACAAATTGCCTTATCTTGAGTCAGAGCCTTGGTCCACCTGGCTCCCAGCAACCTACCTGGCACCAGTACCATTGTCTACTCCGACGGTTCTTTCCAGTTCCAAGCTCTTTGTCCTGCTTCTCAAGGTCTTCTTAAATGGATTGAACCTGGGACCTATAGATTGAACCTAGGATTCAGGGATTGAACCTATGCACATCTCCAATTACTGATCAAGGGGAGGATTCAGGGATTAATAAGAACATAAGAAGAGCCTTGCTGGATCAGGCCAAAGGCCCATCTAGTCCAGCTTCCTGTATCTCACAGTGGCCCCACACAGCCAACAAGATAACCTGTTTCCTGTTGTTACTCCCTTGCACCTGGCACAGAGAAAACCTACTTCTAAAGCCAGGAGGTTGCTTATGGCTTGTAACCTTGGATGGTCTTTTCCTCCATGAATCTATCCAAACCCCTTTTAAAGGCATCTAGGTCAGGTGCCATCACCACATCCTGTGGCATGGAGTTCCACAGATGAATTACACACTGGGTAAAGAAATATTTTCTTTTGTCCGTTCTAACTCTCCCTCTACTCAATTTTAGTGCATGTCCCCTGGTTCTGGTGTTGTGTGAGAGGGAGAAGAATTTCCCTCTACCCACTCTCTCCATCCCATGCATAATTTTATACGTCTCAATCATGTCCCCCCTCAGAGGTCTTTTTTCTAGACTGAAAACTTTTTCTAGACTGAAAACCTAATTGAACCTACGCACATCTCCAACTACTGATCAAGGGGCCCTTCCTCAAATATGAAGTTGCCTTATATTAGGCCTGACTATTCATCCATCTAGCCTTGTACTGTCTCCTTTGATAGTCAACCCACCCCCAAGATCAGGGGTGGTGTCAATGGTTGGCGGAGTCAGGTACTAGCCACGAGCCCAAGCCTATCCAAGGGCCTACCTGCCAGGCTAACTCCTGAATTCTTAGGTCTGGTGCAGAGGCGGAACCACGGCGGAGCAGGTGGAGCAGGAGCTCCAGGCGCTCGGTTGCGGGCGGGCGGCAGGAATGGGGGCGGGGGAACTCACCCTCTTCCAAAGCAGCGTCGTGTCTGGGCCCTCCCTCCCTCGAGCCGGAGGAGCAAAACGGGCAGGGGGCGCGTTGACGCGACGCAATGCTGGCCCCGCCCCCACGCGCCCGGGCGCCCTCCCAGCGCCTGACGCCTCTGGTCTGGTGACAGTGGTGGTGGCACTCAATGCACACCAGGGAGGGCAGGGAGCTACGAGGGTCCCAGTGCAAGGCTTTGCTCCAAGGCTCCCAGCAACCTAACACCAGCACCATCCCAGCTCTCCTGCAGAGAGGTCTTTCCCAGCTCTCCCACTTCATCTCTTTTTAACTGGAGATGTCAAGAAGTGAACTTGGGACATTCTTCAAGCACAGCATGTGCTCCACCAACTGAGCTATAACAGCCAGAGGAATGTCAGAAATCCTTAACAAGTCGTGTAATTTGAAACTCTAACTTGGAATATTTCTACGCTAAGCAAAGTGAGTTCTGTAAATAATGCGAATCGACTGACGCTGCTTCATGGGCAAGTACGTCTTTCCAAAACAGTGCTTGATAGGGCTGCAAGCATTTAAATGCACCAGGTTAATCAACTGAGACTTTAGCTGATTAACTGGGGTGAATGAATGAAATGAAGGGTGAAAAATTTAAGTGGAGTGGGTCGGTTAAAGAGCTGGGTTTTATTTCCCCATCAAACACCATGCTGAATTTTTTTTCCAAACAATTTTTGGTACGCTTGGCAAGAATTTCAGTGGTTTATTTAATTTGCTCTCTCCTGTCCCCACTCTCTGTTGTCCTCACTTTCCCTTAGAGGCACCCACACACAAAGTCACTACCACCCATCCCAACCAACCAGCGATACCCGACTAGGCAAGATCATCCATGTAACTAATCCAAGAAGGCAGAAAGAGAAAAAATATATATTGAACAAAATCTGAAAAAACAATCTAAGCAAGGGGGGAGGATGTACACCCTTACTGAAATTGCCAGCAGGGGAATGCTTGAATGAGCCATAAACTCACTAGGTGGCCTTAGGCAAGGCATTGCCTCTCAGCCTCAGTCATCCTCATCTGCAGTATGGGTACAAGAATGCCTACAGGATTACTATAAGAATTACATCCAGATAATGTATACATAAAATGCTTCACATATGCAGAAAGTTCAATATGAATACTATTATTAGTAATTCATTCCACACCAGATTGATGTTTTGCATTTGTGGGAATACATTCACCTTTTTAAGCTTCTGGGCCCCTTTAGGGACAGGGACCATCCTTGTCATTCAATTGCCAGACAAACTGTTTTGAGAACGTGTTTTTTGTGGAAAAGGGAGATATAAATATTCGAAGTTAACTACAACTATGCCAATGATTTGCAGAATGCCATCTACACACACACATTTATTTCAAGTTAACTGATTATGCTATGCTAGTCTACTCAAAAGTAAGCCTCACTGAGTTCAGTGGGATATACTCCCAGGTAATTGTGTGTAGGATTGCAGCCCAATTCATTGATCCCTTGGCTAAAATGCAAATGAACTACACAACCAAACCTCCTCCTTCGGTTGGTTGTCAAAGAAACGGAAAATGCAGAGCCGAAGTGCTAGACACTGAGAATCCTCCTGCTGCTCCTAGATAGAAAATGATGTTTGCCTCCGTGTGTGCGTCTTTCTGCCTTTTCTTTTTGGCCGTGGTCTAAAACAGAAGACCTTGTTCTCATCCCCTTCATTCTGAGTGCTTTGCAGGAAGGTTAGGTAGTGGGGTCACCAGCCTGCCACCGAAACGCCCCCAGCCTTACAATACCACTCTGGACTTCAAAAGAGTTGCTCGCATTCCTGAGCCGTGTCCCAATAAGCACTAATAACACTGAAAAATGAAAACCAAAACAGATGTCTCCAATGGCATTGATCCTTCTTCGCCGTTCACAGCTATCCTTACACCTCTAGGCGTACCGAAGGCAAAGCCTTCTCATGTCGCGAGCAAAGGTGCACATTTGTTCCCAAGTAATGCCTCTGGAATGTTCACCTTCGGTTCTTCCCCCTCCCTCCCTGCTCCAATTCTTGTTTCATCCCTGACAGTCTGTCTCCAACGTAATCTGGAGAGCAAAGCTATTTTGAAACGGCCTTTGAAAAAGCAACAAAATATGCAAAGAAAACCAAAAAGCTTTCTCCCTTAACGAGGGCAGCGGCTGATGAACACTTGTTCGCAAACTCCACAGTATGACATGATGAAGCCTTCCTTCTGGATCAGAGGTCAGTTAGTCCTTTCTGAGGTTTTAGCACCCCCTCCCCACATAATTAAAAGGGGTCTTTTCTTTAGTTTTTGAAGGTGATGGGTCTTCTCAAGGTAAACGCAAATGATACAACAACTGGGTTCACTTCAATGTGATCCCAGATTGAAGGTGGGTGGCTTTATTTCAGGAGATCAGGGGACTGGTGGCAGGAAATGATGGAAGAGTTCAGGTGGCTTCTGTAAGGCAAGACACATCACCTTGATAGCAAGGTAATTGTTGGGAGATGCAGGATTAAACATTAGTCACAAAAGGGATATGGCGCTCTTTCTGGACATCCTCCCTGTATTTGTAGGGGAGAGACTCTCTTGAGAATATGGATGTCCTGTGGGTGCGGTATTCAATCACATGTGTAGAGGATACCCCCTCTGTCAAAAAGGTGCTTTTTAAAATTCATTTATTCACCACTGAGGTTGCATATACATTTAATTCCAATGGCGAAAGTGAAGCTAATGCTTTTGTTTTAAGTGCCCTGTTTGGCCAGAACTCCAGCAGAAGATATTTAGTACACAAGTACAAAGGAGAACTTACTTAAGAGAGAGGTATACACCTGAACCGGCCAGCGGGTGGCACAGTGGGTTAAACCGCTGAACCGTGAGCTGTCGATCGAAAGGTCGGCAGTTCGATTCCCGCAACGGGGTGAGCGCTCGTTGCTTGGCCAGCTCCTGCCAACCTAGCAGTTCCAAAGCATGTTAATGCAAGTAGATATAGGTACCGCTTGTGGGAAGGTAAACAGCGCTCCGTGTTCAAGCTGCATGCTATGCGCTGCGGCAAGGAGAGTCATGCCGTCCACATGACCACGGAGACGTCTTCGGACAATGCTGGCTCTTTGGCTTTGAAATGGGGATGAGCACCACACCCTAGAGTCGGACACGACTGGACTTAATTGTCAGGGGATACCTTTACCTTATGCAACTGAACAGGGCCTATAAGTATGAGCATATTAACATTATTTTTTATTTATTTTATTATTTTTCACATTTTTATACCGCCCTTCCTCCAAGGAGCTCAGAGTGGTGTACAGGTGGGCCCCCATATCCACTGATTCGCTATCCACGGTTTCAGTTATCCACGGATCGTGGGGACAAACCTTGCAGAGCCTCTCTAGGACTTAGTCTCGTTCTACTTGTCTGCAATGGAGGCTGCTTCTCTGTTTGTTTTAAGGAAGAAACAAAGCTTGCTGAAAGAAAAATAAGAGCTGGGGGGGCAAGCATGCCTGCCTGCAGGGGAGGCAGGGTGGGGGACCCTCAGGAAACCATGGAGGGGGTGTTCGCTCATATCCACAGTTTCAAGTATCCACGGAGGGGCCTGGAACATATCCCCAGCAGATATGGGGGCCCACCTGTACATATTTCCTCCCCTCCTTTTTGTCCTCACAACAACCCTGTGAGGTAGGTGGGGCTGAGAGATAGTGACTGGTCCAAGGTCACCCAGGAAGCTTTGTGGCTGAGCGGGGATTTGAACCTGGATCTTCCAGGTCTAAGTCCGACTCCCAAACCACTACACCATCCTGGCTCCCTATGAGATTATTATGAGATTATTATTATTACTCTTTTGCCACTTTATACAGAACAAGATGACAATTCCCTATTGAAGCCGCTCCCAATCTAAAACAGAGACATGAGGGAAACAACAATGGAAGGGGAGGCAGGGACAGATCAGAGGAAAGGATATTTAATGATTTGATGCATGCGTATTTAGGTTGACTTACCGCATCAAGTCAGTACTTGCTAGGCCAATGGAGGGGTCCTCATTACTCCTCATTTTTCTCTGGCGCAGCCATGTGGAAATGGCTTCAGGAGAACATTGTTCTACCAGGATGGGCTAAGGGCTCTGAAGGCCAATGAACTGGCACAGAGGCATCCTAAGGATGCGCCACCTTCTACATTTAATCCCTTAAGGAACAGCAGAGCATGCAATGGAAAACAGATCAGATCGCATTGCACACTGCAGGATTACATAATTTCAAGCGCGGTGACAAACTTCACACCCAGAGACAACATCATGTGTGACATGGGCTTGCTTTGTAGTCCAACCGTTCCACCTCACAGATGAAGAATGCTCTCACCCGGCATGCCGCTCCATCAGATCAATCGCACACATTGCACCTTTGGAATATTAAGCATGGGCTTTAATGCTGCACAGATCTCAGAGGGGACCTTTCCAGTTGCCGGAGGGAAAACATGTTCAGCATTTATTGTGTTCTCTGCCACGTAGGCTGCATAATTTGACTTTACAAAGGAAGGGAACCTGGGAGGGAAGCATCACTCAGAAGCCAAGAGGAAGGGCTCCTGGTGGAGATAGAATAGCCTATGAAGCGATACTCGTGGTTGCTCTGGACTCTTGCCAGGACCCTTCCATCTCACAGGAATGGCAACCCTGCCAGGGCACCAGAGATGCTGCTGGAGTCAGGTTTCTCATGAACACAGGCCTGGCGAGAGACGGGATTTGAGAAGGCATGCATGGCTTGTCACACTATGAATAAAACCCCAGGGGAAAAGCGCTGATGAAGAAATGGCCAATGGCAGTGATGCGGACTCAAGTCGGATTCAAGTCGTGTCAATGACTTAACTCGGACTTGACTTGGCGATTGTAAAAGGCTTGTCTCAAGACTTGGAGCCTTTTACAACAAGTCCAATTTTATTCAGGTGTAAACCTGTTTTCCCCATTAAATAGATAGGGACTGGCAACTCGCATCTCACAACCAAAAACACGGGACTTGGGGGGAAAAGACTTGGAACTTGACTCGAGACTTGGAATCAGAGACTTGATCCACATCCCTGGCCAGTGGCCCAGCAGAGGACTCAGTAACGTCGACAGGACGTGGCAGGCGGGGCGGGCCACCGGGGGGTGACACGCGCAGATGCGCGCAGAAGGGGTGACACACGCACCCACGTGCATCACCGCCGCTGCGCACGTCACCCTCTGGAGGCTCTCCGAGGCCGGGAGAAGGCCTCGGGAGTGTCCACCCCATCCGGCGGTCCGGGGCCTTCTGAGAAGGCCCATGCCTCGACGCGTCATTTATTAGTTTTTTTCGCGCATGCGCAGACGCATTGGGCCTTCTCAGAAGGCCTCGGACTCCTGGAGGAGGAGGACGCTTGGCACCGGCAGGCTGCAGCTGTGGGGGTGAGTCCTTGCCGCGTCACCAAAGCCGACCCGGCAAATTTTGGAAGGGGTGCCCGGGGGGGTCACTAGGGTGATGCGTGACGTCACCCTAGGATGGGCGTGGGTGACGCACACGCCCAGCCCCAGGGTGACGCGCGCCCTAGTGACTGTGCTGAGAGGACTCTTTTCTCCAGTGAGAGTGAGGAAACTGAGAAGGGCCTGTAGGAGGAGGAGGATCTGCACGGCTTGGTCAGCTCCCCTCTCCTCTTCCAGGCTTCCACTGAAGGACCTCAGTCAGGTTCAAAACAGTCTCTCGGCACAAGGTGACATCTCAATCAGGAAGACTGTGGGCTCAGTGGGGGAGCACATGCTTTCTAAGCAGAAGGTCCCAGGTTGAATCCCCTGCCATCTCCACTTAAAAGGATTACAGGAATGGAGGCTGAGAAAGACTTAGAAGAACTACGTCAGTCCATTGAAACAGACAGTGCTAAGCTAGACGGACCAATGGTCTATACTGGAGGTCTTTTTTTTCCTGGTGTTTCCCCCCCCACCAAGTCAATGACAGGTAGTGGGGGTAGGTGAAGCCTGGGTCACATAACTAAGCCCATCAAGCCTTAAGGTTATTAGGGCTGCCTCGTTATGAGAAATGGATTGAGTTTTTTCGCAAATAAATAAATATTTCTTTCTAGATCACCTTTTTTTTTTCCAAGGCTTGTAAGACTAGGTGGGTCCCGGCAGAGTGTCATTTTTAAAAGTGGGTCCCAGTGCTAAAACGTTTGGGAACTACTGGTCTAACTTATACTGGAGGTCTATATCTCAATGAGGGCGCACCTGCGATTGCATGCAGTATCCCTGGTATCTTCAGGTAGGGCTGGGAAAGACCCCCAGTCTCTGACTCTGGAGAACCACCTCCAAGTCATAATAGACACTATTGAGCTAGAAGGACCAAGGACCTGTGCAGGATGGATGCAGCTTCATCCTGGGTCTGTTCCCAGCCAACTGGAGATTCCATTTAGCTACTGGACCCCTTGCCATAGACGCCATGAAGTTGTCTAAGTTTGAATCCACAGCACCAGGACAGGAGCATTGGTTCGGTAGGCTCCAACAATCCTGACGCACAGGCTACAAACCTGGTGCCCACATCCACCCCTTGCATTTCCAACACTGCCCTCTCTTCCTTGCGGTGAGCTGTCATATCGAGAAATATCCTTAACTCAGCAGTAAAGGGCTAAGGTTTAATTGGCAGCCCCGTTAAGCACCTGTTTAATTCCGTCCTGTGGGGAATACAGACGCTCGCCTTAAATAATTGAGTGGCTGCAAGATTGGTTAGTTCTGTTTTCATGGCCCGTATTGATTTAAGCGTAGTTAATCCTTTCAAGGATCCATGTCACCTTACTGTCTGATGGCTCTCTTTAGAGCCATAACGCTCTTCCTGCTAGATTATTTCACATCAAGCATTGTAATGTCACCATAAATCCATCCCGGGGCCCCTCCTGCTTTGCAGTGCAAAGCACCAGATGGGGACCATCTCTCTTCCCATTAAACTCCCCGTTTTACCAAGCAGAAAGTGAGCAGGCAAATATGTTTCATTAATTTCTTGGGTTTTTTTCTCTTTTGTTCATCCATCCATAAATGAACTCACTCGCAGTGACACTTAAATAATCACACAGCCAATTAAACCAGCCCATTAGAAATGAAATCAAATCAACGGGGGGGGGGGGGGACAGGGTTACGTTTTGCTATTTAGATGTGGCAGAAAATGTGTCGGTCGCAATCTACTTTCAGGATTGGACTTTTCACATAGTGACCACAATGATACGTTAGCCCAGTTCAGACATAATGTTAAACTATGGTTTAGTGTTCAAGGATCTGCTGCAGTGAGCTTCAGGCTTACATGCTCACTCCTCCTGTGTTTGCAAATGCAGGTAGGAAATATGAAGCTTCCTTTTGTGGTTTGCAACAAACTATAGTTTTCCATATTGTCTGAATACAGGAATTTCTTCAAACCATAGTGAGCTGACAAGGCAGGATATCAAATCAGGATCCAGAATTAGTGGACAAGCAAGGTTGGCCAGCCTATCCACAAGGCATTCACCTCAGATGGAGAATTGGCAGGGGTGCTGTTACTGTCTGTATGCCACTCTCATTCTCACTCCTCTTCCTGTACTCACTTCAATTGAAAAGGATGAGGCGAATGGAGTGAAAGAGGAAGCATGGAGGAGAGAAAAGTGGGGGACTAGAGTGACCTCCGCAACACTCACTCACTCGGGTATTACAGTACTCCCCCCATATCCGCTGGGGATATGTTCCAGGCCCCTCCGTGGATACTTGAAACCGTGGATAGGAGCGAACACCCCCTCCATGGTTTCTTGAGGACCCCCCACCCTACCTCCCCTGCAGGTAGGCATGCGTGCCCCCCAACTCTTATTTTTATTTCAGCAAGCTTTGTTTCTTCCTTAAAACAAACAGAGAAGCAGCCTCCATTGCAAGCAAGTAGAACGAGACTGTTTCTGTTAACCTTGCAGAGCCTCTCTAGGACTTAGTCTCATTCTACTTGCCTGCAATAAGCAGCCAGAGGTTGCTTCTCCTGTTTGTTTAAGGAAGAAAAAAAAGCTTACTGGGGAAAAAAGTAAAAGCCTGGGGGGGTCCCCACAATCCGTGGATAACTGAAACCGTGGATAGCAAATCCGTGGATATGGGGGCCCACCTGTACGTTAGGCATGGAATTCAACATTCTAAAAGTGTTACCTCAAACCTAGAACAGGATTCTAGTCCTTAGGTCACAAACAGTTGCAGGGTTCCTGCAGGGTTTCTTACACCCGCACCCCCCACCAGCTGTTAACAGCAGCAGAATGCCAACTACTCAAAAAGATAAAATTGTGCACAATAAAGGAAATCTTGCAAAGTTGTGCATGGTTGCAGAATTCATCAACTCAGAATCAGAGTTCATGATGCAGAACGTTGATGGAACACACACCGTCCTACCACCATGTTACATCACCAGGCATAGATCTCTGCTACAACAACATGTTGCCTGACAATTAAAAGAAGAGAGACAAGCATCCAGTTATGGGCACTGTTGCCTACAGCTATAATTAATAGACTTGCCCAAGCAAGCTACAGTCCCCCATTCCATGGGTTGGAAATCCAAGCTGGGGCCAAATCTCAAAGATGCAACATATTGCAAACAATCTGTCTTCAGCAAAATTCCACGGTATTTCCTGTTTTGGTGATATGCTCCCTTTTTGGCACAAAGGCAAGTGGGAGAATGTTAAAATATGCAGGAATCTCTGAATCTCTTAATTATATTCATGATACAGCCCACCAGAAGAGTAACAAGCTCTGGAAATGCAGGTGCTGCTGTTTGAATCAGATCCAAGTAGGGATTAATCATTTTTAACCATCAGAATAACTCACCACCAAGCAGAGTTTGGGTTTCCTGGTTGGAAGAGTACAATACATCTAGGCTAGTGAATGTGCTCACCTATTGAAAGTCCAACTCATTTACTATGGGATCCCTGGTTGGCTGGAATCAACTCTCACAACAGAATAACTGTAATTTTGGAAATTCGGATTCCAGCATTTGGACACAACTAGCCCCATGCACATCAGAAGACATATCCAGCCAGTACAATAAGGACTAGATAAGTGCCATGTTGCAAATAAGGGGGTGCAAATCCAGCCACAAATCATGCACTCTATGTGGGGCTACCTTTGAAAACGGTTCAGAAACAGCAGTTAGTACAGAATGTGGTGGCTCGGATGATCACTGGGGTTTGGCGTGCGGAGTCTGCCATGTCGTTGCTCCAACGGCTACACTGGCTGCCCATTCCTTTCTGAGCCCAACTTAAGGTCTTGGTGATGACCTTCAAAGCCCTATACAGCATAGGGCAGGAATACCTCAAGTATCGCCTTCCCCTATATAACCCTGCACATCCCCTATGCTTATCAGAGAGGGCCCTGCTTAAGATATCACCACCATCTGAAGCCAAGGAAATGGTGGCAAGATTCAGGGCCTTTTCTGTTGTGGCACCACGTCTCTGTAATCAGTTACCAGAAGACTTGAGGACAGCACCCTTGTTACATGGGTTCCAGCAGGGTTTAAAAACCTATTTGTTTTGCTTGGCTTTTGAGGAGGGAGGAACCTCCTCCTAGGGACCCCCCCCTTAATTCCTGTTGCTGCTTTTATGTTATAGCTGTTTTACATTTTAATCAGCTCTTGTATCGTTTTTAAAAACTGTTTAATGGTTTTATTCTAATTCAGCTGTTTTATCTTCTGTATGTTTTATTTCTATGTTGTACACCACTTTGAGTACCAGAAAAGTGGTAGATAAATCTTTTAAATAAATAAAGCACCCACATCAGCTATGGATGCAGGAGGCTGATTTCATGCATTCATCTCCCTTACTAGATCAGGGCATTTATCTTCTAGCAAGTAAAAGAAAAATCTCAGCAATCAAAACTAGGCTGAGTTAAAAAGGTACTTTTATTAACATTTTTGGCAGCATCGAACCATGGCCCTCGTATTTCCTGAATTGGCATTATTTGCACCTGGTGCTTTCAGCAAGTAGCAGGATCTGATTAGCTATGTAAGCATTGTGAGAAGCCGTTCACTACAAGATCTTTGATTGCCTGGCCCTGGAATCACCCATGAGACTGATCCAGGAAGTGTAGCCTTCACCCGACTTGGTTTACCCTCAATGCCTTCACATAACCAAATCTGACTGACTACATAGCATGTGAGATCTTCCATTCATGATGTGATCCCTGATTGGTGGGCCTCATCCATGGGATTACATCAGAGAAGGAGGAGATAAAGTAACGAGGAAAAATGGGGAAAGCAATGGGAGCAAACAAGATTTTGTAAAGGTTAAAATTCTCACAATGATTTTTTGAGAAATATTTCTGCCTGCCACAAGCCGAATATTTGACACACACACACACCCCAAAAAAAAGTAGAAGCACAATTATCACAGCCCAACTCAGAACAATCTTTCCTTTTTAAGTTCATGCAGGGCATTATTAGAAACCTTTATAATAAAGTATTTGGCAATGAGTTGATAGGTAAGCACAGAAGGGCCTCTGAGAACTGACTCTTCATTTGAGTTTGTTGATATTAACAGGGAACATAAAATTGCACATACTTGATGAACGGAAATGAGCGATCGGTCTTGGGGTTTACCGTTTACCCCTGAAGAACCAGGAGCCAATTCAGAGGGACAAGGAGGCAACAGGCTGGATGCAGGTCTCACCTACTGTAAGAATATTGTTGCAGCTATTTAGAGCTGAGGAAAAGCTTTGGTGTAGTGGTTTGGGAGTCGGACTTAGACCTGGAAGATTCAGGTTCGAATCCCCGCTCAGCCATGAAGCTTCCTGGGTGACCTTGGGCCAGTCACTACCTCTCAGCCCCACCTACCTCACAGGGTTGTTGTGAGGACAAAAAGGAGGGGAGGAAATATGTACACCACTCTGAGCTCCTTGGAGGAAGGGCGGTATAAAAAATGTGAAAAATAAATAAATAAGGAGGCAACTCCTTATGGTTGTCCTAACTGTACTACAACAAACTCAGAAATTTGTACACCTTTACATTTATTTTTGTGGAAAAGCAATGTATCGAGATATACAAATCAACTTACAGCAAGGGCTCACTTTTACGCTGGTAAATTCAGAGTGATTGGCAGGTTTGTTAAAACTTGGGGGCGTGGGAGAGAATGGGTTCTTTGGAGAAACTAGTTCCATCAGGATAATGTCAATGGCTAGGGTTTAATGTTGTTATGAGGGTTACTTCATATTATGGGACACCATTATTAATAACAATAAAATATATAGAACCCACACTATAATAGAATATCCCATAATGTAATCACTTGTGCCACTTGCTGTACAGAGAGAGTGTTTCCCTCTGAACCTCCACCTCCCATGACACCTTCACTGCAGTTCTCCTTGTAATTAGCTCCAGCAGTGAGAGGAGACAAGAGGAGTACTTGTTAATGGGATTAAATCGACACCGTTTGAGCGACAGGAGCCATATCAACCTCATCACCCTTCAAGGAGCAAGGCGACGTATCTGCGGCTCAGCTGCCTCTCTGGGCAGGCGAGAGACATGCAGCAACTAGCCTGTTTCCCAGAGCAGATAGATGGATGGATCATGTTCAGGGATGCCAGCCCAGCATCAAAGGCAGCTCAAGCCTTCAACGGTTTAACAGGAGGAACATTCGGGCAAACAGCTAGTCTCCTCCATGTTGATCTGGTGTTGTCCATCCTCGACCTCAAAAACCTAAAAACCTCTAAGGAGCTTGAAATGTTTCCTGAATCTAAATCCACAAGCCTCAAAAGGGCTATTCAAATAGCATTGCCAACTGATCAGGTTAAAACAGTCTGGCCTACTCTTGTGCCTTTAGCAGAAACTTGATGTGCAAATATCACCAAGTGAAGCTTTCAGTGATGTAGACTTGAGTCTACTGACTCGGACTTGAGTCGCGACAATGACTTGACTTGGACTTGACTCAACGATTGTAAAAGACTCGAAAGACTCGACTCGAGACTTGGAGCCTTTTACGACATGCAGGTTTAAACCCGTTTTCCCCATTAGATAGATAGGGACTCGCAACTCACAACTAAAGACTTGGGGGCAAAGACTTGGAACTTGACTCGAGACTTGGAGTCAGAGACTTGATCCACATCCCTGGAAGCTTTTCCCGAGATGGAAGCAAACATTTCTGGCTAATGCTTGCAGGTCACAACACAGTTGAATGCACAGGTGCAGAAACTGGTGAAAACGTTGGCAACCTTGCTATTCACATTATGGTACATGTACGTACAAGTGTTTATGGTGAGCAGTTGTTGCTTTACACAACATGCTGCTTCTGGGTAAGGCTGACCATCTGCTTGCATTTCACTGCCCAGTTCATAAACCTGGTCGATGAGGTGATCAGCATTGGGGTTCTAAAAACAAGCAACGCCCAGGTTCTGTGAAGTTCCACCCATCCCCAGAAAGAAGAAGAACCGGAGGAAAGGCGGGAAAGAGTCTGACCATCTCCCGTTTGTGGGCTTCCTAAATCAATGTTATTGCCTGTTGGGCAACTGTGGGGAACAGGACGCTGGATTTCTTGTCCATGTTCTTATTAGCCACAATAGTTATAGTGGAGCTTCCATGTTTAGGGGCAGTCTAACTTGCATTACCAGATACTGGGGACAAACAACTGAGGAGGGTCCTTGACATTATCTTCTGCTTGTGGGCTTCCTCTGGTTGGCTACCATGGGGAGAAGGATGTTAGACTTGCTGGGCCTGATCCAGCAGGGAAATTCTGATGCTCTCTGTTAAGAGTAAAAAGTTATGCTATTACTAAGTGTGGAAGAATATGTAAAACAGTCTAAGAAGGAATGAAGAACCGCCAGTGCAAAGTACAAGAGTGCGGACCCACAAAGGCTTGTACAGTTTAGGACAGCAACACACACAAATCAGCTGTGTCAACAATAAAATGTGTTGTCCAGGGGAAAGAATGTGAGGTGGCGGCAGGCAGGCACCTGGGGGAGCAAGCTCATAATCCAGTCTGCAGGGAAAGGCAGCCTGTCAAGGAACGATCCCAGGGCTCCCATGGAGAGCAATATTCGGAGGCTACATCCAGTACCTCTCTTTGTCGCTGCTTTCTTTCATGTGACCTTGTGAACTTTTGCGGTTCCTGGGAATCTATTGCCCTGGCTGACACCGCAAGAGAGACAGTGGGTCTCAAATGAAGTCTCTCCTCCTCAAGCCATCCCAGAAAATCCACAGAAAGCTGCCAAGGAGACTCTGGAATGTAGAACCCCAGAGCGTATAGAAATGTGGACCCTGAGCACATAGGAACGTAGCCCCCCGACCACATAGGAATGCAGGACACCAGAATGCATGGGTGTTGTTGTCCATGTGACTGGCCTCTGTGTTCCTATCCCTTTGGCCACTGGAGATGCAGCCCATTTCTGAGATCTTGCCACACATTCTCAAGCATTCTTCCCCAGGCATAAAGACTAGACATTTGCCTATTTAAAATACAATACTGAGAATCTCAGGATGTCAAAATTGATAGTCAAATACCAAATAGCACACTTAGGCGGAGCGTGTTGGGACACGTAGAAAGTACTCAGGTTAGGAGATGGGATAGTTGCTCTTCCCTAAATGATGCTACGCCAAGATTGCTGGTTCATCCTAAGCCTTTTCACCTAGTGACATTTCGGACAATGTTCCAATGAGGCAGAGGGCAATGTTTTAGACCCAGACATCCAGGCCTGGAAACCCATTACCATCAGGAAAAATGTTGAAACAAAATTCTAACCTCTCTATTGTCCCTAAAATGTACAAGCCTTTGACAGACACCACCGACCACCCTTGTGCTTTGCACGAGGGGTAAAAGTGAGCACATGGGATAACTTTAAAAAGGAACTTGCAGTGAATTGATGCTGATTACGGTGGGGAAATGGATGCAAAAGGGCCTGCCTGGAATGAACATTTCAGGAGAATGTCGGCAATGGGAGCTAACTGCTAGCAGTGATGGATGTGCAGCGACAATCATCAAACTGTCAGGCATTCAGAATGCAAAGTCCAGGCGTGTTACTGCAAGAACATGGGGAGGGGGGGGGAGAGAGAGAGAGAGAGACCTTAGAAAAGGTTTATCACCAGTAACCTGACTGTGAGCTGTTCTGATTCTAAGGCAGCAAGATAAGCTGTCACCGAAATAACGATTTTTTTCTTTTGGCAGAGTGGATGTCTTTAAAATACTTTGCAAAATTCTTCCCTTTCTAAGAGACATTCAGCTATTAAAGCAAATGTTAAAAGCTAGCAGTTAAACAGGAGGAAGATCACAGTTAAAAAGCTATCCGGATACCTCAAAAAGGCTGTTGATGAGGTGCTCGGTTTTTTTTTTTACATTTTAATAGCTTTGATCAGGGAACTCAAGGGAGAACACACAAGCGCTCCTGGATGGTGGTCCGCATCTAGGCACTGATACTCTGGCTTGCAGGATGAAAGGTATATTTCATGCACACTTACCAAACAGCATTAAACACAGTGGGACTGACCTATTCCTGAGGAAATACACAATGCTGCCTTGGCAGGGTCCATCGCTAAGCTCTAGCAGAGACCTGCACCCCAATCCTAGGCATGTCTACTCAGAAGTAAGTCCCACTATGTTCAATGGGGCTTACTCCCAGGAAAGTGTGCATAGGATTGCAGCCCTGGAATGGCAACAGGAGATGCTGCTCCCCCAGTGCAAGTCACAAGGCGACACAATCTTGAGTCAATTTTTTGTCTGCTAACTACCAGCTGATGTGCAGTTTAATAAATAAAAAGGACAGCAGTGAAGGAATTTCTCTTCTGGTAGCATTTGCTTCCATGCCCTCGGCTCCTTCCTAATAACTGTGGAGAATGCAAAAACTAACTTCGGGGAGGGGGGGGGGGGAACGTCGGTACTATAGTCTCCTTGTAATGAATCCTGACTTGCAGCAGACTGGCCTCTCACAACAGTTACATGGAAGCAGGCCTCATTGGTTTCAATGAGATTTCTTACGAAGTTAGGCTTGCAGCCTGGGGCCATGTTTCAGAATCAGGGCCCTCCTCAACCCTCACCCTCAGCAACTGGCAGCCATTATTTGTTTCCAGGATGCCCATCAGAATGCTGCTACATGATGACGTAGTAGTGTCCTTATTTATTTATTTTATTTGTAATATTTTTATCCCGCCTTTCTCCCCAAAGGGACCTCCTTCCAAGGAGGGGACAATGGCGGCCACCATCAATTCACTTGTTTGTTTTTTTCCAATGTTTGTCCCTTTCACATTGGACAAAAAGATGGAGGTCTGTTAAAATGGAGAAGTGGTGAACAGGTGATTTTTCTCCGAGGTCAGGTCGTGTGAAGCAAGCCTAAAAAGCCTCAGGATGAGAGAGGGCATGTGAGCGAAATAGAGGGAGCATTTCAAGTTGTTGTTTCAGCAGATACCTGTATGAGAGATTGATTGGGCCTGAAAAGAAAAGATGACTTGGAAACTAGAGACAGTTTGTGTGTGTTTTCACCAACCTAAGTTTTTATATGCTGGGCTTTTCCATGTTGCTGTTGTTAGCAAGAAGTAGTTGTCGAGTTATTATTAGCATAGGCCTGTTGTGTCCTGCTCTTCTCATTTGTCTAATAGCTGCCACATTTTTTCCCAGCAAGGCTTCTGTACCTTTGCACAATATCCTACACTTCTGACAGCTGAGAGACAAACTCATTTTTTGGAATCAAAATTAGAAGTACCATTCCAGGATATGGGGGAGGGGGAGGCAGAGATTCATAGTAGTGAGCTGCTATAAAGAGTTCCCACGTTGTTCCCACAAATACAACATTGCCATCAACAAAGAGATAGCAAGGGGGGGAATACAGCCACTGGTAGTAAGAGCTGCCCCCTACTTAGAAGTTCTGTGGGCTTCCCTCAACATTACCCCCAGTTCCACGCCCTCCCTGTTGGGATTACCTCTATTTGGGAGGTTATCTAGGAGATTCTTAGCAGAGTTCCCTCTTACACCCAGGCAGACTGCTATTAGCTAAATAAACACATGAGGCATATGCTGAGTTAAGTTGCAAAAAGAAGACGTTTACTCACGGTTTCAGTTCACATATACAGCATCTGATTAGGATCAGAGGTTATTCTAACTTAAAGGATGAAGCTCCCCCTACAGCTGGGAGCCTCCTGCATGAGGTCTGCTTGGATCATGGCCGCCATTCATCAGAGCTCAGGCATGCCATGACCTTCCTGCTTGGAGTCAGAATAGTAAGGGAATGAGAAAGAGCAAAGAGGAGGAGGAAATAGGTCAGAGGCCACACCCCTTCCTTTAGACACAGAGAGGTCAAAGTAAAGAAGGTCTTTCAGGTGACCAGGCTATACACTCCCCCCCCCTAGTGTCCAAACAGCCAAAAGCTGCCCATTTCCATCACTCCCCAATTTTGCTCACCGCCCCAAATTCAAGGCCAAATATATTTCTCAATAAGAATTGTTAGCTCCACACTCATTTCACTGTCTCTCATGGGACCACTGAAATTCTCTTGTATGCCCCAGTTTGCCAGTCAGTGCTTTTTACAGCTGTGCAACAGGCAGAAATTCATAGGCAAGGCGATCCTCAGCATGGAGGTCCAGCTGCACCTGTGACATTTCTGTCCGTCGTGCAACCATCAAAAGCAGAGCACGTGCTAGAAAAACAGATCTACTCCAGCACTGTAGCCCCTCTCACAGAAACAGTCACAACACCCACTGAGCAATGCATTATGGATCAACCGGAGAGCAGCCACCCATTCCTCTCCCCCTCGCCCTGGATAAATGACATTGCATCACATTTCAATGTTCCTGGGCTTGCAAAGGTGAGTGGTACTTACACATTGTGAGCTTATTCTTGGGGGGTTTTTTTGCTTTGTTTTCTTCCTTAAAACCACAGGGTCAGGTGTAATATTGTGCTTTTCCAATATACATTTGTACTCTAATAAAGCAACGTTACCAAAGTCATGTTTCTTCCCCTGGTTGCTACGGCAACCGGCAGGGGGGGATGACAGATGACCTGCCTGGTGGAGGCTGCATCCCAAAAGGATGTCTTTCAAGGCCAGGAAAGCACAGCGCCGGCCACAGACACAGCGGCAGGCACATACACGAAGGCGCTTGGAGCACGGTTGGTTTTCAAATCAGACCAAGGCTGGAGTGCAGCTGAACAAGAAACGACAGGTGGCAAACTGAATCCCACATCTGAGGGATCCAGCAGAAAGGGGCCATCTCTCTGCAGTCCAGCCCCTCCCTTGAAGGCAGAAGGTCCCAGGTCCCATCTCTTGCATCTCCTAGGACTGGGGGAAAGTCCTGCCTGCAACCTTGGAATGTGGACAATACGGAGATAGATTCAAAAGCTCAGGACGAAAAGCTTGTGTATCCCCCCCTTCTCTCATAGGACCCCAGGGTAGTGTGCAATGAAATAAATATGAACCAAAGTCCCAATCAATAGAGTCATGGGGGGGACGGGACAAAATTCATGAAAAACAGCAAGTCATTAGCGTCAGCAACAAAATATACAACAGGCAGAAGAACCAGTTGGAGTGCAGCTCAATATTCCTGAACAAGTGCATTTTAACCAGCCTCCTGAAGCCCTGCCATGTGGGTGCCCATATGGCCTCTGAAGGGAGGGCATTCCAAAACACCTGTGCCACAACCAAAAAGGCACTGCTTCTTGTGCATGTCTGTCACACTCTCGACAAGCCAGACACCTGAAGCAGAGTCTCAGGTGATGATCTGAACTTATAGGGTGGTAACTGGGAGAAAAAGGCTTTGGGTATCCAAATCCCAAGGACTTTGAAGGTCAAAGTCATCACCTTGAATTGACCCATGATAGCTACATGGAATGTCCACATTCAGAGGGAGTCTATCTCTGTCAAGATGCTGGGACAAAAAGCACCATTACTTTCATAACCTGTTTGAGGCAACTGACCAGAGGAAACTGACTAGATGGACCTTTTTGTCATTCTTATGTTTTCACTGTCCAAACCAGGATGTTTTGATTTGATTTTGGTAAACTAGCCCCTGCACCAATGAACAAAACATTCACCTTTGAAAGCTTGGGAAGAAAAGAGTTATACCATCGAATATCCTTTCTTGGGGCTCAGAGAAAACTCAGTGTAAATATCAGCCACCTTCCAAGGCAGCTGTTACCAAAGAGTCCTTTCTCCCCCTATTTTATTACAGCCTTAACGTATTCTTGCTCCCGGTGCTGAAGAAATGAGTAACAGTGAAATGTCAGAATCGCATGTCAGAATATGGGGATTCCAATATGTGTATTTGTCTAGACAGATAATAAAAATATTCTTCATACAGAGGATATCAAATATGGACTTAAAGCAAGTTGTTGGGGTGTCCCCCCCTTCCCTTCGTGTCTTCTTAATTATTGACATCCTCTTCGACCGAGAAGGGTGGACACTGTTCCTTAGTATCAGCCATTGTTCTGTTGACCCAGGTTTCCCAAAATAATAGAATGAAATTGGAGAAAGTGTAGTAGAGAATAGCCAAAGTGATGAGAAATTGTGAGGTGTAGTGGATGGAATGTTGGGTACGGGGTACAGAGACTTGGGTTCAAATCCTTCCTCATTCATGAAACTAACTAGGTGATTTTGTGCTACAAGTCATTGGCTGTAACCCTGTGGCAGGGTCCCCCTTTTTGCATGCAGAAGGTACCGGGTTCAAGTGTTGGCATCTCCACATAAACCAGGGAAAATCTCCTGTCTGAAACAGCAGAGAGCAGCTTCCAGTCACTGTCAGGGTGGGCCCATCTATGAGGCCAACTGAAGCAGATGCCTCAGGCAGCAGATTGATGAAGCACCCATCTCTTTTTTGAAGGTAGGCCTATTTGCATCCTCTGCTCCTCCTTCTTTTCCTCCTCCCTGGACTGGAAAAAGAAGATAAGGAAATGTGGAGGAGGAGAGAAGAGTGGAAAAAGCAGAGGCTGGCACATCATCGAGTAAGGGAAGGGGGGCAGCATTTGGCATGCTACCTCAAGCTAGGCTTACCAGATCTCCAACCGGGACAGAGTGCTAGACCTTTAGGAGAAGGAATGTGGGCAGGTGAAGGAATGTGCCCACATTCCTTCTCCTAAAGGTCTAGCACTCTGTCCCGGTTGAAGATCTGGTAAGCCTACCTCAAGAGGTCTGGGAAAAATAGATACCTAACTCAATAGACAGCAGCTTCCTATGTACCTAAACCAAGGATGCTGAGTAGGTAAACATAGGCTGTGATCACATTACAAGATGGGATAAATGATCCTTCATGTCACAGAGGAAAGGGAACTTGATAGAGCAATGCCATTTTCAGGGCACTCCCTGCATTGTCTATGATGAAAACACAACTCTTTGGACAACTCGGATGTGAAAGAGGGAAACCTAACAGCCCCAAATGTGGGGACGCCTCTCATTTCTCGTTGCAACTACCTATGACCTGTTCTGCTTACCTACTGCAGAGATGGAACTCGGAGGAACAAGTTGAGACATTTTGCTACAGACTATTATCCCGACCTGGATATTATCACAAGCTTGGCAGCCAAAGCTCTCAGAAGGATAAACATTGCTTACATACTTAGTCAAAGCTACCTGCCAGTCATGAGCCTAGATTCAAAGCCCTGAAGTCAATGCATTGACTCATCAAACACTGAATTATCTCCGAGGAGAGAGAAGCCATATCGTTATCTACCAAACACATGTGCATAAACACATGTTGTTTTTAATTTCAAGATTCTATTTCACACATACTGTATTTGGAAAAAATTTGAAACACAGATCACAACTTCTGAAATGTGCCGATGTCAATATTCAGAAGAAATTAAGGCTGCAATCCTATATGCACTTTCCTGGGAGTAAGCCCCATTAAATGCAATGGGGCCTCTGAGCCAACATGCATAAGATGGCATTTTTAGACACAAAACCATGGGTTTGGAAATCGCTAAATATTCAGGGAAGAACTACATACTCATTTACGAATCCCTCTTAAGTGTAAGTAAGTGGAAAGCGATGCATACTAGGGCAAAAAAAAAAATGTTTTGCATCACTTCCAGAGGAGTGTGAGCAATGTAACTATATGGAACCATGTAGACTCCCCCAAAACAAGTAGCCTTGTAGCACCTTAAAGACCAGCACATTTATTGTAGCATAAATTGGATAGTCCACAAAAAGTCCACAAAAGGTGTGAAATCCTCACTAAGCGATATACAGGTGGGCCCCCATATCCGCTGGGGATATGTTCCAGGCCCCTCTGTGGATACTTGAAACCGTGGATAAGAGCAAACACCCCCTCCATGGTTTCCTGAGGGGCCCCCACCCTGCCTCCCCTGCAGGCAGGCATGCTTGCCCCCCCCCCAGCTCTTATTTTTCTTTCAGCAAGCTTTGTTTCTTCTTTAAAACAAACAGAGAAGCTGCCTCCATTGCAGCTGTTAACCTTGCAGAGCCTCTCTAGTACTTAGTCTCGTTCTACTTGCCTGTAATAAGCAGCCAGAGGCTGCTTCTCCTGTTTCTTTAAGGAAGAAACAAAACTTACTGGGGAAAAAAGTAAAAGCCTGGGGGGGGGGGGTCCCTGCGATCCGTGGATAACTGAAACCGTGGATAGCGAATCAGTGGATATGGGGGCCCACCTGTATATACATGGATATAGTGAAAAATAGAACCAATTGCCAAAGGAAATACAACAAAGCTAGTTTTGTAACAACTTATACAGATAAAGATGCAACGCTAAGTCAATTGACGTTCTCACTCCTCAATGTGATAAAAACTCATTGTCTCCATTAAGGCCTGCAGTTGTGGTGCTGAAACTCACGATGCAGCGGATGCTTTGTCTACCCTCTCTTTGGAGTGTTTCTGTTGAAGAGCTTCACATACCGTATATGCTGATATGGTCTGAACTAGCTGCGGAAACTAGCTTTCCTCACTGAGGAAAGAGAACTTACAGCGAAATCCTGCGCTTCACCGGCACAGGCGCTGTGGCCTCAGCACTGGCCTAGGGTGTTGCAAACGTGCTGTATGGCACATTTGAGTCACCTGGTGAGTAGGTGGTGCCAGCGCTGAGGCCTGCGCCACCTGCCTGCTGAAGAAGATGGAGGTCAGTGCCGTAGAGCGGGTAAGTCCTGCTCCAAGCAGCACTGGGGCTGGGGGAGGGGGGGCAGATCGGGCCTGGGAGGGGGTGGGACCGGCATCCTCATTGGATTCCATATCCTCCCTATCCTCCCTCCCAGGCCTTGAGCCCCAGCCTGGGGTTTCTCGGGCCAGCATAGGTGGTGCAGACCCGGGTAGCCCCATAGCAGAGGCTAGGGCATTACTCGGGGTAAGGGGATGAAAGTCCCCTTACTCCGAGGAGACCCCCAGTGCCCACACTGCACCAGTTCTGGTTAGGGTTAGGGTCAGCTGTTAGGGTCACTGCAGATAGTTTAATGAAAACATCAGCTCAGTTGGTGTGGCAGTGAAAAAAAGACACATTCCATGTTAGGGATTATTAGGAAAGGGATTGAAAATATAAGGGCAACTATTTAAAAAATATATATAGAAATCCATGGTGCAGATTAGAATACTATTGACAGTTCCATTTGTCACATCTCCAAAATGATAGCGTAGCATTGGAAAATGTACAAGAGAAGGACATGCAAAATGAACTAGGAGTTGAGTACCTTCCCAACAAGGAAAATATAAGAAGTATTAGGAACATTTTAAGTCAGTAGAAAGTTAATAGGAAGATATCATGGAAGTGTATTGAAGTTTATCTGGCACTGAGTATGTGGATAGAAAGGACTTCTTCTCTTCCCCCCCATAGCATTAGACCACAGGGT
This sequence comes from Plestiodon gilberti rubricaudatus, assembly GCA_026170595.1. Classification (NCBI taxonomy): domain Eukaryota; kingdom Metazoa; phylum Chordata; class Lepidosauria; order Squamata; family Scincidae; genus Plestiodon; species Plestiodon gilberti. The sequence goes on along the minus strand of JANXHW010000008.1, from coordinate 12,214,109 downwards.
CATCCAACAAAATTGATGGACAGGCGATTCAGGACAGATCGAAGAAAGGGCTTTGTCCCACAATGCAGAATTCAATGCCACAGGGTGTGGTGGGAATTATAGATTGCTTTTACAAAGGGTTAGACAAACTCAGGGACAATTGGCTATATTAACCAGAATTAGCCATGATTACAAAGTCGAGCCTCCAACCTTCGGGCAATATACCTAATACCACCAAATGCTGGAAATAAGGAAGAGAGAAAGTTCCAACTTTCGTGCCTTTGCTTCACATAGGCATCAGGCTGTTGTTGAAAGCAGAATGTGAAAGTAGCTGGAGTTAACTTGGTCTTGTCCAAAGCCAGTTCCATCCTGAATTCTGTAACACACCATCATGTTCCTTAAAATGCAGAACATTGTCTTTGTCTTATCATCCCTATGTTGCGTAGGGATCAGTCCATCAGTCTACAGATGGAGCTTATGCTTCAGTGGAACAAGGATTCACATACAGGTTGAAATGCATGCTGGGAACTCCAGAAAACCAAGACAACTTCAGAATTATGAGTAACACACACACACACACACACACGTATTCATATCTGAATTTCAAGATATGGCCATGATTTCCATTGGGCATGGCTGTAAATGATAAAAAAAGGGTGAAGGCCCATTTAACCAAGTAGCTACATTGTAATTACACTGTGGTAGTATTATAAATTCACAGTAATTGCATGTTCTTAGAGAATGCCTTGTAATTATATTTGATGTCACCAAATAACTCCAAGATTAATTGCTCTCAAGGATGACAGTAGCTTTTTCCCTTTTTTGTTTGTGCCGCGATAACAACTGATAAGCAGAGCGGAAATTACTAGAGCTCCAAATCGGATCTGAACATTGTGGGGCTGGTTGGGTGGGGGGAGAGAATGATTTTGAACCTGGAAAATTAACCTGTGTTTGTGAGGATTCAGTTAGCCAATATTAACTATATAAATCCCTTAATGGAGATTATAAACATATTTTCAGGAAGATTCAAATTATTGTTTTCCTTTTAAAAGCAAAAATAAAGCTAGAAAGTATAACGATTTTTTTTGCTGCAATTCCGAGATCCAAATTGGAAATTGTCAATGAAAAACATTTACTTTGTCACTGTAATTCCTTTCATGCTTTTTGTATTTCTGTAAATGTTCTACATTACAAACGGTTTGAGATCAGGAGAACAGAAGGACTGTCTCCTCCTCATATTAATCTGTCTGCTTATTAAGACTGGCTAGAGAAGGGTCTTCAGCATGTCTTCAGCATGCCCAGCCTCTTTCAGAGGTTTGGCAGGCAGTAGCGTCTGAAAAGATCTTTTTCGTAGTTGCCCCTCAAAAGTGGAACTCCCCAAATTGGGAAATCTGTTGGGATCCCAACATACTTGTCTTTTAGCACTTGTGGAAGACCTGGCAATTTCAGCATCTCTTAAATGTGTGGTACTTGAGTTTTGTTAAATTGTTGATTCTGTTTTTATTCCTGATTTCCCTACTGCCATTATAATTGTTGAAGTGGTATTCTGTTACATTTAGATGTAATTTGCTCTAATTTTATACTTTCTGTAAATTGCCTTGAATCTTTTTCTGAATGGAACCTCCAACCTTCAATGATTTACTACTACTACTACTACTACTACTACTACTACTACTACTACTACTACTACTACTACTACTATGCTGTTATTACATTGTTAATAAAATTACACACATTAATTGGTTCAGGATTAGAATAGGCCCTGTGACTTGATTCCATTGCATAGAAATTTATTTTTGCAACTGCTTTTATCATAATGACGGGAATATTTTGTTAGTTAAATCATTATTAGAATATATATTAAATCAATCAATTTTTTGAGTCTTACAATATGCCTGTGATGTTATTTCACTGAATATAAATTCACTTTTGTAATTAAATTATAAATAAATAAAAATACATACAATAATTAAATTATTAAAATAAAAATACAGCTATTATCGGAGACAATTCATCTATAGCTATATAGCTCTCTCTCTGTCCTCCATATATATATAATTAACCTGCCTTTCTTCCCCCGGGGACACACAGAGAATTAACACACAAAGGCGGCAATCCTATACAATTTCCTGGGAGTAAACCCAATGGGGCTTACTTCTGAGTAGACAGGCATGGGATTGCGCTGAAAAGCAATCAAATATTTAGCCTGAAGATGGAACAATGAAACCTGTTCTGGTCCGATAAGGCAACTCTATCAAGCTGTGTCCGCCATCATGTCTACCCGAGACGTTTTCAGGGTGATATATACAGTACCATGTGTTCTGATTTTATCCTTGCACCAATCGTGGGAGATCATGATCGTGGCCCACATTCCACCACTGAGCTTCATGGTTAATACACTAGTATGTCTCAGTATGTGACCTTGGTTCTTTCACTCTCTCTCAGTTAACTGACTTTACAGGGTTGTTCTGAGGATAAAAGGAGAAGGAAGAGCCATGTACACCAGGAGGGAGGGTGGTATATAAATGTGAAAGAAATTCATTTGGAAAAGAGGTAAAAGGAATATATTTACCGGTAATCATAATAATAGGTTGAACCCAGAGATTTCCACCCCTAGTGTCCTCCCCAAGCCACTCAGGAGACCCTCAAGAGCAGTGCGCTATATGGCCCGTGACTGTAAATAGAGTCAGAGCAGAATTGGGGGGCCCTCTCTGCTTGAGCAAAAGTGCCTTTCTGTTCATGCTGGGCACCTCTGGATTCAATCCAGTTTTTCTCGATTGACTTGTCTGTCTGTTTGAACATTGTTAGCCATGCTGAGAGCCCTTTTGTAGAAGGGTGGGAGGAAGGAAAAATTGCCCAGGTAAATAAGTAAATAAAGCAGGCTCTCTCTCTTTCTCCCTCCCTCCCTCCCTTGCACATTATGTGTGACAAAGGAGATGCAATCCTCTATTTTTCTTTTCTTAATATAGCCCAGGAATACGCACACACACCACTTTCCTTTCTTTTCCTTTTTCCCAGACCTATATAATCTATGGATGGAGACAGAAGCACGAGATTAGGGCAATGGGAAATTAAGGCCAACCTTGGTCACCTCATATGTTACGACTCCCAGTCTGAATTTCAAGGGACTCCGAGGTATGATAGACTTGATGAAAGTCAGTCGGAACACCGCATACCGCATCGCGGGCAGATCAGCACATAAAGGGATGCTCTTGATATTAACCTCTTCGTGCCGACAAAACTTAATAACTTTCCCTGTAAGCTCAAGGGAGTTGACATTAAGAACTTGCGATTTCTTTCTTACTTCCGTTTGGGTTGGGTGGGGTGAGGTTTTCCGTTGGCAAATTGTCTCCTTGTGCATCAGAACGACTGGGATGGCTCCTGGATCTATTTACTGTTCATAATTAAATTTACAAGGGATAAAGAGGAGGAGGAAGCTCAACAGAACCAGACTGTCAATGGGTTATACATCTAGAATACATCTATATTTAAACCTAGGAATGTCCTGTGATCATTAAACATACATTTTTAGACAACATTATTCAGTAAAAAGGGCAAATTTTTATTTTCCTAGTTTCATGTGGAAATGAAAAAAAAATCACAACTTTCTGTATTCTGTTGTTTTTTTCTTTTTTTTCCAAAATTTGTCCTAAAATAACTCGAATGCAGCCAGAAATACAGAATTCTGCTGCCTGTTGAAATTAATTAAGCAAATGTGCAGGGTTTATCTTATTTTGCATAAGTCATTATTGGTTTTCACTATTCTACATTATGTATTCTTTTCCTCTAATCATAGGGAGGATCAAGGAATGATAGGGAACTACTCCCCACCCCCCTGTCTTACTGGGAAACCAATTCAACAATTTCTCTAGATTCTGAGCAGTGCTGGTACCAGGTTGATTGGGGGCCCTGGAACAAAGCTTTGCTCGGGGGGGGCACAGTGGCACAGTGGATGGTACTACTGCCACCTACTGAGGGCTTGGGTGTTGGCCCGACCAGGTGGACCCTCCGATGAGGTCCCTGATGAACAGGCTCATCAAGGCAGTGCCGAAGCTGGCCAGCCTCTGATTTCACTCCTGCTTCTGCGTGATTTCACAAGGCATTGATCATTGCACACACATTTTCAAGCATGACTAGATTATAAACCGTCAAGACTAGAAACTTGAAAGGATAGAAGGAAGAAGTGTGTGGGTCCTGTTGCCAGGTCCCTTGATTTGAGTTCAGGGACACTATTGCACTTAGGGCAAACCCTGGGTCATTTGGCCTTCACTGACCAATATCCCACTGCAACTGCAATATGTCTCAAAAGAGTGGAGTCTAAAGTCTTTGAAATATAAAAGGCTATACCTGTACATATACTGCCAGTTATAACCACAGGCATTTTCCTAGTAAAGTCCAACGCAGTCTGAGAACAAGGGACCTGAAGGACAACCTGCTCCATCGGAGCACCTTCCTCTTGGTGCCCTCTTATGCTGAGTAGCTACCAGAGACAGGGCCTTTTCTGTGGTGGCCTCCCAACTGTGCAACTTCCTCCCAGGATCCATGTGGCATCTTTATGTATGAAGCTGCCTTCTTCTGAGTCAGACACAGAGGTGTATTATCCATAAGCCCAGGGCCCCGCACCCTAGGGGCCCCAAATTACGAGAAAAGTATTTAATTGAAGGTTGTTGTTTTTTTGTATGAGCTCATCGTGAAAAGAATTTTAAAATTGATGATACTTAATACAAAATAATCAGAAAATGTCCTTTCACTGTATATTGTTAAATTTTCTATTTGATAATAATTTGTTGTCAGCTGTAGTGAGGTGAAAGATTGAAGTGCAGGAGGGGGGCTGAAATACCTGAAAGCCTACAGGCCCAGCCATGGGTTAATACACCCCTGGTCAGATAAGTGGTCCACTCAGCTCAGTATTTCCTACCTACTCCAACTGGCAGTGGTTCTCCAGGGTTTCAGACAGGGGACTTTCTTAGCCCTACCTAGAGATGCTGCCAGAGACTGAACATGGGAACATGGAGGTGCTGGAAGACTGAACCAGAGACCTTCTGCCTGCTGAGCAGGTGCTCTACCATGAGTTATGGATGCTCCTATCAGCAGCTGACCAGGTGTTTCCCAACCTGCCTGGAGATGGTAGGGATTCAACTTGGGGACCTTCAACATGTGCAAGTGAGCAATGGTCCCTCTCTGAAAGGCATAAAGCAAAGACCGAGAAAGACCGTCTGATCCTCCTTAGTACTCATTTATTGTGCTGAAGGGGTTCATATCTGATTAAAGGGAACTGACTGGACCACTCTGCTTCAAGCGTGCAATTCCCCCCTTCAAGGCTGTTAATTTTGCCATGGTGGCAATATGTCATATGTTGGCATGCCAGTTGTTAATCAATGGAGGAGTGAAATTTTGGCGCCATGAGAGTTTTGTTAACACTTGACAAATGGCCTACAAAGTGTTCATGTTTGGCACATATATAACTTTTCAAATAATTCAACAAAATATTGAAGGGAGAGACTAGTAAAGTACAGCCAACCATTTCACTAATTTCTCCTTTAAAAAATGTGTTTGTGGTTTTCTTGGGCAGCCCAATCCTACGTAACTATTCGGTGGGAGGGCCAGGGCCACCTACCAGATCCCATGCTTGCTCCGGGCTGCTCTGGAGAGGTCTGGAGATCTACTCGGGGAAAGGGGATATTTGTCCCCTTCCCTCGGTGTAGAGCTGGGAAGGCCCAATGGGCCTCCTCGGATTTCTGCCAACTAAATAGCTGGCGGAAGTTAGAGGAGGCCATGTAAAGGCTGAGCCGGCCCAGCGGGAGACGGGGATATGGCGGACACCACCCCCACCCCCTCCCAGGCCAGCTCGGCCAATGGCCCCCTCCCTTGCCGTCCGGACCGCCCCCACACCCACTGGGGGATCTCTTACCTGCCTCTGGCGGCTCTGGGGATATCCCAGCGGCAGAGTAAGGGTTGCTGGCCGAGCGCCGGCAGCCCTTACTCTAGAGTCGTGGCGAACGTGCCTTATGGCACGTTTGCGACAGCTTATGGTGGTGGAGCACTTGCTCCGCCTCCCTAAACCTCTGGTGGATTGCGCTCTTAAGTAGGTTGATTGTTCCTACTATGTTTGCTTTTCTTCAGCTTTCTCCAATATCAACTGGGTGGCAAGATGCCATATGCTTCTTTCATGTCCATCGATAAGGCTGAGAAAAAGAGAAATGCCACTTAGGCATTTTGGCAAGGCTGGATTTTGGCAAGGCTGGAAGTACCGAGAACATCCCGTGAAGGGCTGGGCGTTCATCTGACAGTCATGAACTACCCATTGTTTGGTGTGGCTTTCCCAAACATGACCCAGATGTTTGTCACCCCTGAGCCTAACCGAGCATTCCATTGCACACCAAGGCAACCATTACAGAAGGCGTGAGCTGAAACACCACCACAGACACGGAGGAGTCGCTCCTAATGAGAGGCCTTACAAAACTGATGCAGATAACTAGGGCATATAGCCTCTAGCTACAGAGCAGTCCAAGACAAGCAGGCAATTGACTCAAGAAACGCAAAGAAAGCATGCGTGCTTTTGTGGAGGCAGCTAGCAAGAGACGTGCAAGCTTGTGCAGCCACAAACATTTCTAGGACTTCCGTGATATTGCTGGCAAGTGACAGCCTGTTTGTTGTAGTGGTTAGAATGAAGATATCTAGGCTAGGTTCAGATTTCCACTCAGCTAAGAAGCTCACAAGGTGATTCTCGTTATCTTTCATTCTACCCTACCTGAGAGGGTTGTTGTGGTCTAAAATAGATAGCAGGGAACCACACGTGCCACCAAGAGCTTCTTAGAGGCAAGATGGGATCAAACTGTCATGAATAACATTTTTTTTTAATCAGTCATCTCTGGTCATCTACAACCCAACTTGGTCCTGGCATCTGGACATCAAGTACAATGACCTTGGCCTTCTAAGGATGCTTTCAGCAAATGGCTATACAGTACTGGCAGCCCAATCCTGTGTAACTCTTGCACCGGTGTAACAGTAGATCGATCCCCCGGTGTAAGAGCACTTATGCCAGTGTAACTTGCCGTACGCCGACGGACGCAGGACAGACACCGCCTTAACCCCCCTCGGACACCTCACATGCGCACTTTGGATGCGGAACGTATGCCGTCGCAACTCCACTGGTGCAGGAATTCCGGGGGTGTCTGAATGCCCCCTGCACTGGTGGACTTGCGCCGGTGTCCATTCCGCGTCCAAACTGCGCAAGTGAGTTGTCTGAAGGGGGTTACGCCAGTGTCTGTCCTGCGTCTGTTGGCGTACAGCAAGTTACACTTGCATATGTGTTCTTACACCGGGGGATCTACTGTTACACTGGTGCAAGAGTTACACAGGATTGAGCCCTTAATCAAACAAGCCAATGGTGGCCAGGTTTGTTCAGAACTTAAAGGAGAAGCCAAAATAATTGTTCACACATTATGCATCTACTTTAAAAGTGAATCCCAGAGCTGAACCCCTCAAATATTTGTAGGTTACAGATTATGCATATTGGTGCGCATGCATTGAACACAATGCATGTGTACAGACCAACAATCTGTGTATGCTGTATATAGATCATACATACATGACATATGTGCAAACATAATACGTGAATAGCTTTAGAGTTAGACATAACATTTAAAGGGCAGCCATGGCAGGCGCTTCATTCATGGCTTGAGCTTGACTTTTGTTTTAGCATCTAAACTAGGCAGTGGCGTCGTCGCTTCGGTAGGGGGCGGGGCTGTAAGTAACGCTCCGTTGTAGTCTTTTTACCGAGCGAGCAGGAGGCAGCCCCGCCCCCTCACTGTCGGAGCCATTCTCCTGTGGAGAAAGCAGCAGGCAGGGAGTCTCTTGCCTGCTGCTTTCTCCACACAGGAAAGGCTCCGACAGTGAGGGGACGGGGCTGCCTCCTGCTCACTCGGTAAAGAGGCTACGACGGAGCGTTACTTACAGCCCCGCCCCTACCGAAGCGACGCCAGTGAAACTAGGGCAATACAGTATATTAGTGAGAATGACTTTTTTTTCTTATATGTCTGCTGTTTCTCCTTTCTCTGAGCACTTTCCTAAGTTAAAAGACTACCTGGTCTTCTCTAGGACTAGGTTATTTGGAAGCTCTGATCAATGTAAGCCTTAGCTCCCTTGGTTATATTCTACTTAGTTAGTATTCTTTAGAAAAGTTAATAGATAAGTGTGGAAAGCTTATAGGGTAACCTAGAACCACGGTATATGAAAGTTCTGTTCCTATTTCTGTTAAACAGGTATCTTCATCTGCATGTCATAAATAACATATTGGTGGGCATCCTGAGTGAGATGCCAATGTCAAATCTGGGGTTACTCTCTCTCCCTCTTCCTTTCACTTAGTCCCTGGTTTTGCAATGTGCACATGCCAGGCATACAAATAAAAGATTGGTCAGTATTGAGCCTGGCCCTTGTCTCCATGCACCAGCATTGTATGTGCTTTTATCTCTTCATCTTCCATCTTATGGAGGAGCCCTTTTAAAAGCAGTTGCTACACTTCCCAGAGATCTTTGTGGGAAAGTGTTTTGTTGACGTCGCAAGTACTAGCCAACTGGCACTACTATCCACAGTCAGCTTTTGCTACACATGTATAGTGTTTGGTCCCAGAGAAGAAAGGCTATGTTTGCTCTCGTGGTGAAAGCACTGCCAAATCAGCCTCCTATGCTCTTAACAAACATTGCATCTGTCTTCACCCCAAGTAATTAGGCTTCCATTGGGACCTAGCTTCCAAGCAACTCTGATTAGGATATGCCTAGGTTTATGCATCTATAAAATGGGGACATCAGTAGACCAACCTCACTGTTTCACATCTCTTCAACAGCAACATCAGTGACCAAGCTCACCAGAGTGTCCTCAAGGGAATGAAATTAGGGTTGCTAAACACATCAAAACTAGTTCCAGGGAGATAATTGAGAATAGAGGTCTTAGAATGACACCTGAACAAGCCCAGCAGCACAGACAAAAGGTTTAAAACCGAATTTATATGGGAGATTTAGAGATTGTGTCTTTTCATTACAGATGGCTGTTTTGGCATAGACAATGGCAATGAAGAAAGCTTTTAGGTGATTCCTGTCTGCTTATTTGTCAAAGGGTGCATGAGGTGGGGGGGAATTGGCATAAATACTAGCGAGGTCAGTAGCAGTGGAAAGCTTCAGCTGTTTTACGTCTCGCCGATAGTTTTTAAACAATAACATTCATATCACAGAACGGTGCAGATAATATCAGCAATAAAACCAGGTCTTTTATGCTCAAACTCAGACAAAGCCAGGAGAGTGACTTGATAAATGAAGGCTTCTCATGGCAGTAACATTATGAAGGAGCTCCCTCTAGCTTATGGCGTTGACCTCGTGTGTTGCTTTTCTCTCTTCCTTTTTGCCTTGACTTGGCCAGCTCTCTCTGCTTCCGGGGGGGGGGGGGGGACGACGACGGGGGATGGGGGACAGAAAGGCGATTTTAAATTCTGGGGTGCATTTTTTTCTTTTTCTTCTTAATAAATGAAAAACCCTCCCACTGCCTTTCTGAATGCTGGTTATCGTCCCTGATGCTAATAAATTTCACAATGTGGGGGAGGAGCAAACCCTTAACACAAGCAGAGTGGTCAATTTATTCATATTCTCTTTGGTCTTCTATTTAATACCTAAGGAAAGATTAAAATGGCTAATTCCACTTGGGAAGGGGGGGGAGGAAATGGCTTCCCCAGACTGGAGGAATCAAAGCAACGAAGGGAACACCCATTTGACAAGAGATTTTATTTGGAAGCAAAATGGTGCTCTTGAGTATTAGTCAAATAAATAATAATAAAATGCCCTCCCTCTTGAGGAACGAGGGCCATCTAATCAGACTTCTAACATAAAGGCAGCGGCAGCGGCTCAGCTTATCCTGCGCTTCTACTTGTAGAAAGATTTCATTCAGAATGCCCACTTTTCTAGAACAAATCTATTTCTAGGCATCTCGCAGCAGAAGCGATACACAGATGACACCCTTCATTGGCCCTAGCCTGCATTATTTGAAAAGCAATGAGCTTTGGCGGGTGGGAATTTATTTTTTCCTCCCCCATAAATTGTAAATAATAGCTAGCCTTAATAGCACTTTACAGATACAGTGTCTTGCTGCAATGCTAATTTTTCCGAGATTAAGGAGACGTTTTCAGGAGAATAATATCCCAAATCTATTTAAATAAACTGCGAAATGATAAGCAGTCCAACGGCTACAGGAGAAGAGTTAATTAAAAATCTCCAAGGTTACTTATATTCCTTTGTTAACAAAATACAAACGTCAGGGGACAGATACGCTACCTGTAAACTGACCAATCAACTACCGTTATTCCTTTGCCAGAGAAAGAAAATAAATGTATAGCCCTGCAATTCTAAATATTCAATCTTATAAATGCATTGATGAATTCTATGTCCGCATTTTATTAATACCACCCTCCGCATCTGTGCTTTTATCTTTACAGTCACCCAGACCTTCTTCATTTTTCCTGCTCACACAATTAAAAGGAAGTTTATTTATACAAACATTTAAAATTAACAAGCTAAACCACCTCACTGCAGAGTTTTCTGGAGTGAGGGGGAAAAGAGAGTGAGAAAGAGAGGGGGGGAATAGTGTAAAATTGCAGAAGGAGAGTGAAAGAGAAAAATTAACTATTTATGAAATTTGGGGCGATAAATTTATAAACCTGTGGCGAACAGCATCTATAAAAAATCTTTAGAGGTGAAAAATGTGACTTATGCCATTTCATTAATGAACTAGCAAACTTCAAGAACCTTTGGGGTGACTGTTTTGTTTCATTTTGAAAAGGCATTGTTGATAGATAATCTTTGAAATGAATCCCTTGGTATAATCAGTTATACGTTCTAGATAAGACCAAAAAAATTTCCATTGCTGTACCGTACCAAAAACTATCTAATCTGGTTCCAGCAACCGATTGATTCAAGGCACCAAACTAAATTTACAAATTAGTATCAATTAATTCATCTCTTTTTTCATAGTTCCTTTTTTTTCTCAGATGAGATGTTGGTCATATTTTTTTCAACAAATGACTCATATTAATAATACAGGATCATTCAGTATTCAAAACATCTTGAGAGCCCACTCCAAGGTTTGCTTGTCTAGCAGCCTGATCTAATCCATGTCTTGCACTGAAGTAAGCCCCATGGCTTTTGATAGGACTTACTCCCTGGTAAGTGTGCTTCGAATTGCAGCCCTAGTGGTACTTGCAACAAAACAGATGAGAAAGTCTGCTGTAGCAATCTTCCAGGAGCCAATCTGAGGGTTTCCACGAACCTTAAATTAAACATACCGTAGCTTGCAACAGACGTGTTGGCTTCTGCAACGAAGGTGCAAGCAGGTATTTCATCCTTGAGGGCGAGGAAAGCATCACATCAGAGAAAGAGAGTGCGCACTTGATTTATTGCATAATGTGTAATTTTTTTTAATGTACTCTTGAATAATCAAGAGTCACTTGATCCTTCCTTGCTGGTAGAGAAGCTGATTCTATAAAGTCTCTCTGACGCTGGGTTGGGGTGGAATTTCAGAGCAGAGAAAGAGAAAGAAAGAAAGAAAGAAAGAAAGAAAGAAAGAAAGAAAGAAAGAAAGAAAGAAAGAAAGAAAGAAAGAAAGAAAGAAAGAAAGAAAGAAAGAAAGAAAGAAAGAAAGAAAGAAAGAAATTGTTATTTTAAAATGAGCTTTATTTTAATTTATGAATCTTCAAAGATGTAAGTTGACTGTTAGAAACAAGGCAATGGGAAATTTTGTGCAATTTTGGATCCTTCATAGTGTGACATATATGAGCAGTGGATGAACAACAAATATAAAACCACACACCCAAAACAGGGCTCAACATTTACTTCGGCTGCACCAAGAGACACTGCACCAGAAACAACTATGCAGTCAGCTCTCATTAGCGAAAGACTTGCCAAACCCATTTTCATAAAATATAGTAATAGCCGGGTGTCTTTTGTTTGTTAAACAAAATAAAATGATGATTATGGATTTCATTTGCCATCATTTTCTTCCCTTCAGTGCTAGCCTTTCCTTAGGCAGTTATCTTAATTATAGCAGGGGATGGTAGTTTATTTATTTATTTTTCCTTCCAGGATTTAACACAGGAAAAATAACCTTATTTCAAACAATAATGATTTTCTACTCCCATCAATAATTCATTTCTGCACTTTGAGTATTTAAAATTAAAAAGAAAAAACCTTTCAACACTAGAAGCCCGAGAAATACATGATACGCTAGTCTGCAATACATACAGTACTGGACACAAATATATGCTATACATATATAGTAGCTACTATATAGAGAGAGCTACATACGGTATAACCATGCATAGATACACGCACATACTGAATACAGTATACATAGAGAGAGAGAGAGAGAGAGAGAGAGAGAGAGATCTTAGGGCTTAGTAAATCAATCAATGAATTTTAATTAGTCAATAGATTAATAATGCAATCCTATGCAGGTTTACTCAGAAGTAAGTCCCACTGTATTTAACGGGGCTTGCTCCAAGGAAAGTGTGCACTGTAATTAATGGATTTGGACTGCAATCCTCAAAATAAGCCCCACATTGAACACAGGACTTATTTTCAAGTAAGCAGGTATAGAATTGCACTTGTCAATCTGCATGGAATTTGCATATGATGAAAACAAGAATTATGGCATGAAAAAAGTGTACTTTCTTTGGGATTTGACGGTGCAGGTAATTTATATATATAAATAATAATAACCAAATTTTCCCACTTTTGTTTTTTTCTTTCTTTGAAGCTTTGACTTACTAATAGAAAACCATACAGGTGGACATCAAAAATCACAGAAGAGGGATGACAAGGAAGAACAAAAAGAAATCCACTTCTCAGTGCAATATGCTTGAACTAAGCAACACCAGTCAGATGGCTTCATCCTTTGGAGTTCTTTTTCTTCCCTTTGCATCCACCACCACTGTATTTTATATTTTAAACATCCCATGGGGAAACAGCTCCTTTCTCCTTTGAGAGCCTAAAAGCAGGATGCCGAGATACTGCTGCCCCCATGAAAGACAGCTCCTTCTCATTGAAACCCAATGTTATTACTTTGTTGAGAGCTGTCTTGTGCAGGGAGCCTCTCGTTTAATATACCATCAGCATAAAACCGCAATCCTCTGGTTTGCAATGGAGGCGCATTTTATCACAGCACGCTTGCCATTCATGTGATTGAAAAGGCTACGGAGAAATGCAAATATTATTTACCACGTCTCTTCACTGTCAAATGTTTGGCCTCATCAAAAGGGTCGGTGGGAGCTCTTTGGCAGAGAGAGAAAAGGCCAGAGAGCTGAGGAAGGGAAGCTCAAGAACAGGGAAAATCTTCCAAATACGGAGTTATCGAATAATGTTCACCTAACCCTTGGGCATATTTGAGATGCTCACTCCATCTTAAAAAGAAAAAAGGAGGTTGTAGAGTTGGAAAGAATACAAAAAAAAAAAACTTCTAAGGGCTACATTGTGCACTACAGTAGTGATCTGTGAAATATTTTGTCGTCTCCTATTGGGTGGGGGTCCCACATTGGATCAGAGCAGCAACAATGGGGCAGGTGGTGTTTCCCTGATACAACGTGTTCCCCAAACAGCTGGGGCAAACAGTAGTTGGAGGTGGGGATGGGTTGAGATTGGAAAAATGGCACGCAGCAAACACCATACTTATATCTCCCATCCAATTCACAGAGCTGGTTTTCAGCGTAAATAAATACTCAGGTGATCCTATGACTGATCTCATGCGTAAATTAGCCCTAAAAGGGTGAGGGCATTGAAGCGTCTTCCTCAGTAGAAAAAAAATGACAGTGTTTAGGGGGGCTTGTTTAGGGAAAGAAAAAAGATTATGAAGATGGGACGTGATAGAGCTTGAACGATGAGGAGTGGGTAGCTAAAGGGAGCATTTTGTCCCATCTCCCTTAACAGTAGAAGAGATCCAATTAAATTGGTTGACTAGTCTTTTTTTTTTTTTTTAATAAGGGCTTTTTCATGCAATGCATAATCAACTGCTGGTATTCATGACCACAGCATGTCATAATGGCCATTAACTTAGAAGTAGAGTTGGTGGTTAACTTTAGAAGAACTGAAATTTGAAGCAAATTGCAGGGTTCCTTCTAAGGAGAAACATTGAAGTGAAACCCGACGAGTTTCTAGAAAACAAATGAAACCTATCAGGGAGAAATGGGGGCTCTTCACCTCCCAACAAGGTTCCAGAAAAGGATTTGACAAATTCATGAACCACCACCGTCTGCTGATGGTCATGAGCCAAACTGAGCCTCATTATGAGCCTTAGAGACAATGTACTTCTGATTACTGGAATCAAACTGTTATTAAATTACATCTGATGTCATATGACAGACTGGTGTTAGAAACAATGCTGGATGAGTGGAACCCTTGGTCTAATGAATCCAATAAAGAAATGATGATCTTATCTGTATACATTCACATGCTAAATTTGCAACCCCACCCCTAACAGCATGAAACAATGTCATGTTCCTAATCCCTTCCTTATCCATGTAGAATATTGGTGCCTTTACAGCTCTACCTAAATAGAATGCCAACTCTCCTTTGTTTGGGAAAAGGGAGGTGGAGGAGCCATACACTTCAAACAATATTTCAAATCCCCCCCTCAAAAAAAAAATGAGTTTCCCTCAAAAATAAGGACATTTCGTGAACACAGCCAACACATTCTATTTACTTTGAAAACCCAACTATCATGCTCCTAGTGCTCTATCATGCTTCTATATTATAGGCTACAGGTTTGGTTTAATGAAATGCTAGGAACATTAGAGGGATTCCTTAGAAATGAAGACAAAAAACACATTATGTCCAAACTGGACACCGGCGCCATGAAATAATACTGTAAGTTATGGAAAAAGATGTTAGAAGTGGGACAAGAACATGTAGCAGGGAGTGAAAGGGAGGGTTGTTCAGGGGTCCACTGAGAAATTTACAGAAACCCATTGGGATTCTCTTGAAAATTCTCAGATCTTTCAAGGAAGAACTCTGACCACTAGTTGCAGGGGAGCAATGGTCAGAAAGAGTATGTCTTCACCTCCTGCTTCTGGGAGTAGAAACAATGCCACTAGAGAGCCAACTGGTGGGTCACTGCAGGAAACAGGATGCTGGAGTAGATGGGCCTTTGGACCAATCCAGCCGCCCTCTTCTTATGTTCTTATGAAATCTGCATCAAACCTTCACTTTGTCTTAAAAGAACTCATTGCCCTTTCCATGAACAAATAACATTCCTCAGGGAGTTTCTTCGCATCTCGAGTGGCAGTGAAATTTCACACATTCTTAGATGTTTATCCTTGGGAGAAATGCTGAAGTTAGCTTCAAATTTCACATTGTGTGATATATTGGTGCTGACGCTCATGTGAATACACATCCACGCATGTGTCTGAATGAGGACAGGGGAAAATATTTGGTATATGGGCCAGAATGTGAGGTGCTGAAACTAGAGCTAATGGACCACTTGCCACAAGGTGCTGGGAAGTCAAGAAGTAGCTCTCTCCAAGTCTTATAAGGGCATCTCCTGAGTCAGCTCAGCATACAATGCCTGCAATTAGCTACAGGGGACAGTGCATCTCTAGCCCTGCTCAAGCACAAGGAAAAGTAATTCCATAAGTGCCCACTAGGAGCACTGCTGATCCTGAGCCATAACTATCTGCTTCCTCACACTCATCCTAGTCTGAAACTCTACAAACTGCCATATCTATATGAACAGTGCTATATACATTACGGCACAATCCTAGGCAGGTCTTCTCAGAAGTATGTCCCACTTAGTTCAATCATTTATCTTTTTTCTTTTTAACTGGTAACACAAAGACGGGGAGTGTATGTTTTGTGGGGTGGTTCTACATTTTGGTTCCTTATAAACAACCCTAATAGTTTACATGCAATTCACAATAGTTTGGGGGGGCAGGAGGATCTATTCCAATTAAAACACAATACTTTTTTCTTTTCTTTTCTGCTGATGGTGGGTTGTTGGTTTTTGTCTAGTCACCCAGTTCCAGGGAACTGAGAAAAGGGGGGGGGGGTGCTTAGTAATATATAGGAAGCTTCCTTAGTAGTGTCCAATCCTTGGTTCATCTAGCTGAGAACTATCAGCACCGATTGGTAGCAGTTCTCCAGGGTTTGGGATAGGGGATTTTCCTTGCCCTTCCTGGAAATGCTACTCCGGATTAAACCTAGGGAGCTTCTGCTGCATACTCAGCATGAACTACAGCCTCTCCCCACTCTCTTCAGTAAAGAGGCTGACCAATTTAACTTCTTGGAAAAAAAGGATGGCAGAACAGTGCTCTGCTTGAATCATTAAAAAGTTCTCTCTGTAAAAGGCATTAAAGTGTATTTATACATAGAAGACTCCAGTGTTACGAGACTACTTACTAACCAGATGACTCTATTGGTGCTACTGTTGCATATCGCCTGAGACTCATGATACTTGTAATGTGTATGGTATAGCCTTGAGCTCAGAGCCCAAAAAGAACACTGCCCTATTCGGGGCAATTTCAAGGGTCTCCTTGTTTTGTCAACCAAGCCATACTCCATAATGGCTCTGCTGGGGAATGTGTACACTGTTTGTAAAACAGAAC